>OV884011.1:35477753-36677753 GCA_930367205.1 Acanthosoma haemorrhoidale
TATAATTGAATTCCACCCATTCGTCACCACGTTAATTTATTAAAGTAAATTACTCTGGGGTAGTGTCGATTAGGACACATAGTAAGTTAATTGAGTATTTTCGAGCAAAATATATAGTTTGTAACTTTACCCTGATGCAATAAGCTCAGTATTTGATAGAGGAATTAAATCTGTCAGTTGTTGAATAGTTAGATAGCATCCTTAAAACTTAAATATTCTAATTATTCAACTCAAGCGTAACAGCGTGTTTGTGGGTAACTCAGGTAAATATATAAACGGATATACGTATCCTTAAAAAATATACATCCTTTATGTGTTGCCTCACATTTTGTGTATTCCAATGCAGTTGTGTATCAAATATATTAGTGTATCGATAAGTGGCAAGTATACATCATTTATATTATAAAAAAATAAAATAAAAGCCCTCATTTCGAACGTAGCAATGTAAAGTACCTAACGTATGTATGTATATATAATCGATGAGCTACTTCCTGTATTTGGTTAGTCAGGTATCTATTCGGCATTGGGATGATTAATCTAATGGTTCCAATTGCTGTCAGCTGATCGAGTGTGTGAATCGATAGTTCTGTTTGGATAAGCAGTGTAATAACAAGACTGAAGTCAATATCCATTACCAAGTGAAGCGTTATAGGTTAGAAATACATCTATTACAAACAGGGATTTCAGAATATTGTGGGGAATGGGAGGAGAATACAGAATCAGCTGTTTAATCGCGTTATTAGGTTTTCATCAAATTTATTTCGACATACTGTCGAGTATACGACATGAGGCCCTGATACCAAGAAAATAAGTAGAGCTAAAAAAAAAGACTAGTAATAATTCATAAGTAAGGTTAGGTACCAATTAATAGAAACAGAAAAAAAAGGGCGAAAATTGTGCTCATTGTGGGCAGTTAATGAACTGATTTTAATGTGTAACAGTCACCAGAATATAAAAAATAGACATTTTGAAAAAGGGATGTATTATAAGAAGGGGGTATCTTCTAGGACAGAGGGTGGAGGATTGACCTCTCACAGTGTGTAATTGAACCTGAATCATTGCAGTCTACTGGCCCCACCCACACTCTACAACATGGACAACGCTAGTGGAGTGATCATTTATTTAGAATAAAAACAGCTCACGTGGACTGACCCATACCCGGACAAAGGTCTTCCCTCTGATCCACCTTCAGATTTTAGTTCCTTTCCTTTAGAAATATAATCAGTACGTTTGGCGAACTGATGGTTTTATTCGAATAAATGGATATTTACTCACGTATCGATACGCTAATATAGGGTGTCCCAGAATTAACGCAAGATTTGATTTAAATAGAAAACACAGTTTTTAGTATTTTTGTTGTTATTTTTTTATTGAATTATAAAGTAAAATAAAGGTGTTAAAACACACGATCTAGGGGGCCAATTCTGATCACCGAAACGAGGGAGTACACGACTTGGGAATGTCTCATGCAGTATTTGAATTGTTTCATGGGCTTTATGGCATGTGGCACCATCTTGTTGAAACCACATATTGGCCATATCAATATCATCCAATTCCGGCACAAAGACCTGTGTTTATGACGCCGAATTGATGTTCCTGGATTTTCAACATCACTCTCACGCACTGCTTCGATATTGACATTTTAACGTCTTGTTTTTGGACGACCAGTGTGTTTAGTGTTTGCAACTGACCCAGTCTCCCTAAGTTTTTGAATTCATCTCTTTACAGTTGATGAAGTCAAAACACTATTCCGACTATATTTTGTATGAAATATATTCGAACTACACAATAAAGACACGATGTTCTATCGCGTAACGCTCCATTTTTACTAACCCTAAACTGTCAGCTGTCAAATTGTTTTGTTTTTTTAGGGTTGCCAGCACTTTACTGCACAAATGGCAGCAAATTCAAATCTTGCGTTCATTCTGGGACACCCTTTATATCTGATATACAACTGTATCCGAATACATAAAACTGTAAGGCAATGATGTGTCTTTTCTAAGGGTACATGTAAGCATTTATATATTTCCTTGACTTAATCACCGCACCTTTACCCTCTAGTTAAAAAATAAACATATTTAGTTGAAAAGGTATGCCATTTAACTATTCAACTTTAACGGATTTAATTCCTCTATAAAATCCTGAGCGTTGCCTTAGCCTTAGTGCGAAGTTATACAAAATTATATCTTGCTCAAAAATATTCAATTATTTTACTATTTGTCCCAATTGTCTCTAAAACCAAAGTAATTTACTTAAATTAATTAATGTTGTAGTAGGAGAAGAATTTCTACGTATATATTGGGTTGGCAAGAAAGTGATTTCGGTTTGCACGAGTAGATAGCGTTATGTTTGTTTCGTTATTCTTTTGTCAATGTTTGAATTTTTTTCTTTTAAGATTTGGTAGCCGATACCTTCAGGTTGCTATAGAAACAAATTCCATGTAATTTTGTTAACAACTGTCAGTTTACAGTCAGTTTTAACATGGAGTGCAAAAATAAGCATTTTCGACACATTTTACTTTTTTATTTTCATAAAGGCAAGAAAGCGGCTGAGGCTCACAAAGAGATATGTGAAGTTTATGGTGTTGATTGTTTAACAGAACGCACGTTTCAACGTTCTGGTCGACCTTCTGAAGTTGATGATGACACAATGAAAGCCATATTTGAATCGAATCGTCATATAACTGTGCGAGAGATTGCAAAACAGTTAAATGTATCACACACAACAATTGAAAATCATATAAGACGTCTTGGACTTGTTAAAAAGCTCGATATTTGGATTCCGCCACGACAATGCGAGACCTCGGACATCTTTAGCAACACGGGCGAAACTATTGGAGCTTGGTTAGGAAATGATGTCGCATCCCTCATGGGCGAGTGTGAACCGTAAACAGGAATACTAAGCAGATGAGGGGGGGGGGGAGTTCTGCTAGGTACGTTTGTAGGGCCCCAGAAGCCGTCGTCTGCATTGAGAAGTCCTTTCCAAGGAGTTGCTAGTCTAGTTTATAAGTAATAGAGAGGTGCCGAGATAATTAAATAAGAAACCCATGGTTCGAGTAGAGCAGAGAGAGAGAGAGAGAGAGAGAGAGAGAGAGAGAGAGAGAGAGAGAGAGAGAGAGAGAGAGAGAGAGAGAGAGAGAGAGAGAGAGAGAGAGAGAGAGAGAGAGATTTGTCCTCTCAACCCCTTCTTTTCAACATACTTAAAACAAATTATAATTTATGCAGTCCTGAGTGCACTCTTATATGCCATGAGCTTGAGGCGCAGTGATAGATTTGGGGAAGTCAATAAATGCATAAGCCGGTAAGACTTCGTGCGAGTCTGCTTGAACTTCCTCGCAAAATGGTTACTAAAACGGAGGTGTCGGTCCATTTTAATGCCCAGATATACTAGGTTGTTAGCTGATAGTAGTAGGCAGCGGACGTTTCCCCCTTTGGAATGAGAAAATCACCCAGTCAGTCTTACCCGCGTTTACAGATAGATATATTGAGTCTCCCCAATCCCTCACTGATCTGGTTACAGGCTACTTCAGCCTGTCTATGAGCTAAATGTGGAAAATGATTATTAGCTGTACGTTTGATAATATTGTGAGCATGCCGGATACTGGACTAAAATAAACTCAAAGAAACAAATATTATTGTTGCTAACTGAGAGGTTTTCACAGGATGTTTCTAAAGTTTAAAATAAACAAGTGGTCTAATTATAAGTATAAGTTGTTATCTTCACTGCAAGGTCGTGACTTGAAACGTTTTCTATCTATCACCTTGGAGTTAAGGAAGATCATTTCTTTTGAGGAAGCTCAAGATCTTTTATTTGAATCTCATCGGGAAAAAAAAAAAACAATCTGCTGAAATGATCACTTTCAGGCATAGTGTGCATGAAATCACGAGGAAAGATGGTATTATCATTATCACCTCTAGCCCATATGAACCATATGCGTGTTCGATACCCTGCTTCCCAAAGGAAGTCAGCCTCGTGAGGGTGAATAAGTAGTAGCTAATTGGATTTAGATAATGCCATTATCAAAAGAAAAACTAAAATTAAGGTTGAGAGGTAACATACCCCTGGAGAAATCAAGTTTTAGTTACTAACATGTTAATTTCAATTTTAATGACGCGGTTATAGTCTAAAAAACACACAAATATTTATGTTATATACAGATATTTTTATTTTTATTTGCCAAGTGAGCAAGGGACTAATATTTGAGCAGACATACTGGTGAACAGATAAGAATAACATATATTTCAAAGGATCCAGCGTTGAACATGATTAAAGAATGTGTATAATATCCTTCCAATTTTATTTATCAGGGGTCCGTAATTTAAATTGTAAAATATATTAACAATAGGGGCTAACAGGAAAAAAACGACAGTTAATTCAAGCTAAGGCTCGCCTCTGGACTGGTACTTGCAGATGCACTGATGTTTCAACATTTCAAGATTTGGCTTTCTCATTTGTGAAAACCTCTACACTTCTATACTACCCTTGCTATATTTTAGTCCGGCCTTGTCAGACCCCACACCTTCCTAGTGGGATTCTCTGCCTTCGTCTCGCTAAGAATAGGACCTCCTTGGAAGGGATCCTTCTATGCAAATGACGCCCTCTGGGGCCCTAAAACAGACCAAGTGGCGTCTCCCCCAGCGATCCAGTTTACCTCCTTCCGGTTCACACTCGCTTTTGGGATCCAGACAGTTTTCGTCTACCCTCAGATACTGAGTGTAAACTACCTATAAAACTTAACCTGTACTTCTTCTCCTGAACATAGTCCACTGTCGGGGCACATACCTATCATATTTGGAGTAAGATATTTCAGTGGTATCAACCAATCATTCAGGTCATAGCCTATTCAACTCTCTCTCCGTCACTACTAGGACTAGGACAACTAGGCCTCCTCGTGGCGACCCGACAGCCTACTAAAACCATGTAGTTGTAAAGCGGATTCTAATTGCAAGTTTGTCTGCTCCCCTCTAACCAGAAATGGCTTCGCAGAAGCACCAGACGTCGAGCTTCCTAGTAGACTTAATTACCCAATTGCGAGTCATAAAAAAAGTAACTATTATTCAGTCTATGTTTCTGACTATTCGGTCCTATGATGGCTAAATATTATTCTCCTCGATCATCATTGTGTCAACAAACCTATCAGCTTATTTTATCTAAGTCTTTTATAAGACTTTATAAGGAAGCAGCAATCAAGGGAGAGAGATAACGCGCAATCAAGAGCTGATTTGTTTTAACATGTGTTGAGCTATGTTAATGTTTCGTAACTTCGTTGAATATCTCACGTTAAGGAATCACAGTGAGTTGCTTCCAGTTAAAAAAATGACTAGCTCAATATCTCATGTTAAATATTTGTATCATTCTTTCAGTTCGAGTAAAAATAAAACACAAGAATATTGTATAAGTACTACATTTCAGCAGATGGATGTACTCTTTTGACAAGTAATAAAAACAAAATACATCAGTAATAGGATCTGTGTATCGCACAGTAGTTTTCAAGTTTCAGGCAATAATTTTCAAGTTTCAGACAATAATATCTCTTAATGCTTCATGATGTTATCTGTTTTTAGCGTGAAAAAATCATAATCAAAACTTTTTAGTGGTTTTAGTTCAAGCAAAGCTACAAACAAGAAATTTTGCAATAATTTTAACAACCTTTTGTGATTTTAATCAGCTAACGAATCAAAACGTCAACAACTTTAATTAAACTAAAAATGACAGGATTACTTTTTTAATCAATAATTCCCAAGAAATGTTTTTAATTAGTTCGCAGAATTGCCCATATTGCCGGCTGATCAATAAACCTTAATATAAATTGGTCAAAAAAAATCACTGTTTCTTTATTGTTAATATGAAAGTTATTTTATGACAAGGGTTAAATGAAGATACTACGACCCGAACACCGTCGCATAAACAATAAAAATTTTCATTAGTATGTTTTTTTTTGCACGCACTGATCGTTAGATGGAGTGGTGCCGAATTCAAAATAGTGAGTAATTAACACAAATGTTCTCATTCATACCATATTTACAATTTTCATTCATTCACTCGCTCATACAATATTTACAAACAGCCCAGTCAGCAATGTCCAGCTATACAAAACCTAAATACTAAATTTTAATTTTCCTCGATTTCTGAACACAGTTTGTTTTTATTAAGACGACCTGTTTTAAAACTGAGAGACTCATTTAATTTCTGAGAGTAAAAAGTGAAGTGCGGTGATTCATCTCATACTACCATATAAAGTTCCGTCACTTTATCTTGTTGATTTTTTTTTTATCATAACACTTCACTAAAGCTCCGACATACAATATAATTTAAAACCATACTAATTACGATAATAAATTAATCTTCTAGAATTAATATGAGTCACAGACGCTATGAATCACAACATTCCTCCAGACAAACGCCCCATTGCGCAAGGAATCATGGATAATAAAACTTATCGACATTGTAGTGGATTCAGGGGTAAGAGACCTCATAAAATGTTTAACGTACCTAAGATGGATTCAATATAAATTTAATAATATAGTACACTAATATACTCACACACCTGTGTATTAATATTTATAATAATAAAATCAATCCCATAGTAAACTCCTACGAGTCGTAAGTTATGAATTATTTGGAGATTGATTGAAAAAAAATATATTTTCCAACCATAAATGCCATTAATATCTGTTTCACATCAGTGGAGAAACCCTTAATTCTGTGATGTATTACACTCGAATTTTTTTATTTTCATGATCGATTCGATATAAAAATATTCTATTTTCAAGCAAATGTAACATATATATCACATAGAATAAATACAGTACAGATGTCGCAATTAACCTTGTATTACCTCAAATTGTACGCAATAATAACGTTTTATGATGTATCATAATTCTACACTTCTTATTCCTTCGTTTAATCATGAGTTATTTTATTTGCACAGAGAACCGTGATAAAAAAAAACTATAAAAGTGATATTTGACGATTTTTGAACAAGACGAAAAAGCCTCTTTAGTCGCTAAAAATAATTACCTCCAATCTATGCCACATAAATATTTTTTGATAACAGCTGTTATAAATCGAAGGAACACATGCAATGAGTCGGCACGAACCGTTCAAATTGTTATTTGGTTATATTTAATTTAATTAATGCAAAGAATAAGTTTTATTTTATTTAATGCATAACAATTAACTCTCCGTTTGATGAAAAACAAAATAAGAAAGAATCCTCTGATGAAATGTGACTGGAATTTAATCGTTATGGTGTCACATTACCACATGGTAGAAAACCTGTCTTATGAAATTCCTCAGAATATATCTGCACCATCGATTTTATTGGCGTTTTTTATTATTATTAACTAATTTATTAATGATGAGTTATGATAAAGTTGTGAGCCACATTAATAATAGTTTTAGCAAATATCTATAATAAATTAGGAAACTGTATCTCCTTTGAACGGAGGACTCGCTGAGTCAAAGGCTGACAGTCACAAAAATGAAAACCGTCAAAAATAAAAAGGATTTTGGAATATGTTTTTCGATATGCGCCATTCTACTAATTAAAACACAATAATTTTGTCCAATGAATTTCCAGCTTGTGGCCGATGACATAAATGATGTTATTTCCATTTCAAATAATCGCATACTAAGCATAAACGTCAAGGGCGATGGCATCTGCAAACTCTGCAATAATAATTATTCGACTTGTATTAATTATCCCTGTTGATATGTAAACGTAGTCTTGCGATTATTGCCGAAAGGACAAACTGTCTGCCTGTCTGAGATATGATATTTTATGTGGAGGTTTTATGATGGAAATTATGATGAGATTTATTGTGATAAAATTAAGTAATTGTGATAAATGTTATCATTCATACCATATTTACAATTTTCATTCATCGCTCATTCACACAGTATTCACAAACAGCTAAGAGACCTCCCAAATACACATGGTTGTCACCTCCCTCGCGTGCGAAAGAGGAAGCGGAGTCTTGGGAAGTCCCCTACGCTCCTCCGTCATCCGACATGAGACGAAGAGCTCGAGAGCCACAGACGCTCAGGACATGATTGGAGAAACTGGCCATTGCCAGGACTCCCACTGTCACGTATTTATAGCAGGTCACGAGGCTTCAGCCGTTTTAGTCTCCAAGGAGGATTATAGGGATGAGTGGCCCAGTGTAATGACTGTGCTGGGTGATTAGGGTGGTTGGATCGATGGAATTTCATGAACTTGGAAGGGATGAGTTCAAGAATGTAAGCTATATTAAGATCGTTATGAAAGGTTTTGTTGCTGACGTAATACTGGGGCATTTACTAATGCTCACAGGACTTTTGGATATGTTTGATGTTTTTGCTGCCCCCATAGATCTACTCCGTATGTCCAGATTGGTTTAAGTATAACTTTGTAGATTAGTAATTTATTTTCTATTGAGAGATGGGATGTCCTTGGAAGTAGTCTGTACTGTTGTCCAAAGCGTCTGTATAGTTCTTGTCTTTTTAACCTCGTCGGTAGGGTCAATGTCACCCTTAGGTCGAGATGGAAGCCTAAATACCGTACTGTCTCAGATACAGGGAGAGGAATGGAATTAAATAAAACTAGTGAACAGGACTGGAAGTGTGATTAATGAATAAATAAGTTGTTATTTATTATATATATACACCTAATTGGTCAAAATAAAATGTCATTTGATTGGCCGAAATAAAAAGCTCTCATTCGCTGTAGGCTTTTTTCTTCTTTTTTTTTTAGAACAGTAATAAAACAAAGTAATTAAAATTGAATTCGCTTAACTTTAAGCCAACCAGTGATTTTCTTAGAGGCATGATATTTTAATGACGATGTAATTACAGTTTAATGACCCTATTTATTATGACAGATAATTTTTTTTTTTTTGTCTCGATATAAATTTTCATATTTACCGTTCAAACAAGTGACTGAAAATCACAAGGACGGACAGACATACAAGGGTTTCTGATTTTGAAAAAAATAACCAAAACCGAGGAAATTCTAAAAGTTATTAATTAAGCTTTTCATCAATCCGTTACAATCATATCTAATGAAGACAGTCATAATACTAATCTAAAACACTTTAGATAGTAAATATGATCATGGTACTTACTCGACACGAGGGTACATTGAGAGTGGACAAGACCGCAGGAGTAACCGCACTGAAGGAGGCACGAAAGAGAACTGGCTTGGAGAGAGACTGACTGGTAGGGTAAAGGGTTCCCCGCCCACCCCCACCTAGTCCTGTATCAGCGTCATTGCTGGTCCCTCTAATTTTCTTGCACCTCTACACTTTACTAGATCTTCCTAAGATTTAGGATCCGCGTTTCGATGTCGTCTGTTCCTATATATTAATAGCTAGTTCTTAGATAATTATTTTATTTTCCCTTCGATTGCTATATATATTTCTACATAGACTTACTATTGCTACCTAAGGCATTTAATAGTATAGTTAGGTATTTATATATTAGCTATTTTAATTACTATTTCAGCCTTTCTAGGCATTCCACACCCCATATCCTTCTCATACATCCTTCAAATAGGGGTCTCCCCTTAGTGAAAGGCACTTTCCAGCCAAAAATAATTTTCCTTATTTTTCCCACATTCCTATTTTTTATAAGTTTGAGAGCTTAGAGAGAGAAAAAAAAAAAAAAAAAAAAAAAAAAATTACTATTTCATTAATTAATTTCTCTCTATTATATAAAATAGTTTTCTTTCCACCTTCCTTTTTATTATCTCTCATATCGTGATATTAGATTAACTAAAAATATGTACATATTATTATTACTGACATAAAGAACTGTCGGGATTGAATGAGTCATGACTGACTGAATCATGATGGAGACTGAAGATCTACACCCAGCCGAGAGATCGAGGCCGATCTCCGAAGCTACAAGACCCCATCTACCTGTTTAAGCAGGGTCGACCTTCCGGCCGAGAGGCCGACTTATTTCAGGCCCCTGCCGGGGCTGGCCAGGTTTGACCTGGCCGACTACAAACCCTTGCCTAGGTACCCCTAGGCTCCACCCTCGGTAGACTCTCACTACCTTCCTGATTCCACCCGCCTCCTTTAGGCATACCCCACCCTATATCCTTCTCATACATCCTTCAAATGGGGGACTCCCCTTGGTGAAAGGCACTCATTAGCCCAAAGTAATTTTCCCACATCCTATTTTATAAGTTTGAGAGCTAAGAAAAAAAAAAAAAAAAAAAAAAAAAACATAAAGAACGTTTCGTTGTCGGAGTTCCCCAAGGGTCGGTGCTGGGACCCCTCCTCTTCAACATATACACCGCGCACATAGTAGGAGCATCATACTCCAATTGTGAGGTAGCGGCATATGCGAACGATATAGGGGTCTACAGCACCAGCCTCAACCCAGCGAAAGCTCTAAAGGCTGCAGAGGTTGCCAGTCAATTAATCGCCGATAGGTTGCGAGCTGTCCACATTCAAGTGAACCCAGCCAAGACTCAGGGTATCATCTTCTCTTTCCAGCATGGGAAAAGAAAGCATCCACCCAGCTTCACCATAGACGGGACTCAATGCAAACTTGCCAACAGCATCTGCTACCTAGGCATCAACCTAGGTAGACACATGACGTTCGGCACACATTTGCAGAAGAAATTGAAACGAGTACGCAGAACTTACTACTCTCTCCAGCATCTCATCACAAGCCAGGCCATAACCCTTCGACTGAAACTCTTAATATACAAGAGCGTCTTGAGGCCAGCTCTACTGTTTGGGACACCACTCTTTAGATTCCTACATGCCAGCACCATAACTCGACTCCAGAGCTTCCATAACAAGATCCTGCGAACGGCACTCTGGCATACCCCTTTTCGTGATATGAAGGCTTCCGACATGCACGAAAAGCTCGAGCTCCCCACCATCACCGGCGTCATCAAAAGAAGACACATCAAGTTCTTCGACTCGATGAAACACAGTCCAAACCCTCTATTCAAAGACATGACACCACCACCGCTACCGGCACGATGTCAACTCACAAGATCGAGTAAAGCAGAGGAAATGGTGGACATCACGGCATTAGGCCCACCAACAACAAGCCTCTAAGGGGCACCCATCACTGAAATCAGACTAAATAAGAATACACTACATGCCTAGAGAGACTCTAGGCCCAGCCACCAGTGGACTCTCACCACTATACCGCAACAACCAACTTCAACCGAGGCTTCCCACACTCCTTAATCCTCTCACACCACCTTCAAGCAGGTACTCCTAGTACAAATATCCGATTAACCTAAATATTCTATATTTTTCCCTCATCCTGAATTTCTAACTAGAGAGCTTAAAAAAAAAAATAAATAAAGAACGCGTCCCTAAGTTTATTCCGAGGCCACCCATGCTACAAAAACCGCCAGACCATATTCTTCGACTTATTGCATTACGCAATAATTGGAAGAATAACTGGTATAGAACAAGGACTCGTCAAGCCAAGAAAGTAGTAAACTCTCTCACAACGCAAATTCGTGGCTTGATGAGGAATTGGAAGACGGCAATGTGGCAGGAACGGCTTCGTGGCTTACGTGGCGATTTCCGTAAGTTTTGGAAACTGCTTAGTACCACTACCAAGAAGGACTCAGGTGTCCGTCTTCATGACGGAGACACCTTCTACACAGCGAAAGAACAGGCGAAAATACTGGCCGACCACCATACCGCAGACAACGCCACTAGGACAGGTAACTACCACGATCCTCAGCAGCTGAGGACAGGTCAGAACTATATGTTTGTCTCCCCGAAGTAGCTCAAGGCGATTCTTCGCCGGTGTAAGGGGAACCGAGCATCAGGGTGCGACGTGGTGCAAATGGTATTGCTGAAACAGCTGCCGAGGAGAGGGATTGCCCGATTCGTTAACCTGTACAATGCATGTATCAGGTTGCGATACTTCCCGACAGCGTGGAAACAAGCTATCTTGTTCCCGGGGCGCAAGCCCACAAGTTAGGCGACCCACCCAGCCCACTGTCACCCAATCATTCTCCTCCCTCGCATGGGGAAGATTCTCGAAAAGATAATACTGAACTACCTAAAGGAGTTCTGTTCGGAAAATGCTATCATTATGTACAAGCAGACAGGTTTTTAAGCTCATCTGAGTACAGAACATCCGCTTGTGAAGGTATCAACAAAAATACAGCAACTGCTATGATCTCGTTGGACTGCACGCAGGCTTTCGACTCAGTGTCCCACGGGAAGCTGTGCCGACAGTTTTGCGACTGAGAATGCCCAGAGTAGCTTGTTGGTTTTCTTCTTGAAGAACAGCTCAGTGAGGGTATGGGTGGGTGATTGCCTCTCTAACCCATTCCCTCTAACTTGTGGAGTTCCTCAAAGAGCGGTCCTGTCTCCGGTACTTTTCAGCATGTACACATCTGAAATTGTTGGGACAAACTATAAGAAAGCTACTGTAATCGCTTTCGCCGACGACATTGCAGTTTACAACAGCAGCATGAGTGCACAAAGAGCTCTTACACAGGCCGAGTCAGTTTGTAACGTTATCAGTGACAGACTGGACAAGTTAAACATCAGTGTAAACGCAGGGAAGATCGACTGCGTAATCGTCTCCCTCCAAAAGGGGAAAAAATCCTTGCCAAAATCGTATAGTATAGGAGGGCAAGAGAACTCACCAGCTTTCTCAATGCACTATATAGGTATAAAAATGGATAGGCATCTCCATTTCTCTACTCATTTTAGTAATAAAATAGAAAAAGTAAGACACAGGTCTTACCGGCTATCGCACTTCACCCAACCTGTCGCTTCGTCTCAAACTGATGATATATAAATGTGTCCTCCGGCCAGCTCTGCTGTACGGTGCCCCGCTATTTACCCACTTGACTGACAATACAGCCAAATGTCTCAAATATTCCCAGAATGGGATCATGCGAAAAGTGGTCCGACATACCTCGGATTAAAGAACGTATTACGGTAGGTATGAACGGTAGAACGGTAGGTTAAAGAACGCTGACCTGCACCCGTTGCTTGGTGTGCCGTCGGTGGGTGAGTTCATCCGCCGGAGACACATTAAGTTTTTTGACTCGTTGCAGCACCTAACCAGCCCAGTGTTTAACACTATGATCCCACGACCCTTCCCACATCGATGACAACAGGCTGTCAGGGAAAATTAGGTTAAAAATTAGTATGTAAGTTTTAAGTTTGATCAAAAAGGTGAGCCCCATCACCTTTATTAGAAATGACTAAGTCCAGTAACGTATAATGTGTATCATTATACTTGTTTATACATAATATAATATAATTTTTATAAAATAACAAAACCTGTATATAATGTAGCGGAAATACAAAAATAATTTGTAAATAGATTCACCTGAGGATCTATAATTATACATAATTATATGTAAACTTAAAGGGGCTATGAAAAAAAAAAAAAAAGAACGCGACCTGCACCCCTATCACCCCGTACCGATGGCAACATACCGTCCGGGAAAATTAGGTGAAGTTAATTAGATTTAGGTTAGTATTAGGAAAACATAACCTATCACTTTTTATGTTCACACGCCTTGTAATCTGTACATCTGCCTACCATAGAAACATTCTTTAAACCTCACACACTATATAAAATGTAGTTAATATAATCAGCACCACTTTTTTAAACTGAAGGTGAGCCCCATCACCTTGTAATGTATTTATGTATTTTCCTTTTAACTTCAATCTTATATATGTAACCCAACCTCCTCTGCGCATAGCAGAATGAGGAGAGAACTGTCAATTCTTGTTCATTTTTCACATGTATTAAATTCAAGGGGTTAAGAAAAAAAAATAATATATATATATAATCAGCACAATGTGCATTTATGTAAAAATTCCATATTGTGGAATCTGTAACTCAATCTGTGTATATTGAATGAAGGGTTTTGAAACAAAATTAATAATAATACTGATGAAAGACGGCTTTCCGTGCCAGAACCGTGGTTCTGGCAAATCCCGTAGCTGAAAATGTTCAAGAAATTCTTCCACTTGGAGCTGACAAGAGCGTTAAGATCAATTTGTTATTAATGTGCCAACTTATTCACCACAAATAAATTGAAGTTAACCTCTTCTCGGACCAGAAAACACCCACCTACTTTTCCATATTTTATCAATGAATCTTCGGTGTCAGTACACAGAGAGGGGACTAGTTCACCATCCCGACACGGCCGGAGCTCACTAGGTACTCAGGCGTAGCAGCCCGTGATTGGCCAAAATAAATTTTCATAGGATTGGCCGAAATAAAAAGCTCCTTCATTCGCTGTAGGCAGAAATGAGCTGCCCATATAAGGCAGAAATTCTGAGCTTTTTCAGACAGTTGGAATCAGGCACTTGAAGTGAACACTGCTCTCTCTCTCTCTCTCTCTCTCTCTCTGCACTGGCACTTGCTATACTCGAACCACGGCTTTCTTCTTTAATTACCTTTGCACCTCTCTTCCCTAATCTTGCTATGTTTTAGTCCGAAGTTCTCAGACCCCACACCTTCCTAGTGGGGCTCTGTGCCTTTGTCTCGCTAAAATTTGGAATGGATCCTTTCCATGCAGACGATTTCTAGAGCCCTACAAAATGTACATAGTAGCATCTCCCCCAGCGCTCTAGTCTACCTTTTTCCGGTTCACACTCGCCTTTGGGATCCGGACAGTTTTAGCCTACCCTCAGATACCGGGTGTGAACTCGTGGTCGTTCCAAGAACACGTAATACGTTTAATACCTAGCCTGTAGCTCTTCTCCTGAACATAGTGCACTGCCGGGGCACACCTTCTAAGATCTAATGGAGTCAGATCAATAAACAAATACGAATTAAGCTGCCCGTCGACTAGGCCGCCAGCAAAGGTCAAAGTCCACAGTCATATCTCTTTTTGACTCCCGTCCGGCTATGAATGGCCCAACGAGACCTCCCCTGGTGCCCCCCCCCACAGTTATAAACCCAGTAGATCGTATACAGCGGCGTCCAACAAAGGGTCTGGCCACCCAGAAATAATAAATATGAAAGTGGCAGAGGTTCGAGATAGGAGTGAGGACCTGCTTCCTCAGTCTATGTAGCGGGTTGCTTTTCTTATTATATCTCCATCTCTTCTCTTTTTCATAAAACAAGTGACTGGAGCCAGTACGGTGGTCGGTGAGCGAAACGAACAGGTGTTGAAGACCCATAGTTACTAAAAAAAAATTGTATTATTACTGTGTATGAAGTAGATGGCCATAGCCAACACACAATTGGGGGCTAACGCCACGACTTTGATGAGTGATTATCTCAAAATAGAACCAACTCAACTGACACCTCTTGCGGTAATCGGCCTGTTGCTTACTCGCCAGTTAAAAACTTACGAGCTACAAATTGCAATGCTACCCAAAAAAATTAGAAACGAACCACCATGAAGGCTTACTGGACGTCGTTAGAAAGCGAAAGGTTAGGAAAGATGACTAATACCCGAAGGATTAGCGCAGGAACCAGCTGTTAGCCCCGCAGTGAAAACCAGAACCCATTATTGTAATGAACAGATTTTTAGTCGCACATTTTTTTATGGTAGTTTTCACATGATGGAGTCATCATGATAAAAATAAAAGTAACAAATGGGCATTGTTTAGGCGACATGCTAGCCATATTTCGTATAAATATATAGTCGGAAATATATCGCTTAAATTCGGGGAAATTGTTCAGGTTTCTATAGCTACCAGTTATTGAGATAAGTGTTAAATAAGACTATCTGGCATTTGGAACTTACTGTCTGGACCTTGGCATTAAAATAAACCCAAAACTAGTTGATTCATGTATCAGTTGCCTAGCTATTTATTTTCTCGTTATGTCAATTTTTTTTTTTTTTAATCCACAAAGTTACCATCATGTTTGTCCCAACCCTTACAATCTAACTAAGTAGGGATGAGGGTCCCGCTCTTGATGATGCTGCGACTCTCCATTCATTATATCCCTGAAGCAGTGAAGGAACATATTCCACTCATTACCATTCCGATACAATTAAAAACCAAATTGCATATGATTTTAGTCTCCGAGGAGAGGAGGATCCATTCTGATTCCTACATATTGGACCATCCCCCCTCTCAAAAAAATCAGATAACTTTCAATTTTTTTTTAAGATTAATGAAACTTATATACATATATATATGGATCAACTACAGATCAGATTTTTTTTTAAACAGTTATACTGGATTTTACTAATATTTCTTTTTAAGGATTAAATAATGCAACCGTAACTCTTAAACACATTCTCCTTTTCAATTCTTAATATAAAAAATATTAGATAAAGACTGTCCCCAAATTAAGAGATATACTCCCTTGGCTGAAAATAATCCCTCAAGTTTTCTCTGGCAATGTCCAGAAGCAATTTCATTACACTTTTTCCCTTGAATAATTTGAATTTGGGCCCTCGATCAAAAAATTAATTTAAAAACGTTTTTATTCCTGTCAAACGGGATTACTTGCAACCATAGAAAGCATCAAAATTACGTTTTTGCTATCTCCCTCAGCTTATTTTAATATCAATTGGGAGGTCGATCTCATTTGACTCAATTTAATGTTTAATTAATTTACTGCCCAGCAAAATCGTTAGCTGTTAAATTTAATTTTTAAAAAATGGAATGGATTTTTAAGGTTTTATGGACCTATTTAGAGAATGTTTATTTTCACTCCGTCCTCTTACGAGTTATGTATCACCGGTCTAGAGCTCCACTCGTAAACAACTATAACAAGCTCGTAGTCTCTCAAAATAATTGTATGAGAATTGTTAGGACTAATTCAAGGCACACTAGCATATCAACTTAATCTTAATACTGAAAACTCCATTTTTTACGGTAGATCTTTTTGAAAACAAATACTCATTTAAAAATATGTTAATTCATGAAATTAGCAATTACAACAAAAGCTCTCATAAGAGAAATGCCCACAAAATAACTAAACCTATTTAGTTTAATTAATTATTATTGTTAGTTAGTGCGTTTATTGTAAAAATGTTTCTTATTCTTACTTTTTTACATTTTATTGCATATATTATTAAACAGTTAATTTATCGAATGATAAACATTTAAATGAATCACTAAAACAGGAATGTATAGTATTTTATTTATGGTAAATACTTGTCAATAAATATATCTCTCTCAAAAAAAGGAAGCTTTGATGTGCATCAAATGTTTATTATAAATCGATCTTTGAAGAAGTTGAGAATAAAATTTTCTGAAATTTATTGTGTCAATTTGTTATAAGAAGAATTAGGTGTCACAAAATTTACAATTCTCAAATTTAAGTTGGGGGTAGAAGTCCTTCAGTGGTATCTTATGACTCACTAATGCATTAATATAGATATGACTATCTGTCCTTCATCGCCTCATATCACATAGCACTCATTATCGGCTGTGTCAGTGAATGTAAATATTATTCACTGTTAAAACTACTTTCTTACTCGAGTTACGGTAGTAACTTAAATATATGATGATCTATATGACAAATATATGAATATACATGAGCCTTAAGGCTTATAACAGCTACTTGAATTGGACGGGTTAATTAAATTACTAGTTAAATTCTACATTTCAAATGACTAGTTAAAGAATTGTGCAGTCGATAAATTTATATATTTTTGTACTAAAATAACAAATGGTACATAAGTAAATGACTATAAATATAAATCTTACATTTCTTCACCATAACTTACAATCGAAACGCTTTGTAAAAAATGATATCAACTCAATAATTTTTTTTTTTTTCAATTAAACCCTGACTGTATGTAACTTGTTTTCTCATAAATACATACTAAAATATAAATACAAAATATGCAAAATACAATAAGGTTAAGACAACAAACAATAAACACCAATTATAAAACAATTATCGCCTAAATTAACTAATGACTTCTTCCAAAGCTTCAAATCCCCTAACATTCTTCAAACCATTGCAAATAAATATCATTACATTTATGCTTTGTACTTTGAAAGAGGACAACAGATGAATTTATCAATTACCTTTTAATAATTTGGTTTCAATTTTAAACAAAATATTAATTATTAACAATATTTTCCTCCCATATAACAACCAATAATAAACTCACAAACATTTTTTCTATTTTAATAAGTTATCTGCTCTCCTTGTAAGTCTTACAAAAATATTGAATGATTAAGAACAAGGGGTAACAATACTGATAAATAATACATGAATTTAATTTATAGAAATAAAATTAAAATAATAAACAAGGTTTTGTTAAAGCTACAAAGTACTAATAAATATCTGGTTGTTTAATGTTAATGACCAGAGTGTGCAAAGATTAACATCGAGCAACAGGAGTTAGACCTAATAATTATTTTTGAATTGTAACCAAATGGTACATTTCATTTAGAATAATATTATTCTTTTCAACATCATCAAAATATACATATGTAAAAGTTTCACTCGCTTGAAACAATGAAAACCAAACCTTATAAAGGTGTCTTCAAGTATATTGAAGATAGTTCAAGTGTCATAATCTAATACAATAATAATTATATCAATATTTCAGGTCGGAACATATGAAATGTCAGTTCCTAGAGTACGAGGCAAATGAAAGAAGAAACCAACTTTAACGATATTAATTTTATTCAAAATAACTTCCGTTAGCTTCAATACAACTCCCAACAAGGTTTTTTTATCCCTTGTTTAAAGAAACTATTAGGCTTTAAATCAATAAATTCGATAAATGAAAATTTTACCTCGTTTTCATTTTAAAATATTTTGTTTTTTTAAAAATTCTTCAATATACATAATGAAAAAATGAAGTTAGTTCGTGACAAGTCAGGTGAATAAGGTGGATGTGGTATAACTTCTATATATTCAGACAATGTTTCTGGCGATCAGTCAGATCATGTGGCACCCACTGTTCCTTTTGTCAATGCCATGAAGGGGTTTTATAACAGAAGTATGGCTGATGTTCAAGTGTTTTGTCTGATGTGGATTGGCCTCTACTAAAGCCTTTAATTTATCATCATCGAACTTTGTTTCTGGTCTTCCACAAGATTCATACTCGAGACTTATTTGTATTACCGGATTGAAAGTTAGAGAACCACCGATATACAGTTTTTTTTCATTCCCTGTACCATCACCAAAAGCCATATTGATGTTTTGAAAGGTTCCTGAAGCATTATGCCCAACTTTAAATTCATGTAAGAATATAACTCGTTATTGCTCAGATTACATCGATAGAAAAAAATTACACAAACACTTGGAACAGAAGATTAAGCAGGCATATGAAAGAGAAATGCCTACAGATTAATTTAATAGCCATTGTGTCAGTGATTTCAAACAAGATGGATTCTTACTTGATTCCATTGATGATTCCATGAGAATAAAAAATTCTGACATATCATCCCTTCCAACCCAATTATATTTAAAGAAATAAAACAAAGCAGTCGTATATATATCAATTGTTTAAAATGGAAGGCCTCTCATAAGAGGCTATCAATATTAAAACCAACCATATTTTTTTAACCAAGCCTTTTTTTTTTTATACATTGGGTCAATATTTTGTTATATATATTTGCCAAATAAAGTTTTGTTGCTTCAACAAGCTATTTTCAACAATGAGCTAAATTGGATTTTTTAAAATAATATGTAAACCAAACCCATAAGTGGTCTGGGCTTGGGCAATGTTAAAACTACTTGGTATTTTTGTACAAAAATGTTTTAATTAATATCTGGCCAATGTAATTCTCTTTAAATAAAAAAATTGGCAAAATATCTATTTAAATAATAGTAATGATAGGGTTAAACAATATTTAATGTGGAATTTCTTATTGTTATACGTTGGAAGCTCCCATAACTTTATTCCTTGGGATAGCTTTATCTTTTTATTTTTTGTATTACCATCTGTAACGTGTAGAAATAATCGAAACTTTGAACTTTAAATAACTTGTCAACTGTGACATGAGAAAGCTTATAAGTCGGCGAAACAGAATCAATTTTTTTTTTTTTTTTCCCCCTTCAAAACTTCCCGTTGTTGTATGTTCGAAAAGAACATAGAACGTAATTAAAATTGTTCAGTTTTTTTTTTTCATCCCAGTAGTGCGTTTTGACTTTTACCATCGTGACAGAAGTTGCTTTATATAAGAGAGGGGTAAAACATTGCATTTACATCAAAACTGTCAACTGCCCCTATATTTATTTTTATATCGAGAAGGAAACTTTATTATTATTGGTATAATTAATTATTTATTTATGTCTCTCTTGTAATATTTTGAAAAATATTAGTGCCAGTGTTGGTAATAATGGCCTCATGTGATGTCAGTTTTTATAACTGCCTTGCGGTAATAAGAACCCAAGTCGACAAATGCTATTGTGGACTTTAAAATTAATGTTAGCAGCGGCTCTTACTTAAGAACAATTATTCATATAAAACTAGATATAATACTACTCAAACCTACTATATAAAGATGGAATGTTTACATTGTACTCTCATTCATCTCCTAGACAACGTATCCATAATACATGAATGATATTAAATACATATATGAAAATAATTTAATATTTTCATTAATTAAATACAACACATTAAGTAACAAAATAGCCAATAAAACAAAAATGAGATTCAATTATTTTTAGATAAGATAAACACATTTTTATTCAGTCGCTGGCAAAAGCCAAAAAATCTAATTAATACTACATGAAATGCCAATAGAAACATTCTTGATTATTTCCGTATGAAACTGCAATTATAATGAAAAAAACAAGAAGACTGATATAATAAAAGTTATCTAAACACAACAGTCCAGTTTTACAACCGCAGCTGATTTTAACAAGTTGTTTAATATTTTACTTTATTAATTAGAGTTTTTATGTGCTAGTTTGGGAGTGAACTCGCTTTATGAATTAAATGGAAACAATTAATCATTGTAAAATACTTATGTCAGTAACGTCTATCTCAAACTCCTACCTGTGGTAGTCATGGGGGTATAAAGTATGTTTATAAGGTACGATGGTGACTATGAAGGGGGATCAGAAACTGCTGAAATATTCATAAAATAATTCATTAACCACTGTAAAGTGTACAGGGTATTTGCCTGCCACGTGGCCAAGTAAGCACTAACCCCCATTTTTGGGCAAGATGCAGACAACAATCGGTCAAATGGTGCCCCCTTGCAAACAATAAAATAAACGAAATATCCTGGATGTAGCCGAAACAGTGTTAAACATAATATCATAATTGAGGCGGCCGTCATAAATAATAACTATCTAATATATAATTTTTATACAAAAAAGTTGACAAATATTAAAAAAATCATAACGTTCACTTGCGAGGAGACCTACCGTTATCAGAATATTTTCCATTTAATAAAATATTAAGACAGCAGGAATTCCACTCCGTAGCAATAGAACCAAAATCTGTGGACCCAAGGAGTGGGCCAGTGAAAAGTTCACACTGGGACCCTCGACAGTCATTGCATTAAACAGAAAACCAGGAAAATTTCATCTAACAATTTTGATGGCCTTTTTATGTATTTAATAATGCCAGAATAACTAATGGATGTAGATTTTTCGATGGAAGACACCTCCATACATTTCTGACCACAAGTTCTAATTTTTTTTTTTTTTTTAAATATACCTTCACCTGAGTGATGACAAATGTCAATTGAATTCAACAAATAATGATACAAACATTTGTATTTATTCTAATTCTAGCTTCTCTAAGACAATAAAACTACATGAGGTACAAAATTGGGTTTTAGATGTAAGAAATCAAAAACCAAAGTAGTTATTCACAATTGGGTACGGAACATTGCTACGATTGGGAAGGTATGAGACGGTTGAAAACCTGTGGTTTGAATATTGGAAGGATAAGTCCATGTCTGATGTTAGAAAGAATGGAGTTGAAAGATAATTTCATCAATCGTCTTATTCTGGCTTCGAAAATACAAGAGGCATATTTGGTGGTAAAAAGACTCCCAGCGCCAAAATCTTTCAGTTTAGAGGTCTAATGAGCCACCCCATGAAGCTCGTTCTATATAATTTTAATTTGTTGAGTCAATCATGGGCATCTCTTGATTAGTACATTCTAAAAAGCTAGGGCAATTTTTAATCTCTTAATTTCATATAAAAAAACCGCTCCTATCTAGTGAGTCTATTTATTTTTATTTTTTTTGGGCACTGCACCAGTCGTATGTGAGGTGAATTATTCACGGTATCTTTCATTATTACCCTCATCAAAAGAGGAGAGTCTGCATATATTTAATTTAGGAGGCAATAGAAAAGGTTAAGAAATTCTTTTAAAACTGATTTTGAAGTACTGTACAGAATAAACAAACCAAGGGAGCATCTAGCATTCTTACATACATAGATAATAATTTTGCACAGACTCTATAGTCATAGTCAATAAAATACATTCAAAACATTGTCCATGTTAGTCACGAGAGGGCCTCTTTGTAAGAATTTGTTTGTCACAATATTACACAGTATAGTTTAAATGTCTGGCACGAATCCATGGAAAGTTGAATTGCCTGCTTATTAGAAGTGTCCATTGAGGGAAGTTCCCTTGTACGTAATTAATGAATTCAACATTTTTATTTGAGTCCCAGCTGAAAAGGAATAAAATACATCTACCTTCATTACTTATTACACTTTACTATTGATTAACTTTTGTGCAGAAGGAATAACAAGGATTTGTAGGAAGGAATCTTATAGTAATCGCCATTTGCCTTGAACAAAAGTTGAGCTGCATCAATCAACAGCTGCAATAATCGTTAAATGTAATTTAAGGGATAGATCCAGAAAGAGTGAATTTCCACAAGGCTCTGACATTTCTAAAAACAAGACTGATAAGAATGACTACAACATTTATCTGGAAGAAGTCCTCAATCAATTTGGCTGACAACTGTTCCTAGAATCTACCAGTAATCTTGATTTTACATCACCACACAAATATCCCAGTCAATCTGCAGCTTGGTGAATCAATAGTAAAGTGTTTTTTTGTGTGGTTTAATAGTTAATGGCACTGACACCAAGAGCTGAACTTCTAAATAAAATGTCCTATTCATTAAACATATTCAAGTCACCAAAGTTTGTTGCGCTTCCTTGATCAAGGATGTGCATCATCATGTCTGACAGTTCGTGGGGCTGGCTCGGCTGATTGTTATTACTTACATTATGGCTTCCAGAATTGGAGCCTTGTTCCTCGACCTGTGATTGGCCCTGCCATGTGCCCCACAGAGCAGTGTTGTTCTGGCTGTTATGGTAGGGTGCCTGTGTGGCTGCCCTTCCCCCTAGCTGGGTATATGTAGAGCCCGACGGAGACCTGGAAGGGCTCATCTCGCTGTATTGATAGCTATCGGCAGGTGGCTGACACATGGTCCACCCCGGCTGAGCAGAAGTGGGACTTGCTGATTTAGACATCCTGGGCATCCCCTGTTGGCCAGGAGAGACATAGCTGATAGGAGAATGTGTCCCCTCATAGCCATACACCTGCCCCGTCCTTGCGTCACCTGCATGCATATGTGACTGCGGCAAGTGGGAATACCTCTGCATGCTTTCATCGACCACTTGTTGGTAATTGATCGTCTCTGAAACTTCAGGCTCGGTTGTGCTTTGTGACTTAGCTGGAGTATTGGTACACACAATGTATTCCACCTCATCTGTATACGGATTGAGGAAAGCATACGCCGCTATGCGAAGCCATATCCACTCTCTGTTTTTCATTTGGAAACGAGACATAACTGACATAACTTGCCCTTTCAATTTGACTACCTGCTCAAATGATTCCTTCATGTGAGTCTGATCCTCATTATGAATAAAATCAAAACAGCATTTTCCCAGTAACTCCGGCGGTGTGTAGCCCAAAATGCCAAAAACTCGTTGATCAATGAATGTAAACTTACCCTCTACCATATGACGTGAGATAAACTCGCCATTGCTATTAGTAGTAAGGTCGCTTGTGTTAGGAGTCGAAGTCACTTGCAGTCTACCAATAGCAACAAGACAACAGTGAGAACCATTTTCATCTATGGCTCGATCCATTTGGACAGCTGATAGAGGATGAGCTTCAAATTGACTGGCTGGCGGCCAGTTTTTTATGTATCCTGTGCAATGGACGACAGCATAGTTATTTCCATCCCGGGAAGGACCGAGTGAATTCCTTTGCTTCAAGCGGTTAAGGCTTTCAGGACCAACATTACCTACTTTCAACCGACAAATGAAGCCTCTTCTAGACCCCATACACAAGCGCAGTGAGGAC
The DNA here is from genome assembly GCA_930367205.1 of Acanthosoma haemorrhoidale. Classification (NCBI taxonomy): domain Eukaryota; kingdom Metazoa; phylum Arthropoda; class Insecta; order Hemiptera; family Acanthosomatidae; genus Acanthosoma; species Acanthosoma haemorrhoidale. The sequence continues at coordinate 35,501,932 of OV884011.1, forward strand.
TGATGGCCTTCCTTCTTAACTGTACCTGTTTTCAGATCTAATATTCGACCTGAATTCTGTGGTTCTTGTGTAGATAACTGTTCCCTAACCTTCCCTAAATCCTCAGGGTGGAGATAGTCGAAAATGCTGGAACCATACCAGTCACTCTGCGAATAATTCAGCACAGGCATTACAGAGTCGGACACATATATGACACGACCTGTATCACATGTCACAACAAACAAGAACCCATCGGCAGCCTCTAAAATAAGATGTTTCAGTTCCTGATCAGTAAGAAATGAGGGCTTGTAAGTTCCGTCTGAACTAGTATTTCCAGTGCCCCGGAGGGCTTTCATATGAGCTACAGCCATTCTGAGAATAGTCAATTTATCAGGTTTCCTTGCAAGTGCACTGCATGTTGGAACCATGTCAGAAAGCTCTGTTATGTATGCAGTCATTTTATTCCTCCTGCGTCGTTCTATTTCACAGTGGTTTTCACGGCTGGCAAATCGTTCTTTGTCTTGAAGATTGTCATCATCCATTCTTGAATACTTGTTTCCACTTGGATCGTCGTCGTTTGATCTAAAACATACAAAACAACTTTTATGATGAAAAAATAAGGTAAATAAAATCTATACACATTACAAACCTCTACCACCCACAATGATACCATTGTAAAATTATGGTAATAATTTATCTATCTGAAAAACTTCTGTAATCTTGGGATATAGTGTCTAAATTCAGGGAGGTTGCAAAATAGATGACTTAATCACTGAGTAAAGAACTAACTGGAAGATGTGTAGGGAGACGTGAAATAGTTGTTTTCTTTCTTCATAGCCACACCCTACAGTTAGCGGCAAAAAATCCCTTCCCTTCGTTTCTTTGGGCCCCTAAATATAGACCCAACTGGCAAAGGTTCTTGGAGAGGTAAATTCTTTCATCGAGTTATAGAAAATTAAGAGCTTAAAATTCGCAGAATATAAAAATGAGAAATACGTATTGTAAAACTTAAAACACCGGACTATGATTGTGAAATTTCAGTGCACAGCCCAATATAGAGTTGCTCCCGCATGGAAAGTTATTTATAATTTTCAATCAATTTAATTAAGTTTCCGCTAAATTTCATTAACCATTTCAACTACATCTCATCAACAGTTTCGACTACACTTTTTTAATAAAAACTTACAAAGGGGCAAAGCACTAAAAATATCGCTCAACTCTGGCGGATGTATATAACAAATGAAATGGTTTTTTATTGTGTTGTGGATTCGTGCTGATTAATATAAGATTTTAATATAATAATAATATTGATGACATCAATATATTACATATAAATAAATAGTACAAATCAGTTATAAAAGGACTCTCATATGATCCCATCAATATTAAAACCAGCCCAATTTTTTTAACCGAGTTGTGGTCTTGCCTTTTTTTCTCTCATTATATCAATTAATCATTTTTTTCAAGAAAATTTTGTTATAAATTAAATTAGAAATAATAATACATATAAAAACTGAGAGAACAACTACCTGTTTATCAGAAATACATCATTTTATTCGTTTAAATATCTTAGTAACTGAAAATTTCTTAATAAAAAAAAATTAAAAAGCAAAAATGTTGAACCTATTTACTCACGCCAACTAGGATAACTTCAATTGTTTTTTGGTAATTGGTAAAATAAATTTAAAAAATATACATATTTTTTTACAAAATTATAAATTCAACATTTAAACTCGGGGTTTAAGAATTGTATGGGCGGTTCATTTACTTTACTTTGTTTTGCCTTGTTTGTTTTCCCCCTCTTTGGTATCGTATATTCAATTACTGAGCTGATCATCAACACATCATGAAAAAACCATGTACTTCTTTTAAACAAAGGAATTACCGTACTTTTATTTCTTAACATCCGACAATATATCTATCATCTATCACTACTGCCCATATTTTCAACTAGTTATAACTTACTACCATTTTTTCAACAGCTACACACTCACAATTATTAAAAAAAATGTCTCACTTCCTTCCTACATCAATGGCCTGCTTAAGCATGAATCTCTTCATGGCTAACATGATCAATTTAAATCAAATTATTACTTTTTTTAAAATTTGTGGTGAAATATTAGCTCGTTGTTAATTAAAATTAAACTCTTTTCTATTTTGATTTTTTTTTTTTTAATAATATTAGTACAACATATTACCACCCTTCTCTAGACAGAGTGGAAGAGTTGAATTCATTTTGTGAAGCTTGATAACAAAACATAATCTGCTATCTTAGGAGCAAATCAAACTCGTACTATTCCGGTTCAAGGCAATTGAGGCCTATCCAGAGATCCAGTCAAAGCAACTGTCCTGACAATACGGTGCACTAGATCTTGATAAAATGTATAACAATTGTTTAATATATTTATAATACGACATATTTAACAACCCAAACTCACAATTTGTTTAAAAACGCACTAATAAGTGTCGTTGAAAGAGCTCATTCATACCTAATACAATTTATGAGAAAGTAAAAACAATTATTATTACTTTACGAATGCATCAGATAAATTCAAAACCCTCCAGGCAATGGATATAAGTTATAGAATTAAAAGTAAAATACATAATGTCTTTTAAATTAGAACCAAAAAAAGCCTATTTCTGTCTATGTATATTACATTAAATTTAGTCCAGATTTAAATCCATAATTACTGCATAAATATGTCAAATAATTGCTGAAGTCAGATCCCTATATGTTTACAAAACTAGGAATAGGTCAAACATTGCTCAATCTTAAAAGAATAAACTCAATATATATAATTTAAATGGCAAACACCTATAGAAGAAATCATTAAAAAAAAAAAAAAAAGGCTTACCTTAGCATATAAACATCAGCCATTCTTTAGTAACTTTCATATATTTTCTGTTAGAAATTCCGCAAAATAAAATAAAATGACATTGAAAACTGCTTTGATAACCCACCTTCCCTTGTTGTGACACCAGCTGTTATAACCTTCCCTTCATTCATAAACCCTATAGCTTTGTATTATTAATAAACTTAACAATCAAATAAATAATATCGTCATGAATTAAAATTAAAATACCATACACCCTCTCCTTTTTGTTATGTTTATATTATATATTTTTTTAAATTAACTATTAAACATATTTACAGAGCAAATCATAGTTTCACGCCCACGTCATTTATAGGCTAATATGACTGTAAACATCGAATAATTTTACTACGTTTAAGTAGACAGTAGAATTCCGCCAGACCCTTGTCAATGTACAACACAATTCCTTGAGAATGAAATTAATTAATTCCTAGGAATTGATTAGGGAAACCTATTTATTACTCTTAATGATCATTAATTGTACGGACCCTACTATTTTTAATAATTATAAACTATAGAAAGATTAGCAGTGGCAATATGTATAACAAAATTGTCTTCTTTTATTTTTCGTTTATCAATAATTCAGTTAACAATTTTTTAATGCTGTCGTCACGCAATTAACAGAAGTGAGAAGAGACCACATATTGCTCTTTACTTCTAAAGGGGCGGAGCTGCGCCAAAATGTAACATATATTAGTACCTTCATACAATGAACAACGTTTAATGTATATACTAGCAAGGATTTTGCAATAATAAAAGCCAAACTAAAATAGCTCAACTATAATTTTGAGACTACCGAAATCTCCTAACAATGTTATAGGTAGTAATCTTAAGTAGTGACGACCCTGCATAAGTATCTAATAATAGACTTATGTCTTCTTAATATTTGTTTAAACAATCCTGTTATTAATAGTTATTTAGTATCGCCAGTGCAGAGAGAGAGAGAGAGAGCACAATGTTCACTTCAGGTGCTGGGTTCCATATATATGAAAGAGGCTCCGAAAGGGTCTCTACGACCCGGTCACTGTCCGACGGGCATCAAGAAAGAGATGGGTAATGGGTAAACCTGTGGTCGTTGACCTTTGCTGGCGGCCTAGACGGCGGGCAGCTTTATTCGTATTGATCTGACTCCATAAGATCTTAGAAGGTGTTCCCCGACAGTGCACTATGTTCAGGAGAAGAGGTACAAGTTAGGTATTATAGGTAGTTTATGTGGTCTTGGAATGACAACGAATTCACACTCGGTATCTAAAAGTATGCGAGAACCGTCCAGACCCCAAAGGCGAGTGTGAACCGGAGAGAGGAAGACTGGAGCTCTGGGAGAGACGCTAGTCAAGTTTGTAGGACCCCAGAGACCAGAGAGAATCCATCTAGGAAAGTGTGGGGTGTGATAGCGCTGGACTAACACATAGCAAGGTTAGGAAAGAGAGATGCAGAGGTAGTTCAATAAGAAAGTCATGGTTCAAGTAAAGCAGGAAGCACCAGTGCAGAGAGAGAGAGCAATGTTCACTTCAGGTGCTGGGTTCCATATATATGAAAGAGGCCTTTTTTTTTTTTTCCCCTTAACCTCTTTGAATTTTACGATGTGAAAATATGAACAATCAATGATCAAGAACTAACAAATGTTTCTCCTCATTCTGCTATGCGCAGATGCATTTGAAGGAGGTTGGGTTACATACATAAGATTGAAGTTAGACATAAATACATTACAAGGTGATGGCGCTCACCTTCAGTAAAAAAGGCTCCGGAATCTCGGCCTTATATAGGCAGGCCAGAGGCTGGGCTTCACTCAGCTATGTCATACATAGTTCCCCTCTCTCTAAACTGACGCTTAAGAATTTTATTATTAAAATATGGAAACGTAGGAGGGTATTTTATGGGCCGAGAAGAGGGGAACTTCTATATATTCGTGGTGAAGAAGTTGGCACAACGCTTCCATATTTCAACCCTACTTAACATACATTATATATTCATTTGTATCTAATAGATACTTTTATATTCCGAATGATTTAAACCCTCTTCACACGAGGGCAATAGTGGCCACCAGTAATCACCGCCAATAATTATGCCTCTACTGTCCCCGTATGCAGGGGTACTTCCACTTCACCGTCCATTAAGAGTTTAGTGGACACCAGAGGCCCAGTAACAAGATCACATAACCTAGTGGCAGCCATTATTGGACGTGTCTTAACAGGTACTGTCCGCGCTAGACGTTGTTCAGGGAGGAACCACTTTATGATTTACTTTCCTTGCTAAATGTGTTCAAAATTCGAAGACGCGAAGACAAAAACAACTTCCTGTGTAAAATGGAGTGCGGAGGCAATACCGATACATTTTTATAAACTATGAACTACTGTGGAACATACGTCATTCTGATTATGCCAACAAGGCGAAGAGGGAGAGTTCAATGATAAAGTAAAAAGGTGAATTAATAGGACTAGGGGTCGCAGTTCCCGACTTGAGTTTTTTTGAGAGCCCGTATAAAGGCCACGTACAGAAGTGAACTGCTCAAAGTGAGTGAATCCAAAACAAGTGATGCGGTCACTGACGAAGTCTACATGCCGAAGCTACTATTGGTTCACCGAAGCCGACAGTTTCTTGAAAGATTACGAGAAAGTAGTCATCACGAGAAAGTCAACATCGAATTCGGTAAGTTTGATTTTGTAATCCTTACATAAGAGTATATTAGGTCATATATTTAATTAATTGTCACCGGCGAAGAGATTAGGCCATATAATTTCTTAGTTGCCAAAATAGAAACAGATCAACAAACATATTTGTAAGCATAAGAAAAAAAGGATAATATACTAGAAATAGATTATGATACCTACTAGACTATAACAAAAGACCCATTGTGTTTTAAAACATTTTGCAATCTTGTTACTGTTATTTACTATTAACATTTTAAACTAATTTTGTGATTTACTGAACAATAACACAAGTAAGATTTAAAGAACATTTATAAAGACTGCGTTAGTAACAAAGTAGGGCCTAAGTACATTTGCTGTGCCATTGATTACATGCCGATAGCCTTCATCTGCCTAGAAACTCGCCCTTCTCCCGTCATGTACCCAGCCAGTTAGTTCCTTGTTACCGAAGCTCTTTTTGAATATGTGTTTGTCGAGTGAGCTCTTCTCAATGACAGATGGGACGCCAACAATCCCGACCAGAATGAAAAACTAGTGTCTTCATGGTCAACCCATCCTCTTCCAAAATAAGATGCTGGTGACGGCGTGCTCGCAACAAGTTGTAGACTTCGATTTTTTTTTTTTCTAAAGATTCTAAATCTTGATACCACTCTGCCCAAATGCGCTCTCCACCTCTCTGCGTGCACGCTATAAATGATAGTTGAATATCCTTTCCAATATTGTACAATATCTTTTCGAAAAGGCCTTCATTAAGTCCGTTAGCAAAGAGAACACGACATCGCCCGAAATAAAGTAGTCATGAGGAAAATTTTTCTTATCATTACTTTTATATTTTATTATTAACTGATTTAAGCAAAAACAACCAGAACACACTTGCGTCATTGTCTCACACATTCCATGCCGATAGCAAAAGTAACCTGTAACCTCCATTGTAGTTGTAAAACAAAGAGCAACTACAACGAGATTTTATGGCTACATGTTTTCCATCAATAGCACCACGACATAAAGTAAAATTCCATTTTGTTTCAAAATGTTTTTGCACTTCCGCCAATTCCTCCGATGTTCGCGGAACATAAAAAAATAATATTAGTTACAAATTAAAATTTTCAAGGGCGTAAAACACATTTGCACGAACATAGAGAGTTGAGTTCGGTAAATTATAGTTGGTCTTTTAATTTCAGATAACACCAGGTAAATATGATGGGATGAAGAAATTGCCGAATATGAAAATGGAACTTATCCTCACAACCCAATGATGTGCCTACTTTTCAAAATATTAATACAAAAAAAAACGAACTGCAAGCAAGTTATTTGGAGGTGAGGGTGCGATTGAAAAATTACAAAAAAAAAATAACAGTCAAATTCAAACATAGTCCGGCTCGACGAAGTTGTGTTGGGAAAATATGTGAAGCTCACCCTCTCAGGAGGAACCAACGGACTTACATGCCAGGACAAAATTCAATCTGTGCTGCAACAAAAGAGACATTGAAATGGTTGAACCTCTATGACCTTCACAATCTCTGATGTTATCTGGTATGAGGTCCCCAGCGATTCTGATGAAGATGCTATTTATTTAAAACGAATTTATAGCTGAAGATTTTTTTACAGAACTCTTTACATTGAGATGACATTAACTGACCAACAAATTTATTTTTGTGTACTTCACAAATCATTATAATTAACCTTGCATTCAATAATAAATTGTATTAAAGAAAATTGATAGTTTACACTCAATCGCCTGTTTTATGGTCAGCATAGATGGGAGTGACCACTACTGACTGCATAACCTTCTCCCTCCAAAAGGGGAAAAACTCCTTGCCAAAATCATATAGTATAGGAGGGCAAGAGAGCTCACCAGCTTTCTCAATGCACTATCTGGTTGCATAAAAATGGATAGGGATCTCCATTTCTCTACTCATTTTAGTAATAAAATAGAAAAAGTACGACACAGGTCTTACTGGCTATCACACTTGCTAACTTCACCCAACCTGTTGCTTCATCTCAATTGATGATATATAAATGTGTCCTCCGGCCAGCTCTGCTGTACGGTGCCCCGCTATTTACCCACTTGACTAACAATACAGCCAAATGTCTCCAACATTTCCAGAATGGGATCATGTGAAAAGTGGTCCGACATACTTCTTTCGAGATGTTGAAGAATGCTGACCTGCACCCGTTGCTTGGTGTGCCATTGGTGGGTGAGTTCATCTGCCGGAGACGCATTAAGTTTTTTGACTCGTTGCAGCACCTGACAAACCCAGTGTATAACACTATGACCCCACGACCCCTCCCGCATCGATGGCAACAGACTGTCGGTCCCCGTGTGCAGGCCATTTTAGCCGAATCCACAACTTGCCCAATCTGTACTAAATTTGATAAGGAGGCCCAATTTGATGTAGACAGTTAATTAATATTTAAAAAAATATATATTTTTATATAATTTTGAACAGGATAACAAACCATTTGTAAGGCGTTAGGACTCGTTGCATGTGGACGATAATAACAAAAGGCATTAAAATCATTTTTGCAGCATTTAGATAACCCTTGATTGATGCATTACAGTTTACTTGAATTTTTTCTTCCCTATGGTAATAATTAAGTGTTAAATGAGCATATGCTAGCCATAATAATTATTGTTATATATCACACAGGATCCCAGGTCTACCCCCGTGTTCTTTTCAATAGCTAGTAATTATAAAACCAGCAGGAGAGTGCTATAGTAACAAGTGATTACTAATTTGTAGTCAATATATGTTAAATATTCCGTACATATAATGCCTTAAAAAGCAAACAAACTCTTGGAGAATTTTAACAGACAACAATGTTGCCCCCTTAGTAGAACAAAGTTGCTCAGGCGATTTGCCAGAAAAGTAAGAGACTATCTAAAGAGAATAAATATTGACTAGACTATCGGTTCGACAGTAATGGCTCAGTTGGTAAGAACACCTGGCCGGAATCTCATTTTTTCAATATTTTTTCATTCCCTAATAATTATTGTAACTACATTTACTACCTGCATCAGGAATCAATGTGAGGAATTGAGGCCTTGGTTGGAAATCGTAACAACTATAATGAAAAAAATTTATGTTAGTAAAAAATTAGGTTTGTTTATTTCTTGCACCTTGCAATACAGAAAATATAACAAATAAACTATAATCCAAAAAAATCAACAAAAATCTGCAAACGACGTGTTTCTTTTCACTTTGTCTTGCAGTAATAATAATAATCTTGACCAAGCTTTGATGTAAATATAAAACAAAAATAAAACTCTTTGGTAATTTGTGTGAAGACACCATTGCATTACGTGTCACTTTGTATTGTGTTTCTTGAACCACGCCTAACATCCCAGCTGATGCAGGTAACATTGCAAAAGACCTGTCGAGACCTCCATCATGTTGTGCTTCATCCCTGAAGCTGATCAGAGGCATTCAGTGTGCCAACATTGGCTGATGGCTTGCTTGCCTACCGCCCTCAGACGTTGTGGTTGAGTTGTGACGTCTGCTGATGCCCGCCAGCCGTTATTCCGGCAGCCATCGCCTCCAGTTTGTGCTTCCGGAAGATATGCCTGCGCAAATGACCGGATTGAGTTGCCCTGTACTCGCAGTGCGGGCACTGATAAGGAGCCTCGGTCGTGTGTTTGAAGATGATGTGAGATCTCAGTTGGGAGAAGAGGCGAGCCCGATAACCACAGAATGGACACTGATGGGGCTTCTCGAACGTGTGCTTGTTCAGTATATGCTTCCTTATCCCACTGGAACGTATCGCCCTATACTCGCAGTGCGGGCACTGATGCGGCTTCTCGTAAGTATGCTTGGCCATGATATGACTCTTGAGAGTACCAGATTCGGTTGCTCGATACTCACAATATGGGCAAGGGTAAGGCTTCTCGTTGGTGTGCTTGGCCATCACATGGCACCTGACTTGCTCAAACCTGGTTGCCCTGAAGTCACACTGAGTGCACTGGTGTGGTTTCTCGTTCGTATGTTTGTACATGGTGTGGACCTTAAGGTGCCCTGCTTGGGTCGCCCTGTAGTTGCAATAAAGGCACTTGTGTGGTTTCTGCTTGGTATGTTTCGCCATTATGTGAGACCTTACGTTGAACGATTTCCTCGACCTATATTCACAGTGTGGACATTGCTGCATTTTGCCATTAGTTACTGGCTCTGTTGTTAATCTCTCAGAGTCAGAAAAGCTAATATTTGGTACTTCTCCTGTCTCGTATTCTCCATCATCTTCTGAAACAGTATAAATAATTCATTAAAAATAAAATTAATTTGTTTTAATTAAAAAGTAAATATTAATAACTACTAGTTGAGGCAAGAAAAATAGGTTAATCGGTTTCCATATTTAAATGAAATAATATTGATTGAAAAGATTCAGTGACATATAAACAATAAAGGCACATCGTCAGCTTTTAAAATTTTAAATTACTTTTTAAAGTAAATCATTTAAGATGATAGATACATGAAATAGTAAAATATAATTTATTTTTGTCCAAGTGCCATTTAGATATATTTAAAAACCTAGATAGCTTTCCCATATCAAATAAATAAAAACCTCACAAATCATCCAGATCAGTAGATATCTATAAGGCATGATTTTGATCCCAATAAGAACTAAAGAAAGGAAAGAGCACTTACCGGAAGGTGAAGAGGGTATCAGTTCCGAACTGTCCATAATAGGGTTGGCATTGACATGATCCATTTCTGTAATACGATTTTTGGGATCAATATAGCATAATTTATGGGTACACGTCTATACGTCTATCGTGTATACTGTATTTATCAAGGACACCCCGAAGAAAACATTTATAAAAAATCAGTCTATCAATTACACAAAAGCCATACATTAATTGTTAAGAAATTTGAGTTTTTAAACATTTGTATGCATGTAATTTTCAATACAGACCTAAATCTTATTTTAATAGAAACAATAACATTTTATTTAATCAATTTCTTGATGGTAGCACACCAAAAAAGAAACGATTTTTTCTAATTAAGCTGTAGAAGAGTAACTTTATACGTATAAAAAAAAAAAGTCATATTTGTCATTCGTACAACCTCGCATTCGACAAGTCAATGTTCCACCACTTCGGCATATTCTAGGATAAAAATTTAACAAACCATAACAATGAAATACATATAAAACTAATAAACTACCCTAGAAAATTATTTTAATACAACTCAATTTCAAAAAGTGTTCAGTGGAACAGCTGCATTGCTGCATTATTGACTATCGTCAACATGATGGCCAACTTATATGCGGAAGTTTATAAAAGAGATAATTTTTTTTTAATATTTATGTTTTTTATTTATTGTTAAACTTATATTCCGTAAGATGCTTGAAGAGTATAAATTTTGACTTTTTGATGTGTGTGATGTATTAAAAATAATAAATGAGAGATTATTGGTCTATCTTACAAGTTTGTCATAAATTTCAATGATATTTATGTTATCAGGTTCATCATTTTCCTACTTAAGTTTCGAAACAAAAAAATAATTAGTTATTGTTTGCAATATACAAGCATCAGTTATTTGAGGTAACTAAAGGAGGGGTAACTCAGTTAATCGAAAATCATGCACTGTAAAGAAATTAACCATGACTTTTATTTAGAAATCAACATTTATTTTAACTTAAAATAATAGACAGAACAATTTATTTGAAAAAATGGGAATTTTTTTTATTCTTTGAATTCAACTGAGCAGGGCCGAGGAGAGGGCAGAGAAGAGGGGCCCGGCAGCCGAGGATAAAAATTTGTAATATTGTATTTACTCACTCAAGTTTTGTCTCAGTTCTTCAATAAATGGTAATTTTGTTAGGGGTAGAACATAATTTCTTTTCAAAAAACTTTAAGTTACTTTATGATATTATTTAATAAAGTAGCTTTTAAAAACAACAAGATAAAGTCTATACAAATTATAAACAGTGAGTTAATGAGAAATTAAGTGTTTTTTTTGTTCTCTACAATATTTCAACTATGCTAGATTCAGACAATTTTATATCATTCGTGTAATTATGAGTTGCAGTATTCTACATCTAGCTTCATGTACTATTTAACATCATGTGAATTTGACGATAATAAAGAATTCAAAGTAAATCCTAACATTCATTACCAGTTAACCTCTGTCCCAAGTACCTACATAAAAAGTTTAGTGACGTGGGAAGGGAATGTATAGGGGGCCCGGGATTGCTCAGCCATGCGACCTCTCCATCTGTGATGACTGAATATCTCTAAAATATCTGAATCATTTTGGGCCTCTAAGTACATTAACCGAGTTTTGTAATAGGAAAATATAGAACAGTATTATCATTCACTTGTAAATAAAACAAGAGAATATTTTAAATAATACTAATTTATATTGCTGTTATATAAAAAATTTGTATGTGTTTGTAGACGCTTCATAGCAAATATGTCCACTTACCATGGCCTGAGTCAGCGTCATCGTCATCAACCCCTAACGCCCGGGGCTCTTTTTTAAAGCAAGCTTAAAACAAATACAAAAATAAATAATTAGGCAACAATTAACAATAATAAATCATAAAATTTAACCATTGGTTGGGTAAATGGTACACTATTTAAAACATATGTTCAACAAAATTATTACTCATCAGTCACAGTTGACAGATAATTACTTGAAAACCCGACAAAATCAGAGTAATATCACAAATTTAACTATCAGGATTGTACGCCATATAGTCCTGAATTCCTACATTAATGGGTTTGAGCAAGGGGATAAGTGTCCATTGTGCAGGGGATCTAAGCCAGATAATCGATATTTATATAAATATCGACAATTTCCTGTTAGAAGCTTTACAAAACCTCCTAACCGATAACAACTAATAACAGAAGAAAGTATGTCGGTAGCATGAATGATTAGAAGTTTCATCTTTTCGGATTGATTGATTAATTTGATTTATTGGGCTTAATATACCTTACTACCTTAGACCAGCTAAATATTTTATGGATTCAACAAATTTATAAATATACCCATTAAACTTTTCCTATTTTCGAAAAATATAATTGCTTAGTAGACATTCATTAAACAATAAATTAGTAAATTTTGTAACAATCATTCATCATAACATGTATCAAACTTTAAAGGTTATGTAAAATGTAATGGTTGAGTAAAAGGTTATGTTAGTTCATATTTTTTGAGGGGCTCTTATAACATAAAAATAATGAACTATCATAAACTAGCTGTGATTCATTTAGAAACTAAGTTATTATTTTAATACAAATGAACTTTACTTATTTTTAAAAACTATATATTATAAAAATTACTTTATCCATAGTTTTGTTTACTTACTGCTCGGAAATTGGCAACTCTTTGCAACAATATATAATTATATCTTAATGCAATTAAGATTAAAGTTATTATAAAATATACAATACTTCAATCACATCCCAAAGTTTATTTTTTAAAACCATTCATAACTATTTTTAGTTTTTAGAAATGGATAAGAAAAATAATTCAAAATTAACTTACATGCATAGAAATTCGATTGAAAATTTTTTCTTGTTCCTCCTTCCTTATCGGAACCTTCAAATAATTAAATGAGAATAAATTATAAAAATTTTCAAAAAGTAATTTTTAGTTAATAATTAAATTCATTTTTATTTTAACTTGAATCCACTGTTGAAAGCATATAGAGCATGTAGAATTTAGAAACGGCCTGTAAATGTAAAATATGACTCCGAGGATTTTATTTAGAGCACTTCAACTGGAAAATCCGAAATCAGATAGAAATCGGACAAAGACACCTTGCAGAGAGAAGATGAGAAAGAACATAGCAAGCTGGACATCCATGATGCAGTCCCGAACAAAGGAAGACAGACCTGTTTACGAGGAGATAGTTTGGGACTCTTAGATGGCACATGTTTGAGAAACAGCATCTAGGAACTGGCTAGTCCAGATAAATCATTGAAAATAGTGCTTTAAATAGATTCAAATTAACTTATTATTGTAAATTTTATAATCCAAAAGACATTTTTAAAGTACACATAATGAACCTAAAAAACTTTACAAATAAATAAGTAAATACATAAATTAAATTAAAACATTATGTATTGTTTATGGTTAGTAATTTATAAAACATGTATCCTATTTTCTTATTTTAATGAATAAATAAATAAGTTAATAGAAATTGAGATAAAAAAAAAGATGTATGAAGCTTTTAGACATTCAGGCAACAAAAGCTGTTTCATTTATTTACATAAATATTGCTGACAATACTCACAGATCAACGAAGGGTGATGAAATGTTCCCTCTTCCATCTTGACGATGAGGGGAAGGCAGAAGTCACCTACGGACAAGACATCGAGGTAAATTGATAGTCCAACTGCGCTATGAAATTATTAAGTAAATGTTTTTTTACGTTTTGAAAATGCTCTACAAATTATTATTATTAATTATTATAAAGTAACAAAAATGATGCCGCCTAATTCTTTACACTATTTAAAATTATTTATTACCATCATCCATATCGCTACTGATGTCTTCTTCGCTAGGATAGTTCTCATAGTTTTCTAAAACAAACATAACACCATATATATTATAACAGATAATAACTGGATACATTTAGTATCGATAATGGGTAAAATAAAATAAACTGAATTATAATATTACAGAAACTTAATTATCTGATATCGAGTTTATTTCATAACAATAGCATGGATTTATTATTAACTATTTCAATGTATAAACAGACCTTGGTCTATTTGAACAAGGAATACCTTACTGTTAATTTATCAGCTTTTAATAGAAAGTCTTATACATGCTATTATTTAACAATATCTGCCTCAAAAACTTGCCATTTTTTTTTTAACTATATATTCATAAAAGTCACAAGTCTTTGAAGCAACTGCCCTAGATTCGTCCAGCAAGTATATTTACACAATTTAATTTCAAAGAACTAAATTTCAGATTTTCCTTTGAGAAACAAGATTTTCTTGTTTAAAAAAAAGAATGATGTTTTGTATGAAACAAAAATATGGAACTGACTAATAGTAACAAATTGATAAATTTATTGGTTAACCAAAAAATAGTTTTTCTTTCTACCAGCAGCACCTTTTCTTTAATAAAGCAAATAATTACAGTATTAACAACAACCGAATAAATCTGATTAGTATGTATATGAAGAAAAAATATATATTTTTTAATTAAGACCACTAACAACACTATTACGATTTCCGCTACCGATTTCATCAGTAAATATCAATTCAAATAACATGTAATAGCAGTGGAGTGTACCTTAACTAAAAAATGAACAGTTAATATGAATTTAAATAAGAGTTAAACATACCTTCTCTGGAACCCTCATCAGTCTCCGTCTTGACCAAAAGAGGGACAGCTCCCGATTCTAAAATCAAACAAAATCGACTAAACAAAAAGATACGATTTGTTTAACTTAAATGGATAGGTATATCGCATACGGAGGAAGCATGTTGAAAATACTCACCTTATTATTTCTAATTGCTACAATTCTAGTGGTGTCAGTTAAAAAAAAATTATGTAAGAAATGTCATTATGTGGAGTTCATCAAAGAACAATAACATGGTTTTTTTTTAACAAAACAATGACTATCAGTTCAAAATAAATGTGAAAATCCAAGTACAAAGTTTTTGACATTTTTTTTTTTTTTTAACCAAAACCATTAAAGATAATTAACACTCGCTCGAGAAAAAAAAAAAAAAATGCTTAGTTCTAAACTCAAAAAGTTTCATCGAATATTTTAAATGGAATAAATATTACCATCCGCCTGGTCATCCTTTTCTTCCATTTTGGCCTCGATAAGGCAGCAAACATTTACATCACTATCTAAAAAGAAAATTTTATAAAGTATTGATATGTTTGCCTCAAATTATAAGTAATTTATAACTTTTTCAAACTAGGATAGATATAACCTAAGGCAAATGAAAAACTCTGATTTTCCTGTGCCCTATCAAATATTTTTAAACATAAGTCATTGCTGTTTGATAATCAACTGATAATGCCATTTCCACTGCAATTACCGTGAAATTAATCATTTATTAATAATGGTGTATTATATTTAAATCTAATATATACTTTTACATTAAAAACAAAACAGCAGTGTTAATTTTTTTTTGCTAACCAAATAAATGAAATATGGCCAGGTGTGAATTAATGACAGAATTTATTTTTACTATTTCGATATACATAATCACCAACATGTACAAGTGAGATACACGAGCATATATTTAGAAGATTTGTTTGCCATTTTTAATATGATTTTAAGCCAAATTCGATACTTATTAAAATGTCCAAAAATAAAATGAGTTTGTAGCTAAAAAAAATCAAGATTTAACACAAATTTGGTGTCTAGATTTTTTGTTTTAATGGTCAATACAAACAAGTATTTAATAATTTGCATAAAATCTAATAATGAATCTTGTGATAACATACATTATGTTGGATAACAGTAATCAGTCATCAGATCCTTATCAGCAATAGGGTTATATTTTCTTCTAAGTTTATTCAAATAAAAAAAAAAAAATGATATCACCCTTTAAAATTTTCAGAAAAAATTTAATTCATATCAAATTTGTTATCTCACCTTAAGTCAGGAGTCACAAAGTTCTCTTCCTATTAAAAAACATCCGTGATGAGAGATAAACAACTGTTTTGAGGCAATAATATTAATAAATATAATGAAAACAACGCTATAATTTTCAGAACACTGTTTTATAAGTTATATAAGTGCGTGTTTAGCCTAGGACGGAGGCGTGTATGTCACTGATTAGGATGAGATGAGGGCACATACGGGCACATAGGGGTATACAATCAACAGCGTCATAATTAAATGAAGCTCCCACGCAACATGTCCAACCCATTTCTGCAGGAGGGGACGATTCCTTTTCCGACTATCTTCCATAATTAGAGAAAGTCTTTTCCAAGGACCACCTGTCATGGTTTGACTCTTTTACCTGCCAGTCGATAAGTACTCAACTATCCCATAACAGCTTCTTCTTCCATATCGCTCGAATTACAACCATCTCTCACATACTCATTTTCCTATTTAATCCACCTACAGGTAAATTTCTTCTGGTTCAACACTTTCGCATAATTCAGAAAAGAAGGGGGCTGGTTATCAATAGGTTGCCAGTCTCTTCTGTTAAGAATGTCTCCTGTGCCCACAAAGGAACTGACATCGCAGCAGAACAATTGTCAAACTGAATGTTTAAGAGTATATATAACAGTATTTAAATATATACCGTCCTTTGCCGTGGGTATCGTCTCGAGTCTAGAATAGTTCACGGATTTAGTCTCATGCAAGGTGGTAACAAACAGACACAAGTAATAATTGTTTTATTAATAAACCAGTAAAGTTCAGGTTAAATAGAAACTAAAAATAACCAAGTTTATTATTAAATAGTAAAACATTAATAATAATAAATTTAAACAAAAGTAGGTAGTAATAATAAAAAAAGAATATTTTTGGCAAAGAAAAAGAAATCTCAACCAAGTAGCTTTTAATATGAAAAAAAAACGTACAACACTAAAATGCATTGCAGGTAGTTTAGAAGTGGGGAAAAAAGAGAGTTTTATATGGAATGTAGCCACATTTAGAAGACTATGGGTGAAGAATTTAATACGGGTATAGCCAACAGTTAAGATTCTTCAACATCCGGTCAAAAACTCCATGACCACGTGACCAGATTTGCCTGTAATACTAACTTGACCTGTATTACATTGTATTCGCTCTGTTAGATTTGAAAAATTTCTGTTAAGTTTGATAGGAGCTATAACTATATAAACGTGGAGAGTCGATTTCACTGTATAGTAGTTAGTCGATAGTAGAGAAAAAGCACTCAAAATTTTTACTTTTTTAAAAAAGAAAACTGTTAAAATTGGCTTGGACGGTATTGTGGCACCACCAAGTGGACTTCAGTTTCGTTTTCGTTATCGTTGTGGCACGTTACCATTTTGACGACGGCCTAGCAGAAGTGGGGATGTTAACCGACGAAGAAATTTTAGATCTATCTGAGGACGTTGTTGACCGATTGTGCTTAGGCAACCTAATCTGATCCGACAGATCTAGCCTTGATACATTATTATTACCGTGAAGTAAATAATTTATTTATGCATAGAAAAAATCCTTAAAACTAGTAAGAATACAAAATCTTAGGAATTTAAAAGAAACTGTAATGTCTCTCGCATTGGCACCAATTTTATGCAAAATCCTGACCTAAACATTTTTTATGTTTCATGTAGGCAAACTACAGGGCATACAATGACCTATTGTGAATGTACTATCTGTACTCGTATATTAATAATTACACTTAACTAATTTTACGTACAAATAAATGTATTTTGAATACAAAATATATAATACAAAGTTTACTTAATTGTTGTTTGAAGAGTGTTTCCATGATTTCACACTTTTTTTTTATAACTCATATTCTGAAATACAATAGCTAATGTCAACAAATTCAATTCATAATTTTTTTTTTGTCACCGGCATGGTCCTATCAAAAAAAGGAAATGTGTATCGCAAAGTCATAAGCCAAACGAACATTAAGGAATTAACCGTAACTATTGCTGATAGAGTTAGTATTAACATTTTCTTTAAGTTATATTCGGTGGTACTAGTGGGTCCTATGGCCGCAAGTAGTCCATAAGAAAATGTCGTTCCTTTCTCCATCGCTACTTAAATTTGACATAAAATGTTACGTGATCGGTAACAAATTTGCTTTTATACAAATGCGTGTAATTCGCAAATCCACCTAAGCTTTTGTGTAAGTCAGCCAAACATCTCACTAGTACCTTTTTGTTTTTCATTATATAATTAGACTCATTTCTTTTAGTCCGAAAAGTCACGTTATTTTCATATGTTAATATAATGAAATAATAAGACAGGTTACTAGTCCTCGCTGCTAGTTTTTAACGTGTAAGATTTACTAGGAGCTATTGGTATATGAAATATACAAATAGCTCCTTCGCCAAAAAATCGTTCGAACAACAAGAAGAGGTAGAAAAACATCCGATTAATTAGTTATTAGTGCCACTGTTATTATATAGAAATGTTTCATAATCAACGAGAAAGAAAAAAAAACAACTTTTTAATGATTGTCTGTAATGAATATATTTAATTATCATAGAGAAGCCAGTATCCGTAGTTTTTAATGGGATATTTCTGGGAGGAAGTATTGGAAGTCTGGTCAAGAGGAAGCATCCTGATTAGGTAGAGCAAGAGGGTCTCGGGATCTCGAAATTTGGAGGGAACAGTTAATAAGATTAGTTTTTCATGGAAGTTAACCAATTTGTATATCCGACTCAAATCTACATGTGACCATAGAGACTATATTAAAAACTACGGATACTTCGCTGATTCAAAAATGTTAGATTTGTAAACATTACACCTGACGGTTTTATTCTCTTTCGTTGGTTTCTATAATGTATGTTTCTATATAATAGAGGTTCCACTAATTATTAAAGAGTGGTTTTCTTAGGGCTTCAGTCTCTGCAGGCTGCTCTAGCTCCTTGCATAGAGTGGGGCGATACCTTTCCACTATAAACAAAAAGGTAACGAAGCCTTGGCCAGGACCTCCTGGGTGGCTTAGGAACACTGGCCAAACAAACAGACAAACCACACATATTTTTGGGAAATTTTTTTCTATTTTAAAGATTTTCTACAAGAACTAGCTGTTTACTCTTGCAAAACTCAAGGCTTGTTGATTCAGTATCGAAGATACTTTTAGCAAAACTGTTTTAGCTCATTTGGTAAATTTTAACTGAATTAGATGTTTTCCGCGAAACTCAAAACCAGAATAATCCACCGAGCGCCATGTTTGAGAAAAATGAAACCTGATTTTATATGTTATGCCGCATACCTAAGGAACAAAACAATACAGACTCAACCCTACCCTCTACACTTCATGCAAAATCAAGAAGTCCGTTAATAAATCCTGCAGAACACTGATCTGCAAGTCATTCTTCAACACCTCACCCAGCCCATACCTGCATTTCTGCCCATTTTACCCAGTCATTAATATAAACATTCACACAAAACTCACACATATTTCTATGAAATCTATAAGTATAGGGGTACGATACGCTATCAATTGTACACAGCCCGCTGTTAAGTTCCCGGCCCGGGATTAACCAGAGTTAGAGTCAGAGGCAGCTCTGTATTGGAAACTAATGCGATCATGGGACGTAAACATCCCATAATCCCACATATGTCGGATTACAGATAGAAATAAAGGCAGTATATTTCGAGAACTGGAGTTAGTATATTGTTCCCGTTTTCCTTCTATTTATCACATCTTACCCGGCTGTGAATAACTTATATATATACTAATTGTTTGTAATTATGATTGTTATAAATCCTTAAGATAAAATTTCTCTAATCCTAAATCCGTTGTTATTATAAGATTTATTCTATTCTATATGTTCCTTAATTATTCACTAATAATATTAGTATGCTTAACAGCTAATCTCCTTTGAAATTAATTTGTTTTCATTACATTAATAGTTCAGGAAACTTTTTTTTTTTTTTTTTTTTTTTTTAAACAATCTTTATTGTGCAACAATTACAATCTGCCTTTTATAAGGCAATAATAATACAGATAAATGATCTCATTCATACCATATTTACAGCATCATTCACTCGCTCATTCATACAATAGGACATGATTGGAGAAACTGGCCATTGCCAGGACTCCCACTGTCACGCTATTATAGCAGGTCACGAGGCCACTGCCGTTTCAGTCTCCGAGGAGGATTATAGGGATGAGTGGCGCAGTGCAATGACTGTGCTACAGGATTAGGGTGGTTGGAAAGGCTACTGTGGAATTTCATAAACTTGGAAGGGATGAGTTCTAGAATGTAGGGTATATTAAGATCGTTATGAAGGGTTTTGTTGCTGACATAATAAGGGGCATTTACTATTGTTCTTAGGAACTTTAGACTCCGAAAACTATTGGGTTGGCGAGAAAGTGATTTCGGTTTGCACGAGTACATAGAGTTAAGTTTGTTTCGTTATCCTTTTGTCAATGTTAGAATTTTTTTCATTTGCAATTTAGCAGTCAATACATTTAGATTGCTATAGAAATAAATTCCGTGATATTTTGTTTACAACTGTCAGTTTACGGTCAGTTTTAACATGGAGTGCAAAAATAAGCATTTTCAACACATTTTACTTTTTTATTTTATAAAGGTGAGAAAGCGCCTGAGGTTCACAAAAAAATATGTGAAATTTATGCTGTTGATTGTTTAACAGAACGCACGAGTAAGAATTGGTTTAAAAAAATTCGTACTGGAGATTTTTTACTGAAAGATGACCAACGTTCTGGTCAACCTACCGAAGTTGATGATGACAAAATGAAAGTTATAATTGAATCTAATCGTCATATAACTGTGGGAGATATTGTAAAACAGTCAAATGTATCACACACAACAATTGAAAATAATATAAGACGTCTTGGGCTTGTTAAGAAGCTCGATATTTGGGTTCCGCCATGACAATACGAGGCCTCACACATCTTTAGCAACACGTACGAAACTATTGGAGCTTGTTTGGGAAGTGATGTCACATCCCCTATACAACCCCGACCATGCACCATCGGATTATCATTTACTTCGAAGTTTACAGAACTTCTTAAATGCTAAAAATTTCAGTAATAATGATGATCGCACTTGGTTGGGTTTTTTGCTGATAAGGACCAGAAGTTCTATGAGCGCGGGATCATGAAGTTACCAGATAGATAGCAATAGGCCATCGAACAGAGCGGACGACATTTGACTGATAAAAGTTCATTTTTTGTATAGAAAAAATTGTGTTTTATTTCACACTAAAAACCGAAATTACTTTCTTGCCAACCTCAATATATCAAATATATTTGAATTTTGTATTAAGTTCTAGTTGAGGAGGGCCCAGATATGAAAAATATCATGATACGAGAGTGTATTTTTATCAATTGAGTTTAACAGAGTAATGGTTATCAATACGCATGCGATCCGGGTTCGATTCCCTACTTCCTTAAGGAATTATTCTTTAGGGAATGGATTTCACAAGCATTCGCTCCTTTTCGCGAGGATTAGTTTGTGTAAAGATAGATATAGAAAATCCGGTCAAGAAAAGAGTGGCAAATATTTAGTAAACTATCAGTGCTATCTACCATCTACCATCTACACAGTTTGTACCTCGGAAGGCCTTACATATATTCATGTGATGATGTGCCACAGATTTTGATTTTTATTGCAGTTAACTAGGAGTTTCACTAAGTTCACAGTCGAGTTGCGGTATCAATGCGTGCCAATGAGCATGATTGCCTTCGAGAAGTTATAATCGAACGCTTAGATGTTTATGCTTCATTCCATTCACAGAAATTAATAAGAAACTTCCTTTCCTCAAATAAAATAATAGTTGGGTAACTGAATTTTTCGTGTAAGTCAGGCACAAGGAGTAAGTTACCTGGAGAGGTATTATCCCACAAACTTTTTTCAGTTGGTTATGAAAGTTCTCGTTGTCTATGCCACGCTGTTCCGACCTCGTTGGTAAAGTAAGGTTACCCCATCAGATGGTTAGGAATATTAAATTGAATTTTGCCTCGAACTGAAGTCATAAACACTATCTCTAAATCAGCATTAAGTGGCCCCGATGACCAGATCAACGATTGGCAGAGCTAGGCGCAAAGGAGGCCCTGGTTATTTGATAACCTCGAGCTCAGCTGTTGTTCTATTTTTGTGAAGACATGTTCTGTCATGGGAAGCTAACAGCTTCCAATCTCAGGATTCTCTGTTCACTATCCTGCCATTTCCACAGCCTTTCTAGTTCTTCTTGTGAAATACAGCAGCCAGGGTGAGTTATCTCCTCATTCTCCTTACTTTTCCCTGAAACTCTCTGGAATCTCATGATTTTCAATTCTTTTACAGGTACTCTTCTGGCCTCACTCATAAAGTACTCCTCAGACCGTGTGTTTATTTATTAAATGTTTCCAATTTCTTCACAGTTCCTGGCGTTAGCAGCAGGAAAAAGGAATACAGTGCCAGGAAGGTCGTTGGGTTAGTAATGTTGAAATTATTTTAATGTGGCTGATAAGTTTAGCTTTGTTTGTTTTTCTGGTGTGACCAACTGTGAAGGTCAACTGATTTATTTCTCTGTGTAAAATGTTTATTTTTAGGGTCAGTTTAAAGTTAATGTCTATCATTTCAATGCTGTCCGTTTGTGAAATGTTTCTTAAACAAGATCCGGTGATTGTCTCAGTCTAGAAATACTACCAGTTCATAGATCTTTTAACCAAAGAAACAGGATTTGGTTATAGTTGAGTATTGAATACAATTCTTTGTGTCTGAGTCTACATTTGAGATCAATCGTGTTGTAAGATATACTAACATCATCATAAGATGAATTTAAAATGCTGTGAAGATTGAGACCCTCCATAGTCTTGTTAACAGAAACAAAAAGGAATGATTTTTTTTTTTTTTATAATTTTACCATTGATTTGAAATTAAAACCCAAAACGGATCCATGGTGTCATGACAGTTTCCCAAGAAATGGGACAGGTTCATTAATTTTAAAAAATAAATATGAATGCTGGTGACCGCATGTGTGACAAGATCTGTGAACTGTTGGGGCACTAAACTGAGAGATAAATGAAGTATTTACAAGTCCAAGCCAAATTTCCAGTTTGGTAAGGTTAACCCGTTAAAATATGGATTAAAGTTAACGATTTATGACTATTAACAAGGCAATAGTCATTCCAAATGAACCACTGTTACATTGTAAATTTCGATTCTTAGTTTAATTACTTGGGTTCATTCAATGCATTAAAGATTTGTTAGCAGGAAACTAAAACAGTAAAATTTAGTATCAATAAATTCGTTTGTTGTATTCTGTTAGCATTCATAAGTAGGTTACTGTCTCAAATCACGGTTGCTTCAGAAGTTTCTTTTCTAATCTATTACTTATATTACATGTGATTTATTAAGTAATCTGTAAGTGTTGTTTCTATTGTAGTGTATATTTAATAAATTCTTTCAATGATATAGGTTCTCTATGGACGAGATATATTCTGTAGTTCAGGACGTGGAGAACTACAATTCTTTTGTTCCTTTCTGCACCAAATCAGTTGTCCATAAACGGTCTCCTAATGAACTGTCCGGAGAGCTGGAGATAGGCTTCCCTCCAGTTTCTGAGAGCTACACTTCAAGAGTGACCCTTCTGAAGCCGCGTTTAGTCAAAGCTGTGTGCACTGAGGGCCGCCTCTTTGACCATCTAGTCACCACCTGGAGTTTCAATCCTGGCTTAAAGCAGTTACCAAGGTCCTGCCTCATAGACTTTTATGTATCATTTGAGTTTAAGTCTCTGTTGCACTCGCAGCTGGCGCATATGTTCTTCAATGAGCTTGTCCGCCAAATGGAAAGTGCTTTCTTTCGAGAGGCTGAAAGGAGGTTTGGTTCTCCGAGCATGAAAGTCCTTAAAATTAAACCTTCTTCATAAATTATTTCCTGTAGTAAATTATTTTGTAAATAATGATTATTGGTGTAAATAAAGTTTATTTTTTTAAAGCACGCTTTTAAAACCTTCTCCATTTGTGAAAGTTTTAATTATTAGTTAGTAAACATAGGATTCCTCAGTAGAACTCTTCAGTCAGTTTCCTATCCCAAGTTTTTATTGTTTAATATTAATTTTAACTGATTTCAAATAGTACGTACAGTTGTGAACAAACAAAGAATGAAAACAAACAAACTCTGATTTGTTTGTTTTTTTACATCCTTCCAATACGGTTGAAATGCGAGTTATATCTGGAGCCACCTACTCCTGTTTACGGAATTCTAATAAAATCCCTTTCTATCAAGGGATTTGAACTCAGGACCTTATTTATTTACTTATCATCTGTTTTAAGTGGATTTTTTTAAAAGAAAAAGGTTCATTGAATTCAGTTTTTAAAATAACCTTATGAACTTTATATCATTGATAGGCAATATTAATATTAATATCATGTATGTTGCCTCTATTGTTCAGGATGGAGACTTTTTCATAAAAAAAATTATTATAGTCAAACAGCCTGAATATTTCAATCATCAAAATTTCTTCCAGTCATTTTTTTTTAATAAATAAATAATTGTGTAATGAGAACATTGTTTATTTCCTGAATTAAACTAATAACTCAATCGACCAGGAAAATACAATTAGTAATTTAAAATTTTATCCCTTGATTATATAACATTGTTGGTTAGTTGCGTCATATTTTCGCATCTAATTTTTTGGGTTTTGATAAAGTTACATTACAGCATGAGAATGATGTTAGATTTTCATCAATTTTATTCTCCAATATGTGTTAAACTGTGCACATCTCAGTTCAGGTCCATGACACTTACATAATACGTTGAAACGCTATCCATAAATAAATTGATGAAAAAGCTGAATCATAAAATTAAGCCAATTTGTACAAGTACAACCGCCCTCATATACTCACTCAAGAGAGCACTGGAATAAATACTCTGTAACTAGGCATAGAATTAAAAAAATAATGTGCTAAATGTTTCAAATAATGCATACCAATACCACTTGGATAAAAATTTTAACTATGAGCTTAGTGTTAACTTTTAACAATTTTACTAGAATCACAGCTAATATTAGTCTGCTTGACATGAAAATATAATCAGGTTATCTGTTTCTTACCATAAAAAATAACAACAATGTTTCTAATAATTATGCAATTAATTGATAAGTAAGCAATTAAAGAATATGATGAAATTTTATCTCCAAGTCTTAAAATGTAAACAATCCAGTTACCATGAATCCTTTTGATTTTCAGAAGATGCTTTATTAAGGAAAATAAGGACACAATTAAAACTTGAACAAATTTATTATCAAAATTATGTATAAAATTTATATAAAAAAAAATTGTCTTCACACAATTTCAATGAATCGAAATGTATTGTCACAGTAGATGCAGCAGTTGTTCTCATCTGAAACTAAACCAAAAACATACATTATTAGATAAAATGTAATTTTATATAAAGCTAATACATGCTTCTATCGTATAAGCATACACATATATATATATATTTTTTTTATGAAAAGAAATCACTTGTTAATGATAATATTTATCAATGTTGAACATATATACAAATGTCTTATTTCCCCTTGCTTTTCGGCACTTTTAAGATTTAAGAATATAACAAGCTCCCAGTTTAATAAAAAGTGAATAGCAACTCAAATACAATAAAATATTTATTGTCACCAGGAAATTATGTCATTGTGCAATGTTTTAAGTCCAAGAGTGGTTGAAAAATTGTTTTATGTGATATCTTTACATAATACGCACTCAGGTTGGATTTCCATCACCAGCAAGAGTGAAAATATAAAAACAAACCAAAATTAAATTCTTCTAGATTGAAAAAAAAAAATACAATGCAGTGAACACAATTTTAAACAAAAGATAAGATAAGCCTTTATTTGCACATATGATAAAACTAAATATTACAATTATATAAACAATAAAAATAAAAAAACCAAGTAATGTGTAGTAGTAACTTTTCATTATAAAATAAGTTGTCTTTTCAAAAATAGAATATTTTTTTCTTGTGCCACGTGTAGGCTTTCTAAGTCGTTATCGGTGACTTTTGTAGTTTGATGCTTGTTTCTTAATTTCTTGGGCCAGTTCTTCGTATTTGGAAGGCTTTAATGCTTTGTTTACATCATTGCCAGATTCTCTACAGTTAGATTTGAAAACTCGTCCCATTTCCGCCGACCATAATGCATCAATACACATTCCAATGGTGGTTCCCTCTTTGCATAAAATATTTAGTATGCATACATTTACAATTTCCATTCAAGCCCTCCCTGCGTTTTGTTTAGTGCCTCTTGTAGTTTTTTTAGGTTGGTATTGATATACTAGAATAGTAAACAAAAGATAAGAAGAGCTTGTACTTGATTGGGTCTCATATTCAGGAATGCAAGTATAGTTCTCCCCTCTAATGCATTGCGCACCGACAAAAAGTTGAGGCTGATTATTAATTGTACACTTTTCTCCACAGGAAATGTATTTTATCCGCTAAGATTGAATTGAAAATTTCTTTTGTCTGAAAGTATGTCTTGATTGCTTCAATCTGTTCTCGGAGTATGTTATTTATAGGTAAGGCACTACATTCTTTTCTTAGGTCAGAATTTAAAACCACTTTCAGAACAAGGTGTATATTTTCATTTGTTTCTCAACACACTTGTGGATGGATGTTTCTGTGTGGGATCAATACATATAGTGAAATCGATCGGGGGAGCTACTATTTTACTCAGTATAGGGAAACATGAGTTAATCAAAGGATTATGTCGCAACTCAGGCAGAGTTTGTTTTTTTTCTATTAAAATTGAAAAACATGATACATATTATTAATGGTGAAGTGAAGATCTTGTCTAGACAGCTAAGCAAAGTTATTGTGTTTCATCTATAATACATATTGAGGAGATATATCTCAGCAAAACTTAAAGTAAAATCGTGTGTTCAAACTAGACATTTGAAATTTTTATGCTCGGTCAGTGCTTTGGATTTTATATAAATAAATAAATTAACAATAGCAACGACTGGAGGCAACAAGAGGCTACCATGCTCGTCGTTCCTGCCACCAGCCAGTACTTGACAGACTTGTGAGTGATTGTTCAATGTTGTAAAATGCAAACAGTGGAGTTTAAATTTCACCAAAATCATCTACAATTAGCAAAGCGTACGCTAGGTACATACTAACCATTAATGTCGTACAATGGGTAGATGGAGAGGGGAAGGTCTTGTATGGATTTATTGGTCTGACAACTAGGCTTATAGGCCATTTTTGTCCGCTCCTATGTTGCTCCATATCCTTCCTACTGTTCCACTTGGAATCTCCTTGTTCTCTTGACGAAGTCAAGAGTTGATTTCCGTTTTATGGAGTTTATTTTTTTACTCAAACCCTGTAAAGGTATAAAACCTTAGTCTGTCGAGTACTCACGTTTCCTCCTCTGCATTCCGGGCAAATGGAGTATCAAAAATAGATGTCACCTTATTAATCTACACTGTTTGACCAGGCAAAAATCCCAGTGATAAGGTTTATGGTTTGCTGGCTACAGTTTACTAACCACGGTTTGTTTACCTTGAAGGGTCTGTTGATGAATAGCATAGGCTGCATACAGCCTGGCACCGTTGGAACATTGCTCGTCTAGCCTAGATAACATCCACCGTAACTTGTACTCATTAGAAGACAACATTGTATGCTAATTAGAAATCTCTATCATTAGAGAGCAAACCATAATAGATTAAAGACAATCTCCTATTTAGATTTAATTAATCAGACAATTCACAAGGCATATTCAACGTATAGTTGTTACAAACATTATTCTCTTGTAATCATTGGTACTTGCCCAGTTGGGGCATTTGTTTTATAATTTATTCAATTTAACTTATAGTCACTATCTCCCTATATTTAATTTAATTTATATTTAAATACAGACTGCTTATAGCTATCCGAGTGAATAATAATTGCGCCTGTAAATAATAGAATTCTTAATCCAAATAAGGGGTTTGGGATACATGGAGCTGAACTATTTCGATTTGAATGAATTGTTGAATTACCTGCATCGGGATGAGCTACGACCCCACAGTGAAAGCAGGTGTAATAAGAGAAGCTAGACTGCACCAGGCTGAGACTGCATCGTGGCACCTCATGACCATCAATACATTTGGCACAATCAGAGCTCGTCACCGTAGGAACCTGTGTTCACAGCTAAGGAAATATCCTCGACAAAATATGAATAGAATTATTTTAATAATACGAAATCTTAAATTTCTTACCCTACTCAAAATTATAGATTTCCTTTTTAATATCAAGTACTTGATTAATGACAACTTTGATGGATATACCAGTATTTTTTTCATGTAGTCACAACATGAAGCGGGAACTCTATATAATATATCATGTCTTAAAGTCAAACAGGGGACAGGCACATGGATTAAAACAAAAGGTTTCTGGCTTTAAAAAAAAAACCCAACACCAAAACCCTTAAAATAATAAAATATTAGGAAGAATTCATTCACATCTTCAAAATTGAAAATTTAACCATGCTACATTTTAGGGAGAGAATGAAAACTAACTTAATGATTTAATCTAATTTCATTAACTTGCTGAAGACCGTCCGACAAACAAAATGAAGTAGTTTAGGTCATAATTTTGTTTAAGTACGATTCAGTACATAATGGCTATAAAAAGGCTACTGATCAATATATCAACAATAATTAAATTAATGATGAATTAGTTTTATGATAAAGGATATCTTTGCTGCATATGTTGCAGGATTCTATCTCAGGATTGATTGCTTCAAAGTCAAACTCGTTGAAGAGTATCGAAGCAGAATCTGCGGAATGGCTGAACTTTTGCCCATGCTTGACTATGAAGTATTCCAGCCATTTCTTCATCAAGGAGAAGCTCTTCCTCTCGAACTCTGTAAGGCTGTCCAGCGTAGCGTTTCGTATCCTCTGCAAGACATAGTTAGACATGACCAGCTCCTGGATATCTTCCTCAACGGTCGCCTATAAAACAATATTGTGCCTGCTCTAGAGAGGTTTATTGAAAATAATATATAAAGTTGTTTTTTTTGTAACGACTGCTATCAAAATAAATAATGTATAGAGAATGAGAGCCATGTAGCAACGATTGTAATATATTCAAAAATATTTTATTTTTACTAATTTTGTATAGTAAAATAAAGCAATTAAATGTTACTATAAACAACTAATTGTTAATTGAGAAGTATGGTTGACTAAAGGTTGTTTCCATAGTTGACAGGTATTTCTCATCCGCAATTTCATTTTTCTAAATCGGATTCGCAACTTCTACATTCAAGTAGTTACTCATTTATCTTCATCGATGACCAGGCCCATCCCCTAAAGACAAAATCCTTGGGTGAGCTAAGAATTGAACCCCGGTCTCCACACTTAGAAGTCAGCACATTAATAATAAACTGTAAATTCTTTAACAAAAAAGTAGCGAATCCACATAAGAAAACTAAATTATGGTTAAGAAGTAAGCAGTCTAGCGCCAACCACACTAGCAGCCCTGACAATTACGGTGACGACTTCTGGTCACTCTTATCTCTTCATTAGTATTACACCATGGATTTATATTTTATTAAAATTACGTTAAACATAATAATAATAATAACAGCATCAATTAGCAGTATATTAATATTTCATCGATTTACAAACTATGCTTACTTACCAGGAAAATGCTCAATTACTCAATTGAAGCTAGAGGTAATTGATGCTGGTATTATTATTATGTTTAATGTAATTTTAATAAAATATAAATCTATGGCGCAATACTTCATGAAGAGATAAGAGTGACCAGAGGTTGTCACTGTAATTTCCAGGGTTGCTAGTGTGGTTGACGCTAGACTGCTTACTTTTAAATCTTAATTTAGTTTTCTTATCTGATGAAGTAGCGATAAAGATAAATGAGTAACTACTTGAATTGACTTACCAGCTCATCTTTATCATATTTGTTGGACTGGTAGTCGACTAGCTGTAATATCTTCAAAATTGCTAAATTTTTCTTCAATTTAATGATCTCCATTCGATCAAGCTCAATTGCCGTGATTGAACCATACCAATTGCTCAGAGCGGACCAGGTGTCTTCGTCCATGTTAAGGATTGATTCAATCCTGCAAGGATGAAACAATTATCAGACTTCAAAGCAAGAGAATAGTACGAAATATGAACTTCATAATTAAAAGATAGGAATACAAATTTAGAGTACTTATGTGCTATTTGGTTTTTTAATTTAGTTGATCCAAGGATCGGTAGTCTCAGCATTTTTATTTTGCCGGGTAAAATATTTTGAATCATTTACTAACTAGATTGTTACATGTTAGGGGCTGGCTGTGAGTTAATGTATCAACAAAATACTATTATTGGTTCACAATCTCTTTCAATTGTGATGTAGTCATTTTCAAGTGCTATTAAATGTCAAAACATGTAAACAAATTAAAATGATTGTTTGGTGGGTGCAAGTGATAGATCCCAATAAAAGTATTTGGTGAAGAGACAAATTTGTTGATTAATCGACTAAATTGTATTCTTTAAATGTTTATAAATAAAACGGAATATTTAGCATTCAATGTCAGCAATATGGAAATTACATTTCCATAGAGGGATGAAATATAATAAAATCTTATGATTTTAAATATTTAGGCAGATGGTTCAGTGGATAGTTATTTGCACCAAAGACAAGAAATCATCGGAACACTAATCCTCCATCCAATGGAGTACAAGTAGAGTGTAGCTTCGTACAAAAAAGGGTTGAGAATGTCACAATGTGTGCGCAGCAGACATGTGGGTAACTATGACTTAAACAGTCAACAAACTATTCGTAACATAAATGGATTTAGGAAACAGAGCTGCAGTAACTCTGGATTGAAAACTATGCCAAATATGTCCATTAGGAGTACAATACTGGGAACAGAAATCCTGCTTCATGAAATTAAAACAAAAACTTAGCATGGCCACCAAGTAAAAGAGAATGGATTACTGGTCAAAAAGGCTTCTTCAGAACATCCTATTAGCCAGGAAAACAGGACATCCAGCAAAGAGATGGGCATACGGCCTGAAGGAAGCGATCGATACTAGAGGATTAAGGGAAGAAGACTAGAGGGCACGGCAGGCAGAGATAATGCACTATGATACGAGAGTTTTAATGTAATGTAATAAATTTGTTTAAATATTTATATAAATGAAATAAAAAACATAATAAAAGGGGAAACCACGTCAAGAAATACTTACAAGACTCTTAAGAGTTTCTTAAAAACTTATTAAATTATAGTATTTTTTAGGGCTGTCAACCACAAGGGTCATTGACATCTGAGATGATAGTTTAAAAAACACCTTGGGTTATTTTTTAAACCATCTGAACTAATTACATCGGAGATCAACTAGGATACCTCCATATATAAATTAAAAAAAAATACATGTTACACGAATCAGTATGAAACAAATACCTCATGCTAGATAGGATATTAATGTACTTTTATTTATTCTTTTCATGAAATAAGACACATTTTATAAATTTTGATACAATAGGAAGACACTGATAATACCTGAGCAGGTCAATCGCGTCCCAGATAGCCGAAAGAGGGCCTGTGTGCTCGGAAACTATGGACATCAGCTTGGAATGTTCAGTCACAGAGCACCAGAGCAAGTGGCACAGATCTTTCATCGTCAAGTGATCATAGTTCGTCCTTACGCTATGCCAAACAAACAAAACTTTAGTCTATACTAGAAAATTCAAGTCAAGTATGACATATCAGATAGTAAAATCATTATTTTTTAACTGTGGCATAATTGATTAATTAGTGACCCTTTATTATATTTCATAGTGGTATGTTAATTTTTAGCAACTTACAGTAATTATGTTTGTGGCAATATGAATGAAATGGAAGTAGGCTATAGCTGATGATATATTGGAGTGACACTTTATCAAGAATTAAATTAATATAATAAAACAAAATTATTAGAGTTGATTAAATGGATACAGTTCGATTATACAGAAAGTCTTGGTAACGGTCATGTGCCGAATATAACTTTAAAATCGAGTTCATGTCATCTATACATCATAAGAACTTATATGGAAGTGGTAAAAAGCAATATAAGGTAGCTGCAAAATAGATACCGCCTAATTTGGTAAGGCCGACTGAAGAAGAAGGAGGCCCAGATGCTATTTGAAGAAGTATGCCGGCAGACTTGGCTGAGAATTGGAAGCACTAAGGGGTGAGATCCCTTGATATTCCGCTCTTGAAGTGTGTCGAGCAGGTGTATGGAGGAATAGCAAAGAGCACCAACGAGGCAGATAAAAGACGTCCACTAGACAAGTGCCCGTACTGAAGCTGTGCGTACCTGAACTCATTCTACAATTCTCCGGCGTTAGAGACAGTTAGATTCATAACTCATATTTTATAGTGCAGTGTTAATATATAAGAATATCAATGTTAAGGATAGATAAGGTTATTTTAGATAAAAGTATGAATGTTAGTTTGTCTGAACCCAACCCAAGAGTTTTTAATTAGGATTAAAAGAATAGAATAATAAATAAATCCCTACTAATAAACTTTTGATTATTAATATCCTGACTATTAAATTCATTACAATATATTAATAAAGTTTTATAGTACAGTAACTCGATATTTATCATTCAGGATTTGTCACAAGTTAAAGGAGTTTTAGTCCCATCCTTCCTAAAGGTGATATATCTTTTATTGTATTGAATAATTTCCATTGGCATAAGGTATAGATTGATCTTTTGTTTATTTATTCTTCTTTTTTTGTGGTTCCTAATTATTGAAATATTAGCTTCCACTGCCTTTCATTCAGGACATCACATTCAAATAATAAATATTAGGCAGAGAAGTGGATACCTGTACGGCATGACGGCTATTGCTTTGCTCTTGGAAAGTGCGAGCCCGTTGCAAGAATAATGGTTACCTCGGAGAGAGCTCTGCACTTTGGTGAACAGGGTAATGTCTCTGACGTCCAGGCAGTACATGTTTCCGGAGTAGGCAGTTATCAATGCTTCTGTGCCGAGTTTATCTGCGAGTCCTGCAACCAATTAATGGCAATTGTAATTAAATTTATACTGATAAAATTGAGAGGGAAACGAAGTGGCCACCCTACCTAAAACAATATGTATAAATACATATTGCAATGATTCTTATTATTAATAAATTAATAATTTATTAAATTGTATTTAAGGAGGGAATATCCTACTGAGATGTTTTGAATGGGAAGACCTGACTCCTGACCCAAGACCAGTCACGCATTTCTTAATAAACTAACTACTAAACCCAGGTATACTCTGGAAAGGCCCACCTTAATAGGAATGCCTGTCCTTTAACAATGATGCTTGCTAATAAAATACAGGTAGACACAGGGACTTCTGATAACATCATAAATACTATTCACATTTAAAGAAAATCCGAAATTTCATATGCACCAACCTAACAATATAAAAAACATAACAATATACATTTAATTTTTTAAATTATCAAATTAGGGGTTAATGGGGGGGGGAACCCTATCTTGCTCTTTTTTAGTCTATGTCTTAGTTTCGTAAATCATCAAGAGTAAGAGTTCGTGGCCATAAGACTGAACATTGAAGAAGGAACCGCACAGGTATAGACGTAAATCCAGTCCAAGAAGCAAGAAAGAGCATCATACACCACTTAACGGTGCATGCTTTTTATTACGTATTATTATTAATGTAGTCAACTATAATTATGAAACATTTAAAGAGTAACCTTACCTATGCACTAGAATCATAACGAACCCAGAGATTTTTTAGCTTAAAATAAATGGTTATTCGTTGTGAAGTTTTCTCATCTTTTTTTTATCTCTTAATAAATAAAAATATATTTTAGCATTGTAGGAATTGATTTAATTCCTAATTAATTGAATTAATAAACTGATGCTAATGTTAAAAAAAATTAAAGCTCATCGTTAAAATAAAAGTTAATTTTCATAGTTGACCAGACTAGTTGGGGGGGGGCATGAAATATACACTATAACAATTCAGGGTACTGCTGTACTGTGTAGTGGGATTATTAGACAAGTACCACAATCTCAAAGTGACACACTTTGGCATGATAAATAATTTAAGTAACAAACCAGTGATAAATAGCTCTTGGCTATTAATGACTTCATAAGATTCCATCTGGCCAGAAGGGGAAACATCCAAGACAAGGACGAAGGTGCCCTTGATCACTACGAGTACCAGCCTGCTCCCGACGACCTTCATTAACAAGCTGCCAGGGTACATCTGGATCCTGTCCAAGTCCTTCCATATGGTGTGCTTTTCGAGGATTTCAACCCTTTGGGAGGTAATCGTCGCCACTGTGTTTGTGATCCTGCCATCTATATAGCAGGTCACTATCATATCTGTGAAAGTAATCATAACATCTTAGTCCATATCATGACTAGCAGTCGTAAAAATGATTCAACCAATCAATAATTTAAAAGTATATTCCAAAGCCCCTCGAAATAAGCTGATAAGTTTGTTTTGTTGTTTCAATACAAAAATAGTTTTTATTTAAAAAAAAAAAATTCGAATTTAATTCTAAACAACAATCTGAAGTTAGATTTTCAAAATTTGCAACTGTTCTGAAAATACAAGCATTTAAAAAGTTTTAGTTTTTAAACAAAATTTCAGATTTTTTTTACAAAATTCTTTTTTTGAATGTTTTTTGCCCTTAGCATAAACGTGAAGTTGTATTTTTAAAATTACCTTTAGTTTTGAAGGAACACGAATAAAAAAGTTTTGTGAAATATCCTTTTTCAGAGTAGTTCATTCAGCTAAATATGATTCTGTTGTTCCCAAGAATAAATGAGTAATTTGCCTAAATGAAAGTAATTTAACCAGTTCAAATGAGCCGTTCTTGTCAGTAACATATTTTCCTTTTTTTTTCCTATGTCACATTTCTCTTTAAAATTCTAACATTCTATGCCACCCTAGAGGGCATATTGCAAGACATTTTGTAATTAATTAAATATTTATTTTGAGAGCGTTTATTCCAATACGACATATAAGAGACCTGTACATTTTTTGTCTTCATTATTTCAAATTTTAGTTTTTTAAATAAAAATAAGGTTTTAAATAAATAACCGTACATAATTTGTCATGTCTAAAATGTAAAAATTTAATTTGCAAACTTTTTACAATTATTAGACTACGCCTTAATAGGAGGCTTCTTATGTATTTTTTTGTGCATAAAATGTATTTAATTTACAATTTACAATGAAAGAAGAGTCCACTGAAATGACTAGTGGGACTAATAAAGGCAAAGCTGACAACATAACTTGAAGGATACAAAAGTGCCAATAGAACTTACTCTTACCGAACTATTTCAAGAATGAATTGTTTATTTTTTTTCTATATCGTTTATAATTGTGGCTAAAAGTGATAAGATGTCTTACATTGGTTTCCAGCGATAGAGTGGCAATAGAGGGCGGTGACTGTCGACCGGCACTGGTCCAACAGCGGCAACTCCTCCATCATCTCCACACAGATAGCCTTTGTCTCGACGTCCTGGTTTACTCTCCAGGCCACCATCGTCCCATCCAGGGAGCCAGTCAGGAGGAGGTACCAGCGCCCATCCATCACAGGACCCCAAGTAAATGCTGAAATATCATTAAAATAAATCACATTGAGAAATTATTTCAATGAAAAATAAAGTATGGAAATGTTATGTCCACCAATGAAAAGAAAAATGGATTATGAAAAAACTGTATAATAAGCAAACTCTGATTGCGTGAATTGAAAAAAATGGCTAATAGTTGATAACATTGATTAATAGAGTGAATATTCAAAAGAGTTGAAGACCAATCATAAAAAGCAGTAAGATCTATCTATAGAAGAGATAACATTTAAGGAATCAAGCTACAAAAAATTATTAAAATTATAGAAGAATTAATTAAAACATGGTTTCAAAGAATGAAGAACACATCAAAATCATGAATTCAAATATAATTTCAAGTTATTTAATCTGTAAAACCTTTCAAACAGGAATTGAACCAATCACCATGAAATTTCAATGTAAAAAGTAAAATCGTGACAATATACACAGGCGGTCTGAAAAGTTTCCGACCTCAACATGAAGATGATAATAAAATAATGTTATGATATTTTAAAATGATGATTTTTAATGGTGTTTGTTTAAATAAACTCGGAAAAAGCAAGCATTGAAACCGTAATAACGATCCGTGGTTCATGCCTATGAAAGTATGAACGTTTTATTGTCGTCATATTAATTATTAATATTTATAATAAAAATAATATCATAACTAATGTAAACATTTATTTTATAAACTACGTAAATTAAGCAAAGTATAAATATTCAAAACAACTGGCATTAAATAACGAGTTGAAAGTCAAGAAGGCAGTGGAGAGATGCAGATATAAATGAACCGCCTGAGTTTGAAAACAACTAGTGTTTAGTGTTTGGTGTCGGTGACAAAAAGAAGGTGAGCCTCATCACCTAATGTGAATATAAGACTGAGTACTATTAACATCAAAAAATTTATTGTATTATGCACTCCTCCAAATGCAGGAAGAGGAGAAATTTGTAAGTCGATTATTATTTTGTTATTTTTCTTTTGTACATTGTATTTGAGGTTTTGAAATAAAAAAAAATCTAAAACAAGCACTCTTAGATTAGAACTGGGCAGAGCAGGTAGCATACCAGGTAGCGGACCTACGCTACTACGGCCCCGTAGTGTATTAGACGTCAGACATCTTCACTTTCACTCAGCACGAAGACAAAGGACGCTCAAGTAAGATGAACCGAATCACGCAAATGAAGACGACCATCGAAGATATCAACACAGAGAAGCACTGGCCAATATAATTACGTAAATTTAGATGTAATATTATACTTTTCTTACGTACGTAATTTATTTGTATATCAATTTTTATATATTCAATGTGTGTAAATAAAACCAATATTCTTTTTGCCAGAAGTTTCCTATAATTTTATTAACAGAACCTTGAGATAACGTTAAAGTTATAAATATAAAGTTTTTTAAAATTATATGAAAAAATATATAATTAAAATATTATTAATAAATGATAAATATTAGAATAATAAATATAAGCTAAAATAAAAGCTTTGTTAGGTCGGAAACTTTTCAGACCACCCTCGTATTGCAATGTTATTTTAGGTTTAAAATAAGCATAATGAACAAATTCATAGCAGATGATTTAATCGAAATGAGACCGAAGAAAAACTTCTAACGAAAAAAAAAAACGTAACTATTTATAATTTTGTATTTACTTTTATAAATTTAATCCATTATTATCAATTTTTCAATCAGAAGGGAAGTTTCTTAAGTTAAGTTTCACTTTATTAAATAGATTTATTTTACTCAAAATTGTATTTCTTATTTATTGATGTAAAGTCTTATTTTAGCTCAATTTAAAATTTGCAAAGGTTAAAATCAGTATAATATATATTTCTCATGAGTGCTGTAAACAAAGGATGAGATTACCGGACAATTTCAACTTGTACGATCGTTGTTTTAGTTCTTGAAGCATTTCCTGCGGGTCCGAAGGTGTCTCCTTCCAAGTCGATGAACAGAACTTAAACCATATTGTAGATAGGGTAGGTTTTGCTTCCCATTTGTTCTTAGAGAAATAGCAAATCTCCAGAAGGCCACTGTCTGATAGCACAGCTAAGAGGCATCTGAAAATTGAAATATGATAGACGTCAATGTACTGTAATTTAGATATTAGTCTACATGCACTGTCTTCACTGGAATTAGTCGCTTATTTCGATTTAACTTATCACATAAAACTGTATGTCAAAGTTTTTAACAAGGAAAAAGTGGTTATTTTATCATTTCAAGAAAAATGCAGGGAGTAGTAGCACTACCTTATAACTCTCGGTCCAAAAAAACAGGTATCTTCTTTGCTTGTTGAATGAATGTATGGTTCTGTTTCCAACCTACACATGGCAATTCCTATATATTCTTTTTATCTAGGATTTTCCAAAGGGCGACTCAGAATCGGCCAGCACTGTCACTTTTCAGACTTTTTTCATTTCCTTCTAATTTAAATTTAATTGCATTCTTATTTTAGATAACTCCAACAATTATTTTACCCTTAGACTCAAATCAATAATGTTATTTTAAATTAAACTGGTCCCAAAATATATAATTACAATATGCAATATATTGTAACAAAATGTTTATGATCGTGTGAGTTTTATTTTAAAATCAAGAACTAGTTAGAAAGACTGGATGCATGGAGGTCTATTTAGAGTCCCTACAGGTAGTAAGGGATAATTGAGCTGAGTGGAAAAATGATTGTTGGTCCTTACCACCAACCCTTATTCCCGGGTGTAATAATAATAGGACAGAAAACAATGACCAGTTATTGCTAGACTTTCCTTGAGAGAGGCCGAGATGATTTGGAGAAAGAATCAAAACTGTATCAATTTTGTTTTTGTATCGTTCATAACACTGATTTATTTATATATGATTTAACTATTATTTAAATTATTTATAAACTTATAAAGAGTGAGTGGAAGACCAACAAGGGAGATAGAACCTGGCGAAACCCATCCAGCAAGAATAAAAAATGTAGCCATGTTGTCACTGATAGCCAACAGACCCAGGTGCAATGTAATTTGTTTGTAAATATAAATTTGTTTTATAATTTATTATTTTCTATTATCTTGGACTTGCTGTTTCTGAGCTGAGGAGGTCTGACTACCGTACAGTTAGCAGTTCATACACTTTTTCGTACTACTCTTGAAGTGTCACCGTTATTTTTGGCACGATCAAAATAGGAGTATAAGCAAAAATGTATTATTACTATGATACATTATTTATATATATGTAATGGACATACAGGGATAAATGCATTTCAGTAGGACAAGAAAAAAAATGAAAACACATTTAATCCTTTCTAAACAATGTGACAACCTTCTATTGAAAATCAGTACAACAAATAATTACTTGTAGTGTTATGTAATCCAATTGTTTTAATAATTGCTATGTAAAGAAAACCAATAGTTACAGAGATTCTAAGCCAGGACCAACCCGAGTTATTCTATTGAAAATCAGTACAACAAATAATTACTTGTAGTGTTATGTAATCCAATTGTTTAAATAATTGCTATGTAAAGAAAACCAATAGTTACAGAGATTCTAAGCCAGGACCAACCCGAGTTATAATCACCCCTTCCTATATCATCGAGAATAATTGTGAAGATAAGGATTCCTGAGACAAGCTCAAGATATTGATTGTTAACACATCTGTTACTCGATAGCAGCGGGAAAGAATGAATAGATCAAGAAGTCCTGGGTTCAAATCATGTTTAGCTAATGATTAATTAGTCATTTTTGTTACTTGTAGATCATTTTATCCTTACCTGAGACGATGCTTAACAACAACAGGTGACCAAGCGATCTGTTTGACTGAGGGTGTGTAAGTACTGTTCTTGAACACCGGAGACAGTGTGACATCCTGCACCAAGTGGTACATCTGACCTTGGTCCAAGTCCTTGATCAATTCATTGATGTCTATACCGCAGTTCTCAGTCGGGCAGACCTTCGAGCAGCCTATGTAGGACCTGGTCGTGCGCAACAATGGGCTCTTGAATTTTTTATAAGGCTCAACTACCTGTCAAATAATTTTGATTAATAGATTTGTAAAATTAACGCTTGAGCTGATGTACATTTTGGGAATGGGCTTATATTGATGAAAGAATGATTTTTCAAAATCAGAAACCCTAATTTTTTTGCCTGTGCATCTGTCTGTACTGGTCTTTGAGAGTACCTTGTCAAGCTAGAGAGATTAAATTTTACATTGAGATCCCATTTAACGATTAGAAGAAATGAAAATTACAGCCATCTCCATAAAAACACAAGCTTTTAGAAAAAATACGTTTTTCTGCAATTTCGAGAGGAGTATAAATTAAAGATTTTTAGGTCTTGATTAACAATGTGTAATATTCATTTTAGTTTTCTAAACTTCAATCAAGAAGTCATTAGCAAAATATTTGCAGCTTTAACTCAGTGTTTTTCCGTTTTTAATACTGTCATCTAAAGTATATTCATAATTTTTTTATTGCCTCAGTTTCATATAGAGGAATAATATTTTGGATTAAAGTTTTATTTGATGCCAATCAAATCAGCTGTAATTAAAAAATAAATATTCTTATATCATGTTAAGTAGGGAATTCGATTAGAGACCTCAATATTCTGATTAATAACATGTATTATATGTTGGGGCTTTGGGTAATATTGTTACAAAAAGACACTGAAACTTTCCATAAAATCGTTTTGCCGTAGCTGTAACAAAACCTTTAATTGTGTGGCGCAACACGGGTGGCTTAAATTTTTTATCAAAGAACATACAGACAGAAATCACTTCTATCTGAATGCCAGGGCAGAAACCAAAACGGTCTTAGGTTCAAATCCTGAGCTTTTGTAACTATTTTCTTTTTCTGCTTTGTATGTATATTCTTCTTATTTATATAAATATATTAAAGAATTCATTTGTATATTTGTAATTTATGCACATTCTAACCATTTTACACATCAAGAGCAAATTCAACATACTGATTAATTGGTACAAACGGGAGGAGCTGACATCATCAAAGTTATTTTAAAATTAAAATTCATTTTTAAAGCGAAAAACGGGGAAATTCCACAAAGTAACTTATTTTTTTTTTATTCTTTGCATCCTAGCTTCATAGTGAAAAGACCTACAATTTTCATTTGCATACTGTTTAAAACAGTTATTGATTATGAGATATTTAATCTTATTAATTTAAACTTCGTATAAAAATGTTTACAATTATAACCGTTAAAAATGTAGAGGTAAGGGACAGAAATACTCGGATTTTTTTTTTTTTTTTAAATGATATACAAATGAACATCATAATTTTACATTGTTAAAGAGTTACAATGAAAAATGTAGGCAAAAACTACAAAAATTGAAATAAACCATCCCGGCAACACCGGTAATTCTGCCATTTACTAATATTAAATATAATCCTATTGAAAGTAAATGAGTTCTTGAGAAATAAATGTAAATATTTACACAGTGGAAATATGCAACTACTTAATAAGTATCATGTAAGGCCACATCAATTGATGAATTGGCTAGGATAACTCCAGTTAATCCTCCAATAGTAAATAAATGACATTCTACTCTGAAAATATATTGCAATTTACAACATTTTCAGAGGTAACAAGATCCACTGAAGTCATAGCCTAGATTGTGACGGACAGCTCAGTTGCAAGAGCGGTATGACAAAAATCAAAATGTCTGTGGTTCATATCCTGGTTGTGTCACCACTTATATCTACCATCAAAACTTAAGGTCTTAGCACAGCCATGGTTTGCGTCCTTGCTAGGATGGTTGGCCTAGAAGAAAATTAAAGACGGATTGTCAAAAACTAAAACTGCCCAATCACATCACATTTGATGTTGTATTGCTCCTTCCCTTAAGAAATTTAGCCAACATAAAAAAAAAATCAACTGGTATGTAACAAACAATTAATTCTTTACAAATATTACAAAAACAGAGCAATCCCATATTTAATTCATTAATTACGACCCAATTATTTTATATAGCGCTGTTATAGCAGTCCCCGTAACCTAGTAGCATACCAACTTTGGTTCAATTGCCAGCTACAATAAAGATTCACTAAGCCTTGTGGGGTTAGAGTAGCTATTTGAATAATAAAGTAGCAAATTCTGTCTAGAAAATCAAAATTAAGGTTAATAGGTAACCTTAACCTTAGGGTGGGCGAAGAAAGATTTTTATTTATGGACAAGTATTTCTGACTTAAGTCCTGGCATAAGATCGTAATATGTGAACAGTTTAGCACATATTTGTGAACTGGTTCTTATTTGCTGGGAATTGGCTTAGGGTGATGAAAGAAAGGCGTAAGATTTCCGTCAACCACAGCAATGCATCCACTCAATTGTATATGAACTATTCTAATTTTTAGTGCAATTGAGAATATTTTGAAAGGATGCAGTCCTCATCTTATAGAGCACCAATAAGATGGTGGTTTAAATCACTGGAAACGTCCGTGTAACAAATACGATAATATAAATCTATTTAATTGTGATTTTTACTTCGGTACTTGTTTTTTTTATGTCTGAGAAATAAGCCACCGATTCCAGCAGTGGCTATCTTTTCGAGTCTGTTTACTTTCCAGAAAATTCCTGCATATCGGTATTATAGTACAGGTAATGTGTCATATTTATAAATTAAATTGGCATTGTAACATTTCATTCAAATCAACGTTGTTATTCTAATATTAATAACACTCAAACCACATCGCTAAAATATAGTTTTAGTAATTACGCTTTAGATATGAAAAATGAACAACCATTTCATTACAGAATAAGTAAATAGAATAGTAAATTTAAAAAAACACAAGGTTTAAGGTGTAAAATTAAAAGTAAAAAGAATTACAAAATAAACTTTAATCCGATTTAAATTTTATGGAAAACAAAATAATTCTAAAGAAGCAATATTTACATTGTTCATGATAAAAGCTCTAGGTTTCCATCATAATAGATATATCACAATTGAAGAGGCTTCATTGCCTCATCATCGGCAGTAAAATAATTGTTTACATTTCCAAGTTTATCAAATAAAAAAAAAAACAGCCTATGATACAATACTAATTACATCCTTTAATTATTTTTATTAGTGTGATATTTACAAGTAACACATTAGCGTAATGACATATTTCCATGGCCAATAAAATTATAAGAAAACAAACATTTATATTAATTTTTTTCTACAGAATAAAATAAATATTCATTTATGTTTTTTATTTACTTTCAAGTTTTATGAAGAATTATAAGTGGGAAATGTATTGCATTTAAGATATATTAAATTTAAATAATTAGAAATATACTATAAATGTACAACTATATAAATAATAATAAGAACAATAAACTGTGAGTTAGCTTTGGATGTATTTTTGGTGTAGGCCGATGAAGAAATAATGTTAAGATTTTCATCAAATTTATTAAGAATGAATTTTAGACATACCATGTATGTCTGCATCAGGTCTTGTTAATAAACAATAAAAGGGACAAGTTATAAATGTATTTATTTAGTAAATTGTCATTAACAAGATTTGAAAAAATGAAGTGTACACATCTGAAAAATAATTTTTTTTTTTGGAACAATCACTAATGTACCATCATCGCACTTTTGCTACCACAACTTCTCATATTTTTATACCTTTACATGTTTAATATATCTTGCTAATAACGGTTCTTGATTTTTTAAATATTTTTGTTTAATTTATATCTTATGTATCTCTTATATTGTATTTTTGTTAATAACCATTGTACCTGTGTAAGACATACACAGTTTGTATGAATAAATTTGATGAGAATCTAACATGTTTCTTTCATCAACCTAAATCATCAACTGCCCAAACAAATACATCCACTCAAATAACAATTTAATGTGAATATTAGATTAAAACAAATAAAATGCTGCAATATTACAAAATCCATTTTTACAAAGCAGCATGAAAATTATTTTTATCACAAAATAAAATAATAGTTTGTATTAAAACTATCAAACTGAAAATGAACACTTCAGTGGAGGAAGTGGAACCTCTCATAGTTGTCCTCTCTCCTCTCCTTCCAATATAATATGGCGATGATGAGTGAAATGAATAAACAGGTCGCTAGCAACGCAACAAAGCTCTGAACAATCAGTTTGCTGGGAGTAACGAACAGTCGTGCAGTCCACTTCTCCGGGTGGTCTCGAGGTCGAGGTATTACGACCATCTGAGAGTTAGGAATGATCTGGGGCCAAGTCCTCTTCTCGCCAGATATCCCAACAACGAGATTGTCAATAAAGTTAGGTGTCCTTCCTAGGCCAAACAGAGTGTAAGGCAATTGGAGTGAGAAGTAAGCAGACTGAGGTAACTGAGCAGCAACAGCAGCTCGCAAGTTCCCTTCTTGAGTCGTCGTCTCATACGAGATCTGAGGGCCGGGAAGATTTGTTCCATATGTTCGGTTCTTTCTACCTCCAAGAGGGCCTGCAATGACAGGCTGCTTCTTATCCTTGATCCCGGTTATTACCATCACCTTGACAAAGTTCGCATCGTAGTCGAGATTGTTTTTGAAAGCAGATACTCGTCTATCCGGCTTACCGTGGACAAAAATTATATCAAGAATACCATCTTGCATGAAATCGTAAAACACTCCCATAACCGTGTTATTATTATAGGGTTCTAAAGCTTGCCAATTGACTACAAATGTTCTTGAGAATTCATGGCAATTTGTTTTGCACTCCACATTTTCCAAAAGGAAGCTCTTTCTCATATTGCCATGTTGCAGTGTGGCAAGCAAATCTGGGTAGCCATCCATATTAAAGTCGC
This sequence comes from Acanthosoma haemorrhoidale, assembly GCA_930367205.1. Taxonomy (NCBI): domain Eukaryota; kingdom Metazoa; phylum Arthropoda; class Insecta; order Hemiptera; family Acanthosomatidae; genus Acanthosoma; species Acanthosoma haemorrhoidale. The sequence continues at coordinate 35,546,345 of OV884011.1, forward strand.
CTCCGTGGAGAGTGATAGCCTCAAGGAACATCTCGCTAGGATTTGGAGGAACAAAGCCCCAAGCAACTGTCTCTTGGTATAAGTTGGGCTTCAAGTCGAACCACTTACCAGAAGAATTGACAAATATTGTACTCTGAGTACACTCTTTATCCTTGCATACTGGCAATAAATGGTTCATTTTTCCTTTTAGTTCAATATCCATCATGAGCGACTGACCGATGTGGGCAACATTCCCTGGTGGAAAACCCATGACTGTTTTGGGGTCAAACTCAAATTTTTTTGTTTCTTTGTTCCATACCCATACCTCAAAGCGGTGTTCAGCAGTTACAAGAAGGTCTGCAGCAAAGTCACCATTCAAGTCAAGGAAAGCATGGGAATGAGGTACCCTGAGGTCAGGATAGGATCTATTCTCATCCTTTAGCATTGGAACTGCGGTGGGAGTAGTTTTGTTCTTGAAGACCCAAAAAGTCCTAGTGTTGTTAGGGCTGCTACCAAACAGGTCAATTATCATGTCTTGATTATAGTCCATAGCCAGGGGCTGTCCCTTCAGTGAAAACATTTCTCTCTTCTGAGAACAGTTTAAAGTCTCGCCACCATTTCCCCACAGGATGACAACTGAATTCTGTGTTGTACCTTCGTGAAGTGTTACCAGCACATCCATGAAAGCATCTCCATCAAAATCACCAGGTACTATGCTTGTGACAGGCAAATCGAATTCACATCTTAAGAATTTGTTGGTCCTAAGAAACGGTTCCCCATCAGCTCCAAGGAGAATTTCAATGCCTTTACGGTTTCTGTCAATGACAAAGAGGTCTGGATACTCATCGGAGTTGAAGTCTCCAAATGCAGCTGGGAAGACATGAGTTCTGTCTCCGAAAACTGGACTGGTCATGTTACCACTTTCAGCAGTGGCCACTAGCATCAACATGACCATAAGCAGCATCATGAAAAGAGATCGCCTACTCCAGCCTCCTCCCTGCCGAAATAAGTAACATGATTAGTGCCATAAAAATTAAATTAATCAATATAAATAAATTGAAAAATCAATTAATGATTATATTAAAGACAAAAATTTAACTTAAAATGATAATTTAATTGACACTAAATATATTTCTTATCACGGCAAGGGAATATAATTAATACAGAATAAAAAATGATTATCTAATGAAATAAGCGTTAAAAGCTGCTCGAAATTTCTTTCATGTATTAACTTTTTACAGAATTTAACTTAATCACATCAAGTGCTTTCTAGTTAATTAGGAAAGCAATATTTACTAATGAATCGAGATTGTGAAGAATTTCACAGTTATACATTAACTGCCTTTCATTTTATATATAATTATAAATTATAAAAATTGTAATATTTTTTTTATTGTTTTGGCATGAACACTTAAATTTGCTAATGATATTGTCAAATATAACATTTTTGTCAGCCAATTGTTGAAATGTAAAGTCTACTAAGTAGAATATGATTCCAAATTAATTTTATTTTCTAATATTTCCAAAATGACACTGACATCAATAAAATATTTTAGGGTAGCTGTTAAAATAACAGGCAATAAGGAAATACTTAACTTCTTTTTTATTTTCTAAACTGTTGAGTTTAGAGAAAATAGTCATTGCAAGAATCTGTAGTCATTTATTAAGTTGAATTGCCTAAACTTGATAATTTCGATTAAAAAAATAAATTTAAAATATGTATGAATGATCAATAGAACATAGGAAGTGAAGAAAAAATGCCCCGAAATTCTTACACGACTCTGCTCTAGAGTTCCTTAAATAGTCATTTAATGATTAATTAAAACTATTCAATATTTTAAATCAACAACCCTTAATTTTATTTATTGCAACATCTCGGCAAGTGATAATCTCATCTTCATTGAATAAAAAATATCGTAAAAAGCTAAAGAAAAAGTTTATGCGTGGTTATTATTGTTGGCTCACAAAACTTTCATTTTATAAATACCTTTAAAATTCACCTTGATTACCCTTAATGAATCCTTAAACAAGGAGAAAAGATCAGAAACCTATAGATAGCTTCTGGCTTTGGACAAAAAACAACGATAAAAGTCAGAGAGAAGAGAGTCACAGTAATAGATTATTTTTCCACAATGCTCCTTATATCATAACAACATGCACAGCACAGGGCATTACTGAATACTATTTACGATTGAACTGACAATTTTTGCAGCTGCTTTCATAGAGCACCAGACAAACAGAGATGTCTTTGTATCCCTCTAAATGTAGAACCTTGCCTTTCAGGCTCAGCAATTAAATTTGTATAGACAAAAGCCTTGTTAAATAATATTTATTAATATGTTGGAATGTCAGTTATTTATAGAAAGGTTGTGCGACAGCAGGTACATTTGAATTAACAGGGAAAAAACAGACCTTGAGGAGCGAAACAGATGAATACTAGTCAAGTAATAAAATAAAATGTAAATCAGTTCACCTCAAATAGGATTCTTATCTACACAGGTTAGAGCTTTGCTCACTGACTGTCATATGTCATGCTGTGAGCAGACAAGACTTTGATTTCTTCAACGTAAAAATTTTGATCTAAAAAATGATTCATACCTAAACAATTACGTAATGCGAAGATGTAAATGTGAACACCAGTTATGGCCTTGTTTTAATACTCTTGAGAAAAAACAATTGTAAACATTACTCATTTGTCTAAACAATCATGTTTACATACATAAGATAATTTGGAAAAAATAGTCATATAAAGTGATTTCTGATAGTAATGCAGGAATAATTGAAATATTGATACTGTAATCAATGGATAGGTAATCAACTGATAGTAGCTTTTTACAAAAACCATTTCATCTTAAATTGAAACATTAGAGTCGGTGTAAATTGATACTCACGGTTATATACACTCCTTTTTCATTAGCTAAAGCAACACTATCATCATCAGACCAATGGAGTGAAAATGGTAGATGTGCTGGGTGACTGCACTTGGAACACTGAAAGTCTTGACATTTCATTCTGAAATGGAATTAACTAGTCAACGAAATTTACTTCTATGAAAATTCTTGTATTTTCGAAAATCCCAAATATCTGTCCTTATGATTCAGAAGACACAGTAGTGAATTCCCTTGCCTACATTAAAAAAGTCACTCATAGTTTAAAGCACTCAGGAGAATATTTGCGAACATGACATTACTGGAACCTTAAATAAGATCGTATCAACACAATGCCATCTTGATAACTACTTCAAATTATAATTCATAATTGATCAACTATTCATACACTAAAGTTACAGTAGATAATGACAAACAAAAATTTCGATATAAAAATACAGCCATAATTACGAAACATTATTATGAACAATAATTATTGTTGAAATCGTATAATAAGAGGTAGAAAACAAATCATGTTTTTGTGAACAGCATTATTATGGGTTTCTTCCAAAGAGATAGGAAGAGTAATGAAGAGGACAACCTAAGGGAAAAAGATTGGAGGATATAGACTAGAAGGCTGGTCCCGCCTTGGGTTGTTGGCCTGTTATATCAGTTGTGTAATTGTTACTCACGGTTTTATGACAATTTATTTTTTGGTCATTTGAAAGTTTTATAAGATAACGTAATCGAAGGTATAAAAACTGCAGGTCTGAATAAATCTTACTTTACATTTAAATTTTGACAAAAGGTTCACTATTTTTATTTTTTAAGGCATCAAATTCTTCAGGGCAAAACCCAGGAGATGCATTGACTGAGCAAGGTAGAGTAGGTATAGCAATACCACCCAGCAACAGTTGAGTTGAGTTAATGAGTGACTGAGCTGATCGAGTTGTCTTAAGTACCTATCAAAAACACTAAGTACTCACTGTAAATAATTGATATCCCAACCCGAATATTTGATGTACGCGAATTAATGGTACTACGATACTCGCTGTAAATAATTTATATTCAAAAGTGATTATTATATGGACGCGAAATTAATAGTACCATGGTAAATACTTGTGATATATTTTGTATCCAATAAAGTCAGCTGTTAGCATTCCAGTACAAGGAGCCCTCTTTACCCCAATATGTATTATTTGCGTATATTTACTTTTTAATAAGTAAATAGGGGTTAAGTGGGGGAGATACTTACCCCTGCTAAGGACCAACCACTGGGTGGGTGACCGGTGACCTCAATTCTTGACAAATGCTATGGCAAATCACGTACAGGAATCAGGCTGGGAGGCTTGCTGAAAAGACCCACCACTGCCGTACACCCTTAGAACAAAAAACTGAGACAAGTACGCATGAAGTCTTACCAGCCCACACACTTGCTGACATGCTCCAATCAATTGCTGCGCCTCAAGCTGATATACAAGAGCTTGTTCAGGCCAGCTCTGCTGTACGGTGCATGGTGAGAAATCATGAGCTAAACGAAGACTTTGAGCTACGTACTTTCGATGGATTAATTTGTCATAGTCATGTCAAATCCTTTGATTTGCTGCAATCCCTTATAAATCCCGTGTTCAGCGCGTTATCCCTTCCACCCTCCTCTCATTAATGGCAGCTGGTGCTGTCGGCCTTCACGACCTTCCCAGTGCAATTTTCCAGCTTTTACCCGTTGGACTAGCATCTCTTTGGAAGGGATCCGTGCCACGCGGGCAATGGCTTCTGGAGCACCACGCCCTTCCTAATAGAACTCCCCCCCCCCCCAGTGGTTCAGTTTATCTCTTGCCGGGACATACTCGCCTTTGGGATCAGGATGGTTTTCACCTACCCTTAGAAACCGATTGTGAATTCGTGGTCATTCTCACGTAAACTACCTCTGCCTAAACACCTGAACATCGTACACTCTTGGGGTACATCTTTTACAATCTATTGAAGTCAGGTCACCACACGAGCAAGATGACCACCAGCAAATGTCCTAGACCATAGAACTTATCTCACCCACCGGGTGAGGTCAGTGACCCCTTCCCTGGTGGGTGAGCCCGGCACCAAGTATTTAATTTTTAGTCCTTTATTATTATTTTTCTGGAGGTTCATTCTATTTTTACCGTGATTGGGGTATTGAATGGAACTACTGCAAAGGATCATCCCTCTACGTCAAACATAGCTTGAGCTAAAGCTGGGATCGTCATTTTAATGACTTTTTAGTTTCATTGTTTTAAAAAAAACAGAAAACCTTATGTTTCCCCTTTTCTGTCTGGTTGGGTCTTTGATAGCCCCCCCCCCCTGTTAAGGTGGGATGTCCCAGAATAAAGACATGTTTCCATTTATTATTCGCTAACATAAAATTGAGAAGAGAGGACACCTATACTCTTTGGCGTTTACCTCTTTGTAACATGTTTTAGTTGGTTGCTAGTTTATCTCAACCAAGCTTAAAAATGCCGTCTTGGAATCAGATCCAGTCTCAATTAAGAAATAGTAATAATCCTGTGGTGTTTATGGACATTAGCGTCGGGGCGACTGTAAAGTTCTTTGTTTTTGCTATATTCCTTTGATATATGGCTTCATATTATGCCAGTAATTTATAGCTTCATATTTTTTTCTATTTTAGGAGATTGGCCGTATGATACTTGAACTGTTTGCAGATGTTGTGCCGAAAACGAGTGAAAACTTTAGACAGTTATGTACAGGAGAATATAAAAAAGATGGTGTTCCCCTAGGGTTTAAAGGAAGTACATTTCACAGAGTCATCAAAGATTTCATGATACAAGGCGGGGATTTTGTAAATGTAGGGTAATTATTTTCCATAGATGTAAAATTAATTATTTCAAGTAATAGTGGTTCAGTCAGCTAAATGGCCCTATGTAATACTCGTTTAAACAGGCTGTTGGAACAGCTTACAATTTTGGACTGACATATCATATAATGTTTCGGTATCTTAAGTGACTTAAAATGGCTAGATTCCGTTCTTATATTGTAGTACTTTAGTATGCACTTCCTTTAGAAAATGTAATCATACAAATTTAACCAGGGCCAGCGAGAGCAGTTGTGTGGCCCCGGGGCTGAGTAGTCCCTGGTCCCCTAAACATTCCCGTCTAGCTCAACTTGTAGTTACTTAGTATGGAGATACTTGGAACAGAGGTTAACTGGCGATTATGATTTACTTTGAATTCTTTATTAGACCTTTAAAGCATTAAATTCACATGGTGTTACATAGTAGATTTAGCTAGCTACAAATCCTATTATAAGCTTTAACGATTTCCTGGATGATACTGATACCAATCCTAGATTCATATTAAATTAAATTACCATTTATTGAAGAACTGAAAGGACTGTGACAAAACTTAAGTGGGTACATGCAACAGTCAAAAATTTTATCCTCGAGCACTGAGGCTCTGCCCCCCCCCCTTCCCTGCCCTCTCGCTGTATAGAGTCCTCTTAAAGTCAAATCCTTCATCTATTCTTTATCTCCCAGCGTATAGAATCATTTCCTTTGGCTACTCCTTTCTGCCCTGTTCATACAAGTGTTGTAACTTAATTCTTTCATCTATCACTCATTTTTTCTCTATACCAGTTTCCTATTCCAGTCTTCATCATCAATTTCTTATTTTCTACTAGTTTGAATGGTTTCCCAATATCACCAAAGGTTGTACCTAACTGTTTGTCACTAATTATTACCAATCATGTTTAACCCCTACATTCTTTTCTTGTTATCAGGACCTGATCCAGACATATCTAGTATGTCAAAACATCCGTAAACAAATTGGATGAAAACTGAACATCTCTTTTTCATCAATTCAAGCCAATACTGCAAATAAAATGGTTCAACTCATTAAGTAAATTCAGTTTCCTTACCAAGGATTTGAACACAGAACCTTCATATCATAGTGATTATCCTAACCACTACACCATTAGGAAGCTCTACGTAACTCTCTTGTCATCCCTCAAATAAAATTGAGTAAGAATTTTACCAGATAATTTCAGTTATTTGGTTAAAAATTAATTTTATTGATTTCAGGGAGATGGAACAGGTGTTATGAGCATTTATGGAGGAGTGAGTTTTCCTGATGAAAATTTCAGCTTGAAGCATGATACGCCAGGTCTTCTGTCAATGGTATAATATTTTATATGTATCAATGATAAGTGTTATATGTTAATATATAGTAGAGTCCAACATTCTATAATACATAAATAAACATAGTTTGCGAAATAAAATTTTCTAGCCTCTACAAAATATTTTTTATTGAGCGTCCATTGTTTCAGACAACTCACGTTATCTTTAGACTCAGCCAAGAGTGTACCCACCGCACTCATTGCTCAGCCTGAAGATGAGATAAGTTTAAAAAAGCGCTTGGCCAATAACAGATTTTTTGTGGTAGTTTTAAAAATATTAATTCATAACCTGTAATAGCCACTCGTCCAACCAGCACTGAATTAAGCATCTATATATAATATGTCAGGGTTATACTTTGTTTCAGTGATCCAATATTTTATCAAAAATTTATAAACATAAATATCCTTAGCATTATTCACCTTACATGTTATCACACACATTACATTGTATCTGTGATCATCATATGAGTGCTATATTGAGTATTAAGCAATGGGATCACTGAAATGACCTGTCTGACTCATAACCTAATTGATAGTAGTTACTTGCTCGCACCCATAGAAAACAATGGTACCACAAAACGTATAACCATTCACTCTAACCTAGATAAACATGAGCCACATCTATCTACTAAGATGGTAGCCCTTTGGGGATTTATCTATTATCAATTTAATGGAACTTGTTACCCCAGCATCCAGATATTAATTATATGTTCTGATATTTTCTCAATTCTCTTTATTCATAACACATTACAAACTGCATCAGTTCATCTTCGATGAATACAATAATTCAGAAATAGGGATGGTACCTGTGCTGCTTGAAGGTGTGGATAATATTAATACTAAATTTAGTTTAAATTTACATAGCAAATAAATATCTTCGCATGTAAACTCAAAACTTAAAATTATTTGAAAATAATCTTATTTTCTTTTTCAGGCTAACAGCGGAAAAGACACAAACGGATGCCAGTTTTTTATAACATGTGCCAAATGCAATTTCTTAGATGGAAAACATGTAGTTTTCGGAAGGGTCATAGATGGCCTTTTAGTGATGAGGAAAATTGAAAATGTCCCTACGGGTCCTAATAACAAACCCAAAATACCTGTATTAATATCTCAATGCGGTCAAATGTAATCATTTGTATTTGCTACTTGTCCATAAGAGTTTTGATTATTTGTAAATATATTATTTTATCATTTTGATATTTATTTACACTTAGTATCGATTCATTTTTTATTAATTTATTAGTCGAATAAAAGTTGGACTCGATGTTGGTTTCAATTACAGAAACGAAATAATGATCAGTTCTGTATCCAGATGCCAGGCATGAGTGTGAAAAAATACTAAATAATTTTGACCAAAGCACTTCATTTTATTCCTTCAACCTGCTGTCACTAAATATGGCTTTTTTAAAAAAAATTAGGTCTAAAATATTAAATACATTAAAATTAGCACAGACTAGTTAATATTGTAGATTGGCTTTAAAATTATTTTTGCATTGTCTCCTTTGATGTTTTGTTAGCAATTAGCTATAATAATGTTTTTGTTTTTCACCTTTGTTATGTTAGCATTAAGAAAAAAAATAATTCTGATTATTTCCCCCACAGCTAAGGTAAGGATATATCAAAGATGGTAACGCAAAAAAAAAAAAAAAAAAAAAAGATTTGAAAGCCAGCCATAGAAATTGTGTAATTTTTTTTAACTGTAGTGGCTCTTACCATCATTTCTATGCAATGAAAGAGTTAATACAATCCAAGCCGGATTTAGTTGGTTAATTTACCTCGATACTTAAGCTACTTACAATTGCCAAAAAATACCTAGTAGTTTTTGTTGAATCATGTAATAAGAAACTTATACAATATATTTATACTCCTGCTCAAACTCGTCCATCTCTCAATATTGTTCCTTTACTTGTATTCCAAAAAGTTAAAAAGATGTTGCACACCAAAAAGCAATTAGTTTAAAAAATGTTGGTCAGCTAACAAATAGGGATGACCGATTGTCGCATTCTATCCATTATTTTTCAAAAAATCAATGGCTTATGTGCGCACTTTTCAAGAGGTTCCTTTAGCCTACACATAAGTCCAATACAAGCAACCGGAGGTATATCCTCACCACAAAACACAAGAATGAGTATTTAGCTTTGAAAAAACTATTGAATACAGACTAAGATGAACACAGCACTCCTAATGAAACCTTAGGCGAGCCAAAACCAAAGAAAATCATACTTTTTACCCATAAGAACATACTAGAACTTAAATTGCTTTGACCTTTATGAAACATGATCAATACTCTAGACAGTAACAATCCTGGATCCTCGGAAAAATGGCCCTTTCGTTAAATGAAATGCGATCTAGCGCTACATGAAAAAATGTAACAATGACTGTTTTAATGAATCAGATATATTCCAATTTGAACTTACCCCAACCAGTACCAAGTGCCCTCCCTAGACTAGTGATGGCCCATATGAAAAGAAATGTTTTTTCCATAAGAGAAAAACAGAAAAAATTCAGCGAACCACAACTGTATGCAGTGTCATTTGTACCAAACACTACAGTGAAGAACTAGCATTATCTGGTGAACATACTGGACTAGTGAAGAAACAACAAATATAAATATATTCACCTATAGGTTTCATTGCCAAAAATATTTCTGCAACCAAGGTTCCATCCGAGAGAATTTTCCCTGAGCCAGAGTGATAATCAACGAAAACAATAGTCCATTAGCTAACTCTACTGTAATTTGTAAGTATGAACAATAACTATACCTATGCATCACATTATACATATAAGTACAAGCTTGATATATATCGCTATTATAGGTACTGCAATATATAGAAAAATAAAGGTTTTATTTTTATCTAAATGTGGAGCAGTGAGCAGCCGTAAGGTTTTTGAAATCTCCAAGCGGTTCGATAGCTATCTATTATGTTAGTCGAGTTAGTATGATGACGATAGGAATGGGACAACCAATCGTTCTTACAAAGAAACAAATTATATGATCTAATAAATAAAAATGGCAAGGCAACTGATCTTCGGATCAACGACAAATAGAAAAATACATCATTCATAAGGACTGGTTTTTAGCAATGAAGGTTTTTGACAAAATAATTCAGTAATAAATCTTTATAATGTTTTACCCAAATTGTAATAAATTTATATTAAAAAAAAATATTCAGATTTGTTATTATATCACAGTTCGCTTGCATCATCATGCCCGCAATGCTCTAGCGTGATCAACAATGTCACAGATACAAATCCAGAAGTAATGCACATATACATGGTATGAGGGTACAGTGCATCATCATATCACCTGCTGTGAACAATAGTGACACAACTCGAAAGTCGCTCCATTTCGAGAAAAAATAAATGTATTTTATTCATTTATTGTTTCATCGATACTTCCTGTTATTGGATTTTAACCAAAACTAATCAACGAATTTCGAGATGTGGAATATACTTTTGAAATTGCAGGTAGAGTGTATCAATTTTTCTACTGCTATCATAGAATACTGGCTAAGGCAGCAGAGCCTCTCCCTCCAGGATCAGCATTCATTGGTCATTTCATGATTCACGACTATTGCTCTCAACATGTGATATATACATATTTACATCATATTAGATTATTACAATGTTTAAACTAAAAATAATATGAGAAAAGGAAGACACAGTTATGAATTAGCTACTTATTATAATCCTATCCATTGTTACCTTACAATTGTAATAAAATATACTGCCTATAATAACATTAAGAGCTAATGCATAATTGTATTTACATTAAGGAATCATTTTATATAATAAAATTCACCACAAAATAGTTACAATAAAACAGCTGATAAATCCGTAATAAACCTTGTAGTTTTAAGTGTTAAGATAATGACATCAGGGGAATAAGAATTCGTACAAGCAAGAGGAACAACAGAGCATATCAGTAATATTTACACATCTTTTAATTTTTTTCAATTATTGCACGTTTGAAAAATGACTAAATTCATTCATATCATTTAAAAATTTATGCCAAATAGTAATCGTTGGCAACAAAATACATGCAGTTTATTTTTTATAAATAAATACTTTAGTTATCAATTAACTAATTATTAAATAAATGCAAATACGGAACACATTTATAATAACTAGGCAATTGGCAGTACACAATGAGCTTGAATACAAAAAAATGTATTCATTACCGCCAATAAGAACGCTTATATTGAAATATTTAAAAAAAAAGTCCTATAATAATTGTTAATTTGACAATAAAATTAGAATCATCAAATCAAACGCTGGAATGCTGATTCCGATCGAGACATAGAAAGATAAACTGTATAAATTAACATAAAATACCCAACCTGTTAAAAAGAAATATTATCTTACTAGGAAAATTATCTTCTCATCTAAGACAGATATTTTTCTGCCCATAGAACACGATATGATAGGACGTCTGCTAAGTGAGAATGATATGAAATTATGAAGGACTCCATCATCGGTTGAGGTTAAGCCCTTGGCCGAGTAGACTTGACATCAAAAAGTTTCCTGACGAAGTAGACTTGAACAACAGTTGTGATAAGAATGACCAGTATCTGGATCACAGACCAACGAAGGACGTAGGTGTTGTTATCCATGAGGAGGTTGAGATGACGATCCTCCATGCCTCGCATGTGGTTCTGGAACTGGAGCATGTCGTTGATGTTCCTCTCAACATTCTGGATGGCTACCTGTGACATGTAATGGGTTTGTATGTTAACTTGAGATGTTTCTAATTGATATATAGAGAAAAACTTTCAAAATCTACCTTAGAATTCTAAAAACTTAAGATCCAATAGAACAAATAAAGAAGTGATAACCAAGTATTCATGATAGAAAAAATAAATTACTTAAACCCTGAAGAGCACAAAAATAACTGTATATTTATATATAATAGCACATAATCTGAGAAATGTCATTTGACATCCTTAGTCAACTGGAAAGTTTGTTAATATCTGTTGTTTGGTATTTTTAAGGGTTTGTTAAAGCAAATTTCAGTTATATTCTTAAACACATATTTTCCTCCTGTACTCTGTTTTGGGAAGTTTCTTCTAGATATCATAAGGGGGGGGGGGGTTCAGTCTGCGGTGTGAATATTTTAAACACCTTGTTTCTTTGAGTTGTTAGCTCGAATTGACCTCATTAATTGTTTGTTTTACTTAGTCGAATGAAGAAACAGGTAGGAACAACACCAACAAATATTATGTAACATAAGCTTTAAAAGCCTATTATTCGCATAACCTTTTTACATATACTGTTATAGATCTAGTCATTTGCTTTCACATTTATCGATTCATTCCCTCCTTTTATCTATAATACGATTTATAGTATATTGTTTACTAAAGATTACCGATAACGTCATTGCCCAGGATTTAACGCTTATTTTATTTTCCCTATGTTCCAATTATATACCTCCAACCATTTTAATTTGTGACTAACTACAATATCCAAATCTAACGACCGAAATGGGGTTGTCTTCAGTATTAATATAACAGTCTATGAAAGGACTCATATATCACAGTCTGGGACCTCATATCCAATATCCGTGAGCTCTGAGCAAAGGGTCCAATTTTAGCAAAGTATAAAAACCGAAACCATGCAAAGGATGAATCATTTGCAGAAAATTAGGATCTATTCCGAGGCTGTTGAAAGCGTTAGAAGAATTTATATAATGCTTTTTAAAATTGCAACAGACATATTTGAAAAAAATTATGTGATGTTACATTAAAAAAACTTTTTATTTTTAAAAACGAAGACCTAAAATAATAATTGACTCGCTATACTTATGGATATAAACTAATTTATCTGGGGCACCATAGAAAAAGAAGTCATAAATTAACTAAAATGAAATAAGTATGGAAGAATAAATTATGATCTGTAGAATAATTCTGTCCATTAAATTACTGTTTACAAAAATTATTGTAAGTGTTGTTTATGTAACAGGTTAAGTAAAATTGTAAGTTTCATGCATAAAACATATTTTTATCCTCCTGAAAAATCACAATTTTTTTTTATCCCCTATCACACTGGATATATAACCAAGTGCGGATTATCTCTACGATATTCGCACTTTTGGCAAATGGCAACGCTTTTTTTTTTATGTTTGAGTTAAATTTTAAAAACTTACAAAAATACTAATTTGAATGGTTATAAAGATGAAGAAAATATTAAGAATACACTTTGTTACATCAATCTAGTGTGAAGTTAGGCAGCATAACACATAACGTGTAAAAAAGTTAATTGCCGATAAATAAGATCGTTAACAATCACTAGAGCAGCAATAATTATCTATGTTATCAGGAGCCAGCTGCTCTTTGAGTGAATATAGTAGGAGGGATATTGGTTAGATTGATTACAGACAGATGTTAGATTTTTCAGCAAATTCATTTATAGACACTCTTTAGTCTGTGAAAGCAAGGTGCTGATAAAGAGAAAAGAAAGAGAGGTGTTAAAAATGATGGCAACATTGTTATTAACAAGAATACAAACAAAGAGCTATAAGTGAAATGTAAATCATTTTTTTTCTGATCTTTTCTTCTCGTATCTATATCGATTTCCCGTTTTCTTAGACCCTCTGAATTGAATTTATACAAAATACAAATGATTTAATGAACATAATTATTAACAGAAGTTATAAACAAGGGTCTAGTCGTTTGTGAAAGAATACTTCTATAGTTAGAAAATATGGAAAAAATAAAATGGGAATTTGACAAAGTTAAAAAAATCTTACACATTACATTTTTATACAAAGTATAAAAACATGGTCTTGAGAAGGTTTGATAATATTAATCAATGATATGAAAATAATAATACATTAATAAGTGTGGGTTTTAAATGTCTTGTTATCAGGACCATCAGCACCAGGCGACACAGATGGTATCCCATTCATAAATATATCTATTATCTTTCGTGTATTGACCTCACCTGATATCCGAGCAAATTCATTCACTTAAATTAAAATCTAGCTCTGACTATGAAACTCAAATTTTCTTAAGGAACAAAGAATTTTAGGAAGTAAAGCTGTTAAGGCCAGATAAAGTTTTTGTTTTGTTGGAAAAGTGAAGTAAAAAATTAATTTGTTTGTTAGATTTAATTATTTATTATTTTCGTTACTGACGTAAAAAACTGTTAATAAAAATCGTTTTTTTTTATTGTTCATGTAAAATATGATTGTGTAATTTCTATTCATTATATTTCGTAAGATTAAATTGTAATCTAAGTTAAATACCTAAAGGAAAATTCCATACCTAGGACAGTGGCACTTTGGACTTTTGGTAGGGGAACTTGTGGGCCCAAGCCCATTTACGTCAGTGTTGAGGTAACGTCTGAAGGGTTAAGGTGTACCGATCTCAGACTTAATTGGCCATTTGGCCAAAATCATACCTATATGATCTTCAACGTTCCCCTTGGAGCTTGGAATCGCCGCCCCTGCGGTTGGATTTTTTTTTGAGCCTCAACCTGACCACGACAGCTCTACGTTTTGTTTGCAGCCCGCACCCGCGAGAGCACTTGAACTGCAACTTTCCGCTGCGTGAATATACACTTATTTCATATATACACTAAAAGTGACGAGAATTTGGTTAATTCCTTTGGTTGTTGAGGATAAAAGACGTTTTTTTGTTTGAAACCAGTCTGTCTTACATTGGCAAATTTTATTGTTATTAACCAGGCCTGGGTATTTTATTTTGCTCCTCATTTTTTTATGATTTTTTTTTTTTATAATATTCTGTTTAATTTTAGAATAAATGTATTGTGAATTGGCATCAACTCTTATTTACATTAATTTACAGTCCACTAGTTCATGCTAATGAACCAACCTGTGTTTGAATTATCACTTGGAAGTATATAATACTCCACGGGTAGTTCAGCGTAAACATAATTGGTCCTCCGGGCCGGATCACAATACATTCTAGCATTTATTTATTTAATCTTTAGATTAACTATTTAATTTATGTTTAATTGCATGTAATTTACACATTACAGCAATTGTTAGGTGCCAGTTGGGAAACCTATCGTTATTTGCATTTTAATTAATTTTTTATTTTTTTGTTTAAACTAAAAATGGGTCCAAAAGTTGACAAACCAGACTATGAAGGAACGTGGAGTACCCTACATGACGAATTTGAGGACTTAAGGGACGATATAAAAGAAACAAACGAATTAGGTCATGCTGTAACTGAAAATTCAGAACAACTTCCTGTTTTTAAAGCTAGACTATCACGATTAGACGCTACTTTCCAAAAGTTTAACAAAACTGTCACAGATGTGAAACGATATGCTAAATTACTAGAGAAAGATTGCACTGATTATGACAGGATAAGAAAGGAGGTTCGCAATCATTTTTATGAAGCGTTATCACTTGACCGAGAACAATCAACCCTAGATCAAACGTTGAATTCATCTTCAACGGAAACCCAAAATCCCTTATTCAAACTGCCCTCTATAAATCTTCCTTCCTTTCACGGTGAGCTGACAAAGTGGACTTCATTCAAAGACACTTATGTTTCATTAATTCATGAAAATCGATCCTTATCGCCTATTCAAAAGTTTCATTACCTCAAATCGTCCTTAAAAGGCCCTGCCCTGCAATGTGTGGCATCCATTCCAATTACTGCCCCTGATTATCCACAGGCGTGGCTCAGTTTGACGAAACGGTATGACAACAAACGAATTCAAGCTACCAATTTGCTTGCAAGAATTTTTACTTTCAAGCCATTACAACAATGTAATTTAACTTCTTTGGAACGATTTTCAGAGATTGTGCTAGAGAGTGTAACAGCATTCAAACATTTAGAAATTGAGGATGAATCTGGGTTTGTTTTGCTTACCTTTGCACTAAGACTGCTAGACCCCAAAACCCGTGAGCGGTTTGAGACTTTACAATCAGTGAAGGAGGAACTTCCTTCTTTCCAAGATCTAGTTGACCTAATTTCTCAGCAATGTGTTGCATTTCAATCTCAAGCTTTATCTACCCCAAGTGAGTCCAGTTATTGGAATAGCAATAAAACTTACCCTAAAGGGGTGAAACAAATTTTTTACTCGTCAGGACAACGAATTTCTCACTCCTGTCCCTTATGTAGGGAAAAGCATGTGTTGTATCGTTGCCCTAAATTCTTGGAGCTTAGTCCATATAAACGTTTTAATAAATTAAAGCCATTGAATGTATGTTCCAATTGCCTTTCTGAAAATCATAAAAATGTTGATTGCCAGTCAAATAAATTATGTCGCTACTGTAATAAAAAACACCATTCCTTATTGCACTGGGGTAACTCGGTTATACCTGCACTTCCTGTTGAGGAAGAATTTAAAAATAATTCTTTGAATCCAGTTTCGGAACATTGTCAGGTTGCAACTGATACATCTAGAAGTGCTGTTTTTTCCACTTCTCTAGATGGAAAGGTAAACGTTTTACTTGGTACTGCTTTGGCTCGAATAAAAGACAATGTAGGTAACTATCATCAAATAAGAATTGTAATTGACAGTGGAGCACAACGTTCATTTATTACGGCTTCATGTGCTAAAAAATTGAAATTGATGCCCTCTCACAACCCCCACAGACTCTGTGGATTTGCAAGCAGCCCTATTGCTGGAGGGTCTCAGCAAGTAGACTGTATCTTGGTTCCATTAAACTCTGATAATCCAAAGTTGAGAACAAATGCTGTAATTATTCAGCAAATAAGCAATAATATGCCTTCTCAGCCAATTTCTGAGCAAATTAGGAGACAATTAAGTTGTGAGGATCTATCGGACCCTTCCTTTTGGAAACCAGGTCCTATAGATTTCCTTTTAGGAGCAGATTTATTTCTGGATATTCTCAGCAATTTCAACAAAGCCTCTAGTTGTCCCAATATTTTAAATACAGTATTTGGAGGAGTAATCTTAGGATCCTTACCTGATAATAACTCACACTCACCACAAAGGGTACTATTGACCACAGACGAGTCCCTAAATTCTATTATAGAGAAATTTTGGAAAATCGAAGAACTCGAACACACCAGTATGGAGAATCCTGACGACGTTAAATGTGAATCCCACTTTTCGAAGACACACTCTCGCAATGAAAGTGGGCGCTATATTGTACAGTTGCCCTTCAGGGACGAACGTTCTATATATTTTAACAATTCTCGTAACGTGGCTCAAAAAAGATTTCAACGTTTGGAATTTGATTTTAATAATCATCCGCTTAAACGAAAAGAATATTCAGCAGTTTTGCAAGATTATTTGGATAATGATATGATCAAAAGGGATTCATTTGCTTTACCTCAAGGTTCGAATTCTTGTTTATTAAACAAGAATTCAGTCCGTTCTGAACTTAGTACAGTTAATCTTGTTGATAGTATAGACTCGGATTTTCCCCTGAACGATCAAATGTCCCAAGAATCAGATATTATTAGAGCACCATATAGTTTCAGCAGAAGTGGGGAAGAACTATCAAATAGTTATTTCGAGGACGCGCCACAAGATGGTTTTGTTAAACAAACTAAATCACCTTCTGTCAGAGGTTTCAAATTAAAACAACCTTCAAAACTGCTCATGAGCACGAGTCCTTCTGTTTCAAGCGGTGCAAATTCTGCCTCTAGAAAACCATTGCCATCTGAAAATTCCAATCCGATGCGGCCCAGTGCTCAAAATATTGAAAATTTGAATAGTTTCAGTTCAAATTTCTCCGATAAAGAAAATAGAGCTTTACCAGTCAAAGTACCTGCAAGACCTGTTGATCAGGCGATTGTTAATAATAGAAATGAACTTAAGGCAAACTTGGCTCCACATTTATCCACAACACCACAGTCATCGAGTATCTCATTTCCAAATTCAACGCCACAAGCATCGAATATGTCATTTCTAAATTCAACGCCTCAAGCATCGAATATGTCATTTCCTAGAGATGAAGAACTAATGACTCAATACACCCCTGTGTTTTCTAAACCTACAAAAACTGCTAACATTTCTCATACATCATTTAGTTATAGTGAAAGTCCGAAAGAGTTTGAGCCTACACAATGTAGCATGGAAAATGTTATTGAAAGTAGTACCAAGGAATTCAATTTAACAAATTATCCACATTCAGTTGAGATGATGAAGGTATTCCGCACAAAATTTGGACTTCATAAATTTCGTCCAAACCAAATGGAAGCCATCAATGCTGCTATGTTGAATTACGACTGTTTTATACTTATGCCGACTGGTGGAGGTAAATCTTTGTGATATCAGCTGCCAGCAGTGCTGAGCAGAGGAACAACTATTGTCATTTCACCTCTCAAGTCTCTGATTTTTGATCAAACTGAAAAACTGAGTACTCTTGTGGTTAAAATTGAGGCCGTCCTCAACTCTCGACCATTGTACCCCATTTCCTCCTCTCCTAGTGAATACGATGTGCTGTCACCTGGTCATTTTTTAATTGGGGCCCCCTTGTTGTCATTGCCTACACCTAACTTGACAGACGTACCAGAAAACAGATTAACGAGGTGGCAAATTGTACAGCGTTGCATTCAAGACATCTGGACAAGATGGCGTTACGACTACCTAAACAGTCTACAACAACGGACGAAGTGGACTTCCTCAAAGCCAGATTTGACTGTTGGAACATTAGTTTTACTAAAAGAACCCAACGTATCAGTGCAAAATTGGCCCACCGGTCGAATAATTGAAATCTATCCTGGGAAAGATGGGATAGTTAGAGTGGTAAAAGTTAAAACTCCAAAAGGAGAGTACACGCGAGCTGTTTCCAAATTGGCACCATTGCTACCACAAACAGGGGCCAACTAATATGGCCACAATAAATTCATGTTAACCTTTGAAATTTTCAATGAAAATTTGGTGGGCGGTATGTTAAGGCCAGATAAAGTTTTTGTTTTGTTGGAAAAGTGAAGTAAAAAATTAATTTGTTTGTTAGATTTAATTATTTATTATTTTCGTTACTGACGTAAAAAACTGTTAATAAAAATCGTTTTTTTTTATTGTTCATGTAAAATATGATTGTGTAATTTCTATTCATTATATTTCGTAAGATTAAATTGTAATCTAAGTTAAATACCTAAAGGAAAATTCCATACCTAGGACAGTGGCACTTTGGACTTTTGGTAGGGGAACTTGTGGGCCCAAGCCCATTTACGTCAGTGTTGAGGTAACGTCTGAAGGGTTAAGGTGTACCGATCTCAGACTTAATTGGCCATTTGGCCAAAATCATACCTATATGATCTTCAACGTTCCCCTTGGAGCTTGGAATCGCCGCCCCTGCGGTTGGATTTTTTTTTGAGCCTCAACCTGACCACGACAGCTCTACGTTTTGTTTGCAGCCCGCACCCGCGAGAGCACTTGAACTGCAACTTTCCGCTGCGTGAATATACACTTATTTCATATATACACTAAAAGTGACGAGAATTTGGTTAATTCCTTTGGTTGTTGAGGATAAAAGACGTTTTTTTGTTTGAAACCAGTCTGTCTTACATTGGCAAATTTTATTGTTATTAACCAGGCCTGGGTATTTTATTTTGCTCCTCATTTTTTTTTATGATTTTTTTTTTTTATAATATTCTGTTTAATTTTAGAATAAATGTATTGTGAATTGGCATCAACTCTTATTTACATTAATTTACAGTCCACTAGTTCATGCTAATGAACCAACCTGTGTTTGAATTATCACTTGGAAGTATATAATACTCCACGGGTAGTTCAGCGTAAACAAAAGCCATTTTCTTGTGGATCTTATGACATTGAAAATTAAGTCTAGAGAGAATATAAAAATTAAAAAGAGAATACATACAGTAGAACCTTGCTAATCCGGGATCAGAGGGTAGGTCAGAATAGCTAAAAGGTCGAATTAACCAGAAATGAACAAATACGTGTGTTTTTACATATTTTTTCAAAATGACAGGCAGTTTTTGTCGATGTTAAACTTGTACTAGAAGCCAATTAGTGTCTATTGCAAGTTGTTTAAACTTATCGATGAATACTTCTGCCCCAGCTTTGGTCAAACGAATATTTTTCACCTGAAATAAGAAATTGTCTAATTTTTCCAAAAAACTGTCGAAGTTTCCTATCCATGGCGAGTATCCACTGCTGGAGGCAGCATATGTCTCTCCGAAGAATGTAAAGCGATTTCTTTTTTCTCAAATATCGGTCTTGATGAAGGAGTACCTTTTTTCCTCTATTGGTTAAACCAAATCCATTTGCATCATATAATAAAGGGTGTCCCAGAATTAACACAAGATTTGAATTTGCCGCCATTTGTACAGGCAACCCTAAAAAAAAACAATTAGACGGCTGACAGTTTAGGGTTAGTAAAAATTGAGCGTTTCACGATAGAACAACGTGTCTTTATTGTTAAACATTATCTCAAAAATAATGAAAGTTTGGCTGCCGCAGTTCGAAAATTTTATACAAAATACGGTCGGAATAGTGTTTTGACTTCATCAACTGTGAAGAGATTAATTGAAAAATTTAAGGAGACTGGATCAGTTGGAGACACTAAACACACTGGTCGTCGGTCACTTTGTGCCGAAATTGGATGATATTGATGTGGCCAATATGTGGTTTCAACAAGATGTTGCCATATGCCATACACCCCACAAAACAATTCAAATATTGCATGAGACATTTCCAGGTCGTGTACTCTCGTTTCGGTGATCAGAATTGGCCCCCTAGATCGTGTGATTTAACACCTTCAGATTTCTTTTTGTAGGGTTATTTGAAGTCAAAGGTGTATGTCAACAAGCCCACATCCACCCATGCATTAAAAGAGGAAATTCAGCGCTGCATCAACGAAATTCAACCACATTTATGCCAAATGGTCATGGACAATTTCGACAAAAGAGTGCGTATGTGCCAGCAAAGTCGTGGAGGCCATTTGCCTGAATTTATAAATAACCCTATCCTACTTACTTTATAATTCAATAACAAAATAACAACAAAAATACTAAGAACTGTGTGTTCTATTTAAATCAAATCTTATGTTAATTCTGAGACACCCTTTATTTCCAGCTAGGGGTTTTCATGCTGATTGACCATCATTGACTATTATTAAAAACGATTCTAATTTGTTCCTTTTAAGTTGCCAATCTTTATAACATTTATGGAGAAATTCTTATTGTAAACTCTACAGTGGGGGCCGCGAGATGGTCAGTTTATCCGGAGTGTCAGACTAGTGAGGTACTATAACAGTAAAAATATCTCACCGTAAAGTTCTCAACACTCAGGTTCATGTCTTCTAGTTCCTTTGAATACTGCTCCCATTGATCATACCTGAAAAAATCACAAAATGTTATATTATTAATTATGTTATAATACAATCTTGCTTTTTATTTATGCAAGGTATATCTTTAGATTGAAATTAACCTATCTTTTATTAAATATGAAGATCATAAAATTAATCTATGTTTTATTGTTTGTAGTGTAATAGTTCTTTTTATTTGCCGGACACAAACCTGTTATATGAGCACTATTGCTATTCAAAGAGGGCTATCTATTTGTTTCTTTGTTCTTGTGGCGACAACGAATAGTTTTACCAGACATTCAAACAATTCTAACTGTAAGTTTAAAGCATTCAGAGATAAGAGGGTCAACTTTAATCAACTGATTAAACCAAATAAATAAATATTTTTTAAAGTTTACCAATAAACTAACCGAGTTGACTAAAACTCTAAAATTTCAAGGGAACATAATATATAGGTTGATTATTCTAGCGAGAACACGAAAATATTGAGTGTACTGAGTGTACCACTGTGTACGCCAGGTGAGAATCGATTTCGGCGGAATTCTTCGAATAGTGTTTTGTCCTAACAACAAATAAACAGTTTATTATTATCTAATCAATGTGACTATACTGAACACTTGTTAGAACTCTCAGAATAGTCTAAATTGATGATGTGGTGATAAGGAGTTGCATTGGTTTTAAAAACCTAAAACCTTTTATGTCTGTCTGTTCAACTTGGATAGATGAAACTTTGCATTGAGGACCCATTTAATATAAGAAAGTTATGAAAAAAAAAATATATAAAACAATGTATCATTAATTAATCACTAGTTTGCAACTAACAAATAAATATTTTTCCGTCATATTAAGTAGTATATCTGTTGTGGCAACCTCTTAATTACGAATAATTAGAAGTTCCCCACTTCTCGGTCCAGAAAATATCTACTTAGGTTTTCATGTTTTAATAATAAACTTAAGGCGTTAGTAAGAGAGGGGGGAGTAGTAAGAGCCGCAGGGAACCCCCCCCCCCACCACGGTTGGCCTGCCTATATAACCGGCCCGTCTTGGTGAGGTCGGGAGAACGTACAGAACCGGCACTTGGAACACTGCTCTCTCTCTCTGCACTGCCGCTTGCTGCTCGACTCAAACCATGGCCTTCTTATTCAACTACCTCTGCATCTCTCTCTCCTAACCTCGCTATATTTTAGTCCGGCGTTGTCAGAACCCACAGCTTCCTAGTGGGAATCTCTGCCTTCGTCTCGCTAAAACTAGCACCTCCTTGGGAGAGACCTCTCCCTCGTGGACGACGGTTGCCGTGGCCCTTCAAACTTTACCTAGTAGCGTCTCCCATGGCAATCCAGTCTGCTTCTCTCCGGTTCACACTCGCCTTTGGGATCCGGACAGTTTTCGCCTACCCTTAGATACCGAGTGTGAATTCGCGGTTATTCCAAGACCACATAAACAACCTATAAACCTACCCTGTTCCTCTTCTCCTGAACATAGTGTTTTGTTGGGGCACACCTTTTAAGACCCTAAGGAGTCAGATCAAAACGAATTAAGCTGCCTGCCGACTAGGCCGCCAGCAGAGGTGAAAGACCACAGGTCCACCTCATATTATCTCTCTCTCTAGGCACTCGCCGGACGACGGCAAGAGGTTGTAGAGACCCTCACGTCTCCTCCCCACCTTGGGGACTCACACATCTGAACCCGACAATATCAAAGGAAACATCTCAGCATCCTAATTAATAAATAATATGTATCATGCAAAACTGGGTTTTGTGGACTATTATAACAAAATATCATACAATAACAGTCAATAAAATCGTCATTTGCAAGAACAACAAAACCTTTAATTTATTGTGTTATAATACTTGAATTAAACTTTCATTCTAACATCTCACTTTTGCCCACAATAATCTTTCAAAAATTTTTTTTTTAATAAGAACATTTGTATCCAAAAAATTATGCTTTACAGGTATACTGAATAATATTTTAAATCCATTTGTAGGTTAGGTTACTGGTTCAGTCAACAAATGACTTCCTTATCACCACTGTCACTAATGAGAACCCTTTTTCATGGAAGTACCAAACAGTTCATATTAACTAATACCTTTTTAAAAAAAGTAGTTTTGGTTTGCTAACCTGATAACAGTCATATAGAGGTTAACCAGTTTGTCTGCAAATCTCGAGAATTGATTATCCACACAGACGTGATAATAGCCACCAGTCGACTGCTGATCCTGATAGTCCGCATTGGCTCGCCATTGGTATGGCAGAACCAATTCGCCATTCGGGTGTCTCACAGCAAACCCTGCCATA
This sequence comes from Acanthosoma haemorrhoidale, assembly GCA_930367205.1. Classification (NCBI taxonomy): domain Eukaryota; kingdom Metazoa; phylum Arthropoda; class Insecta; order Hemiptera; family Acanthosomatidae; genus Acanthosoma; species Acanthosoma haemorrhoidale. Next base: position 35,569,880 of record OV884011.1, read on the forward strand.
CCATCACCTCCTCTCAGCACCTTAAGATAAAAGATAAAATAACACAATTAAAAGGTAATATCTAACATCTATATTTTTTTTTTATATTATTAATTTTGGTCTGTAATCCCATTGGTTAAAGAGAGAAAAAAGATGAAGAAGAAAACATCAGAACTATTTATTAGAAGAGGGAAAAGAGCATGGAAGGTTGCTGGGATTAAAGAAAAATAAATAAATAAACTGAATAATAATGATCAATTGTTAGATTCAAGAAAGCCTCGAAATTGTTAGAAGGAACTGATAAAGTATCGATTTAAAGGAGAGTTGATAAATGACGAATATCGATGGGAATAGAGTTCCAAAGGTTAGTGGCACGGATAAGAAAAGAACGGTCAAAGGAAACATATTTATGATAAGGGAAATACAGGTCAGAAGAGTAGGATCTAGTATCATATAATTTGATAGTTGATTTGAATTGGAGGAGATCATGAAGGTAAGGAGGCTAAATAGTCATGATAGTAATGAAGAACAGGGGTCCAAGGAAGTATTGGTGACGGGTGGAAGGGTACAGCCAACCCGACCAATGAGACTGTCTCTGATGATCTTGAGTATAAGTCTGAGAAAACAATTCATCAGCCACTTTAGCCTAACCTCAAGTAGGCTACTATAGTCGAAGTGGGGGAAGACAAGAGAGGAAACCAGAAGTTATGGGAGGAGATGCCGGGATCGATTGAGCATTTTAAGGGTGGAGATGGATCAGCAGGTGATTTGGGAAATGTGGTCTATCCAGGATAGGGTTTGGTTTATGACCAATTCACTGGCATTATATGTATTGAATATCTAATATATAACGACTACGTAAATATAACCTGGCAATTTTTTAGAAGTTATAAGAGACCAGCTAAAGAGATCATAAATTGACTAAGCTAAGGGGTTCACAGGGATGACTAGTTCGGAGAGCCCCTGGTTAGTTACAAGGAGGTCCCTGAATTAAATCCCTGCATGTCGCTATAGTGTTTCTTTTGTTATACTTATTATTCTAATTTATCTGAGCTTTTGAGAACATGTTGGGCAGAAGAATAAAGAACAGAAAACTAAATTTTGCCTCTTAGATGAGGGATTCCAGGCCAAAAAGTTTAAATGAAGTGTATTCAGCTAAGTGAAGCGGTCAGCATAACTACTTCATGATATGACAGTGGTTTCACATTATTTTCTTAAATAAAAGTGAGTGCCTCTACCTAGAATAGCTTACCTTTCAGCCCAAAATGAGAATAAATAATTAAACAAACAAATTACAACCCCCTGTCATTCTAAACAACAGCGTACCGAATCTGGTAACCACCCTCCCCTGAATAGGATTGACAAATTCTCAAGGAGACTCCAGAAATAGGTAGTGGATCTGATGTTCCACCCACTGCAGAAATAGAAATTCTTAAAACTATTGATCAACAAGATTACTTTTATATTTTTGCTCAAGATCAGCTGTTTAAGCCGTCCATTAAATACCCAATTTGTATTGTTATTGGAAAATCATGGATACTGTTACTGTGTTAAAGTCTTTAATGTATCCTCAACCGTGGGGGGAAAATCAGAAATTAGAAGACGTTGCCTCACTATATAGCTAGATGATACAGGCTATAAGTTAAGAACCGCTGGCTTTAGTGTTTGAATTCAGAATCTTTACACTCTAGTGTAATTAATCACTATACTAAGTAAGGGTCATACTATCATCAAGCCCAAGACAATAGAAGTTGGATTTTAAAACTAAATTTTCTTTCCTATTTCCTACAGACAATATTGATGCGACGAATGTCAAATGATATATGACACTTAAAAGTGAAAGTGAGGAGTTGACAAAGATGTGTTTGTTTACATAACTTTGGTAGAGGTTATGTTATGAAACATAAAAAAAATATCGCCAAATTTTTCATTGAGATATTTTGAAAACTTCAGGTAAGATAACAAAATCGTGCACATTTATCATTATTCAGCGAATGGTTATATGGTTGAATAAACAAATAATCTGATGTTATGACCCAAGGAACTTTTAATAATTAAGGACCAGAAGGATAACTATAGTTTATCGGCTAAATATGGCCAAGCTAGGCCTGCTAGAAGTGTAGCTGACCTGAAAGCTGACATAAAATGTAGCTCCCTGGTTGACATACTGGTAATAGCAGTCCTCCTTGCCAGGGTCGATGTGGACCTTATAGTCCATAGCGACGGCCGGCAGGTTCTCGTACCACGGAGTGGTCACCGGTGCTATGTTCTCGCATCTCACTAACAGCACAAACCCCAACAAACACCACAGCAACGAGTTCATATTGCCTCGACGACAGTACAGACATTTGTGTAGCTGCTAGCAGTGCAGCCAAAGGTGCACATGTGGCATCTGCCAGGGGAGATGGCAATAATCGACTCAGATAACCGAGCTAATCGATTATTTGAGACTAATCGTGTACTTCGTTAATGTTTAAACATTGAAGAAAGTGATTCTCCTTAGAACTCCTGAACGATTACGGGCGATTTTCTTAAATGATACTCATTCGGACTGTTTTTTTCTCCCCCCATATCCCCTTGCTAAAATATCATCACAGCACTCAGTATAGATTCTACAAATGGATCTACAATAGGTCCATATATTTCCTGTAGCTTGGCTACATTTTATACAATTTCTGATCACTGCACATTGCGATCTCCCCTTGCACAAAAGTATGATGTACATTATACATTAATTTATTGAACATCTCTAAAAGTGCTAACATTATTTATCATAGACACAAAACTAACTTACATCCAACAATAAAAACGTAAACTAAATCTTAACATAATTTTCCCCGACAATCTGTTCATGTTGTTAAACACTGGGTTTGTGAGGTGCTGCAACGAGTCAAAAAACTTGATGTGTCTCAGGTGGACGAATTCACCCACCGATGGCACACCAAGCAACGGGTGTAGGTCGGCGTTCTTTAACCTCTCTCGAGAGGTAAGTCGGACCACTTTTCTCATGATTCCATTCCGAAATTGTTGGTGACTTTTAGCTATGTTTTTTTTGTTAAAATAGTTTTTAACAATTGTTGAAATTGACAAATAAAGCTACTATAGCTGAGTCACAAATAAAAATTTGCTGCGAGAGGGGGCTAAGATAGGATAGAGTGCTCCCGAGCATAAATGCCCTTCTACTTCCGATACGCTCCCTTCGCTTCCCGATAATAGCGTTGGCAACCGATATTCCAGCAATGTGCTCTGTTGCAATATACGTTTGTGGGGCTCAACAATCAATTGAAATTGTTAAAATACGTTTGACTACGTAGCACAACTAATAATTGTTAATTTCTATGAGTAAAGTATCAAATTACGTCGCCACTATATACATGCATGTTTAACTAATTCCACAATGAGGGACTAAAGTAAAGATAACTGTGTTATAAACCAAAATTCAGACGGTTCTAAATAGCGATCGCTTTAGAAATGGTTGATTCCTTATAAATAAAACCATTTCTCCGTTACAAACAGCGGGCGTGTCAGAAGTACACAGGTGGGCTGAAAAGTTTCCGACCTCAACATGAAGATGATAATAAAATAAATAAAAGCTAGTGAAATAAAAGCTAAAATAAAAGCTCTCATAGCTGAGGAATTAAAGATAAAGGCTTTATTTTATATAAATTAGCATAATACAAGGAAGTATATTCCAAGGAGGTTCCTGTCACATATTACATACCACATTTCTGTTAAAAGAACCTTGAGTGGTAAGTAATCCTTCTTGTTTTATACTTACTTGCTTAAAAAGAAAGATATTGATATGGTAGAAAGCTGTACCTCTGGTTTGCCACTTTTCGTATCGACCCAGGAGCCTAGTAAGTTTTTCATATCTTTAGTTGGCATATGGTATAATCTAAAAAAAAATCACACGTCAGAGCGAAAATATTTATAAAATAACCTCACAGTAGCAATAAAAAGAATATAACCAACTATAACTATTTTTTTGTTTAGGTAGAATAGGGGTTTAGCATATTAGCGTGATACAATATTTACTATGTAACAAGATATTTTTTGTTTCTAAAACCCCGATCCCTGCCATATCATTAAATAATAAATAAATAAATTATTGAAATCAGTATAGATCCTACATAAATGAATCTATTTACAGAAGCTCATTATATGTCCTTTAGCTCGGCTACATGTTATACAGTTTTTAATAATTTTACAATGCGATTGGTGATTGTTACAAAAGTATAATGCGCATTATACATTCATTGTGTAAATGTGTTTAAAAGTAACGGGTATCTCCTTATAAATCATAAACCCCCTGTCATTTATTTATTTTTTTCTCATAGCCCCTTCAAATTTACATATATATATAGTACAATTATAGATTCTCAGGCGAATCTATTAACAATTTATTTTTGTATTCCTGTACCTGTATTTTTTATTTTTGTATCCTGTAGCTTGGCTACATTATATACAAGTTATGATATTTTATATAAACTGATATAATGCAATGTACAAGTATAATGATACACATTATACATGAATGGAATGAACTGAATTTATTAAAGGTGATGGGGCTCACTTTTTTTATCAAACTTAAAACTAACTTACAAACTAATTCTTAACCTAATTTTCCCCCGACAGTTTGTTGGCATCGATGCGGGAGGGGTGGTGGGGGTCATAGTGTTAAACACTGGGTTTGCGAGGTGCTTTAACGAGTCAAAAAACTTTAAAAACAAAAAACTGTGTCTCACCGAGACTCGAGAACCACCAGGATGAACCGATGGCACGCCAAGCAACAGGGGCAGGTCGGCGCTCTTAAACCTCTTGAGAGATGTCTGGCCACTTTCCCCATGATCCCATTCTGAAATTGCTGGAGACTTTTAGCTGTGTTTTTTTTCTTAACCCCTATTTTGTTAAATGTGTTTTAAAAATAAAAATTATATACAGCAATATAAATTGGGCGTGGGTGGCTCCTTTTACTGCATAACATATGCATTTTAAGGAGTGGGTAACTTAAAAACTAGCATACTCCTCTTATAGTTAAAAATCTATACAATTGCAAAAAGGAGTAGGTGATGGGGCTCACCTTCGGGTGAAGTTAGCAAGTGAAGATTTATTTATTGATAAAATATATATGTACAGGCATCTAAGTGTATGTTGGGAAGGACTCGATGCCCTGCATCACCCCTGGTAATCAGTGACTTAAATTGAATGAAATAGAAAAACTGTTGCAAATCGTATCCAATTTTTCAATGATTAATTAATAATTAGTTCTCAGTTGAACCTAGTCTTATTTTGTATTGTAGTTGGTTTACTAATGTAGAGCGATTTATCTCTCCTTATTCGAACTAAATCCACTTTTTAACGACAGATCACTCCATATGAAATAATCGATTCTTAACTATGATCGTTCAAGACAATCAATCAATTGTTCCCAAACGTAACTAAAGAGTTCAGCAACACATGTTTGTCAATTTAGTTGATTTGTTTGACATTTTTCACAATCGCTTTCTTTATAGAGTACGGACAGTGCAATTTAAGAAGAGTAGTGAATATTTTTGACACGCGGACTAAGTGACCAGTGGATCAGCTGGGCAGTGGGTGAGCCGTTATCAGTGACAGTTAGGCTAGTTGCCTTATCAGTCCCCCTCACTTCTTATCAGGCAGACAGCTCCTTCAGGTTCAAATTCAAATGGTTCCCTGTCATACAAGGGAACAGGTTTTTTTTAGCCATGGCTTCTGCTCGTCTCAGGATAATCCCTCTAAGTCTCCAAGCCATTTCATGCTCTTCCTCAACGGCTTTGTCTAGGCAGAAAAGGTAGTCAAATTCTGTCTACCCATTACCAATATACAAAAAAACTAAATTGTGAACACCCACAAATCACAAATAGATATTTAATGGTTCATTTACAATTCCAGTGGCCAGAACATGTCAAATAAATGGTTGCCAATTCCCTTGCCTTTGTAAACTGTGGTTGTAAACTCTCTCTGGTGATATTTTAATAATTTTTCCAAATTAGTAGATAACGATAAACATTGGGGAAAAAAAAGTGATATAAGACAATTTAAGAATAAAGTTTAACTTCCCTGTTACATCTCAAGAACCACCAACTTTATTACTTGAAGGTTCAAATTATCAATTAATTAATGACTAAAATTTTTATTTATACTGTTATAGGCTAGCTATCATGCATAAACAAAACTAGTTATTTATTAATCATTGGTCCAACAATGTCAATATTTAATCACACAATGAATAATTATGAATCCATTGTGATGCAATCTTTACTTTCCTCATTAGTGTAGTCAGTACAATCGCTTTGTTTAAAAAAAAAATCCACTTTGACTAAGCAAATGCACATTATTATTATTTTTTTTTATGGTGTGTATTTCAACTTTTAAAATTATAATTGTGATTTTTTATAATTGTTTACTTAGTTGCCAAACTCAGTTTCAATTAAAATGATTAATTCAAATTAAAACTTTTTGAAATCTAATAATTATTATTTATAGTTGATAATTATAATTGCCATTTTAGCTGGTAGTTTATAGACTGGTCAAGGCCAAGAAATAGGAATGACATGTGTCCTGAATTTTTTTTTATTTTAAGGTCTAGACATTTAATCGCTAGTTTGTCCTTGTACCTACACACAGAAAAAAAATTACTTATTTACATATTTTATACAACATTATTTTTAAACAAAATATTAATTGCACTCTTCAAAAAGTTATCTACATTTATTTAATTTCAACTGTTGAATGTGTACTAGTAATTTTATAAATATTAAAATTAATTTTGATGAATTATTGGGTGCTTAGGAATTTTTTTATAATAGTTACTATATCTATTTTCATCTCTCTTTGTTATGACTATAAGTCATTTAATGGTATATGTTGGTTTATTATTGAAATGAAACCATGAGTAGATTCAAACAATTTATGAAAATTTCATCCAAAAGAAAAGGAGTACTGATCATTTATTGTATCGATTTGAACTGAGGATGTATTAATTTAAATGTGAATTTTGCCATACTGATTATAAAGACCAATGGGTGTTAAATATAATAATTTAAAACATAACTTTTGTTTAAAGTTAATGTAGTAATTTTTCATTTATGTTACAATTATTTTTGTTTAGACCTGCAGATGGAAGAAGGTATAAATCTGACACACAGTCCTACCAAACCATGAAAGATGGTAAGTATTGTTATTTCAGTTGGTAGTATTATTTACCAATGATCTATTCGCAAATATTTTTATATCATTTGGCATATTGACATTGTTTTTTAATCCATGTCATCAATTTAAAAAAAACAACTATACAACGAGACAGATTGTAGTCAATTGCAGTTAGCATATCTAATAAGCTGAGAAATGTATGTAATCAAGTGATGTCCAATTGTATACAATTTTATATTTTTTATCGATGAAATGGATATATTTGAGCTAAGTGATTAGCCTGTTAGTAGCAGTTATGCCATAAATAAATATACTTAACCATTAAAAAAAAAAAAGTTACACTAAAGCAGTTCATAAGTGGAGTCTTTAATTGATCTGTTATCTAGTAAATCGTACAATAATGTATTTCCCATAGATTTTAATACATTTTGAAAAATCTGTCCCTTAATGTAATTAAGCGCTTTGTTCATTTTACTATAATAATTCTTGTTTGATAAAAATTATTGGACAAAATCTCACAGGCTATGCAGATTATAAAACCATGGAACAGTCATCCATATCAGCCAGGATGAGTCCACTGAACTAATTGTTATTAAACCCTATATTAGATAAAAATATAAGCAAAAATGTGTCACATTTTTTATAAAAACATTATATTTAAATTCAACTTTAAAGTAATACTGTCAGAATATTAAATTCGTATTTCATTTTAAAATTATCAACTGTAAATATCACCAAAGTTTTTGTTATTAATTTAATTTCTTTCGCTTTATTATATTAAACCATGGTTATTCAAAATTTAACATTAACTTAATACTGCCTAAAAATACTCCCACATTACCTTTACCCTCTGCCGCAAGTCCTGTCCCCTTGTTTTTTTTAATTCCATTCCTCTTCCTGCATCGAGACTGTAGTGACCCTAACTACATAAGTGTTAAATCACTCTATACTCTGGTGCATTTATAATGTATTGTAATTAGATGTAAAACATGGTAAAAGCTTTTTCTGGTAATAAATCATGGAGGGGCCGGCAGTCGTAAACAAGTCACAGAGGGTCGAAGGTCGTCAGCAATAAACCTGAGAGGGAAATCACCTGCCCCCTCATAAAACAGACCCGGTAGACCTAGGGTCACCTTCCGGCGGTCATAAAATCTAAAAGCCATGCCATAAAACAGTCCTTTAGGGGACGAGGGATCCCGTACCTCGGTGCAGGTGTGACATCATAAACATAGCCCTTTCAAGCCAGGCTCCGCCTTCCGGTAGGAAGGGGAAATAACATTTAAACCAGGGGGTTCCGCCCTGTAAGACTACTCTTTCCCAGTCTCCTTAGCCGCTTTACTCGGTTGCTTTATGCCAAGGCCGCTTGGCCCTGGAAGGCAGACACTTAGACTCCTCGTCAGCCTACTCTCTCTTCAGCGCTTCTGAGCCTGTCGCCCTATTTCTCAGCCACCTTGCAGACCCTCTGGCGCCTTGACCTGTTACGCTGCCGCGCCCTCGCCCGAACTCTGAAAACTTGTCTTATTCTTCATGAAACCTCTGTACCTCTTCTCTTGAACACAGTGTATTGTCGGGACACATCCCTATCATAAAAAATGGAGTAAGATATTAACGCCGACATGGAACATGGTCCATGTTATAAACTAAAACAAACCGCACTTGTCACCAGGGCTAGAGTGATTAGGCACTCCCCTAGTGGCAACGCGACAGAGACATTACGGTATTTAGGCTTCGATCTCGACAAAAGGCTGATACAGTACCCACACACGAGGCTAAAAAGACAAGAACTAAACAGACGCTTTGGACAACTGTACAGACTACTTTGAAGGACATCCCATCTCTCAATAGAAAATAAATTACTAATCTACAAAATTATACTTAAGCTAATCTGGACATACGGAATAAAGCTATAGGACAGCAAAAAAGTCTGAAGCGTATCCAATCCTTTCAATCAAAATTCCTGAGAGCAATAGTTAATGCCCCTAAGGACACCTCCTTGGTTGTCACCACAACCATGTGGATTTGGGTGGTGTCTGGGCTGCTTCCAAATACTGTATGAATGAGCGAGTGAATGAAAATTGTAAATATGGAATGAATTAGAACATTTATCACAATTGCTTATTGCCCAATAAGGCAGATTGTAATTTTATCACAATAAGAAGTTTACAATCAATACTGCCTAAATTTCAAAGTTTTTACTGTGTTTTAAAATTATAAACTAAAAATATTATTGAAGCATATTTATTAATTACGTTTCTTGCCCTAATGTAATAATAACTAGGTTCCTCTGTCCCCAATGATATAAACAATAAAATAGTTACAGTTTGCATCCACATTCACCGTTTTTATTACAAATTCAAGTTGACTGGCTACTTCTGGCCTCCTAGAGTGTGAATCCTTAACGCCTATATGATCACTTCATAGCAGATGCAGTTCTCATTAATATTTAGGATAAATGGCATATGATGGACTAGTGGCTCCATCTATTGACTGAACCACAGAACCTCATATCTGCTTAAATGAAATCATAATTAACTATTAAACCAAAAATGTCACTACTGTATATGTGAATATTAGCAATGACTAATAATAAACCATTGCGCCCAATGATAAAAAAACTTCAATATTTTCCATTTTATGGAAGTTAGGTTTGTTAAGTTGGATATTTACCTGTTGCCTACAGTTCGGAAGACACTTAACAAATGGATGGACACTCGCATTGGCTGGGCTCCCAAGCCTAGAGACAGATCTCACCTTCTCAAGTTCTTGCCTACTTCTCAGGAAGAACTTCAGCCCAGAAAGATGCAAGTAATGTCATTTAATCTTATTTATTTTCAAAATACTAAAATAATTAATTTTAAGATTAAAAGAACATGGTTTCATACTTTTTCAATGTTTGCGTTGTTGTTGTTTTTTTAATCCTGAAACTTACATGATTTTACTTCAGTGTTTGTCTGTCCATCTTTTCATTCTATTATGCCTTGTGGGTCCACTGGTCAACCTAGAAATATAAAATTTTTACAGCATGAAAATTTTTCCCATCTCTATTAGGATTAATCCCATTAGTTAGTTGGTAAAAAATAAATAAATATTTTTCTACAGACTTTTTTATGGTAGTTCTATTTGATGCCCCAATGAATCCAAAATTAAAAGTAACATCATGAAATATAATATTTAGGGCCATTTTTATATTCTATCTATTTCTTTTGAATAATTCTAAAGACCTTAGTTAATTTGAACAGCTGTGGATCTTTCTCTTCTAAGAAGGTGTTTAGTACGGCATCATTGAATAATAGCAATAATAACTTGCAGGACAGTTACGCAGAGGCTATAATCCCACTTAGCACTGACCCCAAACTACAAGACCGCTACGTTACAGCAACTGGAAAACTTCGGATGGGCCGTGTCATAGAAGACATGGACTTTTTTTCCGGTAACAATACTATAGTATAATGATGTTTAATTATTCTGCATTAAAATAATAAAGATAATCATTTATTAAATCAAAAGTTGTTTTTTTTAACTTTATATTTTTATTAATTATCAACTTTATTCTTAACATTTTAATTTTTTTTGTTGAAAATGCAATTTTCAGTGAATGGTTATAAACTCAAACATTGTTGGTCAAAAATACCAAGCAGTTTTTTCACACTTTCTTGGGAGACTACTCACTTTCTATCCCTTAATTTTGTTAAAATACAGTATAAAATATAGTTGATAAAACAAATTATACTCTAAAAAAAATTTGTTGATCTAATGGCTAAAAAAAAGGTAAAGCTGATCGCTGGATCAACTGGACCAACCAGATCAACTCATTCCTCAATTATACTGTCGATAGGTTGATAGTAAATATGATGTTGCAGTCTACATCGCCTTGAAGCACATAAAGAACCCGAAGCAGAAGGAAGGGATGCCAACACCTTACACCATAGTAACGGCTGCCGTCGACGATATACAATATTCATATGACAAACCAGATGTAAGTCGTCATCATATTGATAAGTTATGAATAATAATTATGCTGTCTCAAATTTGTATATAATCCATTATTTTTAAGGTAACTAAAGACGTGAAAATATCCGGAAAGGTCGTCTTAGTTGGTAAAAGCTCGCTGGCTATTTGTGTGGAGCTGGAGAAGAAGGTAGATAATGGTTGGTCAAAGATGACCATTGCGCATTTCATGATGGCTGCAAGGAACTCCACTCTCACAAACGCTGCTTTCGTCAACAAAATCGAACCCAGTGGTCCAGAAGAAGAGAAGGAAATGAAGGATGCTCTAGGTAACCAAATCTCTTAGGTTAGCATTTAATTGTAACACCTTCAAACATGCTGACTAGTTTTTGGTTAACTTACAATAATGTAATGTATGAAAAAATAATAAATGTGTAAAGAATCTAACCTCAAATGACACTTCAAAGGTGGTACTATACAACAATAGATTTAACCTATTTAATAAATTCAAAGGTGGTTTAAATAGTTTTTATTATTTTGAGCGAAGTTTAGTCTAGAAAAATGAAAACAAAATCTTTAAATTAATATTAAAAAAATGGTGACACTACTGATTTATGGATCAACTAGTACAGGTTATGTATTTTAGTGCAATGATGTTCTAGCTAGGAAGCTAAAAAAGTCCGAGGACCGAAAGATATCGTTGCTGCTGAAGCCTCCCATGGCGGACGAGCAGCAGCTCATCCATGAGAACTTCATCAAGTCCGTGGACCTTTCTGACCCTTCCATCAACAAGAGGATCCTCCCCCCGGGATACATCTGGATGGAGGATACCAAACTCAGCACCTCTGTCTTCCCACATCCTCAGGTATGTCATTGTCCATGGAATTATTTAATTATTATTGCAATTTTATTCTAATTTCAATCCACAGTTGAAAGCATTTTTGTATTGTTATTAAAAATACAGAAAATATACCTCTTAAATAAGAAAACTGTGCCTTTTCAGAGCATCCTGGGAGGGGGGATTCTTAATTAGGTAATCATCGAACAAATAGATGCTTCGATGAGAAGTGGTAGGCTTTCATTAATGATGGGAAGCCGAAGAAAGACAGAACATTTTCGGAGGATACTAACAAGACACTTTGAAAAAATACGAATGGGAAGAATTCCATGTAAAGGGTGTCCCAGAATTAACGCAAGATTTGATTTAAATAGAAAACACAGTTTTTAGTATTTTTGTTGTTATTTTTTTTATTGAATTATAAAGTAAGTAGGATAGGGTTATTTATGGAATAACACATTTGGCAAATGGCCTCCACGACTTTGCTGGAACATACGCACTCTTTTGTCAAAATTTTCCATGACCATTAGGCATAAATGTGGTTGAATTTTGTTGATGCAGCATTGAATTTCCTCTTTTAATGCACAGGTGGATGTGGGCTTGTTGACATACACCTTTGACTTCAAATAACCCTATAAAAAGAAATCTAAAGGTGTTAAATCACACGATCTAGGGGACCAATTCTGATCACCGAAACGAGAAAGTACACGACCTGGAAATGTCTCATGCAGTATTTGAATTGTTACATGGGGGGTATGGCATGTGGCACCATCTTGTTGAAACCACATATTGGCCACATCAATATCACCGAATTTCAGCACAAAGAACTGTGTGCCGAATTGATGTTCCTGGATTTTTAACAACACTCTCGCGTACTGCTTCGATATTGACATTTAAACAGCTTGTTTTTGGACGTCCAGTGTGTTTAGTGTCTCCAACTGATCCAGTCTCCTTAAAATTTTCAATTAATCTCTTCACAGTTGATGAAGTCAAAACACTATTCCAACCATATTTTGTATGAAATTTTCGAACTCGAAATTTTCGAAGTTTCATTATTTTTGAGATAATGATCATCAATAAAGACACGTTGTTCTATCGTGTAACGCTCCATTACTAACCCTAAACTGTCAGCTGTCAAATTGTTTTTTTTTTAGGGTTCCCAGCACATTACTGCACAAATGGCAGCAAATTCAAATGACACCCTTTACTAGGATGTTACAAATGTTGTGCATTAAACTAGTTTATTTCCCCTACTGATCCTCATGAGCTAACAAACAAATCCTGGCTAACTTTATCGAGTAATTTGTCATCATTGATAACTGAACAGTGTCTTGAAGACTGTTTTTCCTGGCATTGTTCAAACCAAAGGACTGCTGTATTTCGATGCAGCACCCATTCACCTTCCACCAAAAAATTTCTTTTGCACTCAATCCTTTTTTCCATTAGTGTCTTAAAAAATCGCAAATCACAATATTTCCTCGTTGCAATATATAATAGTAAATGAAATGCAAAGGCACTAAATAATTAAATAAGTGATTATTCAATGTAACCAATTATATAAACAAAAGAGTCAAATAAGAGTTTCATATGTTATTTTGAAGTCAACAATTTTAGCTTTTGTGTACTTTTGAACAACCCAGTATTACTCGGCTAATCCACGTTTCCTATTTATAAAAAACTGAACTTATGTTAGTTTTTCTGCTTTCGATATATTCAAAATAATGATATTGTAAATCAAGTAGTCCTATTAAAATAAATTTACTAAGCACACTGGTAGGACCTAAAATATAAATAAATAAATCCATAAATTGAAATCAGATGTCAGTATTGCTTTGTGTCAATAATTTGCCAAAAAAAAAAAACGGTGTTATTACTACTTATATTGTATTCTCAATAACCACTTCTTCCGGTTCTGCCAGTCTTCACTACCCAACCCTTCTATTTCCATTCTTCCTCTTAGTAAGGAGAAATTATACATACTACACATTATACAATACTAATCTCTGACCACTTTGTTGTTGTGCAGAATAGAAACCATCACAACACTGTGTTTGGCGGTTACCTGATGAGACTGGGCCTGGAGCTAGCTTGGATGACGGCCTACATCTACAGGTCCGTAACAACTTCCTATTAAATTCGTAAGATTTAGTCCAGTTCCTACTAAGAATAATTAACTATAGAATTCCTGGTGCTACACCTCATGAAGAGGTAGGGCCGACTGAAGTTGCTAGTGTGGTTAGCGTTATGTTTTACCTCTCAACCTTAAATTTGTTTTTTTTAACCGGATTCGCTACTTGTTTATACGTATGAGGTTGAGACAACCCTGACCAGACCATTCTGCCCAACTTTTTTATTTGATCTAAACAAGGTCTATAGTTGCCGCCATGAAATTAGAAGCATGTAACCCGCTACATGGGTAGCCCTGTGTTGCTCTGTGCACTACTTCTCTTCTATCCTTGTGATCCCTTTACTTCGATAATGTCAATCATTAGGCAATAAGCTAATCAGTGATTAGTCTCCAACCCACCTGTATATCACAACAACACGCCAAGTAGCCCCTTCATCCCAAGCATCTAATTTCTTGACGCCAACTATAGGAGTGTGGTATAGTAAAATAATTAATACATTAAATGACTGATAATTATTTCTTATGGCGTGGTCATTATTATTTCTGGCTTTTGTTTCATTAAGTGAAATCTGAAAGTAAAATTTCACATTTTTTTAAACTTGAATTCTGTTAGTATTCCATCTTTGATCTCCTCATTGAGCAACCATGGAATTCATTTTTAGTTTAGTTGCCCATTATAGACAGGCGGGTCATGCTATTCTGATGGGTCCACGAGGAGAAGTTGTTCAGGGTTATAATTGTGTGTTTTGGTGTAACTTTATCAGTCTTATTTCATACTATGATATAATATTATGTAATGAATTTCTGTCTGCAGTTCTCAGATGCCCAGTCTTCGCTACATCAGCAATATCAGCTTCAAGAAACCCGTCATGATTAGTTCATTTTTGAAAATAAATAGCCAGGTAAAAGTGCTTTTAGTAACTGTATTATTTCATTGACCCCCCCCCAACATACTGTACCGTTAATAAGATGGTGTCTCCACGTGGCGACAATTCGTAACGGACTTGTTACCCACAATAACTAATATCAGGCTTTATAATTATTAATAAACTTGTGGAGAATTTAATTTTAATTGTGCATTGCCTTTAAATTATTCATTCTTATAAAAATCTCAGGCTGGATTTCGGACACACTTAATCATCCATTAACACTAATTTGACTGTAACCTTTATAATCTACAAACTACACTGGAAATATGTTGTGGTCAGTACTGTTTTTATCTTTGAAGAATTGTAACTATTTTTGGTACTCACGATTATCGTTTTGAAATACACACATGTTCTTGGGTTGAAGTGTTTTGCTGAGGGTATAAACCTTTCACTTTCTTCGATCTTACCCTAAACTCTTTGGTCCTCTTCAACATGTGTCTTCAATCTCTTGCAGCACTAGAAATCCTAACCTCCTTGCATGTTTACTTCTCACCCATCTCTGCAATGGCTTCCTTCCTAGCTCGGTTCTGGCAACTGACTTGCTGATAAGAGTTATGTTTCCTGCTATGAAATGGAACTATTTATTGGCCTAGGTTATCTACACCGAGGGAAACTACATGCAAATCACAGTGTTCATTGAGCTCTATGACATGAAGACTGCTGAAGTAATAACAACTAATTCATTTCACTTCACCTATGAAGTTCCGGAGTCTGTGAAACCAGTCATGCCAAGAACATATCATGGTCAGTATATTTTAACATATACTTAAGTATTTTTTATTTTAATATATTTAGACAGACTATCATGCAAAGGAAAATTTTTTTAGGATTAAATTTTACGATATAAACCATTTATGTTGGGGTCTGATCTCTATTTAGTTGCTCATCCCGACTGATTCACCTGATTGTTTGGAAAATGCCGAACCATCTGGTCCTGTGCAACCATTGAAGGAGCAACTATCCTTTAAAAAAAAACTACAATGCAGTCTATTTAAATTTTCCAAGAGATACTTTGCCAATGTTTCAGTAAATTGTTTCACCTCTTTTAATTGTAAATAATACCACCTTTAAACCCAACTTGTTCCAATTGTCTTATAAATGATTGTAGTGTTTATCAAATATGTTTTATATCATTTAAAATATATTTCATATGTATTAAGAAGAAATATGAACAAAAAAAGTTCAGTCAAGTGTGATTATTACACAATTAATGATTTCCTTGATCTTTGTCCTTGCAGCTTGGCGGTTAGTATGCTGACTTGTACTGTTGAGACCCAGCTTTAAACCAAGCCTCACCCAAAGATTTTTTTATTTTCAGAATAAATCAGATTTTTATTATTAATACATTTTTTTGCAGAAAATATGTCTTTTATCGAAGGGAGGAGGCAAATGGGCATCTTTAGATCAACTACGAAACTGTGAAAGACCAGATGATGTCCCTTACTAATGATGTAATAAAACAATATTGTGTAATGAACCCTTGTTTTGTTTGTTCAATTATTTCAGAGGCGATTTTGTGGCTGGAAGGACGGAGGCATTTGAACAAATACAAACATGTGTGAAGTGTCAGCTTGTCGCACACCGCTATTTCCTGAGCTAGAGGAGCAAACATTGCTAGTTGGAGTTTAGACTGGTATTGCTAGTTGTAGATAGTAGTTAATAGATATCCAACCCTGTCATAAAATTGTTACCATTTATCGATATCTTTTGAAAATGTATTATTGATACATTAATTATTTTTAGCTATTAGAACCATTATCTGTATACTTACCGGATAGGCAATCAAAATGGTCTCTGTGTTTCCAATTGAAGTCAAACGTGGTGTTAGGATTTATCATCCCGAGAACTAAATACCGTGCTGATGGACTCTCGCTCCGTATTTAATCAGTGATCGTTCATTTATCTGGCTGAATAAATGTTTCTCAAACAATCAAAATAATGCATCCCTACTTCTGGAAATTGAATTCAATAATTATAAATTTGATAAATCTGCCATAAGTTATAGAAGTGAATGAAATAGATTAATTTAAGTTACTGACTAGAAATATTGTTGGTTAAAGTTGCCAATTTATTTGTTATTATAGTGCCTTTACCGTTCAGTTAGTGGTATTTGATAACTTGTTAAATACTGTTGTAAAAATGTCAATTAAATAAGAAATTAAAATACAATCTGTAATGCTTTTTGGAAAACTATAAACAATAATCTTTTTTCCTTCTTTGATTTCTGTAAACTCCTGGAGTACATATTGCGCAGATCTGACACTCTACAAAGCTCACAAGTCAGTGGGTCGAGTCTTTGAAATTAGGTAGCAGTTTGAGAACAATCCACCGTCTGGACAGACAGTTTTACCTCTTTGTGTCTAGAATTTCTTCCCGAAGTTTTTCAAGGTTTTGACATTCTTTTTAGTTAATGACGGTGTTTTTCTTATTTTTGATTTGACCGTAGTCAAATCGACTAAGGTAAGGACAATCTTTGTTGCTTTTTTATGCTTAATATAGTAATGAGGTTCTCTCAGTACATTATTAAATCTAATTGATTTAACCACATGTTATTATTCTTACCGACGATAACTTATTCTATTATTTATTCCTAATCTCAATTGTTACATTCTATAAAAAAACTGTTTACTTGTAAATACTTCCAAGTTGTAGAAATGTTTAAAGCTTACAGTTGTCAATGGAATTGGAATTAGCACGATATTCTGAGCACCACGTTTTACTTCGATTGCAAGTACGGGTGATATAGGATGGACACTTAAATAATAGTCTATTTAATTGTTAGAATTCAGATCATTGTATTAGATGGGCCATTCTTACAGCTTTTGTTTTATTGTTATTTCCATAATAAGGGAAAAAAAAAAAAATTTTCCTATCTTTTCTTCAGATGTCTTCACCATACCTAATATAGGTATAAAATATGTTTATTTTATATTCTTATTCAATCTCTAGTTGCTAGAATTTTATTTAAATTAGACTAGTAAAAGTGATTTAGAAATTATAAGCCGATCTGATTGGCACAATCAAATGAATTTTTAGAGTGAAGATAGTTGATGTCTGCATAATTATCAAACTGCAATAAAGTCAAAAGGACTAAATTATTCTAAAATTAATAATTAATTAATTTATTTATTTTTACTAAGAAGACAAGTCTTAGAAAAAAAGACCATCTATAAGCCTATGTTATAAATGATCATTAGTAAGTATCGGAGTTCATTGTTAGCCAAGAATTTATGAATGATTGGATGAATTTGTTGGAAAATCGCCTTTGGTTGATGTAAGATAGTTGTTTTCATAAAATTAGTCAACGGACAACATTTCGACATAAAATGTATGTCTGCATCAGGCTCCGACTGTAAAAGAAAGGTGAATAATAAAAAAAAATATGACAATAATTATTATCAAGAGGTAGGTAAAAAAGTATAAATAAAAAAAAGATAGATAAAACAGTGGTATGAATAGCTTATAAAATGATGTAAATATGTAACAGTTGATAGGTTTGAATTTAAAGAGTATAAACAATAGATTATACAGGTATTCGTCTGAATATAAATAGAAGTCTATTAGTTTGTGAAAGAATAGTTATACAAGATGAATAGTCAATATCTTCAAATAGGAAATCGAAGTTGAAGCGTGAGAACAAACAATATAAACAATATGACATTTTGTTAATTGGTTACAAAATTATTAAGTCTACATATCTAGTATGAGATTTTGACTACTCAAACCATACTGGAAGAATTAAGGAACATGAACCATACCAGGTATGTAAACTTAATATTCTTCACATATACTAACAAAATGTCATATTGTTAATTATGAATGTCCTAGCACACAGTAGTTTTCGTATAAATTTTGATTTCTGTTTTGAAGATATCAACTACTGTAGTTAATTACATTCATTTTGTATATCTATTATTTCACAACCCTGTTTATATTTATTGTTCTTATGACCTATTTATGGTGCTACCTCTATAGCAATATTTTTGAACCTATCTCGTGACAATAATTTACGCTTTTTTTAACAGTAAACCTTTCTTTTTATTGTTTTCAAGACCTGATGTTCAAAGATCAATAAATTTTATGAAAATCAAGCATCTTTCTTTTATCAGTCCAAGCCGATGTCTCAACAAATTCATCTACTCATTAGTAGATATGCATTCCAAACGATTATTATTAGCATAGTTGAGCAAAGGTTTTGTCGATAATATTGCCGACCAGTAGATTTATAATATTTGTGATTCCTATAGTGGTATATTTTTATTATGGCTTCTTCTGCAAAGGCTTAATTAGCTGAAGTACTCCCCTTCAACAAAATATTAGAAAAAAGAAACGGTCGGAGAAGAGGCCAGAAGAAACAATAATTACAATCAAGGGAAGGAGTTTAAAATGCACATTGATGTATCTCTTGACGATTGATAAGCAAGGTTGTGTTAAATTTTATTGTAAGTTTTTAATTTTTAAAATTGTGTGGAAAAGCATTATTATAGTTACCATTTAATTATTACTAGATAACATTATGAAAAATTTACATTTTTAATGTTAGATAGCATTATTAAGCTTTAAATGATGTAAACTACATTTACCATCCTGCGATTTATGATTATATTTGTGATATTTGCAGTACACATTTGATGACTGATGAATATATGTTGTTCTGATTTTAACTTTATCATATTTTAATTTGAGGTAAAATGAGACTTGGAAATGAAATGAATAAAAAATAAAAAAGTTTTTCAAAAATAAATTTATTAAAATTAACTTGAAGCTTAATAACTCAAGAAGGTTGCTACCTTCCGATTGAAAAATCAAATATAATATGGATTATTAGAGTTACATAAATAAAATAAAGAATTAATAATAGCTAAAACGCTGGTTCCTTTTGATGTGTTATTTCTTCGGCACCATGCGGATACATTAGCAGTGACATGTATGACTTCTTGTATATTTTATCTTCTGTATTGTAGCTATCTTGGCCGATTCTATTTACGGCCACTTAATAAATGATTGTTTATATTACTAACACTGAACATACAACTGACCTATGTTCCAAACATCAACTGCCTACCTTCATGTCCATTCATTGTCTTGATTAAAACTTTCCCACACGGGAACGTGATGTTTGAGACCACTAGCTAGAAATAATCTAGACCTCAAAGCGTCCTCTTGTCAAGCCCTCATTTCCAATATTATTATAATATTTTATGATTACTTATTTATTTCACTATTTCCCATGAACCCAAATACCATTATAATGTATACTAATAATACTCTTAAGAGTAACACTCACACGGTATAAATGTAAACTAATTTATTTCAATGTTAAGGTCAAGCCTGTGGACAACATGAAAGTTAACAAATTAGATTCAATTTTTTCCCCCACAACTTTACTCCTGGAGTACCTAGGAATTTCCCACACATGAACAGTTGAACATATTTTCAGTTTTATTTCAATGCAGATATAAAAATTTGTGGAGTTATTTTCAAGAAATAATGATAGTTTGAGGACAGATTAAAAAAGAGATCTTGTTGAAGTTATTAACATTTCTAAATTAGGACTACGGTTGATTTCCAAATAAACAAAATTTTGATTACATCTTTATAGCTAATTACATGGCAAAAAGAATGTAATTTTTATATCTAGCAATGAACTTATAATCTAAGAAGCACATGCCCTTTATACAGACATTGAGCTGTGAGAGTGAGCTGTCCAACTTCCCAAAGACCTAAACTAAATCCGTTGAGTTCTTTTTAGGTCTTAGTTTTGACCTATTTGAAAATTTGATGCAATCTTTTTGTCCTTAAAATGCACCATAACCAGAGTATAGAATTACATTGTGGCATCAGTTTCTCTTTTGCCTTCTCAAACACAAACTCCTCGACAAATACTGTTTAAAATCACAAGAAAAATTTATAAGTTGGACTACCCTTAATAACTAAAATAAATAATTTTATAAATTAATTACTGATTGGTCAATTTAGCTAATACGAAAGATTTGTCATCTCACAGGTGTTCAAAGAGGATCCTTGATAACTAATCATACGCATGCTTTTATAATATATCTGATTGTGCCCATACCAAAGTAATATTAAAAATAAATTTTGGTGATTTCAAAGATCACTAGGCAAGGAACGCTACATAGATTTAAGGGACAACTTATCTTCCAATGAATTTAAATTTTGTATTAAGTTTAGTTATTTATTATATTATAACAGAAGAAAAAAAAGTGACTGAAACTTGTATGATAGCTTTGTAAGTATAATGTTGAAGGCCGCCTGTGTTCGATAATAATTATTGTTTCTGTAAGATTAATTAAATATTTATAATAATTGCACATTTTGTCAGAAGTTTGCTATATAGACTTACTCTATTTAATGGATGTGATCTAACAATAAACCAGTATATTTTTAGTTGTTCGAGGTTGAATTTATTGTTGCTCCCTTCCTTTCTTTGACAATTGCAACGTTAATTAAATTAACAATAATATGAAATAGGTATACATGAGAATGAATTGAGCCAACTGTCACTGTGACTAAGTTTCTTGGAGGAATTCAGACAACATTTTAACGTCATATCTTACATTGAAAACAGCAAACTTCTGAATTTCATCTCTACCACACTGGCACAATTGATCTATGCTGTTTTAAAGAAACGTCTCAGTGTAAAATATAATCTTTCCTCAAATATTAACCTAGTTCTTCTGAATACAAAGGAACATATTTTCTAATAACACTCGAGCCTTTTAGTGCTGACCTTTGGAAAATTGTACTTAAGTGAAGGCTACCACCTCTAAAAACCTGTCATTAAGAACTGAAGCAACACATCAAATTTCTATCTCTGACATGTACACAGTCTGTTGGTATAAATCACCATGGAATCATAAAATTAACGCCATAAACAAATTTGTTTTAATTGTGAACCATCTAGCGTGGCATTTCTGAGGAAAAATTCAATCATTTATAATGTTTTTTATAGGGTGGGCACCATCATATGCTCGATAATATATTGATGTCTACACTTTTCACAAGTGTTGTTGTTAATGATGATATGTCGCTGTCCGGGACTAAAAGGGTAAAATCAAGCAGGTGCAATCAGTCAAACTAAGGAGAAACAATTGTCAAAAAGTAATTTTAGAAAATATATATTGTTCTCAAATGTTATACAAACTGATTTTTTTAGCTCTATTAGAAATTAAAAAAAAAATAAATAAATAAAAAGAGCTCTATTATGCTCTAAAATACACTTGCTTATTAACATTCTGATATTAATAAAATATATAATCAAATCTTTGGGTTCTCTTTGCTTCTCCTCGAGATAAAACATTACAAAATGACAAACTAGCTCACATCACAACAATAAATAAATATGTTACAATAAACGCATACAGGTTATGTATCTTACAGAGAGAACAGACAATTTATATAGCTTTAGCAACAATATTTATATATATACTTTACATACTACTTATAACATATTATTTACAACGTAAGTCGGTAGTCCCAAACGGCTAAGCTAAAACGCAAAAAATTAAAATAAAATAAAGTAAACAACAAAAAATATGAAAGTATATACAATAGACATTGTTAGCAACAACAAAAACTCTCAACCTTCAATCATTCAGATATTTAACTTTCGCTAGATTTATTGTCATTACAATCTGGCTTTTCCTTTTTCTTCTTCAGAAGATCTACAATGTTCTTGTACCTTAGCATACACTCTTCCTGTAACGTAAAAATTAAAATGAGTTAAGTTTAGTAATATAGAAAAACTTTTTTTAGTGTTGTTAGGACAACATTAAGCATGGAGACAGAAATATTGTTAAGTTACATTCTTTAAAGGATAAAATGTTGCTTTAAAAATATTTTATGTATTGACTAATGCATTGGAATACATGGAAAATCTAGCAATCCCTATATCTATAAAATACGATTAAATGACATTGATTAAGAAATTATTTGTTATTAAAACGTGCATAAATATTTTACTAGAATTTAGAGAAGAATATCAAATTAAAGATCTTAATAATCAAGATTTTTATTTTGCTTTTACAAGCTATAACTAAAAAAAGTCATTGAAGCTGCCATTAGGGAGTGTTGACAACTCTCATCATGGAATGAGTCCATGCTAGACAGCCCTGGAGAGAGAGAACACCTTACTTAGCATTAATGACTTTCTTTTCTTTCTGCTTATCAATTGATAAGTCAACATATCTCGGGATATCAACTATCAACTGGATGGACCAGTTTTTATCTCCAGTCGTGAGACAAAGTTGAACACACAACTCACAACATCTTTGGGACTTTTATTCATTTGAATTAGCAAATTAATAGACATTAAACTCTGAAGAATTCATTTGATTTGGTAGTTGTAATTATTTTCATTAGTTCTTAATATGTTACTTTTATTAGTATCAATATTAACTGTTCTCTAGTTTTGTTTGTTTGTTAACTGTTCTCTAGGTGGCCACTTATCCTTGTATTATTATTTAGTTCATGTGTAAATATAATTCCATTCCGGGTTAATTGCAGTGTAACATATTCGATTTATGAACCCCCATATAGGGAGTCCACAATTTTAATCTTAATTTCCTTTTGGGTCGGTCTGGTCTGCTTGTTTAAAAACCGCCTAAAATCTTCTTAAAAAACAACTAACACCGTGTTAACAAATTAAACTCAACCAGTGTTTATTCTTTTATAGAGGCATGATAATTCCATAATAACACCAGGATTATGATAAATAATGAAGGGTCATTAATAAATTAATTAGTAATAAAAAATCAATATTTATCGCGTCATATTGAGCAGGCGTTGATTAATAATTTTTAATTTAAGTTGGGGCTTTAGCGGAATATTTATTGCTGAAGCCATTAAAACTGCAATAACATTGATTTTGCAATTGTAATGAAACCGCTAATTGTATAATGCATCACTCTTTTTAATATTATTTTATAAGAGTGAATTCAAAACTAGATAGGAAAACTAATCTTAAAAAAATGTAATTATTCTGCCACAAAGTTGTTAGCGGCAGTACCTTGTTCTTGCCAGGGACGCTCTTGGCTATCTTCTCCCATCGGTCGCCGATGGTGCCCTTGGGGTAGGTGGCAAGGGCCTGCTCGAAGGCCTTCTGCTGGGCCTGGCTCCATGGAGTCTCCGTGGTCTCCTCTAGCGCTGCGGAGCTCTTGCCTCCCTTAGTCTTTGTCTTCTTAGGCTCCGTCTCTTTGTTTTCTTCCTCCTGCATTGCACAAATCTCAATAAAATTTCAAGTCGATAAAAACTTAACTATTATAATATAATGAATAAAATATAGGGTTAATGTGTAAATTAAATCAAGACCTAATGAGGTTGTTTCCATAGTCGGTAAGCACTATTCAAGTCTAAGAAATTAACATTGCTCCTCTCAACCTACATTTTAGTTTTTAAAAACGATTCAACCACTATTTCATGAAGACAAACTAGTCAAATAAAATAAAAAAAGTATTTATTCTATGGCATTGTCAACTAAGAATAACAAAAAGGTTAAAAGAAATATAACTAGCTGGTAAAAATTATTAAAAAGTTTTCAGCTTATAAATTATATTGACCTATGAACAGGTTATGAATCAAAATGAGCCAATGGAATTATTACTAGGGGGAAATGAGAGTGAAAGTCAGAGAAAAATATGTGGTGTGTGTGGATAAAAATTATTAATTATTACATTGAAGTAAGGTGAAAGACATGCTACTAGAAAAAACCGGTTTAGAAAAGATTGGGAGATAAATATTTTTGGGATTAGAGGTCTTACTTAAGGTTCCAAGCACAGATAAGAAAAGAAAGATCACAGGAAGCAGATCTATAGGAATCCCCTATTAATAAGGTTAGAATCTAGTAATTCAAGATTTGTTAACCGATTTGAATCAGAAAAGGTTGTAAATGTAAGGGGGCTTTTTATTTAATATGACGGAACTTATTAGGAAAATCATCTAACTCGGTCTAGCGCTGTGAATTGAGGCAATCTCTGAGGATTCTGAGTATTAATCTAAGGAAATAATTCATCAGACGCTTTAACCAAGTCTCAAGATCCTAAATGAAGCCAGACAATTAGGGGGGAAAACAAGAAGGGTGACTGGAAGATGGCACGTTTGTAAAGGGAGATGAAAATAAGTGTCCTCATTACCCTGAGATGTGGTAGCATATCGTACCACTAAACCAAGTTGTATCCTTCAGCCAGTTGACAATACTTCCTTCACATTAACATCTCCAACAAAAAACTTTCTTAATTGTATTGTTTAGCCTCCTTTCTATCATTAAATCTCCAGTTCCCGGACCACTAACTCCTGGAACTCCATTCTCATACAACACTCTAAATTCTTATGTGTCGTTTCTTCCAGTTCCTTATTATCTCCTCACAATGAGGGCAATACACATTACCATTATTTGTTACTTAATTATTACTTCCATTATTCTATATCATCAAAATATATATATTTCAATATTTCCTTTCTTACTCTATTTTAATTTGGTATTTCAACATGGATAATATTGTTCACGTAGATAATCCTTAGTTAATTTAAAATAATATATTGTTGTAGCTTCCTGGCTAGACAATTTCATGTTTGTGCGACTAAGTTCCAGAATAAAGTTATATTTTCATTAATTCATGTAATTTAAATCAACCAAAGCCTCCAAATTTTCTGGATCTCATTGTCATATTATTACTTCATGATAATCTAAATTACTAAGTCCTAGCAATTACTGAGTCTGTACAACACTCCTAATACACTGAAGCAACCAAAATATTAAAACAAATACAACTAATGAAGCTAGGCTATACTAGTACTAGTTGGGGCAAGTAATCTTGCTGGTTCCTTGGTTTAAAAATTTCACCAAAAAAAAAAAGATAGCAACAGGACCAAGACTGGGATTTCCAGGCAGGCACTCTTCCAACTATCCGTTGATCAAATAGCATACTCAGTATCTAATGTCTTCACAAGGTCTGGCGATGTATTCGGAAGTTCCACGAGAAAAAGTAAAGATATCAGATCTTGACTTGGTTACTGGTTTTACAGAATCGGTTAGTTGGGAAATTAGGGACTGGAATTCCAGCCTTGATGCTATCTTTCTGCTCTTGTGAACTTATATCAAAACTACATGATTTGATCCCTACAGATCCCATGAATAGCCAAGGTTATTATTAACTATTAGCCGTGCCTTTAGTTCTGCCAAATGATTAACATTTTAGGAAAGGAAAATTTAAGATCTTAAAGAATTAGATTTTTTTTATGTATAATCTACATTGGGATTGCTCTTATCGGATAATTCTAGACTCACTGTAAATGAGCGGCAATAGAAATACTCATATTTGTGCCATTGTATTCAATTACTCAAAAGACTGATTTGTCATTTTTTGTTTAGATTTTTTACTAACAACGGCAACATTTATGGACAATCTGATTTCAGGTTTTCCAAAGGCTGTTAAATTTATTTTATTATTTAAGCTCCTTGGATTACATTACCTGGAGTTTGGCTATTTAGAGGTTACATTTTGTTTTAACATTCATAGCTTTGGGAAATAATTTTATCCCAAAATAAAATTCCTTCCCATGGTGAGATACAAACCCGCACTGCTCCTTACCATGCTGTTTCACAACTTATTGAACCTACCTCCTCTTGTTTGTAAGTTTGTCTAACTTACTTCATTTTAGATTGTCAGCTCAGGCAAATATTTCCTACATTTTATGATTATTCATTAACACGATGGGCAGTTTTTCTGTAGACAACTTGTTTTTTTTATTTCTTTAGAAGATTAGTCATGGGAATAAGGACAGGAAATGCTGGTATGTTGTTAGATTCTTTGATGGAAGGAGCAGGTACCTAATGCAACAGTCAGCAGCAATGTTCAAAACCTTGAAGATTTCACGATATATCATATTTGCACCAAACTAAGTCGAATTCGTAAGGGGAGTGAGCCGACAGCTTGCACATGAAAGTACAGTTACACATGTGTTACAATTACACCAACTTACAATATATTTCTAATAATATAGTTTGTTTTTTTTGTAACAAGTTGTATTATACAATATTAAAATGAAACAAAAAAATATCAATTGATATATCAAGGACATATTTTATATGGTATGATGATATCAATCAGCAGCTTGATTTATGAATCTGCTAATTCTGTCCAGCCATTGCGTGAACCAGCCTAGATGTTCCTTAATGCTTACAGCTACTGTACACTACCGTATAACATTGCAGTAATCTTGACAGTACATTATTGCTGCATCTATTTTCTATGTGTAATATATAAAGGTATAAGAAACACAAGAACTGTAAGTCATATTGCCAACAAATTTTGTTTATAACTAATATACAACACACACATCACAACACCAAACCTAATAATAAACTATGATCATATTTTTACATAATTGTTAACTTAAAATCAGAAACCTTTCCCATAGTCTGGATGCCTTCCTGACGTCTTAATAGGTCAGGAACTTTCATATTAACTAGTTGAAATGTCTTCATGAGTATTTAGATGAGTTTTTTCTGCTTAAGACGACTCTAACAAACTAATTATTGTTCTGGAAATTCAATCAACCAATATATCTTTATTTGGACTAATACACAAATAATTTACAATAATTTTATACAAAGAAAATATATCACAATTATATATATAAAAACTATATATAGTTCTTAGCACATTCTTGGTTAGAGTCTCTCCTGGATAGATTGGCACGGTGATATAGATCTTACCTCGATAAAGATGCAGACATAACAAACAGTTAAAATACAAGTAATTAGACCCTTTCAAATAAAATAACTTGTCTACACTGCCAACCTTACAAAGTATCTCACCGGAGTATTTAATAATAAAATAATTAAAATGTTAATTTTGGTGGTAGCTGGGGCACTTAACAAAGCATACATAACATTACACAAACCAATATGTTTATAATATTAATGTATAATATAACATTTAGAACGCATTTGAGAATAATGAGGCTTTTGCATCTTTGAAAATAGTCAAAACATGTAATGATAGTTTATATAGCAATTTTTTATTAAACAAGGGGAGCAGGTACTAATCAGAACATCATCGGAAGGGGCAATTCAAAAGAGCCCCGAAGAGGGGTAATAGACATTCTTTTCATTCATAAGGAAAACAGGACAGAACTGTTCAGGAGACAGCTCGGGACACTTTGAAGAATGATATGTTCTAGAAAAGGTATAGACTATTTAGATTATTTCTTTCAAAAGTATAACAATAATGTTGAAGAAAAGTATAAGTTTTAACCTTCAAACTTGAGTTCAAAATACTCAATTTTTGAAAAAATAAAAATCGTTTTAGCATAACTTTTTTTTTTATCGCAACATAAAACAACATTTAAGGCTTTGGCCTAGTCCACAGAGAACAACGTTTTCCTCTGTGGACTAGGTCACAACTGTTGTGTTTGAAAACAAATTTTTGAAAATAATTTTTAATTAATTTTCTTGGATTATGAAGCGCATTTCAAATGCAAAAATATAACTTTGTATTAATAAATTAGAAACTTTGAGAGAAGAAACATGAAATATGGCCTGGCACTGTAAGGGTTAAAATCATTAGGTAAGTTGATGTAAAGTTTAAATGATTTTTTTTTTTTGCAAGACAAATTTTAACATTGTTTTGCATTCTTGCTGTTATCTTTTAGATTATCATAGAAATTTATGACATAAATTTAACTATATCAAATCAAGTTGTGATTTTCACTCTATTGTAAACTCAACGAGAGCTGATAATACATACTTTTAGAAATTTTGGCACATTATCATTAGCAATGGACAATAATAATAAGACGGTTCGAACATTTTCAGTCAACGATAGTGGACAGTCGATAAATATCTAATCAAGGCAATTTGGTGGGAATCAAAACAAAATTATTCTAAGATAACGACGAATAACGACAATTGTAGGAACTTTTTAGAGTAAAAAAACAAAAAAAAAAGTAAAAATAATCAAGACAAAAGAGATCAAAACAACAGAAGGAAGAAAACAACGACAGCTAAGCCACAAGTAGCGTATTTGACTGATTTTCTCAGTTTCTTTAATACCTGTTTGGGAACGGGTTTGATACAGTCATCCTTCATCTTGTGGGCCATGTGCGCCGCCTCAAAGGAGGGCCTCTTCATCGCCTCTCCGATCTTTTCCCACCTGAAAACAACAATACTATGTTCTTTATTCAGTCTATAAAAATCTATTTGATACCCAGGATGAATTAATTGCTACTGCTACAACTGCAATCCATAACTTGCTCTAATAAACAATGTTACCAACTGAACGAATATAACCACTTGACAAACTTCATTTGAATATAGCTTATATTAGGGTACCACGTTGATTAAAAAAATTGCTTGATTAAGCTACAAACTGTTTATGCTTGTGCCTTATTGCTTAAATGTGTGTTGTGAGTAATAATTGCATGGTAATTTTTTAATTAATGGTATAGCGTGTAATAATAAACCGTTGTTTAATAATACCGTTAAAAGTTGGTTATTTTTTTAGTTCTGAAGTGTAAGAGTTGGGAACACTGAGTGGTAGGTCGAGATATGGATAGCAGTTGGAACTTTTTAAGCAGTAGCTGTTTATCCCATGTTTAAAAGAGACAGACTAGGACCAAAATTACAAAAGTTAGTAATTAATCATAATTAATGCCCTAGAAATTAAAATTACTAGGTTAAAAACATGTGTTATGTCAAAAGTTTGAAAAAAAAAGAAAAGTGAACTAATCTAAGAATCTGCAGCATAATTCAGCATTTTTTTTTTTATTGTGTAAGACTTTTCTCTTTTTTACTGACTAAATATTTTTACACCAATTATGAACTAAAATTGTATTTTTAAAAATAAAGGATATAAAAAAGTGAAGAAACAATTTTGAGATGTACTCTGGGCAGAATATTCTTAAAAACTCATTGAATAATTATGAAATAATGACTTCGCATTTTTGATCAAAGATACTTAATTTATTTTGTCAAACCATCTCACCCTCTTTAGAAATTACATTGTCAATAAGTACACTTTTTCTAAGAACTAAAACATTAATATAAAAATAACTCATTGAAATCATCTAGAACTACATTAAATAGTCTCTCTAGAACTCTTTATGTTAATGTTAATCCTGGGGCCAAAATGATAACTGTTGAAAGTTAGCGTAACAGGTCTGACTTTTTTCATGTTTATATCTTCTATCTTCTAAACTTCCCGTTGTATTTTGTATAATCAGTATATTTTGAGATGCGGAATATGCCTAATCAATTCGAAATATCTTTAGCTTTCCCCTTTATCAACCTTGCAAAACACTTTACTAATTCTATCTGAAAAAATAATGGGATCAATACCACAAATAATAATTAATATTATAAGTATTTAATGATTTTTTATGATGACTGTAGTAAACAGAATTTACATTGGTCTCGTACGATAGCTTACCTCTCCTGAGTACCCTGGGGGTACTTCTTCAAGAGCTTAATCAGCTCAACTAGGTCATCGTCTGTCCAGGGGCCCCTGGAGAGATACTTGTTTGCCTCTTGCTGACCCTTAGCCTCTGATTTTGTGCTGTTGTCCTGCGAAGGCTTCTTGTCACTGTCCTTCATTTCGGGAGCTGTAAACCCCTTTCTCCGCCTCGGCACTCTTTCTCTCACCGGAGCGACCTCTTCCTCAGAAGATTCCTCCCTGAGGCAGGTAAACCAGGCATTAACATAAATTGTAACAATATGGTAGTCTATTCTTATGTAAATATTTTAAAAATTTGAATCCATAGACAAAAAAAGTTTGGTGTTGTATTTGAAACAAATGTTGGAAAAGAGATCATTTAACTGAGGCTAAATGCAAATATAGGGAATTCATTAGTGACGTAGGAGGCAAGGACGATAGCCCTGCCTTGGAGTCAAGAGGGATGCTTTTGCAAACCACACAAGTTGCAAGTATTCCATGTACGACTTGACCAGACCAGTACTGATTGCTCTTTAATAAGAACCAGGCCACCACTGTTCTTAACTTAAACTGATTTTAATACATTTAAATTATTTATTACAAAATGCCACATGAGAGGGATTCTGTAAATTTTTGTAAATAATATACATTTACTCAAATTTTATTATTATTATATTGCTAGTATTAGTAATAATTATTTATTACAAAATGCCACATGAGAGGGATTCTGTAAATTTTTGTAAATAATATACATTTACTCAAATTTTATTATTATTATATTGCTAGTATTAGTAATTATAAGCTAAAGAAAAAAATAAACCACTCAAAACATGGGACCTCTCCAATGTAGGGTAGTTTAGTTGGTAGAGCCCTATATTTGGGAGATCCTGGATTATTTTTTCTTTGGCTAATAATAGATATTTTATTTCAGATTTTAGCAAGGCCCTTTAAGCTTCTTGTACACTTACTAAAATATATTTTATTTCATAATTACAAATATCTTGCATAAATTATACATGTAATTTCTTCCTTTATATACCATCAGTAATCATCATATTACGAGTGGTATGTGTAGTATGACTGATAAACGAACATTAAAATGATCAGTTATAGTGATAAGTAGATAACTGACAACAGATATCCTGCGTGAAGAATTCATAGGGTGCAGAACTCACTGCAATATGTTATATATTGTTCTAATATTAATTGAGTGATATAAAAGAAAACAATTTCTCAATAAAAGATACAAAATGATTTAAAGAGAAACTTGTTTACTTACTCAGCAGCTTGCTCTCTCGCTGCCTTCCGCTCTTGGATGACCCTCTTGACCCAGTGATAGGTCAGCGGAGGGAATTCTATCACCAGGAACCAGCCCAGTTTGCAGATCTGAACGGGAAGGGTACAGGCCACTCTGAAACGACAAAAAAGTTTAAACATAAATAATAATAATTCAACAGAAAACTATCAAATAAATCTTATTTACTTTGTGAACCAATAATACATACTTTTCATCAATGATTGTACGACTATTTATAGAATGATCTAAAGTTTTATGGTAGTTTGTAGTAACGTCATTGGGACTTTCTATTGTAATTTATTTATTGTTTTTATTATAATTATGATTTGTAGTTTAAATCAAGTCTATAAATTCTATTGGGTGTAACCAATTTAATTGTTTTAAGTATATTTATAACTAATAATAATATAATTTATTTTGATATGATACAATATCTTATATTTATTGAATAGTTTTTATTTGGTATTGAAGAATTCCACTAGCGAGAGGAAGGCAAACTTTGTCGATTATATAATTTTTTTTTTGCAATTTGTAAGAATATTTTATTTTATTATAGTTTTTGATATATATTACTATTGCTAATAATGGGACCTACTGTCTCTGTTTGCCAAGAGAATGGCTCTGAGTAGTCGGGGGATGTCTATCCAATGTCCTCTTACCAGCCGAATGACTAAATAACAAGGAAGAATAAAGGGAGTTGAGGGGAAACAAACAAGAGTCCAAGTGGAAGGGGCCATGTTAGATTGGCTCATTTTATAAAGGTTTTTTAACAGCATTCTCTTAGCGAACGAACTGTAATAGTGTTTTTGTAGCCTGAAGATGACAACATAGAATTGTTGAAAGTGCTTGTTTAATGCAAGAAATTTTTGTGGAGGCTTGAAAGTATTATTCCTACACAAATAATCTACATACAAAAGTAAAGGTTTTGTTGTCTGAGCTGAGTTGATGGATTTTATCATACCTATTTAGAATAGAATAGTAACTAACTTTACTCTGGTAACATGAAACTTATGAATACTTAAATGATGTTATGAAATAAAAACTCAATTTTAGTTGACAAAAAAAAAAATAAATAAAAAAACAATAATCAAAGTTGAATGTGATGCTTTACACTCAAAGATTTTGTTACAGCTAGCAACCTGTTCAAATCCCAACGCATATTACATATTATTAATGAGGACGTCAAAGTCAAGGCTTTCATTATTTCCCATCGAGTCACTTTATTTTTGGTGTGTGAATGGGGGTCAAATGGAACTGGCATGCAAAATATCATTCTTCTAAAAAAAAAAGTCGTGAATGCGATGTTAATTCGAGTTTTAATGACTTCTTGTATTTGTAGTATTAAAATACAAAAATAAATTAGATAGTGTTAAACAGAATGCCTAGGTCATAAACTTGATAATCTACTATAAAAACATAGTTTTTTTTTTCATAGCAATTAATTAATTTATGGCATCTGACCATGTTTTATGGACATGCCATTATTTTGAGCCGCCTGCGGTGGCAACATCGAAACCTCCATATTAAATTTAATATTTCTCGGTCGAACAGGGAACTCACAAAGACCTAAAAACACAAGCAGACAGAAAATGATTTCTGTTTTTGAATGAACAAATAGCAGAACCTTAAAAAAAAAAAAGTACTAATATTCAATAGTATATATCAATAGTAATATTCAAAAGGCCTAAGGCAAACATGATTATTTGCTCTGACAAGAGAGATAAAGAGAGATCAACAAAGAAACAATTAATAATGCAAATTCATTGTTTGTTTAACATACGTCGGCTTTGGAAGGGTTGAGACCAGTTCTGGAAGTATCTGAACAGTCTCCATATCCACTGCTTTGCCTTTCTTCTGTTTCTTTTGGAGCCTCTTACTCTTCAGGTTAACAAACTCTTCCTAGGATAAAAAAAAAAAACTTTTAATAAGTAAAAAAAAAACTATGGATGGCTAAGGCTCTTATCCAGCAGATTCCAATAGCCAGGTTTTTATTCTTAACCCAGTGAAGGAGCAGGTACAGAGAGGCCGGGTAAGCCATTACAGAGTCTTCTGACCTCAGACTTGAAAAAACGGCTGGATTTGGCAAATATAATCAAATTTGTCCAGCTTAGCACACAGTCAAGGCCAAGAATCAGTATGTCTAGATAATCAGCCAAGTCTACCACCGTATCTATTAGACTGTTCCATTCTCTTTTTCCGGGTCAATTTCAACAAACGCATCGCCAAAATTAATCTCTTGAGCACATACGTACCATGCATTTAACTATTACAGAAAGATGAAAAGGGAAGTGAAAGAGATTAATCAAACCAAATAAAAAAAAAAAATCTATTGAAGTAAGGAATAAAGTTATTTATTATTCTGTTTAATTATCGTTCATTGGTCAAGGACAAATAAAATTAAACACAAATAAATGTTTAATAAACAATTCTCATCGTTGACATTAATTGAATGGCTTCTAAAATGTATAAAAAAATAAATGAGAAAATCATGATGTTTTGGTTGTTTATTCAAAGTCCACTCACTCTTCTTCTTCAAGGTTTTTATTATAATAACGTTAGGTAGAGTGATTACAATTAGATATAAACAATTAGCCAAGTCAAGATATTGTTACCATAATAATATTACAATGGAAATGGAAAGAATAGATAAACTGAAGAGAACATAGTTACTTTTTAATCTGTTCAAAAACAAAATAAATTGTATGTTAATCTACACGATATAGTCACTTACGATTGCGTATTTCTTCTCCAAGTAAGCAGCCCAGGCAACTAAGTACTGCCCTATTGTAATTATAATGAACAGAATTACAGACATCTCAATGAGACCCATCTTCCGAACTTTCCGGTAGTAGTACACAGCCTCCTTCCAATCAGGAAGTCCGTTGAGGAGGACATCATCGTATTTTGCCCTTTTGGTTGAGTCTCGCAGGATATCGTAGATTGAAACAAGCTATAAAAACCAACATAAATTATAAACATATAATCATTACAATAGCATTAAATTACAACTGTCCAAGATGACCCAGGCTTCTGACTCACTAAAGTTATCAAAGGAAACTAGTAAATTGTTTAAAATTCACGTCTTTTATTGGAGTTGATAGATTGTAATGATCCTATTCAACATGGGGTTAGTTAATTATCATTAGATGTGGTATTGATCCTCCTTTTTTCAATAATTAATAGCTGAAGGAAAAAGATGGTGTCAGTGCTGAATTTCAAGCCCAGTACCTACCGATCTGTGATTAGGTGCTCTTCCGATCCGAGCATTAGCACAGCCGATATCAACTCTCTTTAGCTATGCTTTTCGATCTGCAAAACATCGCACCAGGAGTGCTGGTGAAGGGGCTACCATGTCATGTAGTCATATAGGGTTACATGTATTTAATATAAAATATTGAAATTATATAATCATTATTTGTGGTATTTGTTGACTAACTACTAGTTTTAATAATTTAACAGACAAAAAGAAAAGGGCAGGGAGATAGGGAAACCCCTGCCATGTCAGTATGTATTCTTTGGATAATAAATACAAAATTTAATATTTTACGCAATGAAAAATAACTAGGATAAGACCAAGAACTGAAAAAACACCATTAAATGCTTCCAAAAAGCAGTAATCCTTACTTATTCTAAGGCATTTGTGTGTGTGTGATTGACTATTTAAGTCAAAGTCCTGTTTGAATTAGATAAATTAAATTTCAGTTCAAAGTTCCTTCCGCCAAATGGCCCAGGCTACCGGGAAAATACTGGAATCCCATAATAAATAATTAAGGGGATACAATCTATTAATACAAAATTAAAGATTTCATTGTCTCGATTAATAATGTATAAAATTATATAAGTAGAACAGCTATAACCAATGGAGCAAGTCAGTTACCGAGTGGACTCCATTAGGCAAGGAAGAGAAATGAAAAGATAGTCCGTCAAAATGAGGAAAGAAAAAAGTGTGACATGGCCTAGGGAAGATGAGGACAGGATCTACCGGGGCGAGAAATTGAGAAGCAGGAAACAAACTCCCCAAACCAATGGTTTGACTGATCACCGATACATCACTTACTTTCTAAAAGGAAGGCCTACAAATGCCACAAATCACTGAAAATACAATTTTATTTCCAAGCTATTAATTTGACTTGATTACTTGATATTATTTACTTCGAAGTAATATATTAATTATTCACTAAAAAGAGAAATTAGTGACAGGAATTCTGGTCAGATGGATCGGAGGAAAACATTTTATTTCAGATGTAGAAGGATAGTAAATTTAAGATAAGCTGCCTTAAGTTTGAGACATAAGGGCATTAAACCAAATAAACAGCCTGCTTAGAGTTCATTGATCCTTCATAGTAGAGATTGAATATTTATCAAACGAAAATAAAGAATTTTCTTAACAAGAAACTCAAGAGATAACAACTTCCTTTTTTTCTAGAGATAATAAGGTATTCACAATGCTTAATTAGCTGGAACGTAATACTAGGTGAAACCAAAGAAAGATAACGGACAAATAGATAAAATTTAACTACCCCCAACGTGGAATAGGACAATTATGATTACTTAATGACGTAAGCTGTTAACACCAAAGCACTTGCCACTGAAAATCACCTTTTCAACAAATAAAAAAAAAAGTTAGTACCTAAATTATTAACAAAAAAAATCTATCAAAATGGGTTCGAAGGGCATACATTAAATACTTGATTTTTATAATTATTGGCTCTTAAAATCTGATTTTTGGGAATATCTTTGAATTTCTTTTAGAGCAACAGTAATTGACATCCCCTTAATTATGGGCATAAAATCTTAAATACCTTCTGAGCAGTGACATGAGAGAGCTTAAAAGTTAGAGGGAAGCTGGTCAGCTAATAAGTACGGCGACTGTTTTTCAAGTTTAATTTGTTTTTTTCCTATACTCCCTGTTACTATATCTAAATTAAAAGCACATAAAGCCTAGCCCAGGATGTTGTGGTAATATGACGTCTCTCCCAAATATATTTATGTATTTAAATATATTTTTTGTGCTGAATAAATGCTTAGTAATGACTTTTTTTAGGTTAGCATTTTGTTTTCTGTTTGGGTCATCTGGTGAACCTTTCATTTAAAATTGTCACTCTCTAGGTCTAACACAAAACCTACAGTCACCAGAACAGGCAGAATTACAAACTAGAATTATAAAATTGTTGTCACTTTCCCATCATCCTGGACCAAACCACCAAATCAAGTAAGTTCTTTAGCCTACGACTGGTAGTCCTGTCTAATGGAAAATTAAGTAATATGAAGCCTTTTAAACACCGTGTACTTACATTAATAATTATTATTAAAATAAATTAAAACTATTATAGGCGAAATGATAAATTTAATACGAGGAGTCAAGAATGAAAAGGTGAAAATCTATTCATAGAAAACATACCTGTCTAAACTTGACATTTGCATCAGGAGCATCATTTTTATCAGGATGCAATGCAAGTGATAGCTTCCTAAAGGCTTTTTTTATTTTTGATCCATCAGCATTCTGAAAATAAATAAAATAATGTAATGATTGTTTAGAAAACATTAGTGATTTCAATGCATATATACTAACATACCTCAGGAATTTCTAAAGTATCATAGAAACTCTGGCCAATTTCTTCGACCAAGTCAAAGATTTCCAGATCATCAGAGTCCCATCCATGGGCGACACCAATAGAAACCAGAAGTAAAACAAATGTAAAGTACTTTGGCATTTTTTAAAATCTAATCACAACCTAGAAAGAACAAATACTTCATCAAATGACTAGACTTTAGAAAACTGACTTTTTTTTTGTCAGCAAAGTAGCTTTCACCACTCAATTGACCACGTTAAATGAACTGTAGCAGAACTATTCACTCTGTGACTATGATATAATCTTTTGAAACCCACAAGCAGTTTCAACCACTTTGGGCTGAATGGTTGGGCAATTTAAATTGGAACCACAACTAAAATAAAATACAGAAAAAAGTAACTGTCCGTTCTTAGCTTTTGTATTGATCGAAGTAAGCTTTATAAACTAGACTTTTGACACACAAAGTGAGGGTTCTTCACGCTATAATGAAGAGAAGAAATTTATGTAATGGATAACATCTTGTTACACAAATCGTAACAGAAGGACACATACGAGGGGTACTTGAGCTGAGTATTGAACCGTTTGCTACGAAAGCTGTTAGGTTCGATTTGAATAATCAATGATTGGCTGAAGATTACATTACCTAAATGGAAGAGCCACCATTAGCTAACAGAATATCACAATAGGTTCAAGCCGTAACCCATACCTGCCAACACTGAAACCGTTCTTTGACTACTCTCACGGAGATCGATCGCTTTCAGTAACTCTCTATCGATTATACTGTCTATCGATAGCTCTTTTTTCCTTTGTTTATATTTCAAGTGGCTTTTTTCTAAGATCTATGTATTAAAATTATTAAAAAGCACTAAATAACCATAAAATACTGGATAATAAATAATTATAAACAGGAAAATTTCTTTATGGTAGTTTTCAGGTAGATTATTCTGAACGTTGTCAGTGATAATTAGGTGCCCCCCTCATTGAATTGCTTGTTTTTATTTATTTATTGAAATATGTACAATTCAATCAATGCAAATAGCCCCCTTGCCTTAAATTAAAACATATAAACCATTTTGAAATGAGACAATGACTACTTGTTACAAAATATGTCCATAATTTAGTCTCAGCCATACCCATCCCATCACTTCCATTAGAATGATTTTATCACTAATACACTTATCACAAACGTTTTAAACTAACTATTGAAACTGTCAGTTCATTGTACTTGTACCAAGAGGCTGATCTATACAATACTCCTACTTACCTGGTCCTACAGAAGAGAAGTCTGGGGGAGTGCCAAGTCCTCCAATATCTTTCGCATCCAGTTTCTGCAATCCAGAACCCTCTGTTATGTAGCAGCAAATGGTCTTTTTTTTATCAACAACTGTACCCTTAACTCTGTCCTAAACATCCGTTTCAAGATCTAGCAACTTACTGTTACCAGAATTCCTATTCCCTCCTCCCTGGTCACCCTAATACCTGTACAAATGCTCTTAAAGCTACTAGAGACGTGATTTGGCTTATAAATTCTATTCCCCCAAAAAATTAATAATGTCAAGTACTAATAATATTTGTATGAAATGCATTGTATAAGTTTTAATTAATAAAAAAATCTAGATAATCTTTGAAAACATTCAATTAATTCTACTGAATTTGAAATTCTATTTGAATAGTTATTCAGTACTATCCATATAGTGTTTTTTTTTATCTATAAAAACATGTGATAATTTATGTTTTTTCTTTTGAATTTGTTTTTAATCAAATGTTAATTGCTTATATTTTGCACTTAGTGATCATTAAGTTCACATTTTGTTTTTACAATATGTGGCATTGGTTCAATGGATAAGTGATTGAGAACCTACATTTCAGATTTCCGAGCATTATCCTTTTGGGAATCGTATTGCTAGAAAATGTATTAGTTCTTAACGTATGATTTCTCAATTGTGGGAAACAGTATTTATCAATGGATGCTTACTTACTTTTGTGTTTGATTATTAGTACATTGATGTGTTCAAGAGTGCAACACCATTGGAGTTCATACACCTTCTAAACTATGACTTACAAGGAATTTTAATCTTAGGATTTACCTTGGGGTATCAATAGATCATGCAACAATATTCTCTGCAGTTAAAAAAACAAAAAAAACATGTTTTATTGACACTTTTAATGACTTTTTGTAATAATAGCCCACAAAAGCCACAGCAAATAATACAAATTATCAATCAGGACATGGGAAAGAAATTTACTTTTTAATTACCAGTAATTGATTGGCCTTTCATTATTTTTTAAAAGGGTGCTTTTATTTTTAGCATTTGGCACATCAAAGGATGTGAAAGTTGATAATGTTTTTAAATTGTGCATACGTAATAGCATGCCTCCAAAAAAACACTGGTTGAGTTATAGTTATAAGCAAAATGTTAATAACCTTAATTAAAATCGATAAGCATATATTGATTTACAGCTAAAAGGACATCAGGATTCATAACTTGGAGTTTACTGTGAAATTTGGTTCCACTTCATTTTGTTTAAAGTACCTTGCAGATTACTCTTGACAGCCTTATATTAGAGTTTGTTAAAAAAAAAAAATCTATTTCTGACCCCTACCATTAGATTTGAGAGCATAAGCCAACATGTTAGAGAAGGGGGAAAACGAATAAATATGAGAAATAGATTTCATATTATGATTCTCCAAACACACCGATGATAGAAAATATTTAGTCCATGTCAGTCCATGGCTCGGCTTAAGAAAGTCTATTAGATAGAGGTGTTTCCAGAAAGTTTTTAGAGGATGTTGGGATACAACAAGAAAACGATGAGTTTATTCTTATTGACTCTCTAGAAATTGTCCATCATTATCCATCAAAATAAATTTTTGAATAAATTCTTCTCTCATCAGGGAGTTTGCTCTATAGCGAGTTTTGGGTTTTACAGTTACTAGCTGAAGCCAATGATGAACTGTTCAAATTTTGTTTTAACCATCGGAAAGTATAGATTTTTTAAGTAAGAAGATAATTGATTTAAGTAAGAAAATGATTGCCTAGATCTATTTGACAGAACAAGCCAATTGTTTATCTGGGTATGAGCCAAATTAAATGAAATCCCATTTTTATGAATTAAAGATCAAACCCACATCTATGTATTAAAAAAAAAAAAATAATGCCTTTTATTCTACTTATGCAATAATTAGTTCATAGAAGCCAACAAGAAATTTTAATAGTTCAGACAATAGTTTGCAGGTGTTAGGCAAGTCACAAAATTGCTGTTTTATAATTTTTAGGGTTCATGAAGTCAGAAATGCTTATGATTTCCTCGCATCTGATGACTTGACAAATACTATTGCCTCTGTGATACATGATTAAAGGTAATTAATTAATTGCTCATAAAAATAAAAATGTTATATAACTTTATGAAGAGTATCACATTAATTCCTTATCAGAAATGTCTAATCATTGTTTTTGTTTGTCTCTTACAACTATAATTGCATAAATTGAATAAAATTGTCATTAAAATTTTTTTGAAATTGTAACAATCTATTAATTGGTGGTGCATCACAATTGAATCATTTTTTTTATTAATTTAATATCAATCTATCAGTAGACATGAAGCTTATTGACTTGGATTATTTTAGGCCGCAGTTCTTCTTTTCTGAAACCCTCTTAATATCTTATTCAGCTGACGCAAATCCAATAAACATTATATTATCTTCAGATTTAATCTACCTTGAAACTATAACAGAACATCTGTATGAGACTCTTAAGACATAATCATTTTAATTACTTATAGTTGAGATTTTCCGTACGATGTACGAGGGTGGTCTGACAAGTTTCCGACCTAACAAAGCTTTTATTTTAGCTTTTATTTCACTAGCTTTTATTTATTTTATTATCATCTTCATGTTGAGGTCGGAAACTTTTCAGACCACCTGTGTATATCTTTAGCTAAATATTAAGAAATTATTGGCCATATTTCTTAACCAATTAGTGTTATTATGATCATCCTAAAATTAAACTTAAGTATTTATTTTTGTTAATAGAAATGTTTAATCATGCGTGAATAATGACAAATTATACATTTTCACTTTCTATAGTTTTTATTTTTAAAATAATCTTACAGTTAACTTTGTCTGCTCAAATACACTAAATTGCTGAGAACTCAGTGTATTGAATACATTAAAAATATGAATAAAGTAATAAAATTAGTAAAAATATAACATACAACAAATAAGATACGTAAAATAATAATAACACATTTAAATCAACAATGGCCTATAAATAATAACATTAGAATATAATAATACTTTAATCCGTAGTGCAGTAGTTAGTGAAAGTAAAATATTAGTAATTAGAATAACAACATGAGTAATATTGTATTATTCGTTAATATAAGTTACTACTATTTGTGTGAATATTATTTTTATATATTCTAGTTATATCTTTATGAAAATAGGAGGGGGTGACCACTTCTTCCAATCAGTAGCTTATGGAGACATTTTATAGGGGTTATTGTAAATTCATTAACCTAGAAAACATTTATAGAGAGAAAATAGTCATAAAACAACATTGCCCAACATGTTGCTGCAATACAGCAGAATTGTTGTCGAAATATTAAGATATGCTATGGCCATATTGCCTGGGTGTAGCTGGAGTTGTCACCTTCTCTGAGAAATTATAATTTATAAAATAATAAAACAAATGATATGAGGCAAATATTAAAATTTTTTTTTTCTTAGCTTTTCAAGACTTTTTCAAGCTTTTCAAAAAAAAGTTTTTTCAGACTTTGAAAATGAAGGATAAGGGAAAAATTATTTGGAGTGAATGGATCCTTTTACTAGGAGACCTATTTGAAGGTTGGGTGAAGGAATTAAGGTTTTTTTTTGTTTTTTTGTTTTTTTATTTCAAAACCTCAACAAAACAATACAATGTACAAAAAAAAAAAGAAAAATAACAAAATATTTGGATTACATGTTTCTCCTCTTTCTGCATTTACATGCATTTCTACATTTACATGCATTTCTGCATTTACATGCATTGGAATTAAGGAGTGTAGGAGACCTTGGTAGAGGTGTAAATGTCTCGGTGCAGTGCTGAGAGTCCACTGATGGTTAAATATTTAAATGTTGAACATATTCTGACTTTAGATCGATAACCATTTGTTGAGGTGAGTAGAGAACCTGGCCAGAGATGGAATGTCCCGGATTCACAAATTATGGCCTCTCTGAAAAATAAAATCACCTCTGTTGAAAATCATTGTTTCAAAATATATGTGTATTAAATTTTAAGTCTTGGAAGTAGAACAGCATACTTCAAAATACCACAAAAATTAGCCAGTAAGCATGAAAAATAATGATTTATGATTTTGAAAAACCTAAAAATAAATGAGAAATCAAATTATTTTCACATAACTATAACTATTTAGAAAGGGGGGGGGGTAATACAAGAAAGTTGCGCTACAGGCACATCAAGATTGCAGTTAAGACGTTTATGCCTCATTTGAGCATTTCTATACAGTTTCTAATCTCAAAGATCGATTATTAATAATAGCTTCGGTTTATGTATAATTTATGAAAACATCAATCGTGAATAATTTATTTCATTAATTTCGATATGGCTGCAATGATTGGGATTAATGAGGGGGCATTACAAACTCCGCTCGAAATAAAGCACGCCGGGAATATAAAGTTTTCATGAAGTTGTGTTGGTAGCAATGTTTCTTGCAAGCCAGGAATCCTGGAGGTGTGACACAATAATTGTAAACAGGCTTGAGGCTACTTTATGTAAGTCATTGTAAGTAAATTATGTAAGTATTTATTTAAGTGGAAATTATAATTTTAATTTAAACAAAACTGAAGCAATGTTTTACACCGAAAGAAGACCTAAAATTTTAAATGAGATACTATTTAGGGAAAAGGGTTCAGAACGGCAGCCTATTGTTAAGTACCTTGGGGTTTTCTCAACACGGCTGACTAACTTTCACACTGCACACAACCGGAATATACGTTATATTAATCAACTACCCACTTCAATAGAAATTCTCATCTTAATACCAAGATTAACAACTGCTCATTTACAGTTTATTTGGAGTTCAGTTAGTCATATCAATATCCGCAAACTTCAAATAGTCCAAAGTAAGTATCTATGAATGATATTTGACAAACCAGGGAACATTACAATAGTTAATTTGT
The DNA here is from genome assembly GCA_930367205.1 of Acanthosoma haemorrhoidale. Taxonomy (NCBI): domain Eukaryota; kingdom Metazoa; phylum Arthropoda; class Insecta; order Hemiptera; family Acanthosomatidae; genus Acanthosoma; species Acanthosoma haemorrhoidale. The sequence goes on from OV884011.1 coordinate 35,613,378, forward strand.
ACGAAGTGGCCAAAACTCATTATTATATTCTAGATATTTTAAAAGCGATAAGCACAAAATTTATAGATAAATATAAAGATAGTTGGATTCTATTACTTTAAAATATTGCTAACATAAATAAATTACTCAAATATAAGGGTTTATTACGTAATATATTTTGAAAAGATATTTTCCTATTAGCATATAGATTTTATTTATTTATTTGACGTTAGTTTTTTTTTTATTTATATCTTTTTCTAGTTTAAAATTTATATGACATTCGATTTGTATGAGACCTTATTCATAATAAAGGGAGAGGGTTTTAGGGGGAGGTTTTTAGACCAGGTGCATTGGATATTAGCATAAAATTGAAAAAGATATTGTGGGTTTGACATGCAATATTGAAGAAAATTCTGAAATCAAGTTTTCAATAATGAATGGAGGTGGTGCTGGATACTGACATTAATACTGAAATGAGCATGTCACATTAATAGTTTCGCACATATCAGTTAATTTTTTTTCGAGTCAGCGGCACTTGACGCGTATCCAAGACGGCATTATGGCAACCAGTTTTAGCCCTCACAAGGTTTCATAAGTCCGAATTGGTTTCAAAAGAAGTTTGTATGCTAATATTTTCTGTGGCAATGGAATTTCGGTCTAGTAAATACATTAACATTTTTAACTGGTGACTGAGTGTTAGTCGTTTCATTATGTGACGTATTTTTTTTTTTTCGTCAGAGTAGGATTCATTTATTTGTACCCTACTCCATGCACATAGTCCCAATAATGAAGATTGTTTTCTATTTTTATTTACTTTGTAACCGTCCTGTTTTCACTAACGCTTATGTGTTAGAATATAAAAGACAAATTAGTATCCCATTTATTTTCAGCCTGTAAGAAGGAACAACATTAAGAATCTTTAACGCGAAAGGGGAATACCCTGACGTGGATAGTTGTAGACTAAAAGGTAGGGCCCGACCTCCGCCGAAGACAGCCGAAGAGTGCCGAAGAGAGCGCGCCCTCCTCAGTCCGGAATGCGCCGTTCAGTTATCGTTCTGCTCCATCGGCTATAGTCTCTCAGTCCGGCTCTTATCCGTCTCTGATTTTGTGGTTGTTTGTACACCTGTCAGTGTTTATACAGTGTTGTGTCAGTGGTTTATTCTGGCTTCCTCTCTGTGTCCATCTATGGCCTGCTAACGAGGTAAATCAAACACTTACATATATCTTAACGTTATAGGATATTTTCCAATATTCACGGTTGACATTCATATTACGAATATGACATCTTTACAGAAATGGAAACCCTCCGTTTGTCTGTCAGTAAAGGGCCAGCCGTGTGAATATGAAATTATCTATATTGATCAGCTGACTTGACGCGGACTGTCACGAACAATAAACAAATGTGGAAGGTTATTTAGCGCCTTGTTAAAAAAACAAAACAACAACAACAGAACAAACAGTAAACAATAATGTTGATCAGTAAACAATAAACAGCGAGAGTCTTCTCACAATCGGATTTCGTTCTTTGGGGTTGTAATTCCGTGGCGCCTTAACCCATAGTATTAATTAACGGTGGCTGTCGAAGATTCAATCCGATCCGCCTATTGAATATTTCCTCCGATTGACAGGCTTTTGTTAGTCGTTGACACTTTTATCTCACTCAAATAAGTAGATATGATAAGAGAAGTGTCGAGTTGATATCATCTCCCACACAGTAGATAAAATATATTTGAAACCGTAGCAGACTGTCTTTTTAACATTGTACACTACCTTTCATATTTTATTGTCAACTGAATTTTTGATTAAAAAAACAAAACACAGTATTTTTGTTTTGGCAGGGTTCTTTGCTGTAGAAAAATAATTGAATTATACCGAACGCTTCTGGCCTTATCTCAATAGTGTTTTGTTAATGTACCATAAAGATTATAAAAAAAAAACAAAAAACCTTTTATGATGGTAGAATATATGTACATAAGATATGGTTGATCTTTTCATAATTTGTAATGTTTACATTTACGTATGCGAAGTTTTTTCTTTGATGGATTTTAAATCTATGATAATCTACTAGTTTTTCTATCTTTTCTGCATGGTTTGAATTTAAGCACTTAAAATGTATTATGGATGTGTTTACGTAGTTGATAAATATATAAAAAAAGAGGGTATGTACACTTTAAATATATTGTATGACTTGAAGAAAAAAAAAGTTTGGTTTGTTTACATGTTCTTTGTTTGGGCAGCATAGTATCTTCCTGCTTGTTCTATAGTACTCCAAGTTTATAAACGCACTTATCAAACATGCTAGTAATCGTGTTTTTTCACAAACGGGAAACGTTTTCGATTACAAAAAACAAAATACTAACATTATCTCAATTGATTATGATTTATGTCTTCATCAAAGCTCATATAAATTTTAATTTAGGAAAAAATACAAATAAAAAAAAACTAACGTCAAAAAAATAAATGAATAAAATAAAAGGAAAACATTTCTTCAAAATATATAATGTACTAACCTTCTGTTTAGATTACTTATCTTTGTTTTCAATATTTTGAAGTAATAGGTTCTCGCTATGCTTCTATTTAACTTTTGTGTTTATCGCTTTTAAATTATATAGAATATAATAATGAGTTTTGTATACTTCGTATAAATTAACTATTGTGCCCTTGTTGGTGTGTCAAATATTATTCTTACAAACTTACTTTTGATTATTTGATGTTTGCTGATATCGATATGATTGACTAAATTCCAACTAGGTGCTGCGTATGATAATATGGGCTTCTTAACTAATAAACTGATATTCACTGTTAGATATGCTGTTCTCAACCTGCTCTAATAAACAGTGTTACCAACTGAACACACATAACAACTTAATATACTTCAAGCCTTTAAACAGGTTACATTCAGCTGTCATCTTCCTAAACCAGCTCCTCATATGTGACCATTTAATAAACGTCTAGTTTAAAGCTCTTTAAATTGTGCCTTGTGTACATTTTAGGGTTTTATTTTTATATTTTACCATTAACGTGACTGAATGTGTATTTTAGCTAAATGAATGGTTAATGAAAAAGAATAAATACCCATTATTAAAAACGAGTTAGTTATTTTATTCAATCTTCTGTAAGTTATTAAAAAAAACAACACTGTTATAAACCATAAATAAACGAAATATGTAACAATGTTTTGAAGGCGAGAGAAAACTAAAATATCTTAAAAATGGGTTATGCTCGCGCGTGCACTAGCTATAATCAAAGCAGCCGCTCGATATGCATGATTCACTCAGTGATTATTATTTAGCCGTAGGCAATTGGTTGACTATGTCATTCGTGAACGTTGGCAGAACCTGTCTGTTAATAGAGGCCTCGCTAATCTGGTTCAAAACCATCTGTAGCTGCTCACCCCCCTAGCAATACTTCTTTCTAATCCATGGAACTCTATCCGATGTATACGATGAATGACGTGTCATCAGGTCGGAAGTAGAAGAAGAAGGAGTGGAGGAATGTCCTGTCAACCACAAGTGGACCAGTCCGTGAGTCAGCTCGTCCTTTCAAGCAATTTTCTTATAACGGTCGTTGTTGGCACGCCTGTCCGCTTACGCACCAACTGGTTTCTAGGCACAAATATATGCTGATTACGTTTATTATATTAAATATCTCGTTCAGAGAATATAGAGTATTTCTTATGTTAAATCCTACTAATGCCGGTTGTGGGTTGAGGACTTTTATCAATCAACAATCAACAATTAGGAAGTTTCTACCAACACTGAATGTTAATGAAATTAATTAAACATACCTTTAAACAGGCCTGGCTGCCAATTTCAGGGCTAAAATACAAAACAGCGGGAAAGAATAAATACTAGAAATAAACTCACGACCATGTAGTCAACAATGTGCTGAAATATTAAAATGTAAAATACTTTGAGTTCATTGATAACCCTGTAGAGGTTAGTCATAAGCATTCAATAGAAATCTGATGCTGACATATGCAGTGTATTGAAACGTCTCGTTTATAAATTTGATGAAAATCTAATAATTATTTTTCAATATCTGAAGCCTTTATCCCAACAAACACTATTAATTTAAAATATTTCGGGGAGTCAAGAAGCCCTAGAGATTTTCTCCTGTAATAAATATGTATAATAAAATAAAAACATAACATAATAAAATTATGTATCACCTTAAACAAAGTCACAAGATGGAATCTCCGAAAAATCAAGTGAACATGTTGAGAAAAAGATATATTTATTATTATGTTAACCTTGATAATAATGACAAAAATTTTGTACTATACAACATATCATATTCAAATTTCGTTTTATTTATATGAAATAAGCCGTGTTCTAAGGGCAAAGATTCCAACTTACTATTGATCATTACAGGTACTTTTTATGTATATTCAAGTTCTTTTTAGTACTCATTAAATAAAGTCAATGTCGTTGCTATCATATAGTCGAGAGATGGTATTACGTCTAATATTAAATTCTACTATATTAGGAAGAGAGAGGTCTAACATTTTAATAGCTATTGCTCTATATTTAGAATGGAAACAGCAATGAGGTGGCACAACCTTGTTTTTTGTTCTAATAGAATTTCCGTTAGATGTAAACGTTAAGGTTTTACCGTCTAACTTTTAAAACGAGACCTGACCATATCTCTAACAGGATAATTGGTGAGGTTTTAAAATTAATATGACTGAGATAAATTCACATGCTTTATATGAGCCATATGTATATATCATATGTACATATCAGCGCAATTGTGAATAGTTGGCTCAATTAAAGCTGTGACATTCCGCCAAAATGAGGGAAAAGAGAATATCTTATCTTGTACGAAATTATCTGTTATTTGCTGTGGAAATGTACATTTGTAGTCGCAGCTGCACAGAAGGTTACAATGGGTCGACATCTGCGAGCCATCGCATTCAGGTAACAGACCCAGAACCCTCTTTGTGTGGCCAGGCAGTCAGTCTTTTGTCTATTTACAGAGAGGTAGACCCAGCTTATTTAAAATGGAAAGAACTAAATTAACAACTTTTTCTGGTGGTTTAGGCCCCGCTAATACTAATAACTATTACTTATTGATAGCCGAAAAAAACAAAAACATTCTCCCAGAATCATGACTCGAACCCGGAACGTCTACCAACCGAGCTGTCCCGTCGACAAAAACACTTTATTCTGGCCCATATTCCTCTAAGAATAACAAACAGGTATACATATATATCTCAAGCTGACAAAATAAACAACGTATATAAAATGTATCACTTATGTAGAGACTTCAACGAACCAACAACGTAACATTGAAAGCAAAAAGCATGAATAGAAGTGAATAATGACATTTGCTAACTATTGTTGCATAGCACAAAGGAAAATTTGGGTTTTTTGTTTTTTCAAAACCCTTTATTTAATATAAAGAGAGAGAGAGTTACAGATTCTACAATATGGAATATCCGCATAAATTCACATAGTGCTAATTAAATTTACGGTAGCGTTCCTACATTTTATATAATGTGTGAGGTTTAAACAATTTTCCTACGGTAGGCTGAAGAACAAAATAAAAGGTGTGTGAACATAGAAAGTGATAGGTTATGTTGTCCTAATACTAACCTCAATCTAACTAACAACCTAGTTTTCCCGGTCAGCCTGTTACCATCGATACGGGAATGGGGGTGGCATCATAGTGTTAAACACTGGGTTTGTGAGCTGCTGTAAAGAGCCAAAAAAATTGATGTGTCTCCGCTGGATGAACTTATCCACCGACGGCAAACCAAGCAAAGTAACGTAATCAGTGACAGATTGTGTAGGTTGAACATCAGTGTGAACGCCGGAATGACCGACTGCGTAAGTAATCTTCTAAAAGCGGAAATAGTCTTGCTAAAATCCTATACTACAAGAGGACAAGAAGACTCATCGTATTTTCAATGTACTATCTGGATATAGGAATGGATAGGCATCTCCATTTCCCTACTAATTTTAGAGACAAAATAGAAGAAGTACGACACAAGTCTTACCGGCTTTCCTTGTTCACTTCACCCAACTTGTCTCTAACTGTTTTTTTTTTTTTTTTTTTCTTAGCTCTCAAACTTATAAAATAGGATGTGGGAAAAATAAAGGAAAATTATTTTGGGCTAATGAGTGCCTTTCACTAAGGGGAGTCCCCCATTTGAAGGGTGTATGAGAAGGATATAGGGTGTGGAATGCCTGAAGGAGGCGGGTGGATTCGGGAAGGTAGTGAGAGTCTACCGAGGGTGGAGCCTAGGGGTACCTAGGCAATGGTTTGTAGTCGGCCAGGTCAAGCCTGGCCCGCCCCGGCAGGGGGCTGAAATAAGTCGGCCACTCGGCCGGAAGGTCTACCCTGCTTAAACAGGTAGATGGGGTCTTGTAGCTTCGGTTGAGTCGGCCGGGAGATCGGCCTCGATATCTCGGCTGGGTGTAGTTCGTTCAGTCATCGGGTTCAATGACGTCGATCATCCTCCAGGCTTCGGCGGTCCAGCAGTGCTTCCATCTGACGGGCATTGGTGGTGGTTGAAGGTCGGAGAATAGTGGGTTGTGGCTATGTCTGAGTGAGTCAAAAAATTTGATGTGCCTTCTCTTGATAAAATCTTGAATGGTGAGCACTTCAAATTTTGTATGCATCTCGTCTGCCTTCATTCGGTCGAACGGGGTATGTTTGAGGGAGGTGCGGAGAACTCTGTTCTGAAATTGCTGGAGCGTTTGGAGAGTGTTAGGAGTCAGATACTTGAAGAGAGGCGTCCCTTACATCAAAGCAGGTCTTAGGACGCTCTGGTATATCAGCAGCTTGAGGCGTACCGATAAAGCCGGGCTGTGAAGTAGGTGTGCGAGGCTGAAGAATTTCTTCCTAACACTCTTTAATTTCTTGCCGAGATGCGTTGTGAACGACAAGTGCCTACCGAGGGTAATCCCGAGGTAGCACAGCTTGTTGCTTACAGGGCACTCTTTGCCGCCTAAGACGAAGGATTTCGGGATCTTCTTTTTTCCGGATTTGTAACTGAATATAATTCCTAGCGTCTTGGCCGGGTTGACTTGAATGTGGACGGCATCGAGTTTCTCGGAGATCCGTTGACTAGCGCTCTCAGCGAATTTCAGGGCTCTGGAGGGATAATTACTTGAGTTCCAGAGGATTGTTACATGGATAATAACTGTCAAAGGAAGCAGTTTTGCGAGAAGGGAAATATAGGTGGGATGTTCGGGATCTAGTCTTGCGGGATTCAATTGCTGATTTGAATTGGAGGAGGTTGAGAAGGTAAGGTGGCTTTTTAGTCATGGTAGTCCTGAACAGGAGGCTGTTAGGAACTATTGGCGAGAGGCTGAAGGGGGGTACAGGAATCCCAACTAGAAGGAATGCAGCGAAATGCGACAATCTCTGGGGATCCCGGGTATAAATAGTAGGAAACAATTCCAACGAACTAAACGGATGTTCCCTTCATGATTATATGTATCCTCTTTGGCTCAGGTATTCAAATTGACCAAGGGTGACACACCCAACATAATTTTCCGAGAGCTAGTTTTAGTTTTTATAAATACATGGGTAGGTGTTACTATTATTTGTAATTCTTATATAATAATATAAGTAATTATATAATAATCAGCCAGAGCTTAGTACAAGAGGGTTTTATATTGGACAAGATCGTTAGGTCGTGCAGGCAAACTTCTCTTAACTTCTTCACTAGGTTCAACAGCGCCTCTCACTGATGATATATAAATGTCTCCTCCGATATTGAGTTCCAGAGGATTGTGACATGGATAATAACAGAAATAACAGTCAAAGAAAGCAGTTTTGCAAGAAGGGAAATGTACATCCAGTTAAAAAATAAATAAATAAATGTATTGAGGTCGAACTTCAACCGTTCTAGTGTGCCCCTATTTGGTTGGTTTGCACTTACCAATACATATATTATCTCCATGTTTATAGTTTCAACACATTTGCGTCGATGACTTAGCATACGGTTGTAAATCAAATTATGAAAGTGAAATACTTTTAAGGAACTCATTCATACCGTCTTTAGAATATTGCATTTACTGTCTCATTCATACAGTATTTACAATATACAAAAAGACACCAGGGTGTAAAGAAAATTAGGAAATGTTCGGGGCTCAAATCTGGGATTCCGTTCGCAATACCAACGCCACAGTTCCGTCTGAGCTAGCCTGCACGAGTCGAAGATCTTGTTATTATGAATACTCTTTGGGTAAGTTTTTGTAGGCCCATCTCTGGGTATTAGGAAGGTCCCCGGTTCGACTCCCAATCTTGCCTGAATATTTATTCTTTGGCATGGTGTTTACTAACAGCCCAGAGACCTCATAGTTGTCACCTCCCTCGCATGCGAAAGTGAAAGCGGAGTCTTGGGAAGTCTCTCACGCTCCTCCACCAGCCGCGTCACTGGTTTAAGAGCCAGCGGAGGCTGACCAAGAGCGCGAGAGCCACATACGCTCAGGACATGATTGGAGAAACTGGCCGTTGCCAGGACTCCAACTGTCACCAATTTATAGTAGGTCAGGAGACCACTGCCGCTTTTGTCTCCGAGGAGAATTGTAGGGATGAGTGGCGCAGTGCAATGACTGTGCTAGGGGATTAGGGTGGTTGGATAGGTTACTATGGAGTTTTATGAACTTGGAAGGGATAAGTTCAAGAACGTAGGGTATATTAAGTTTATTATAAAGGCGTTCCTGTCGTAATAAGGGGCTTTGATTATTGTTCTCAGGACTTTTATTGAAAGAATTGGACACGCTTGATTCTAAATATTAATAATTATTAATATTTGTGGGAACTATACTTTTAACTAAAAATTGCTCCTATAAAATATTCGCTATTCATAGGAATCCCAGGCCAGGAATCCCCCTAATTCACCAGTGGGGAAATGTCATTCATTTCTCCAGCTAAGGGGGTGGAAGATCCCCTATTCCTCCTAGTGATTTTTGATATTGTAAACAATTTAGGGACAATTGTCCAATGAGTCGAGGGACAGCTGTTTTCTTGTGTAGTATTGTATCTTATTATTTTTTCATACCTCTTTTTATTAACAGTTGACTGCTTCGATTAATCTTCGATCGTCGTTTGTTGACATCATTCAGCCTATCTACACACAAAGGATCATTTGTCCCCCCCCCCTCCCCTGCAATACAGTGAATAAATTATGTATTTGTACACCCAGCTATATCAAAATTCACCGGTGAGAGAGTGAGAATTATGAAAACTGTGCACACTACTTACTCAGTTCCCACATTACAAACAGCCCTCACACCAAATATGTCCTGCAATTTCAGGGGTTTATTCTTTGCACATAATGTATATTCGTTCTACAACTGATGAATGTTAATTGATATCGAGCCCGAAGGGTGAGGCTCTACTTTTACTGCGTCATTAGCTTTCGTTTTTGAAATATTGAAATTATATTCTACAACAATTATAAATATGAAGATTAGTTGTCTTGTTAAAAGGCGTTTATAATATCAATATTTTTGCTAATTTATTTTTTATTCGTTGTTAGGACGATTTTATACATACGAGATGTTTTAACTTTTTTTTTTACTGTTGTAATAGTGGTTTGTTTGTTATTCAATTTAATCTCTTATGTACTCCCATTTCAAAGTGCTCAGCTATCTCCCGGTCTAAACAGGGCCAACTCAGGGTCACTCTTGTCTTTCCTCGTTTTTTCTACGGTTGTGTGGTGTGTATATAGTGACTTCCTAGAGGATCTCGTGACTCCGTTAAGGAGTATCCCATGTTTCCCCAGAGACAGTCGCATTTTCCAGAAATGCTCCGAGTCGGGATGCCTGTACCCTTCTCATCGTCGACAGTACTTATTTTCATCCCTCCTCCTCTGTACTATAATGATTAAAAACTATAAAATACTCTAAAAACTAAATGTAGACGTTATGAGTTCCTTCTCACCCTGGAATCAAACAATTCATAATTATTATTATATTTTATTCATTAATAACTTTTTTTTATATCCCATCAACCTTTCATGATCATTTCCCTCCAGTGATAATTCCTGTATTTTCCTTACGTTTTTTCGTTTTAATATTATGCTGTTGGTTCGCTGAAGTCACGCCATATACAGAACAGATATTGGGTTGGCAAGAAAGTGATTTCGGTTTGCACCAGTAGTTTGTTTCTTATTCTTCTGTCAATGTTAGAATTTTTTTTTTTTGAGATTTGGTAGTCGATACATTTATGTTGCTATAGAAAGAAATTCCGTGTAATTTTGTTTACAACTGTCAGTTTACGGTCAGTTTTAACATGGAGTGCAAATATAATAAAATGGAGTGCATTTTCTACACATTTTACTTTTTTATTTTCATAAAGGCAAGAAAGCGGCTGGGGCTCACAAAAATATATATAGAGTTTGTGCTGTTGATTGTTTAACAGAACGCACGAGTCAGAATTGCTTTAAAAAATTTCCTTAGGAGATTTTTAACTGAAAGATGACCAACATTCTGGTCGACCTTCTGGAGTTGATGACTAAATGAAAGCCATAAGTTAATCTAATCGCCAAATAACTGTGGGAGATATTGCAAAACAGTTAAATGTATCACACACAACAATTGAAAATCATATAAGACGTCTTGGACTTGTTAAGAAGCTCGATATTTGGGTTCCGCCACGACAATGCGAAGCCTCGCACATCTTTAGCAACACTACGAATCTATTGGAGCTTGGTTGGGAAGTGATGTCGCATCCTTCATACAGCACCATCGGATTATCATTTTTTCTAAGTTTACAGAACTTCTTAAATTGTAAATATTTCAGTAATAACGATGACTTCAAATCGAACTTGGTTGAGTTTTTCCTGTTAAGGACCAGAAGTTCTATGAGCGCGGGATCACGAAGTTACCAGATAGATGGCAAAAGGTCTTCGAACAGAATGGAAGATATTTGACTGATTAAAGTTTATTTTTTGTAATGAAAAATTAAGTTTTATTTCACACTAAAAAAGCGAAATTACTTTCTTGGCAACCTCGATATTATTTATATTAGCCAATCACAATAGAGTAACTTATTTTATATTTTCAGCTAGTCAGAGACGTAGTGTTTTTTCATTTCATTTCATTTCAGGGCTGAATGAATGAGCCCTAATGATAGGATACATTAGGTACTGCCATTCATAAAAATGAAATAAATTTAGTTATCATCTAGGGCTATGAAATCTTCGTATCCTTGAGAAGTTAAGCTAAACACACGCCAATACAAAACATACACCTTCGTGTCTGACCTGCCAATAGACAGTCTTCTCCTAGTTTCATTTTGTATAAGCGAAGACAATATCAGCTGTTTTAGTTCTAAGCTCATTTCCGGTAAGATTATAACGATGAATTCTTCTCGCTGTTTTGGTTGCCGCCCAGACTTTCTCAATCCCCTCACCCGCCAAGGAAGTAATTTCCTTTCTTATTATTATCTCAGTGGGAGAAGCTGCAGAATAGTTCTTGACTGATGAAGGATATCTCGGTTTTTTTTCATCAGCCAGTTAGTCCAACAGCCTTCTCATTTTCTTTTGTCAGCTACAACTAGAGAACCTGAGGAATTCAAGTATCCTTGAGGTTCAACGCCTTTTATGTCTGTTTGGCACAATTAAAGGGAACTAGTTGTTCCCCGGGGCAAGTAACCTTACCATTTTCGTCTGTGCCTGTCTGTTCTAGGCTTTGTAAGACACATGTTCAAGCAGGAATGTCCCTCATGAATTCCATTTATAAAAAAGTAAAATTGTCTATAATTTTGAGTAGGGGTGGTTAAGTCGGGTGGGTGGGGGTTAATCTATAGGGTCTTTCATTAAGCGCTTCCTAACTTTAAATTTAAATAACACAAAGTGTGTGTGAGATATCATCGAAATTTATTATTCGTTTGAAAAGCCTATCAATGCCATTATATAGGGAATATAACATCGTGCAAATGTCCGCCGCGGCTTCGAAATGTCCAATTTTCCACGACTCTGGCGCATAAATCAGGCTGAATTTGACCGATGGCATGGGTTATGTTGGCTTTGAGGACCGCTGTGATTTGTGGCTTATTCGCATTGACCTGCGACTTACGAAAACCCCACAAGAAAAAGCCCAACCGGGTCAAATCGCACGTACACGGTGGCCAGTTCCCATCACCTCCACGTGAGATGACCACACGTCGTTGTCTATGGTAGATTACCTTCAGCTCCTGGGTCAGTTGAATTTTGTACGGGTGCAGGCCCAAGTCACAACCCAAAATTCTTATCCGTTCAAATCCAAAAACTCCTTTATCAACTACTTGAAAATTACTTCTACAAAATTAAACAGGACCTAGGAACGGGTGCACTAATCGTCATCTGCTGATCTACAAACCTATGATGTCCAAGGCATCCCCGACATGGTCAACGAACCGGGGCCGACTTGGTTTTATAAATTTACTGAAGAACTGATCAGCGCATCATCTATTGTAACTGAATGAAAGTAAATACTTTCCTTTTTTAGTGAAATGACACTGTGTAATATTCAGTAGATAATCGATTGACCAATGACAGGTGAGCTTAGAAGAATAAAAAACTACAACCGGCCAATGACATAGCCCAAGGCAGTAGGCGAGCTCCGGTTGGTTACGCTCTCCACCCATCTGCCAATGGCCTCGCTGTTTTAGTCATGGTCTCTCTAGGCTTGCCAGGAACAATATCTTTGCATTCATAATCTACTATCTAGTCGGACGGTCTCTGTTCGTTTAAACCCTTCTTAGTCCCATCAAACTCAACAGAAAGTCTATAAATTTTCCCGAGGGAACCCTTAGGGTCAAGTTCAGCCTGATCAGGTCACGCAAACTATTTTTGTGTCACTTTTAAACTCTGCATGTTCTGTATTTTTGATTTAAGTTGACCTCAAATGGCCTGACAATGATTTAACCCAAGAAATAGCTCACACCAGGTTATAGAGATTTGACCGGATGTTGAAGAATCACAATTGGTGGAAATATCATTACTAAATTATTTATATGTCAGGTGTTTTATATGTGGTGATGGGTGATTGTGATAAAAAATATCATTCATACGATATTTAGAATGTCCTACTCACTCCCACATGCATACAATTTTTACAATATCCAGGGATAGGGGAGTCTGATGGAGAGGACGAAGTCCCAGACGCTCAAGATCATGTGGGGAGGGGCTGACTAGTGCCACAGCTCTCCTCATTGATTCAATATTTATATAAGGGCACGGGGCTTTTTCCTCTTCGTTCCCAAGGAGGATAGTAGGGATGGGATATGATAGAAAGTAATCTTACTAAAGGATTCGGGTTGTTGGATAATGTCTATTGGAATTTTCAATAATACGTCCGAAATTGTAAAATTATCTAATTCAAACCCTCCATAAATGCATTGTTTAGGTTTTGGTATAATTTGTATGTCGCTCTAAGGAGTGAGTAGGTAAGTCAACTTTGCTTCCAAACGGTATAGGTTTACTGCTTTATTCATTATTGATTTTCAATAAAAACATACACATATGTTTTGTTTGTTTGTTGCGAATAGTATATTCGCATCCAGAACTGAAAAGAACAATTATTAAAAGACTACATGTTTAAATAAACAAAATACAAAAATATTGCAATAGACGGCAGATCAAAATAAACCCAAGTAAAACAGAAGCAGTCACATTCACATAAAGAAGGCCATTAGTCAACAAAAACCTCCAATCACTTGTAGTTGCCGTCCCGAAATTAGAAAATTGAGACCCGCAGTACTTGGCAACCCCGTTGCCGCTCTGTGCACTACTTCTCTTTTATCCATGTGATCTTTTTACTTCAATAATGTCAATCATTAAGCAGTCATTAGTATGTGGCAACACCACGCCAAGTAGCCCCTTTATTTCATGACGGCTACTACAGAAACAAACTAATCCTCTACAAAGAAACTATTCGCCCATTTATTTCTATGCTTAAACATCTCCGGCATAGAGCTGAACGAAAATGATTACCCCCGGTACTCTAGAACTAGCACGACGGTAAAGTAATTACTGAAATCAGAGCTACCAAGCGTTCAAGACCCCACACCACTAGCCATTAGCCAGATATAGATAATTTCGACAAACATTCGTTAAAAAAATACATTCACAAGCGGCTCAAACACATTTTCATTTAATATAAATTGTACATATATCTGCTATGAAGTCGTGTTGCATCTTTAATTGAAGTATAATCGTATGTTAAAACTTGAATAAAGTGAACATTTATTTAATTAAACATGATTTGTTACAACTTTTTTCTGATCCTTTCGTAAAAATGATAACTTTTTATTTTAATTTAATATTGATGTTATTTGCACATGCACTATACTTACTTATTCAGGTATTTGAAACGCACTTTCAAAAAATCTTTACTATTTAATCACAGGATATACCAAATCATAAGGGAATTTTGTTGTAAATTAAGTATGATATGTTTCTGAAAAGAGATGATATGTAATCAACTTAGGTCATAAAAATATCTGAACAGTATGCACAAATAAAAATGGCTGAAAACTTAATATTTTCAATTAAGAATTACTTAATTAAGTATTTGAGAACTGATGTAGACCCAATCCAAGAATGTGGGACGGTTCTCTACATTGTTTCTTCACATTATACGTTATTAATCCCTTAACTACTATTTATAAATACAATTTAGTCGATAGGCAATGGAAAAAATAATAGTTAATGGTTAATAGTTAAAATACTTGATATAACGCCTAGCAGTGCTCTGTTGCAGTTGTATACACTTAATTTGTGTAGGTTTTTTTTTTTCCCTACAATAGGACGGTTGGTATCTTCAACTATTGCACTAATTCAATTGTTCTATGTGAACAATATAAATAAATCAATTTTGTAAGTATATAGATTTATGCACACAATTATGTTGACAATAAAGATTATTATTTAAAAATAAATTGATTTTTAGTGAATAGGGTCATTAATTTTTATTAGAAACTTTATTTGTTGGAATTTTACAACGATAAAAAGTCGGATAGATCCATATCTATTGAATTAGCATTATTTTTAGAACGCCAGCGGTTTTCGCTACTTAAGGCAGTTAAGAAGTCACTAAACTTCCTTTAAGGCGGTTATCCACGGCATCAATAGATATCTAAAACAAGTTAATGATAAACAATTGCTATTCAGAGTCTGTAATATTATCCCCAAATGATAAATATTATTCTCACAGATGAAGTTGGTGTGACAATTAGAGCACATTGAGTCAGCCAGCTGAGCATGAAATAGTCCAAGCATTGTCTCTCCTCGCTCTGTTGGTCTGTCTGCACGGTGGCACCTCCAAGTCGGATCCAACCAATGCAGTCACGGAGAACTAATCGGAAGTGGAAGAAGTCTTGCCTTCGTTCTTGTGGGTTTAGTAGTCCATTAAAGATGTTTTCACCTACCGTACTTACATCTTAGTGGCTTTACGATCAACGTGCATCTTGCATGCCATAAATAACTTTAAAACTATTTTACTAGGAATTTTACTGTAATAAAAGAATGTATCAAAACATTGCCCTCAAAACATTATCACTAATCAAACATGTTTTATAAGTTCGTTTCGAGCAGTTCTTTGGAATATTATTGTCAGCCAAAAATGAACGAAAATAATAAGTTTTTTTCTTCAAATAGTGGTGTGTTACGTACTAAATCAATTGTTAATTTAAAACAATAACGGCCACGGAAAAGTAATACTGTGAAAGGTACAAAGAATATAATTCGAACTAATTTATTTTTATAACCAAGCAAACAATATCAATATCACATGAATCGATTTCAAAGGATCGTTATCATTGTAAAGATGAAAATTATTTCCGATTAAATTAGTAAAATATGGTAGGTAATTAAAGTATATAGCAAGGCTAATAATATAATGGATACTAATATCCGCAAACTTCATAAAATCCAAAATAAGATTCTAACAATACTTGACACGACAGTTGAGTTGCACGAAGTATCCACAAATTACATTACAAAGTGGTAACCACAAACTTTATAAATAGATGTAAGCACAGTTATATTCCCCCCCCCCTAAGCTCACTAGTTAGAAATTCAGGATGAGGGAAAAATAAAGAATATTTAGGTTAATCGGATCCTTGTACTAGGAGTACCTGCTTGAAGGTGGTGTGAGAGAATTAAGGAGTGTCGGAAGCCTCGGTGGAGGTTGTTTGTTTCGGTACAGTGGTGAGAGTCCACTGGTGCGCATAGTTAGAGTCCATTACTACAAAATATCACTATTAACATTGTGCTACGTTCGGCGAGTAGGGGGTTTCTTTTTATATATTTATATGTGTATATACATATATGTATGGATACACTGCGCGTATCAATACGCTAATCTATCTGATATACAACTGTATCCGAATACATGCATTGTAAGGCAATATATAAAGGATGCAATCTAACTATTCAACTACTGACAGACTTGATTCCTCAAATCATCCTGAGCGTAATCCCTTACGCAAATATTTAATTCACTTACTGTTGGTCTCATTCGAATCTAAATCCAAATTAATTTACCTTAACCACTTATCGTGGTGATCAAAATAGAAGGAATCCAATGTTAAAATTGAATTTACTAGACAAAACGATGAACTGATTACATCTATTGTACTAGCTACAAATAAAACATTAATCTTACGAGTGTACATCGATGTCTTCAATCTGATGTAGAAGCATCTTCAAAGCCGTGGTCAAATGCAAACGCAATCGTCTCCAACCAGTCCGCAGACAACGGCTCCCGAGAAACCAGAAATGCTCTGTCGAAGAGCTGCCAAGCAAGAGATTCACCACCTAAGTCCTCCCCGCAACCTCTCCTCAGGGAGTCTTTTACACTATTTTTTTTTTTTTTTTCATAACCCCTTTATTTAAATATTCTTTTACACTGTCTCGTCTCGAAGTATATATGTTCTCGTCTTGAACCGTATCTATCTCTCTCTTCAACAGAAGGTTTTTTTCTTCATGGCCCTTTGTGTGTTTGCTATTCACACCATCTTACGAATGGCTTATTTAGCACTTAGGACCACCCTAGCTGCTGAGTCCCACATCCCATCTGGCACTTAATTTCGTGACAGAAAACAAAAAGAAAAAGTTGTGAAATATTCCAGCTCCTTCGACAATCTGCTACAGATAGGGTACATCGGTCGGCTAACATCAAAAGAAGGTTTCATGGCATGCCGACAGTCGGCCTACTACGGACTCTGTGGTGACCACACCAAGCGCTCCATCCCAACCTCAATCAGGTAATCATCAACCATTCGTGCTCTGTGGGGTCTGGCATTAACAAGAATCCCTCACCGGTGTAGGGAGCAAGCGACACTACATGTTCTTCGGTTATGGCTCCTTAGTACCTCCAAGGCGTTAGGGACCTTCCCCGCACAACAACCCATTGAGCGTCGAAGGCCACCCTAGAACATCCGTGAGCCACCACGAAATTCCACCTGAGGAGCCATACACCATGGAGCGTTCCTCTCTCCTTGCTGTCTCTATGTAAAATTGCGTCCATCTCAAAACTCTCACCTCATCTGTGAAGAGAACTCTCTTCCAGTTTTCCAAAAACCAATTCACATATTCATGTGCAAACTTAAGCCTGGCCATTTTGCGAGCTGTGGTCCAGCCCTAAGGTTATTTTCATTAAGCCTTCTGCTTACAGTCCTGCTGGAAATGGAAACATATCGGACTTGCCTTATGAGTCTTTTTATCTCATTTCCGGTGATGCTCCGGTTTCGGAAAGCCAGCTGTCGGATGTACCTATCGTCTTTTTCTGCTGTACATCTTGGCCGACCCTGGCCCTTACTTGGCATTGGACCACAATTGAACAAAACTAAAAACATTTACAAAGAGAAAAGATGAGCGAGAACGAATTTTATGATGTGTAGATTGGATTGATCAAATGCTACTGTTTCTGATAAAGGTATTTAAGAGCAAACAAGGGATTATTTACGGTTTATATTTACACTGATATAACATAAATACCAATGGATAATCAAAATAAAAGCGAAAGATAATTTATTTAATTTTAACTAAAAAAAAATTGAGTGTCGCGTTAATTTGGTCTATCATTGTGTATTATGAAGAAATGTTTTTCTACTTGCATCTAGTTTTTATTTATTTATATTTTTTCCTAAATATAAAATTTATATGTACTTCAATGAACACTGTATTCATAATCAAGAGCGATGATGATAGTCTTTTGTTTTTAGACTAGGTGCATTGCATATCAGCATAAGATTATTTTGATTATGTATTATAGTCATTAAATATAGGCAATAAGTAGATTTGAATTTGAACACCGAGTTTTCGAATAGTGATTACAAATTGAATTTGTTTCTAATAGGGTGGGCATTATCACGCACTGCTATCAAACGAACATAATAAAGCTTTTAATTTAAAAGAGTTCCACAACTACTTCTTTCTGGTCAGTGAACTCGCTTCACTCCGTCATTCCACGGATATTTGTCTATGCGATTATTCATCTACGGAAATATTCTTCACATATTTTAACCCTGAGTTTTAAAACCATTTCCCATCTTTACTGTTCTCCATCGTCTCGTGAAATTGGTAAGTAGTTTTGTTCTTATTCGGTCTACTCACATCTTACCTCCAATTTAATTATTTATTAACACAAACATGGGATATTAAGTACAGTAATAACTATAGTACTAAAGATAGATTTACTCTTGTCATACGCTGGTTCGTGGCAGGAGTCGAAGGTGGCCTTGGTTAGGTTAACCTTACGCATTGCTCTGGTATTTGCCTGATAACGCCATTGATAAAGTGACTAAATAGAATTATTTCTTTATTACCATATGATAAAAAATAATTAATTGGATAGTACAAAGAATATAATTTTTACAGCTAACCGCCAACTTGTAATCTATTGATTTCATGCCCTCTCAATTAATATTTGGTATGCTCATACCTCCTATCTAGCTTCCAAACGATTGGAGTGTTATTATGTCCAACTAAATTTCCAAAAGGCTCCAATAGTCAGTCTGCTGTCTTGCTAGTTCCAGGAAAATTAAAGGTATGGCGATTGCTAGAAACATGAATATGTTGGACATTGTGTACAACTAACGCCACCTAGATACTATCAACTAGCTTACTTGTTGTACGACATGTTGTTGTATATAACTAATTTTTTAGAGAGTGCTCTGTTAATTGTCAGCCATAGGGTCTGTTATGTTGAACTGTGTGGCCAAATATTGACTCTTTATGTCCATATCGGTTTTATAGATTAAGTAGGCATAATGTCACTGTGTTGTCAGGTGATTGAGCGTCGTCCAATCAGATTATTTCTACTATCTTAATCATTGTTTTTTTTGTCTTTGAATAAGGATATTTTTTTCGCTTTAGCCTTTCAAAGCTCAATCGTTTGATTTTTTCAGAGTTACGCAATATTTGTTACTGTTATTCCGAATTTCTGGAGAATATCAGCCGATGTTGATAGATTCTATCGACGAGTCGAACATCCATTCCGTTAGGGGAATGTAGATATTCTCAGGAGTGCCTGCGAGATGTGATGAATATCTATCAAAGAGGCCTTGGTGGCGCAAAAGTCAAGGACTCGCCGTTGCCAAGGTGACTGAACCGATCCTACCGCCAACAGCGTTTGGTTTTACAGAATGGACGGTGGTAAACTTCGGGGTTCTGACGGCTGCTACGTTAAGAAAACTGAGGGGTTTTATTTAAATTTACTGCATTTATATACAATGTATTTCTAATATTTAAAAATGTTATCCTGTAAAAAGATTACGTAATATAGATAAAATGACAGTAAGATTACAGACATCTTACTAGCTTAACTATAAACCTTCTTACTGAAAATATCGATGGATTCAAAATCGGAGACCAGTTCTCATCAGCTCTAGGTTTTGTTCCGTGGTGATACCTAAAACCAAGTCTTTGTGTTTCCCGTCCTATGTTCATAACCTCCCCTCTTGGACCGAGTCTCCATCTCTTAAGAAGACGTTTTTTTCTTTAAGCCCGTTGTGTTCGTGGATACTATTCCACGCCCTCTAGCCAATAGCTTAGTACGGGGCACCCTGGCTTCCGAGTCCCATATACCTTTTGCTACTTCCTCTCGTGATAAAAAAATAAGGGTTGTAGACTTTCAAATCGTTCAGCTATTATACGACACTCCGCAATGGATGGCACCGTTGATTTCTGTCAGGGAAATCGGCCCACACCAAAAAGGATTTATATATAATTTGCAGTCGTTTATGACAGGGGGGTAAAAATTATACAATCTTAGACTCTCAACATTACTTCTAATTTTATTGGTTGGCAAGAAAGTGATTTCGATTTGCAGAAGAAGATAGCGTTATGTTTGTTTCGTTATTCTTTTTCAATGTTTTTTTTTCTTTTGAGATTTGGTAGTCGATACCTTTAGGTTGCTATAGGAAGAAATTCCGTCTAATTCTGTTTACAACTGTCAGTTTACAGACAGTTTTAACATGGGTTTTTTGACACATTTTACTTTTTATTTTCAAAAAGGCAAGAAAGCGGCTGAGGCTCACAAAACGATATGTGAAGTTTATGGTGTTGATTGTTTAACAGTACGCACGTGTCAGAATTAGAAAGATGACCAACATTCTGGTCGACCTTCTGAAGTTGATGATGACAAAATGAAACCCATAATTGAATCGAATCGTCATATAACTGTGCGAGAGATCGCAAAAAAGTTAAATGTATCACACACCACAATTGAAAATCATGTAAGACGTCTTGGACTTGTTAAGAAGCTCGATATTCGGGTTCTGCCACGACACTGCAAAGCCTCGCACATCTTTAGCAACACATACGAAACCATTGGAGCTTGGTTGGAAAGTGATGTCGCATCCCCCATACTGCCCCGAACTTGCACTATCGGATTATCATTTATTTCGAAGTT
The DNA here is from genome assembly GCA_930367205.1 of Acanthosoma haemorrhoidale. Taxonomy (NCBI): domain Eukaryota; kingdom Metazoa; phylum Arthropoda; class Insecta; order Hemiptera; family Acanthosomatidae; genus Acanthosoma; species Acanthosoma haemorrhoidale. Next base: position 35,634,221 of record OV884011.1, read on the forward strand.
TAAAAAACTTCTTATTAAATGGTACAAAATTTCAGTAATAATGATGACCTCAAATCGCACTTGGTTGAGTTTTTCTTGTTAAGGACGTTCTATGAGCGCGAGATCATGAAGTAACCAGAAATATGGCAAATTGTCATCGAACAGAACGGTAGATATTTGACTGATTAAAGTTCATTTTTTGTATAGAAAGTTTTATTTCACACTAAAAAACCGAAATTACTTTCTTGCCAACCTCAATAATTACAATTATTAAAAATTAAATTAAAACTGAACCTATTTCTTGAAGTTCATTTTTTCATTGAATGAATTTGTTATTTTTTTTTGATTACCGGTCAAACATATTTTAACATAAGGTCTTCGAACAGAATGGAAGATATTTGACTGATTAAAGGTTATTTTTGTAAAGAAAAAATTAAGTTTTATTTCACACTAAAAAACCGAAATTACTTTCTTGCCAACCTCAATATATTAATTTCATTTTAGGTTTTAATAAGGATGGATCCGATCCTGCTTTATTCAAGTTACTTATTTTCCTTCTCGAAGCTGAGTGTCCTGTGGACAGATCCTTGTACTAAATCCTCTAATGGCAGGGAATATAGTCGCTCGAGTCTTGAAATATCAGGAATAAGGTTTTTATTACTTGATTAAATGTAATTTCTTTAATTTTTTTTTTTTTTTTTTTTAACCCACACACGAGGCTAAAAAGACAAGAACTAAACAGACGCTTTGGACAACTGTACAGACTACTTCGAAGGACATCCGACCTCTCAATAGAAAACAAACTACTTATTTACAAGGTTATACTTAAGCCAATCTGGACATACGGAATAGAGCTATTGGGGACAGCAAAAAAGTCGAACATCAAGCGCATCCAATCCTTTCAATCAAAAGTCCTAAGAACAATAGTAAATGCCCCTTATTACGTCAGCAACAAAACCCTTCACAATGATCTAACAATACCCTATATTCTTGAACTTATCCCTTCCAAGCTCATAAAATTCCATAGTAACCTATCCAACCTCCCTAATTCCCTAGCACAGTCATTGCACTGCACCACTCACCCCTATAATCCTCTTCGGAGATTAAAACGGCAGTGGCCTCGTGACCTGCTATAACTAAGTGATAGTGAGAGTTCTGGCAATGGCCAGTTTCTCTAATCATGTCCTGAGCGTCTGTGGCTCTCGCGCTCTTGGTCAGCCTCCGCTAGCTCTTATCCAGACGCGGCTGACGTAGGAGCGTGGGGGACTCCCAAGACTCCGCTTCCTCCTTCGCATGCGAGGGAGGTGACAACCTTGTGGACTTGGGGGGCCTCTGGGCTGTTTGTAAATATTGTATGAATGAGCGAGTGAATGATGAATTGTAAATATGGTATGAATGATAACATTTATCTCAATTACTCATTGCCTAATAAAAGGCAGATTTTAATTTTATCTTAATAAAATTGATTGAAACCAGAAAATTATTTTTTATTTAATTTTGCATTTTTTTTTACTATGAATTATTATCTCTGTTGCAGGTAATCATTGACTTTATTTTGGATTCGAGTGTGAACGGTCGTGTATCACATCTGTGGTGCGTTCATTTCTTCAATTGGACCAGGTATGACTAGTACGGGAGTAGTACAGCGGAAGTGTCGCAGTGAGGATTAGGTATCTCTAGACTATAAGTGACTGAGCTTTGGCTTCAAAAGCAATGCGTGAAGACGAAGAAGTTATGTCTGCTTGTGCCTTATCGGTCATTCCAAATGAAAAGAACTCACGACGTAAGTGATAATTAACCATTTCGCAACTAAAATAAAAACTATTCTCAATAATGGCGTAATTTACAGTCTATTAACATAAGAGGTGACTGGAAAAGTTGTATGGGCTGTGGTGAGAGGTTGTGACCAGTGTTCTGCATGCACGGACTTTCATTAAGCGCTTCCTACCTTTAAATTTAAATAAAACTAAGTCTTTGTGAGATATCATCGAAAATTTTTATTCGTTTGAAAGGCCTATCGATGCCATTGTGTATGGTATATAACATCGTGCAACCGCGGCTTCGCTGGGTGGCGCGCATCCGAAATGTCCAATTTTCCATGACTGGTGCATAAATCAGGCAGAATTTGACCGATGGCATGGGTTATGTTGGCTTTGTGGATCGCTGTGATTTGTGGCTTATTCGCAGAAAACCCCACTAGAAAAAGTCGAACGGGGTCAAATCGCACGATCTCGGTGGCTAGTTTACATCACCTCCACGTGAGATGACTACACGTCGTTGTCTATGGTCGTACAAGACCGAGTTCTTGTGAGCGACGCAAAATCGACTCGGATTCTCCTGCACACTCTCACGGACAGCGGCGATGTTTTCGGCAGATCTTGCGTTTTGTCAACGTACGAGTGTTGGTTGGTTGTTTACCGATCCAGTGGACTCAAATTAATCCACCACACTGTGAATAGTCCTCTCGGCAGAACAGTTATGGCGACCACGGAACGTAGCCCGAACAGAACACCCATATTGATAAAACAATTTTATCATTTGCACGTTTTGTTGAACGCTATATCCGTCCAGGTGATTTGGCAATACAGATTGAACAATTGACAGCCAATTCGTCAGATAAAGCTTCAACAATATGGCCGCTATCACTGTCAAAGTTCGTATGTCCCTATTGGAAGACACTATATAAGCCTGCTTGATTTTACCTTTGTTTGTTCTTTAGTTGGTATTTAAATTGGGAATGTGGTGAAGACCTCCTATGTCCCGCCTAGGTCTTAGCCTTTTTGTTCACCGGGTCGGTCGATTTTCTGTCACCCTTTCGAACACTCTCGAGATATGTCACCATTGGTTAACTCGAGGAACACAAATTGCCACAGTACAAGGGAATCGGGTACACGGCATTGCCGGATTGTCCAATGTTTACGTCTTATTTTGTACGCTTTATGCCGACTTTAGTTGGGCTAGAGAGCCTTTGTCCTATTTTTCGAAGATGTTTCGAGTCTTTCCAGAGGAATAGTCGGATATGGAGTGAGCAAATTAATTTATTATTATGAAGAAATTCATTTTGGTCGACATTGGTTAAGATAATAATTTTGACTAGAAGATATAAATTTGTAACGAAATCAAATTATTAATAATTAAACTATCGGATTACATAACCAACCCTATCGGCTCCGGGTTTGAATCCCGATTCTGCCAGTATAATTTTTCTTTGCCTGTTAATTATTAATAACAGTGTGATCTACACCTCAACGAAAATTGACAATATAACCTAATTTTGGGGGATTTGACAAATCTTATAATTTAGAATAATAGTGATATTTTTCAAGTATTAGTTTTGTTTGCGTACTTTTCTTTTTTATATATCCGTCAATGATTTCAGATCGATTGGATTAACCGTGACTCCTGAACCATCGATATATATGAAATAGATTTTTTTCGTTTTGTTTTTTACTTTTTTTTTTTCCTTGGAATAAAGAAGCAATTTTGATTTCCTGTTTAGGGAAATGCTAGTAGCGTGCGGATGCCTACATTTTATAAAATAACGGGTAACTGGGACGTGGATATCGACATAGGTGTTAGTGCGGTTAGTTACAGACAGCATCAGTGCAGCACCAGAAGGCATTTCCCGTGGGAGCGGCTCTTCACCGTTAGGGAGACCTTTCTCCTTTTTTTTTTTTCCCGAACCAGGAACAGTAGCAGGAGTGTCTGGATGTCAGCGTGCCAAAACAAGGGTGATCACGGTACGCCCAACTGAGGGATTTGTTTTCATCATGTTAAAAGTTGCTTATTAGCGTAATTTTACAATGAATATACTGTAACCATTTAAATGATTATAAGTTACCTTAAAATAATAACAACAATATCAAGGCTAATAATACAAAAAAAATCAAGTTATACTTACGAAACCAAGGTTACAATAGGCTAATAAAAGATATATAATCTACACGACAACACAGATTTTATCAAGAGAAGGCACATCAAATTTTTTGACTCCCTAAGACATAGCCATAACCCACTATTCTCCGACCTTCAGCCACCACCAATGCCCGTCAGATGGAAGCACTGCTGGACCGCCGAAGCTTGGTGAATGAAAGACATCATAGAACCAGAGGACTGACGGACCTACACCCAGCCGAGAGATCGAGGCCGATCTCCCGGCCGACGCCACATTACCCCATCTACCTGTGTAAGCAGGGTTGATCTTCCGGCCGATTAGGCCGACTCATTCAGGCCCCCGGCGGGGCGGCCGGCCAGGCTTCGCCTGGCCTACAACAAACCATCGCCTAGGCACCCCTAGGCTCAATCCTTGGTAGACTCTCACTACCTTCCTGACTCCATCCGCCTTTCTAGGCATTCCACACCCCATATCCTTCTCATACATCCTTCAAATAGGGGTCTCCCCTTAGTGAAAGGCACTTTCCAGCAAAAAATAATTTTCCTTATTTTTCCCACATTCCTATTTTTATAAGTTTGAGAGCTTAGGAAAAAAAAAAAACGACAACACATCCACGTACTGCTGTTTACAGCAGCAGCATGAGTGCACAAAGAGCTCTTACAAAGGCCGAGGCAGTTTGTAACGTTATCAGTGCCAGACTGAATAGGTTATACGTCAGTGTGACACCGAGAAGACCGACTTCGTAATCTTCCCCCTCCAAAAGCGGAAAAAAGCCTTGCCAAAATCATATACTATAGGAGGGCATGGGAACTCGCCAGCTTTCTCAATGTACTATCTGGGTATAAAAATGGATAGGCATCTCCATTTCTCTACTCATTTTAGTAATAAAATAGAAAAAGTACGTCACAGGTCTTACCGGCTTCACCACTTGATAACTTCACCTAACCTGTCGCTGTGCCTTAAACTAATGATTTATATATGTGTCCTACGGCCAGCTTTGCTGTATGGTGCCTCGCTATTTACCCACTTGACTGGCGATAAAGACAAATGTATCCATCATTTCTAGAATAGGATCATGCGAAAAGTGGTCTGACATACCTCCCTTGAGAGGTTAAAGAGAGCCGACCAACACCCGTTGCTTGGTGTGGCATCGGTAGGTGAATTCATCCACCGGAGACACATCAAGTTTTTTGAATCGTTGCAGCACCTCACAAACCCAGTGTTTTACACTATGACCCTACCACCTCTCCCGCATCGATGGAAACAGACAGATCGATGGGAAAATTAGGTTAAGAATTAGTATGTAAGTTAGTTTTAAGTTTGATCAAAAAGGTGAGCCCCATCACCTTTATTAGAGTCAGCTCAGTGCAGTCACGTATAATGTGTATCATTATACTTGTTTATTCCATTATATAATTTTTCCATTATCAGATAATTTTAAATACCTGTATATAATGTAGCGACGCACAGGAATTTGTAAATAGATTCGCCTGGGTATCTATAATTGTATATAATTATCTGTGAATTTAAAGGTGCTAGCGGAAACAAAATAAATAAATACACGAAACAAAGTAAATTTAAAAAAGAGTGAGGTTATTTCAAGTGAAGGCGTATTTAGAATATGAAGCAGATAGCCAATGGAGAGAAATACAAAAAACATTTAAGCATAGAGAAGAAATGAAATCAATAACAAAAAGTCCGTCTCGAGGACGCTCTCGGCTGGTTGTCATAGTGATCGACCGAGGCTTACCGAACATAGCCGAAGATAGTTCATCTACTGTTATGAGATTTACAGTTGCACCACCCGACTTTTTTCTTACATAGTTCAGGAATTCATAATGTCTACTACCTGTATTCATGAGTAATATGCAAGATCAAAGAGGTTCGGCCGCATTGCATAAACTAAAAAACAAAATACTAATTTATAAACAATCATAGGTTCTGTTCTGTTGTAATAATCGACTGTTAAAAGTAATCGATTGTATCAATCCTCTTTCCCCGTGCTGATTTGCGCCCGTGCACTTATTGGAAAAAATTAGAACAGAGCTACTTGTTGTTGTGGATCTTTTACACTTATTTACTACTGCTAGCCTTGTTTGTGAGCTGATGCCATAATATTTGTTTGTATAGTTAGTAATTAACCTTAGAAGTTAACCGTCCTCTGCAAGCTAAAATCTCAATCATTTATTTAACTTAAGTTCTTTATTGGAAATATTTAATTGAAAATTAGCGTCAGAAATAGGCCATTGTTGACAGCCTCGAAGAGAAGTGGTTTCTGTTGATTGCTAGTGGCATAAAAGGAGATATTATTTAACTTTTTTCACTGGCTATTGTTGAAGGAGCTGTCGCAAGGTTTTGCTTCTCAGGGAAGTACTAGCAGCTTGGCATTTTCTCATTAACATCATACATTATATGAGACCCCATATAGAACTACATATATTCACTTATTAGCTATTTAGCTAATTATAATTAAAACATTGAGATATACATACTAAAAAAACTAATAGTATAGTAGAATTAGATAATGCTGTTAAAAGCTACCGAACTCTTGAAAAGTTTAGTAGCATTGTATTCTCATTTGAAGAAGTATCGCTTTGTCAATGTTTTATCTCCATTTTAAAAACCATTTTACGAAGAAGTTGAAGCAAAATCCCACGAAGTCTTACCGGCTTACACATTTATTGACTTCCCCCAATCTATCACTGCGTCTCAAGCTATAGATTTACAAGAGCGTACTCAGGCCCACTCTGCTGTATAGTGCACCGATTTTTCGTTATCTGACAGCTCGGCGACTCCAATTCCAAAACGGTATACTGATGGAAGTGGTCAGAGGTACTTCATTCGAGCAGCGAAGCAACAGTGATCTTCACGAGATCTTGGAGCTGCCTGCGGTGGATGAATTCATCCAACGTAGACATAAAATTTTTTGACTCCTTGCAATAGCTGACAAACCCGGTGTTTAACACGATAACACCCGCTCCTTTCCCCCATCGATGTCAGGACGCTGTCGCGGCTGGAACGCTTTAGTCTTAGGTTCTAGGTTTACGTTTTAGTTTGTAAGTTTTTCTCCCACATATTAAACTGAAGGTGAGCCCCATCACCTAGAATTGTATTCATGTTATTTTCCTATTAACTTCAATCTGATTTTATGTAACCCAACCTCCTTCAAATGCATCTGCACTTAGCAGAATGAGGAGAAAAATTTGTCAATTCTTTGTTCATATTTTTACAGATTGTATAAAAATTAAAGGGGTAAAGGGGGGGGGGAAAGGCAATGTTTTCTTGTTTGACCCCATAATCATGAAATTTGAAGAGATTCTTATATGCTATGCGACATATTTTCAACTCTATAAAAAATAATTAAGGGTTAATAATTCATTACTCTACAATAAAAAAGGGAATTAAATAAACGTTTTTTATATTTTGATTAACAATACGTAGTTTTTTTTGTTTTTTTTCCTAGTGTTATTTCGCAAAGTCATTAAAATATTATTATTTATAGTACGAGAAAACTGTCTGCTGATTTTTTTTTCCTCTGGTACCAGGTAAACGTTAAGTGAGTTTTTTTTGTTATACTAAAAACAAATGATATGAGATTTCCGGTTGCTTTATGTTGGAAAAAAAATAATTGGATTTCTTATTGTTACCTAATAACCTAACTTTCTACTCACTTGATTCAATTTCACTTGGTGGGGAATATCCCGGCTTGCAAACATCTGCTGGTGCTAACAACTTACACGTTCGACTGAGTATAATTTGCGTAAGGTGGCTATGGAAACTGTTGCGGTGATTGGCGATCTCAACTCTGCGTAATTTGCGTTACTTTGAATACGGAAGTGAAATAAACTAGTTCTTTATCTTAGCTGGAAGATAACCCAGATACTACTGGGAAAAATAACATTTGTCTGTCAGTTTTAAGTACGTGAGTTATGAGACCCAGTTTGAACTGTCAAACCTTGACCGAGAAATCAGGATTAAAATAATGTTGAAATACTGAAGGATTACAGACCTAGGGCTCAAAGAATCATAAAATGCATTAGATATACATAACCTCATTCATGCCGTATTGATTGTCTCATTTATGCAATATACATACTATATGTACGGGATTTTTCCATATCTCAGGAATCTTACACACTCACTATTCTGCTCCTTTTTAGTAATAGTAAAGAGTGACAGAAAGAGAGCCGCAGACGCCCTCGCCATTAGATGAGAATAATGGTTAGTCCTAGAACTGCCAATAGTAGATCGGTTATAGATCTCTAAGCAGCTTCCGCTTCAATCCCCCAGGAGGGTTCTAGAGATAGGTGGTGCTTAGTAGCTATGGAATTCGGACTTTCGAATACTTTTTTCGTTTAATTTAGAGGCAATCTGTTTTATGACATTGAGAATATTAGCTCAGTGCCGAAGTTGAACGGGGCATTTCCTATTGTTCTAAGGATTCTGAATTGGAAGGATCTGGATATGCTTGGTTTTCGAGTTTTCAAAGTTCAATTGCATAAGTAACAGATTGGTTTTCTGCTGAGTTCTATGCTATTTCGATGTCGAAGTTTCTATTAGTAGTGATTTGAATGTCCGTAAGTACAACTATTCTAGTATAAATACAACTGTTCTTTAGGTTATTGTCATTTAATTCATTTAGTCATTGTAGTATTACGTACTATACAGCGTTGCTTTGAACTAGTCTTTTAATTTGTAAACATCTGTCCTGTATTTTTGTCTTCAAATAAATGGAACGCACGTCCAATATTTCTCACATAAATTTCCATTTTGGATCATTTTGAAATTTTGCTGGATGTGTTTGTTGTCCTATGGGAAACTTATGGAAAGAGCTGCCTATTATGAAACTATGCTTCGGTGTAATTTTTAGTTGATAATTTTAAAACCTAATACAAATTTGAAATTCAGACAATATTACATTATAGTTGGATAGCCAACTTGAAACTCGTTAGTACAACCGTAGGTTTGGTTGACGATGAAATCAATGTTGTTAAATGTTAGAAGTTTCTGCGCATGCGCTACTATTAACAACCACGTACAACTATCGCTCTCCAAATCAATACCGATAACTACCGTTTATAGACCCTTTTCGGCTTTGGGATTGTGTCAACTGGCAACTTAAGTGAGGTGGCCACGAGGGAGCCCTCAATAAGTGAGTAGATCGCTAGTACATTGGTGTGAAGTGCAAATAATAGTGACATCGGACAGAGTAGTCGGCCATCTTGACTGAGGCATCAGCCGTCGTTCACGATACATAGCCGTTCTGAGCCAGACCTGATAGGTGGCTCAGAGCCAAGACCGGTGACCCGCCACTGGAATCCCACCGGCGCTACGTATTTCATTTTTTTTTTTTTTTTTTAACTAACAAAAATCTTAGCTAATGACAAAATGAGATTTTATCAGCAGCTAATATCACAAAATAAAAAGAAAAGATCTAGGTCCTTAGGTCCAACTCCGCCAACGTCGCCAGTAAAGCGAAAACCCAGACGCTCAAATAGGAACATCCCTATAAACTCATCTGCTGCCAGCTCTATGGAAGATCTGCCACCACTTGCCAGCACTTCAAAAGAAGAAACTGTAGCAGAATCTCCATTCTTCACACCGAATAGCTTCGAGGTACTGAGAAATAGCCAACCTGACGACATGGAAGTTATTCAAACACCAACACAGCCCAAGCCGCCTGCTATATTCGTAAGGAATATTAGCAATTTCAAACTATTATGCTCACAAATGAGCAAAGTTGTAGGTACCGGAAAATATACGTGCCTCAATCGCTCTCGGGATACAAAAATTTCCCCAGACACTCCGGATACTTATCGAGCGATCATTAAGTATTTGGAAGAAACCAATGCAGACTTCCATACATATCAGTTGAAACAAGAACGATCGCTTCGAGTAGTGATAAGAAATCTGCACCCGACCACACCAGCTGATGAAATTGAAGACGAACTATCAGCTCTGGGATTCAAAGTTTGGCAAATAACCAACGTTTTACGTGAGGACAGACAACAAAACGAATCCACCAAAACGGCATTACCGTTATTTTTTGTAGATCTCGAGCGGACACCTGGCGTTGAGAAAATTTATGACTTAACAACCCTGTATTACACAAGAATACAGGTCGAAAAACCTTACCCCAATAGAGACATCGTCCAATGCCATAATTGCCAGGCATATGGGCACACAAAATCGTATTGCCACCACCCTCCTGGGTGTGTAAAGTGTAGTGGGCAGCACAAAAGCGAATTGTGCAAAAAGCCCCTAAAATCGCCTGCTGTATGCGTGCTCTGCCAGCAAGACCATCCGGCCAACTACAAGGGCTGTGAGGCCTATAGAATCCTCAAGTCCAGGAGCGAGCAACGTCGCCGGCCAGAAGAAGAGAAGCCAGTAACAGGTAGCTCAAGAAGCGCCCCCACCAGAAATTTGAGGCCTTTAGTCTCTTTTGCTGATGCCGTTCGGAACAGAGAGCAGTCACAGGCACTGCCCACTTCTCGTCCGCAAGTATCTCTTCCCCAGCATTCCGCTCATCCCGCCAACCAGCAAACCCAATCCCATCCTCAACCACACATCTCGCATATTCCTTCACCTCCAAGTTCTTCAGATCTCACTAGCCTATTAACATCATTCCTTACAGAATTCAGAACCCTAATTACCCCTCTCATTTCCCTTCTTACAAATCTTGTCTCCTACCTTATCCCCGTTAAACAAAATCCATAAGTGGATCCTTCTGACTCCTTATCCATTCTCCTTTGGAATGCGAATGGTGTTCGCACCCACACTAACGAACTGACAGCACTACTCCATGACAAGAAGATCGACGTAGCTCTTATTACTGAAACAAGACTTACGAGCAAACGACCATTTACCGTTCGACAGTACCAGACTTATCGTACTGATCACCCAGATGGAACAGCTCATGCAGGTACCGCTGTCATTGTCCATAACTCCATATCCCACCACATAGTTCCTTTGGTATCACATGATTTCCTTCAATCCACTGCAGTGTCAATCACCACCTTCACTTTTCCCCTTACACTAGCATCAGTGTACTGCCCTCCCAATAAATCCATTTCCGACTCCCAATTCATCTCCTTTCTAGACTCCATCGGACATCGTTTCCTTGTGGGCGGGGACTTTAATGCGAAGCACCAACACTGGGGGTCAAGATCCACAAATACACGAGGACGCGCTTTGCTGTCTGCACTCACACGGAAACATTGCTCCACTATCACTCCTGACACAGCCACCTATTGGCCATCAGATCCCAACCGAAATCCTGATCTCCTTGACTTGTTTTTTTACAATAGTTTAGGAACACTAAACTATTCACTCAAGCGCCTCGATGACCTTTCCTCCGATCATAGCCCTTTATTATTAACCATTTCCCTAAGACCAATTCACAAACTGCCTCCTCCTTCATTTATTAGGGGCCCAGTAGACTGGGACCACTTCCGTCAGCTTCTTACAGAGTCCGTAAACCTCAAATTATCCCTGAAAACATCCCAAGACCTAGACGATGCAGTGCATTCTTTCACTACTCTGGTCCAGAGGTCGGCTTGGGGGGCATCGTCACCCCATCGTCACACAAAAATCCACAATCATAATCGTTTACCTCAGCATCTCAAAGATCTAATCCAATCCAAACGCCGCTCCAGAACAGTGTGGCAAAGATCCCGGCATCCTATTGATCGTCGCACGTACAATCAGTACTGCCGATTGGTAAAGCGGCGATTGGCATCCTTCCGCTCCGATTCTTTCAATTCCTACCTCTCCTCTCTGTCCACCAGGGATAACTCCTTGTGGAACGTAACCAAAAAAATCCTAAAGTATCAACCTGTTTCACACCCACTCCGTCGTGATGATGGGTCCTGGGCGGCTTCGGATGGGGATAGGTCGGAGGAATTTGCTCTGCATCTTACCCATACTTTCACACCTCACCTTTCTCATCAAAGCCATACTCACAGCACAACTGTGGAAGATTTCCTCACTTCACCTATTCCTCTCTCTCTTCCACCAAAAGCCGTTAACCCCTCTGAGGTTAAATACCTTCTGAAAAACTTACCTTACCGAAAATCCCCTGGATATGATCTCCTTACTCCTCAAATTCTCAAACAACTTCCTCCTAAAGCCGTAATCTTCCTAACCTACATATATAATTGTATAATCCGAACGACGCACTTTCCTCTCCTCTGGAAACATTCCATTATTGTCCTATTCGCCAAACCCGGTAAACCACCCAATGACGCCTCATCTTATCGTCCAATTAGCCTACTCCCTATCCTCTCAAAAATATTTGAGAAACTCCTACTAAAACGTCTACTTCCCATTGTTGAATCCAAAAACCTCTTTCCCACATACCAGTTTGGTTTCCGCCAACGACATTCCACTGCTCAACAAGGCCTTCGCGTTGTTGATCACATCTCCTCAGCCCTTGAAACCAAACAGTATTGCACTGCTGCCTTTCTCGATATAGCTCAAGCTTTTGACAGGGTTTGGCACGCAGGTTTGCTCTACAAGCTCAAAAGATATTTACCACAGACCCTTTTCCTAATCCTACAGTCCTACCTTTCAAACCGCTTCTTCCAAGTCCGCTGTGGTTTAGAATACTCTAACTACTATCCTATAAGTGCAGGAGTTCCACAGGGCAGTGTCCTAGGCCCCATCCTCTATAACCTATACACCGCTGATGTCCCCTCTACTCCCAATACCTTCTTGGCCACATTTGCAGATGACACTGCAGTCTTGTCATCCCATCCAGACCCCGACATAGCATCCCATAACCTTCAAAAACACCTTGACGAGATCGAGTATTGGTGCAATCAATGGCGGATCAAAGTTAATGAAGCAAAATGCTCCCACATTACCTTCACCCTTTGTTGCAAGTCTGGTCCACTAGTTTATTTTAATTCTATTCCTCTCCCAGTATCCGAGACAGTACGGTACTTAGGCTTCCATCTTGACAAACGACTGACCTGGAACCCACATACGAGACTAAAAAGACAAGAACCTAAACAGATGCTTTGGACAACTGTACAGACTACTTCAAAGGACATCCCATCTCTCAATAGAAAATAAACTACTAATCTACAAAGTTATACTTAAACCAATCTGGACATACGGAATAGAGCTATGGGGGACCGCAAAAAAGTCGAACATCAAGCGTATCCAATCCTTTCAATCAAAAGTCCTGAGAACAATAGTAAATGCCCCTTATTATGTCAACAACAAAACCCTTCATAACGACCTTAATATACCCTACATTCTAGAACTCATCCCTTCCAAGTTTACGAAATTCCACAGTAGCCTTTCCAACCACCCTAATCCTGTAGCACAGTCAATGCACTACGCCACTCATCCCTATAATCCTCCTCGGAGACTGAAACGGCAGTGGCCTCGTGACCTGCTATAAACGCGTGACAGTGGGAGTCCTGGCAATGGCCAGTCTCTCCAATCATGTCCTGAGCGTCTGTGGCTCTCGCGCTCTTGGTCAGCCTCCACTGGCTAGTATCCGGTGACGCGGCTGACGGAGGAGCGTGGGGGACTTCCCAAGACTCCGCTTTCTCTTTGTGGTGGATTTGGGGGGTCTCTGGGCTGTCTGTAAATATTGTATGAATGAGCGAGTGAATGATGAACTGTAAATATTGTATGAATGAGCGAGTGAATGATGAACTGTAAATATTGTATGAATGAGATCATTTATCTTAATTACTTATTGCCTTATAAAAGGCAGATTGTAATTATTGCACAATAAAGTAATTATACTACTAATTAAATGTTAGATTTTCTTCACATTTATTTATAGGGGATAATTTGACTGAATCGTTCGTTATCGAATGTGTTGAACAGTCATCATTCTCTAACCAGCTCAAACTATGACCATGGTCTAATATAATCATATATAATATGTAGAAACGTTGTGTGAATTTAATTAATATCTGTCATCTCTCATTAATCAAACTATAATATAATTGTTAGTTATAGTTATAAATCCTTTGAATTATATAACTTATTATTTGGTTTAAATAATGAATTGTAGAAAGCTTTGCAAATGGTGTTTACTATACTGTGCCTAAACGAAGCAATAATGTTGGCACTACAGAATGCCTACACGATTTGCGGTTTAAGTATTTCCATAGAGTAGATTGAACCTCAAGGATAAAGACAACAATGTGCCCAGTTGTGACAGTTATCTACTACTGCTGATATTTCACTTTTTGAAAATAGCGGTTTTTTTACATAATTATTATTTTATTTTCACCTTTTTAATTTTTTTAATTGATTATGAATTTAAATATATTTTTCTATCTATCTATATATATATATATATATATATATATATATATATATATATATATATATATATATATATCTAGTTTCTCATTGAACATAGGCGGACGAAGGGTCAGACACGTTTAAAATATTTGTATATGTTTGAAGAATGGCATGTTATTTTTATTATAAACGATCTTTATTTGTTGAGTGTTACCAGGTATATTAGGTTTAGACAGTACTTGTATCAGTCGGTTTGGGTCTCCATGGGTAAAAGGGTTAATTGGGCCACTTTAAATCATTAGGTTAATTTGGGGGGGGGGGGTATGCCATTGGTAGTAAAAGTTTCTGTAGAATATTTTAGTGAAATAAAGGGATTTTGAGGTTAGAGTGAAAAGAGTGATTTTAGTCTTCTTACCATATCTGTAAATTTGTATTTTCGATATTTCCAAACTGGTTTCACTAGATTTTGGGGGGTAATGCTTCTTAATATTAACTTCTACTGACTCTATAAGATCGACTTATTAATCGATGTAAGGAGTTATATCTGTAGAGCTCGATAGATATAAGGAAATGACGACTCAGCTCCTGCATTCCACTCTAGCTGGTCGTTCATTGAGTGTTGCTCAATTCGTCGGTTTCACCATTGGCTTCGATTGTTGCTATTGATCGATTTTCCTTCTCAGTCAGACAATGGCGAATAAACAATCGAGCCAATTAGTTCTGTTAATTTATAGATCATACTTCCTTGGTGGCTGTCTTATCTCGATCTCTATGACGCACTAGTCGCACACTTAGCCGACAATGGCCCAATAACATAGTTACAATATGTTAATTAGTGTTCATTGTCGGGTTTTTAAAACTAGAAGAAGCCAGTATCGTTTTCAGCTGCGTGTCATTTTGTTGGGCCTTTGTAACTAACCTGCTCAAGCAATTATGTTTCATATGATTTCGATGTATTCAATAATTTTGAGTAGCATTTAAATATTTAAACTTCCTTATTAACAATATGAGAGTTTTTTTATAACTGTTAAATAATAATAGACGAATGAAGAGTATACCTCAAATTAGAAAATATCATCGTAGAATATGTTGAATATGAAGAATACTAAAAAAACAAAAAAACTGTCCATTATTAAAGATTAATATAGATCAAATACTTGTTGGAGCTTAGGTGTGCTACAAATGAAGAAGTTATGCAATGGTAGACCAAGCGACACCAAGTTTATTTTGAGTAATTTGACACTTTACAAACAGACTTACTAGAACAGTAATCCCTTGTCATCCATATTGTAATCCATCAGCAATGGTTATGTTTCAGGAAAACCACGTGAATGTTGAATTTTCGAATGCCGAGTCGTATCTTCCTATTGTGGATTGGGGGCATTCTATGGCGTTTAAAACACCCACGATCTGCTATGAATGTGTGTGATTTTTTTTATTAATTCTTATTAACTCTCATTAAATCAGTTTTGTTCTGACTGACGGAAAATATCAGTTCCCCTTAAATTTTTTTTAGAAAATAAATGAATTTCTTCAATGGGTTTTGTGTCAGTGAAAAAAATGTTAAGTACCTATCTTTAATCTTTCTACTGTACATACTTGGAATTGTTTAAACTCGAGAAATTGTGTTTTTTTTTTAATTGTCAAATATGTAATTAGCGAATGAGAAATTCTTCCGCATTTTTTATTTCTCGTGTATAATCAAAACTCGCGAATGTCGAGGGATTACTGCATACAATTACTTACTATACCAATAATCTTGTATACTCGTTAGTCTGTTTATAAAGTGTCAAATTACTCGAAATCAAACTTCGGGTCGCTTGGCCTACCTTTGCATAACTAAACCAAATTACGCAGCCATCAAAAGTTTATTCGAACTTTTTTTGCGATCCCAATTTCATATAGATGTATATGTTTTTTTTCTTCAAAGTTTTACTTCTAGTGATGTTAAAAATAAAAGCTACTCCTATCAAAAATGATGGAGGATCAAATATCAAAATGTTACTAGGTTATACAAAAATAAATATATCATATTGTGAAGGTTATCAAACTAAAGATCTCTATGCCATGGTTAATAATAAGTATTATGTATATCATTAATACTGCCAATAAATAATATTATTCACTACCGTAACGGGATGCATCACACATAATATTTATGTGCATCACACTTGACTTGATTTTGTTTTCTCCAGTTTAATAATTATTCGATCTAAAAGAAAGTAGAAAATGCTGTTTCCATGAAATATCGTTACTAATTGTTTCGTCATCATTCATTTCCTCATGAGCCATTCACACTATCACTTTCTACAGATGTGAAGACGTTAAATGTAGGTTATGGGTTACTAGATATTTTTCTTATGCCATCCTCACTTTTTTTTTTTTTTAATTCTTTGTGTTCTCCGAGAGTCGAAAGTATGTTGTATCCCAAGTTACCCAGGCGTCCTTTAATTATTTCCATAACTAACAGTGATATTAGCAACCTGGCGGTAGTTATGAATGGATTGTAAAACGTAGAGGAAACGCTTGTTGACACATTCCCACAATAAAAAAATGGTTTTACAGTTAAATTTATGAATGGAATAATGATGTGTCAAGACAAATGGAATGACGAATGCTAAATGACGATTAATGATTAATGATCTTGACTGCTTTGATAGGATATCTTAAGTCGTAAATTTTCAAAGGATTAAGTAAGTCTTACAGTGTCATGTATTAACCACAAAATCCATAGATCACTTGCCTAGGCCTCTTTTCCTCATCTGGTCAAAGGCGATTATAGACTGAATTGCATTTTTGGAAATACATATAAACAAAAATAAACGGGGGGGGGGGGGCTCAAAGGAACTTGGCACATCAGTTTATTATAAAAAAAGAACATTCTTCAATTATTTTGGAAATACTTTCCGATATTTTTATTCAAAAATACTTCGTTTTATTCGCCATTACAAAAGGCCGTTAAAAAAATGTAAATTACTGAAATATTGGCATTCAAACCTTGTAATTTCTGAGATTCTTTTTTTTATTGTGGTGAATTCTTTGTAGTGTTGTAGAATATTAATTATTAAAGTTTGATTGATGGAATTATTTTTACGAATTTTTAATCTGGCTGCTGCTTGTAAAAAATACCATCCGGGTGAAGGGACATGACACTAAAACTATAAATTGAGGTAACCGGCAATGTGAAATTGGTGAAGTAGACTGTATAAAAAAAAAGACGAGGATAGTAAATGGTCATCAGGAACATTAATATTAAATTTAATGATTAAGTAAGTCTATTGAAAATAAATGAAACATAACTGAACACTTTTTTTTTGGGGGGGGGGAATACACGAAAGAAATTATCATTGAAATGAAATGAGTTAGTATTCAAAATTTTGTTTCCCCACAAAAGAAAAGAAAAGCTTCCAGTTGGATCTTCTTCTCCTGAGCCCCTACCTTCATTTACGTTCGTCCTCTACTTCATAATTGTGTGATCTTTTGGCTTTGAATTAATGGAGAGGGATAGATAGATAATTTTGGTTGATTACAATTTGCAGGACTAAAATTAGTAAATTACTAAACATTAATGAGGATATTCCGAGGTGTTCTGGAATATTCCGTTCTTATTTAGGACTCTTCAATTACCAAGTAATCGATTAAATGTCGACTTTTAACAATTTGTAGGCAGTATTTAACTTTCAGGTTATCAACTCATGTATATGATAATACTGTTAATTCATTGTCCGCCGTGAATACATAAATGACTAGAAGAGTTTGCTGGGAGATCGGCTTAGGTTGATGAAAGAGAATTGTTAAGTTTTCAGCAAATTTATTCATGGATGTGTTTATTAGGTTCTTGTGAGACATGATAAGATGTGTGGAATGTTCAAGGATAAACTCAGTTCGCCTGAATGTTTTCAACAGTCAACAATCCCTACCTAATGTAGGCAGGCATACGTAATATAGCGAAATGTTAACTTTTAATAAATTTGTTGAATACATTACTATTAACTCTTTTTTCATAGACCTAAGCCGATATCCTAACAATGAGCCCATTCGTGTATAATTGCATATGTCAATATCAAATTAGTCCAAAGGCCACAACAGTGGAAACTGATTTCCTGTGTAGGAAATCCAACGAAAGTCCCCAAAAATGCGCCTGTTGCTAAGAACAGACGTTGTGTGAGGTCTCTCCTTTCCCCCAGAGAAAGAATTATAGTCCCTCAAGATGTGTAGCAATGAGTAGCGAAAGTGCGGGATCGGATTTCCCCCTTCACGTCGGCAATCGCCGCACGCGCTTCGCCCTTTCGTCACGAACTGACTTGTCCTCACGTTCGAGGTGATCACAGCCGATCGTTACCGGCTATTGCTAATTCGCAGTCGTTCATTGTGAGGATTTTACCGTTCTCGGCTGAGAAAGGCTGACAGAGAAGCCAGAGTTCTGCATAGCCTATGTTGGCTGCTTGACACAGGAGACAGGTTAAGGGACCTTCTTGTTGACAAAGATAGGTTGGCGGATACCAAAAATATGACACTTTTCGCCTACTCTGGTTATAGCATTGACGGTAAGGCGTTTAATGTCGTTTGTTCGCTTTAACCCAAGCCGACGAACCTACAACTAAATCCACCTAAAGTTTTCAAAGTATATTCCACAAACGGTCGAGATATGATGATTAGCCGTGTTATACTACGGAAAATAAATTCATGTTGAGACAAAAAAAAGTTAAATAATTTTCCACAAGCTAACCAGCTAGTGTATTGACAGTTCTGATTTTCTCCCCCCGTAGATAAAAATACAACGGACAAGAACAGGATTTACACTAAAATAATCTTAATGATATTACAAGAAATACACTGGGATTTCATTGTTAGTCGTGAATTTCATTAATGATTTTAAGGGTTTGTTGGGATATCGGCTTAGGTTGGTTAAGTTTATTAACGGACATAGTTTCGACATCTAATGTTTGTCTGCATCAGGTCTTATTATGAGGTGGTTGGATGATGATGGCTGCTAAACAAAATTTTATAAATGAACTAAAAGTCTTTCTTAAATATGTTTTATTTCCAAGTTCATGAAATTCCATACTAGCCTATCTAACCACCGCAATCCTCTGCGCCACTCATCCCTATAATCCTCCTCGGAGACTTAAGTGGCAGTGGCCTCGTGACCTGCTATAAATACGTGACAGTGGGGGTTCAGGCAATGGCCAGTTTCTCCAATCATGTCTTGAGCGCATGTGGCTCTCGCGCTCTTCGTCATCTTCCACTGGCTTGTATCCCGTGACATATGCTGACGACGGAGCATGGGGGGTTGCCCAAGACTTCAGTTCCTCTTTCGCATGCGAGGGAGGTGACAACCATGTCGATTCGGGAGGTCTCTGGGCTCTTTGTAATTACTGTATGAATGAGAACATTTATCACAATAAAAAAAAATATATATGTTAAGCTACTAACATCATCCAGAAGCAGCAGATATACATTATACTTAGTCCTGTACTAAATTTAATAGAAATCCAAAATCTATCTTTCAGGAACTCAAGCCTCTATATCCCAGCAAATTCATCTAGTCATTCCGATAAAATAAATTTAATAAGTAGTTAATACTCACCCAGAGTCATGTGGTATGGTTTTGTGTCTGTTTTGCGCTCTTAATATTTAATTTATAATCGATTTGAATTCTTCTGAATGACCTGGAGGCTGATCTAGTTTCGGTTTCAACAACACAATATGAAATTATGGCATTATACCGTTGACTGCTCGACTAGAAAGGCAGCCGGTGTCCTCGGCGTGTCTCGATTCACGCCTGTTTGGACAATGCCTTCGATATCATCGTACAGGACAGCTGACCGTAGCCGATTCGATAATGGACAATATGACTACTATCCATATGGCAGCGGGGAAGGCTATTCACAGACTATCCACGGCCCAGTTGAAGGTTATGTCGGTCACAGTGGAATGACATTTTTCCGAACTCTTGCTCTTTATAACTAGTGTTTGTAGAATGGTGTGGGAGATATATAATGTACATTTTTTATTAATTGTGTTTGATAGCGGATGTAGGTTCGACTATTTAATATAATAACTTCCCAGATCGATTAAAACGGTCATTTGTTTTTGTTCATATCCCCTTGCTACAAAATTAATACATGCTACAAAATATAGATTCTATTAACGAATCTATTTACAATTGTTTCATTATATCTCCTGTAGCTTGGCTACATCTTATACAAATTCGGTTTTATACTAATAGTCGTCTGCATTGTACAAAAGTATAATTATGTATATTATACATTAATGGACTGAATTTATTGAAAGTGATGGCGTTCGCTTTATTTATCATAGACTTAATACTAACTTACACTTAACAATAAAAACTAAATCTCTAAATCTTAACCTCATTTCCCCGAGAGTCTGTTTCCATCGATGCAGGAAGGGTGGTGGGGTAATAGTTTTAAACACTGGGTTTGTGAGGTGCTGCAACGAGTCAAAAAACTTGATGTGTCTCCGGCGGATGAACTCACCGACCGATGGCACACCGAGCAAGGGGTGCAGGTCGGCGTTCTTTAACCTCTCGAGAGAGGTATGTTGTCCCACTTTTCTCATGATCCCATTCTGAAATTGTAGGAGACTTTTAGCTGCATTGCCTGTCAAGTAAGTATGTAGCGGGGGACCGTAGGACTGTTTTGTTTTAGATAACGAGAAGTACATATATGAAAGTAATACTATGAGTCCATTGTTGGCGTGATATATTGGCTTGGATGAAAAAAAGTTTCATCCAGTTTATTAAATGATAACGTTTTGACATTCTATGTTTCCCTGCATCAAGCCCTGATAATTGGTAACGGAACTAGGCGAGATATCCCCATGAGACATATATCTCTTTTATCTATTGTTTGGACTGTTACATATTAATGCCGAAAAATAAACTATCTCGGATAGTTTTCCTACCATCCCACTTATAATTATCGTGAAGATCTCTTGATTGATAGTTTTTTGCAGGCCAGTTCCCTTTTCTCTGTCCGTGATATCTTGTGTCTTCTTTTCGCTTAAGTGAACATTTCCTCTTGTGGCAATAGGACGTGCTGATATTTTGTTACATTTTGGTAAACATTCCTGAAAACTATGATATAATGGCTGTAGAATGATCCTCACTTTGATTATTTTTAAAATTACTGTGAGATTAATATTATCTCTCACCTGCCATTATTTTAAGCGACTTCTGATTTGAACAGGTACATTCCATCACTTTTTCCCCTTTGTTATTATGTAATTTCGGAATATATTTTTTCGATCAGTTTCCTTTTTTTTTTTTTTTTTTTTTTTTCTAAGCTCTCAAAATTATAAAAAATAGGAATGTGGGAAAAATAAGGAAAATTATTTTTGGCTGGAAAGTGCCTTTCACTAAGGGGAGACCCCTATTTGAAGGATGTGTGAGAAGGATATGGGGTGTGGAATGCCTAGAAAGGCGGATGGAGTCAGGAAGGTAGTGAGAGTCTACCATGATCAGTTTCCTCTTGATTGTACATTATTATTAATTAGAGTATCAAACTCAGACTACGGGTAGTCACTGCCAGCTAAAACCGTGTGTCTCGTAAATCAATGTTCCTACGGCGTGTGATATGTGTACCTACTCATACAAATCCAAAAACTCCATTTTAACTCCTTTATTACACTCCGTTATGAACTACTTGAAAATTAATATGTATGTGGGAACGATCTGTCATCATCCAATCTACAAACTGTTGATTTCCGAATAATCTCTCGACATTTCACGGAAAAGGACGAGCCAGCCCGAATCACTTCCAGCATTAACGAGTCTTTTCTCCATACGATGTAAGCTAAGACAAGCATCAGAGATGGTTCGCCGCGCTACACGCTGTGGGAACAAGGCTTTTGTTTAGTCAATGTCTAATCTCACTAAACTATAAGTAGCCGGGTCGAACGTCAGGGGAGATCAGAACGTGTATGGGTTGGATCCCCGGTAGTGACGCTATCTTTTTTTTCTTTGTCTAATTATCATTAAACCAACGGAAATGCAGGCCACAGCTAGTAATCATTAAAAGTCGTTTAAATTAAATAATATCACTTCTGAACGTGTTTCTAGGTTTTTTTCCAGCCATTGTTTGACCTTGAGACGTGACATTTACCAGACAATTCCTACTATTGGAGAAAAAATAATGACGATCCTACAAAAAAATAGTTTATAAAGTCGTCCATGACCGTATTACCCGGTAATACAACACTCTCAGACACTGTATCCACACAAATTGCGGGTTATTTCTCAGCAAGGAGGCTGTCTCCGCAGTAATTCTGTACGAATGTTATCGTATACATGATTGTCGATAAGTGCTTATTGTTGTCTGTTTGTAATTGGCAGATGATCAGCTGATTACTTACTATTGCAGCTGATTAATTGCTTCTGCCACTTAACGGCCTTGAGTTTTTGTCGATGGAATTTATTTACAAGTACTCAAAGTGGACATGTAAATCCATCCTATAAATTGTTTCCAAATATTTATTCTCGCGATCCCCAGGGACTGACGCATTTAGGAGTACTACTGTTTTAGTTGGGGGTATCCTTCTGCCCATTGTCAATACATCCTAACCTTACTTCTCCTTACCTTTACAATTTTCTTCAGTTGAAATCGGCAATCAAATCTCGCAATAATTGATCCCGCTTATCCGACCTGTATTCCCCGTCTCATAAATTCTGTTTCCTTTGGCCGTTCTATTTTTATCCGCCCCCCCATCAACTCTCTCAATCTTTAAATCTAGACCTGTTCCTCATCCCTCTTCGATATGTTAGTTCACCATTCATCATCATTATTCTATTTTTTATTTTATTCAATTCACTTAAACTTATTAGTGTTTTATTTTTTTAGGCTCATGATAGTTTAACAATGTCCCAGAATAAAGCCCCTTTTCTTATAATTCTTTGGTTGCCTATGGTTACTGATCAACTACGATGTAGCAATGAAGGTCGGGAGTCAATGAACCGTTCTACTGTTTTTTTTTCTACTTCTTGCAGCTGCCGTGCCGTCGCGGCTCATTTGCTCTCGGGACTTAGATGTCCTGATGGTTCTATTTCTTCAGAAGAACTCTCCTGGATGGAAGACCGCCCAGAGGAATAGAGGACGCCTCTCTGGTAATTAGTCATCCTTTTGTTCTTCTTTTGAAGGTTTGCTTAACTGTTCTCATTGCTTGCTCGTCCATCTTTACGCTTCGCCTCTACACAGTCTGTTTCATCTAGCCTGTGTCGAAATTTATTAGAAATTATTTTTCCGTCATATTTATCTTTCTTATAAATAGCTGAGAATTGAGAAAGTTTTTTACGAACGCACTTGAATCCCTTTCATACGTAGAAGGAGTCACCAAGAATCGCCTCGAGCAATATGGCGTCGTGACTAAGTTCACAAAAGGCTCCCCAAGCCACACGCCGTGGGGGACTTGCCCTAACCACGAGACTTCCGATAACAAATAATATTTTAACTTAAATCATTTGACAAGTTAGGACCGGTGGTGAACTTTATATTACTGATAAAATTTCGTAAGTTAGGAAAATTTTCTTTGTGAAAATGATACAAAATTAAATTTTTGTGAACTAAAAATCCCGCTCAAGTTTATATAAAGGAACTTCGACCCGCGACGGAATAGCGATGAACCTTTGACTGGAGCGGATGAATACGAAGGACCTTTCACTGCTACTTTGTCACAGTTCCAAGGTTTCTCCTATTCAGGCAGTGCTCTCAAGCAGTGCTGCCAACCTTCAATGTGAACTGGTCTATTTATGGTTTAGATTTCCATCTTGTTTTTGCTCACCGACTTTCTTTTTGAAATATGATATGTAATTCAAAGTTTAGGTCTGCTATATTCAAACAGTGGCTGTTGTTAGATTAGATAAAACAAGTAATTTTTTTTTGTTATTCTAACCTCTATGGTATAATACTAGGTTCATTTATCGTTCTTGAGTTGGTAATTAAAGCCCCTATTGTACCCACTAATCTTCGTGTGGTCACAAACGAATCCTAGCTTACACTGTAAAGTAACCTAACACCTCTCTTGAATCAGCTTAAGCCGGTATCCCAAAAAGATCATCCACTCTTTTAAAATTAAAACAATTCTTTGCCGAAAAAACAGTTGATGTTTTCCAAAACAAGTGCTGCAAAAATATCCGCTGGGCGATCATATTTTTAATACAATTTTCATCAGAATTCAATAGCTCGATAACTTTTAAAATAATCGGTTGGAAAAAATATCCATTACATAATCGAGAAAAATGGCGAATAGATCAGTCAATTGAAAACTAGTCATTTACGTCACATTTCCGAACGGAATGCATGACTGTACTTTTATGTTAGTTGATTTTTTTTTCGTATGTATTATATTATTGAGTACCATTCGCCATATCCTTCTCATTCTGTTGCACAAGAACATGACAATGAGAACCGCAAACATACACTCCTAGGCTGTGCAGCCGGTAACCGCACTGTTACCTACCTACTCCTAAGTAGGCTACAACGAAGGTTATAAGGCTCTTTTCATGCTCGGCCACGGTCTATTTTGGCCAGCAATCACAAAGGCTTTGTCGATTTCACTATTGGGGAAATTTTCTTATTTTTATTCCCCTGTATCTAGGTTACTTTGACACACTCCTGTTATCTTAGCAAGTTTCCTTTGTAGTTCCAATAATTTCATTCTTCTAACTAGAACTAAGTGGTTTTATTTTTTACAATTGTCCTGCAATCGGGCCAGAAAGTACGTGATAATGTTCTTGATAATCACGGTTTTTAATTAAGTAAAACAAATATTTTAGCGAACTAAAACAAATCGATTTTAAAATTCGATTGTCGATAGGAGAGACGTTGCTGTTGGTTAAAAAAACTGTTAACCCTTATCTGACTTAAATGTTTAATATCATTTTTTGATATATAGTTTTCATTATATTTGAGAGAGTTTAGTATTTAAAGATAAAGGGTAAAGCGCTCCCTAAATTGAGTCCAGACTATGGAGTTTTCGAATTAATTTTCTGATTTTAAGTATTGTTAATTTACACATAGTTTTGTCCCAACGTTACTTGTCCCGATTCCATAACTTACGCGTTTTTAAATGGTTTTTTTAATTTTCAAGTTTTATATGTTGCGTATCAAAAAAAAAAAAAAAATTATCGTGGTTGTAAATATTAACGTAACGCCTCAAAGTAATGTTTCATTTAACTAAAACTCACGCAAGGAGCTCTTCTTAGAACTCGAACAAATCTCTAATCTTCCATTCTGTTGGATGACCTTTTGCCATCTTTCTGGTATCTTCATGCTCCGGCGCTCATAGAACCTCTTCTATACCCAGTCCTTATCAGCAAAAAACTCAACCATTTGATGTCATCGTTATCAATGAAATTTTTACCATTTAAGAAGTTTTGTAAACTTCGAAATAAATGATAGTCCGATGGTGCAAGGCCGTATGGCTGTATGGGGGATGCGACATCACTTCCCAACCAAGCTCCAATAGTTTCGTACGTGTTGCTAAAAATGTGTGAGGCCTCGCATTGTCGTGGCGGAACCCAGGTATCGAGCTTCTTAACTCAGTCCAAGACGTCTTATATGATTTTCAATTGTTGTGTTTGATACACTTAACTGTTTTGCAATCTCTCGCATAGCTATATGACGATTCAATTTAATTATGGCTTTCATTTTGTCATCATCTACTTCAGAAGGTCGACCAGAACGTTAGTCATCTTTCAGATAAAAATCTCCAGAACAAAATATTTTAAACCAATTCTAATACGTGCGTTCTGTTAAACAATCGACACCATAAACTTCACGTATCTCTTTGTCAGCCTTAGCCGCTTTCTTGCCTTTATGAAAATAAAATGTGTCGAAAATGCTTATTTTTGCACTCCATGTTAAAACGGACCGTAAACTGATAGTTGTAACCCAAATTACACGGAATTTGTTTCTATAGTAACCTAAAGGTATCGACTAGCAAATCTCAAAAGAAAAAAAATTCTAACATTGACAGAAGAATCACGAAACAAACTTAACGCTGTCTACTGGTGCAATCCGAAATCACTTTCTTGCCAACCAATATATCGTTATATTTCCTAACATTGGACACTGTTTCTTTGGTGGAACTGGCTCATAATCCACACTACTTGTGTTGGAGAACGAGTGGTTACATGAATAGAAGGCGCACAGCCTCTTTGGAACGGTTGCCTAGCAACGAGCCTATGTGCTAATTATGAATTGGCCTCAACGGAGCAGAGAGGATCGACAGAAAGTCTGTCTTTTCGTTTCTCGGATGTTTTGTTTGTTTTCTAAAGGTGAAATCCTATTGCTCGTGATGACACATGGACTACCCTTTATCTTAATGGCCGCTATCAGCTAGCAAGGGATGCTGGTCCTAGCTGACGTAACGGCAGGAATCCCTGGATGATTCAGGTGTCCTCGAGGAAGGTGACCCGCTTTCTAACCTCACATCCTACTTCTTCTTCTGTCGGCCCTCGTCGACGTAATAGGCAAACATCACAAGTGGCTTACTATCGGTATAGATATTTCAGAAGTTAACACCTCTATATATATACACTTGTGAGGTTGAAGAAACCGAAGGGAAGATTTCATTTGTATAACTGAAGTAGAAAACTCTAGTAAAATTTAGTGTCATTTTTATTAAAAAATCATTTGTCTGGTCTAAAGGTAGGGCGTAACTTGTTCAACATGTACCTCACCTATAAATATATATAAAAAGAACTATATTGTGAAAAAAGTACAATCTGCCTTATTGGGAAATAAGTAATTGTGATAAATGTTCTCATTCATACTATATTTACAATTTTCATTAACTCGCTCATTCATACTGTATTCACAAACAGCCCGGAGACCTCCCAAGTCCACATGGTTGTCACCTCCCTCGCATGCGAAAGTTCACCACGCTCCTCCGTCAACCGTGTCACTGGACGAGAGCCAGTGGATGCAGCCGAATAGGGCGAGAGCCACAGACGCTCAGGACATGATTAGAGAAACTGGCCATTTCCAGGACTCCCACTGTCACGTATTTATAGCAGGTCACGAGGCCACTACCGCTTTAGTCTCCGAGGAGGATTATAGGGATGTGCAGTGCACTTTAATGACTGTGCTATGAGATTAGGGAGGTTGTGTAGGTCACTATGGAATTTCATGAACTTGGAAGGGATGAGTTCAAGAATGTAGGGTATATTAAGATCATTATGAAGGGTTTTGCTGCTGATGTAATAAGGGATATTAACTATTGTTCACAGGACTTTTGATTGAAAGGATTGGATACGCTTGATGTTCGACTTTTTTACTGTCCCCCATAGCTCTGTTCTGTGTGTCCAGATTGGCTTAAGCATAACTTTGTAGATTACTAATTTATTTTCTATTGATAGATGGGATGTCCTTCGAAGTAGTCTGTTTAGTTCTTGTCTTTTTAGCCTCGTGTGTGGGTACCATGTCAGCCTTTTGTCGAGATGGAAGCCTACACCATACTATCTCGAATACTGGGAAAGGAATGGAATTAAAAAAAAACTATTGTACAGACTTGCGGCAGAGGGTGAAGGTAATGTGGGAACATCAGTCATAATAACTATTGATTTGGTGTAGCAGTATAAATCCCTTGTACTCAATGCAGTTCGAGTCTATTCCAACTTTTTTTTCCCGGATCTCCGAATTTTTTCATCGATGGCTGATTGATACAATTCTCACCCAATGATTCTCCAGCCGGAGCATATTCGTAATAACCGTCTTTTGTAGTCTACCAGGTTTCAGATGCGACGTAAGATTGGTGTTGAATATCTTTGAGCTATAGATACAAATAGGGTTCAACTGAACAAACGCTCCATTTTCCTTGCTCGTACAGTTGTTCGCATCCTCGTATGTTACTCCCTACGCGGTAAACTAACAATAACTCGGCAGTTATGCGGAAGAATTGAAACCAGAGATCCCTGAAGTCAATGATACTTAAAAACGTTTGTGTTTATATCTGAAGGAGCTATGCGGGACGTTAGATGGGAGTGCTGAATGATGGATGGTCTTCAAACAAAGGTTAAGAACCCCTGGCCTAGAACATCTGACAGGCTGTGGGCGTTTTGGCAGCAGTTACTTTATCGTAGGCGTTAACAGTAACTACTTCCTCAAGGGTGTTTGACGTAGTCAAGGTTCACTTATTCCCTAGCCCGAAGTAAGAGGTTGTATATGTACAAAATATAGATTCTACTAACCAATCTA
Organism: Acanthosoma haemorrhoidale; assembly: GCA_930367205.1. Taxonomy (NCBI): domain Eukaryota; kingdom Metazoa; phylum Arthropoda; class Insecta; order Hemiptera; family Acanthosomatidae; genus Acanthosoma; species Acanthosoma haemorrhoidale. Next base: position 35,662,586 of record OV884011.1, read on the forward strand.
TTTACAATTGGTTCATTGTATTGTATTGTAGCTTGACTTTACATTTTATAGAAATTCTAGTATACAAATTAGTGATCTGCATTGTACAAACGTATAATGATGTACATTATACATTAATGGACTGAATTTATTAAAAGTGGTGGGATCATCTTATGAATCATAGACTTAAAACTAACAAGGAAATCTTAACCTAATTTTCCCCGATGGTCTGTTGCCATCGATGTGGGAAGGGTGGTGGGGTCATATTGTTAAACACTGGGTTTGTCAAATGTTTAACTGCACGAATAATTGCAAGTTTATTAATTGTTCATAGCCGTTGGGGCAACGCCTGGCTAGGAAGACTGTTTTTAAAGATTTAGCAGGCACGTGTGAATTCCACTGGAATCTAATCACAGAGATTTTTATTTTTCATATCACCTTGCTACAAAATTAATATATGTTACAAAATATAGATTCTATAAACGAATCTATTAACAATTTCGTCATTATATTTCCTGTAGCTTGGCTACATTTTATACAAATTTAGTTTTCTACTAATAGTTATCTGCATTGTACAAACGTATATTGATGTACATTATACAATAAAGGACTGAATTTATTAAAAGTGATGGGGCTCACCTTATTTATCATAGACTTAAAACTAACTTACATCTAACAATAAAAACTTAAACTATGTCTTCAACTAATTTTCCGCTACATTCTGTTGCCATCGATGCGGAAAGGGTGGTGGGGTACTGTAACGAGTTTGAGATACAGCTACAAGTTGGACAACTTGTTCGAAATATACTGATTAGTTTAATGTCAAAATATATATAACGGGATGTACTGAGGAAAAAAACTTTGTAGAATATCTCGGTCCAAAACTTTCTCTATTTGCTATGTCAATGTATTTCAATAATAAATCATAAACGGATTTCCAAAAAAAATAAAGTCTGAAAGGCTAATAATAAGATCGCATGTTTATTAATATCTTCTAAGCAGGTTTTAATGCATTCAAAAAAAAAAATATTTGTTAGGCGGTTATCATTGTACAAAGAGATGGTTTAACGAAAATAAAAATAAAGTATTTTCGGGAAAAAATTATTTGATCAAGTTTTTAAAAAACTATCGATGGGGGTCCTCCGTCCCCTATGTATATTCGGATATAATTTCTCTTCTTTCTTGTTTGTCAGGACTGTTGGATCGTGTAAGCGTGAAAGGTTTTCTGATATTGCCTGAAGAAAATGAATTTCAAGACAGATGGCTTGACAACCATCATGGTTCAATCTTCTAGAATAGTTAGGTACAATCCCAATATAGATACAATCCCAATAACTGTTCATTGACTTCAGTTTAGCTAGATAATTTTTTTAACTATATTTATGTCTCTTTTTTTTTTTTTAGAAAGATTATAATCTAAATTTTTTTTGTGATACAATTACAATCTGCCTTATTAGGCAATAAGCGATTGTGATAAATGTTCTCATTCATACCATATTATTACTATTTTCAGTCACTCGCTCATTCATACTGTATTTACAAAGAGTTCAGAGACCTTCCAAATCCACATGGTTGTCACCTCCCTCGCATACGAAAGAGGAAGCGGAGTCTTGGGAAGTCCCCCACGCTACTCCGGCAGCCGCTTCACCAGATACAAGCCAGTGGAGGTTGACCAATAGCACGAGAGCCACATTCGCTCAGTACATGATTGGAGAAACTGGCCATTGTCAGGACTCCCATTGTCACGTATCTATAGCAGGTCACAAGGTCACTGCCGTTTTAGTCTCCGATGAGGATTATAGGGATGAGTGGCGCAGTGTAATGACCGTGCTACGGAATCAGGGTGGAACCTGAATCTGAAAAAGATTTTCACTCTTTCTACTCAATTTCGAATCAATTTGGTATGATAATAAGAATCTTATTTATTGCTTGCCCTTATTTTTTTAAATGACTTTCTTGTTTTTATTTGCTAGGCTCAGGTACTCAGGACTGTTAAAAATGCCGTTTTTGTAATTAATGAAGAAAACATTAAAACCCTGTTTTAAATTGTTTCTAATACTTTAATAATAATAAATGAAAGTTTTAATTTATGATTTAATTTAATCAACCAAAAGTTATATAGATATATGTATGATATATTTGACTTCATTCAGTCAAACCGTTTGAAACAAAACTACTTAGGGTCGATTTCTCTCCGATGGTGTCCCGTCGTGGACCAGCAGTAGGGTTAGTTTACGGTTTAATGGGGTTGCTCGTGAGCGTATATTCCAGTGCTGTCGCTTCTACGCAGTGAATCTCAAATAGATCTAAAACTAAAATACTTTATTATATTTGATCATAATATACAACTGCACCGCATGTTTACCAAATATACAAACCTGAGGTGAGATTATAAACGGACTCCTAAGAAGATGCTCGTGAGTCAGAGGGGTCGGTGACTCAGCCGGCTTACAGAGTTCTCTGTTCCTTGTGGTCTTCGCTTTTTTTATATATCCCCTCGTCTACACAATCTGCCAATATTGGCTTCTTGTTCCCTACCTAGGCATTGCTCTCAACAGAACTTGGCTTCTTATCCGCCGGTGATGTGTGTCTGTATTGTTTGAGACTAGTATAGTTCAAGTTGAAATATTTCGATTTAAGTATCATACAAAGTTGGAATGAATACACCATGTAATAAATAGTTTAATAATATAATATAATAAATAAGAAATTAACGCAGAAATAAATATTAACAGATGAAAAATTTATGAGAGAGGAAATATATAACGGATGGGCTGGTTTTAGAATGCTGAGATTTGAATTGGAGGAAGGTAAGGAGGGTTTTTAGCCATGACAATATTGAAGAGCAGGGATCCCTCTTTGGTCGTCCCTGAAACCTGGAAGACTACCATCATTGAGTGAGAATTGTATAAATCAGCCATCGATGAAGTTCGGTGCTTTGGAAAGAGCTCCTGAAGCAGATCTACAGAAGCGGGTGGTTCTACAAAATATGTGTGGTGTAGTGCCGGGGGAATGATGTGGTTCGCTGGGGGAGACGTTACTAGGTACATTCTGTAGGGTCCCTGAGGCCATCGTCTGTATGGAAGCGATACCTTCCAAGGATGTGTTAGTTTTTAGCCAGACGAAGGCAGAGAATCACACTAGGGAGGTGTGGGGTCTGACAACGCCGGACTAAAACAGCAAGGTTAGTAAAGAGAGATGCAGAGGTAATTAAATAGAGAGAGCAGTGTTCACTTCAAGTATCGGGTTCCGACTGACTGAAAATCCCAGAATTTCTACCTTATATAGGGAGGAATGTAGCGACCGCTAACTACATCTGTTGTATATATATATAAGTCGTACCAGTGTAAATATTGTAAACAATAAAAGACGAAGCTGCCGTTTAAAAAACTAGTCAGAGGCCCTTGAAGGGAGATTCAAGTAGCGGCTAGGAGGCTGGGTGGGTCCCAGTCTAGAACAGGCAAGCCTCACCGCAACACAGCGGTTTGGTTGGTCAGAATAAAATCCCAGATCATTGGTTACTGGGGGATATATATACCCCTAGTTTGAGCCGGTAAATCATTCTAACTACGGCTTTATGACTGGTACCTGCAGCTGCACTGATGTTTCAAAATTTGGCCTTCCTATTTATGAAGACCTGTACGTCTCACTTCCTAAACATAGCTATGTCGCTAGTTTGGCCTCGTCATACCCCACACTTTCTTAGTGGGATTCTCTGCCTTCGTCTCGCTAAAACTAGCACCTCCTTGGGAGAGACCTCTCCCTCGCGGACAACGGTTGCCGTGACCCTACAAACTTTTCCTAGTTGTGTCTCCCACGGCAATCCAGTCTGCCTCTCTCCGGTTCACACTTGACTTTGGGATCCGGACGGTTATCGCCTACCCACAGATACCGAGTGTGAATTCGTGGTCATTCGAAGACCACATAAACTACCTACAATACCTTCTCTATACCTCTTCTCTTGAACATAGTGCACTGTCGAGGCACTTACCTACCAAATATAGAGTCAGATAGTACTGTAATAAGACCCGTCATGAAGCAATTGTCCAGGTCATAGCCTAATCACTTCGTCACTAGGGCTAGGGTAACTAGGCACCACCCTCGTGACGACCCGACAAGGACATTCCTGCTTACAGCGGACGAGAGACGGTTTTATTTCGGCCAATCACGGGCCTACTACGCCCGTGCCATTATTGAGACCTTAGCTAGCCTGTTAGCCGGATTGTCCGACTGCAGTCCATTTGAACTATACTGCATAAGTTCTCACGGTCCGTTCTTCGCAATACACTTACCGAAGCTTCCATAATGGGTCTCACGCTCTCCTTTCCCGACCAGAACCGACAGTTGGGCATTGAACAAATATGGATGCATCAGTATTACTATGTAATGTATGCTCATAATATGTGTTACTATTGAGTAACTTGCGATTGATTTTTTTTTTTATCGTGTTTTTCGACATAATCTTGCATAAGAAGTCAGTACGAACTGGTGTACTCTCTAACCTACAGACAGGTATGGACTTTATATGAGAGGTTGAGGAATGAGCCTCAGATCAGTTTTCTACAGAGTTGATTTTTTAACCTGATGTACAGAGTGAAGGTAAAATCGGTTTGTTTGTTCGTTCATAGGTGTAGGTATTCGGAGGGGGAGGGGCTGCAGGACCTGATAGCTGGAATTGATTTTAGGCTTTCTAGATCCAGCTAGGACTTTGATAGACAGATACCTGAGCATATGATTGGGGACAATTCTTTGCTTTATGTTGACCATTGTTGGAATAAAGCGGTTGGACCGATTAACTGTGAATAAGCACTCTGCTGTCCTGACCGATAAAGATTCACAGTTGTCCACAGCGTTAACACCATCCATAGTAGTCATATTGGGTATTAATAAATACTTTCTTAATATAATTAAATACTTTCTACCAAAGCCTAAACAATTATTTCCTGTTATTTATCAGGAGGCTCATATGTGTCCGTTGACGTCTGAATCGCTATGATAAAATACTAATTATTGATGATTATAAGAAATTACTTATTTTTTTAACTACGCTCAATAGTTTTTATTGAGTGACAGTATGTTTTTTGTTAGTGAGTTACTGGTTTGGAAACTGCAGAAGAGTAATGACAGTACTGGGCATTTCCGTTTAGGAGGCAAAGGTATTTGATTGGCAATTTCATGAAATTCCAGAAGGATGCTTTCTTCTCTTCTAATTACATGACACTTCCGACGTGATGTTTTCCGCGTCCGATACATTCTCGAATGGTGGGTGAATCATCGATATGTTCGTCACAGATGACTTCTTGGATAATGATGACCCATGATTGTTGGTCATTAAAGTTAACGCTGAATGAGAAAACACGAAAAAAAAAAAAAAGTGTTTAGCAAAACGTTGGCTATAATTACCTATCATTGTCATTCCTCGACAGGCCTGACTAACGTGCTATTGATTCATCAAATTTTGGATTTAACACGTACATTAGAAATGTATCTTTACTGGTATTCTACGAGATATATCTTCCCAGAAAAAAAAAACTTCTTCGCTTCGCAATCGTACAATCATACCAACATGGAATCGCCTACGTTTTTCATGAATGAAAAACAAACGAAGAACGACATGAATGAATAAAGCATCTTGAGAGAACTCACTGATAATTGCAAACTCTTTAATTATTTAATTATGTTAAATATGTAGTACGTTCTCTTTTGTTTGTTCATAATGTGGTTATTATCAATTTATCCCGTTCAGGTAATCAATAATCTATCTCTTTCTATGTTGACGTACCTTTCTCCTTCCTAGACCAGATAAACATAAAATTATGTTCCGTTTTTCCTGCCTTTCCTTTCCTGTTTTTCGTTAGTTTTAGTAAATGCTATTTGTGGAACAAAACAACTCTCCTTTTTCAGAATTACGGGATGAAAGCTTGAAGGTTAAATATTCTTTGTTAGGGATGTTGACGGATTATGAGGGAACTCATATCTCAGTAACCGACTTGATCGTCTAATCCAATCGTCTCATAATGCTTTATTGTTAATGCTCATCAGTTTGACTTATTTTTTACTTATGTATACAATATATTTACCTATCGGAGCATAACACGTTCCATAACGCTCTTACGGGTTTATCTGAAGAGGTTGTCCCTGATCTAAAAGTCATTTTGATGTTACATGCTTACTCCACATCTATCCACATTATAATATATTATAAAAAGGTTGCCTGGCTCAATAATATACGCTAAGCCGTACTTCTGTGTAAACTGAAATGATTTATGTAAATGTAAATACATATAATTGTTTCACTGCAGTGTACACGAATGCATAAATCGTAGATTACCTCGACGTTGCACGAATCTTCGACGTGGGATGATGATAGAAGGCAAAAGATGAACCAAGGTTGGAGACGAATTCATCTGTGAACATGTCCTTTGTGATGTCATTCATACTTGTACATTTGTCCGTTTATTATATTATTCTGTTGGTTCATTTAAGTCACCAGATATGTACATGAGCCCTTTATTATTTATAAGCTTCCATCTTCACCTTCTTATTGTTATTCTTTGGTGACAAAATGTCTAGTGATGTAATTTCCTTTTATCGTGCCACGGATTTTACTTTGTAGATTTATCATGTCCGGCAAAAGCAGGTGTAGGGTAGGCAACATCGCTACACACTAACGCATTAAAGTCTCCTGGAAGCAAGACGATCAACCCTAACTTTCCAAACAAGCGAGCGGTCCTCCATGCCTCCTTTCCAGCGAGACGAGAGAGAGAGAAGATATCTTCCAGCGGTAGAGGTCGCCTGACTGGAAACAGCAAAAGTCGAGCCGTAAGTTTTCAGTGAAAGGTATATGTGAAAGTGAACTCCTCCGTTACAGCAGCTCGCTATATGGCAGTTTGTAATTAGCTGTCCTACCCCTGTATGGTATTATGGAGGAACTACTTGAGCTCATGGCTATTTCCGATGAATCAGCCATTTTCTATTTGCGGGTGAATCTCCCATACCCTGACACTAGTACTGATGATATTGCATGTCATTACATGGAAGAGGTTTAGTCCATTAGCTGTTAGATAAGAGTTGTTTCAATGGCTTCTTCTATGGACGAATGGCTTAATTTTAGACAAAGGCTTACACTTGATACATTCATTTTATGTGGTTACGGAAGGAAATAACCAATTTTCTTTCTCTTCTCAGCAGGGTTTATTCAAACAAAAACGTTTTCGACAGCTCAAAGCAGTAATTTTCAGTTGCCAATTGACGGCGGTATGAAAAACGTATAACAATTGGAAATTATTTTTATGAAGCATGACTATTAAAACGGTTCGGTTATTTATTTGTATTGACTTTACTCGATATTATATATTTTGAATAAACGTAATATAATAAATATATGTTGTTGAGGGTCAAAATATTTCTTATTGGAAGTTCATATCTGCTCTTTTCGCAACTTTTTTTTTTTTTTACCTTCGAAATCTTTAGTCCGCTTGCGCAATACGTTTTTGTATTGGCTTTAAAACATGATAGATTTACAAAAATTCAGAGAGACCGAAAGTCGAAAAGAAAGTCTTGTGTAATCGCTGGTCGTTAACATTGTGATTTATCGTTAATTTGGATTTCGGTGGTATATTGGACGAAAGAGGGGATATATATTCAGGTTGGCAAGAAAGTAATTTCGGTTTTTTTGTGTGAAATAAAACTCAATTTTTTCTTTACATAAAATGAACTCTAATCAGTCAAATATCTTCCATTCTGTTCGATGACCTTTTGCCATCTTTCTGGTAACTCTTGACCCCGCCCGCGCTCATAGACTTCTGGTCCTTATCAGCAAAAAACTCAAGAAAGTGCGATTTCAGGTCATCGTTATTACCTATATTATACATAAATGTGTCGAAAATGCATATTTTTGCACTCCATGTTAAAACTGACCGCAAACTGGCAGTTGCAAACAAAATTACACGGAATATCTTTCTATAGCAAGCTAAAGGTATCGGCTACCAAATCTGAAAAGAAAATTCTAACATTGACAAAAGAATAACGAAACAAACATAACGCTAACCCAATATTATTTATTTTATTGAAATTACATTTAAAATCACCACTGATTATGAATTTTTTTTTTAATATCTAAGTACATTGCTATTCCCTATATCGAATGAGTGTAACCATAAAATAATTTATACAATTGAAGGGTTTGCTGCAAAAAGGAGGTAGCTCCAATTTTTCCATTTGTTGGGAAACCAAACAAAACGTTTAAAAAATTCAAATTTTAAGTTATGTAAAAATATTGTTGTTGCTTACTTTCAATTATGGTGTTTACATATTACGATTGGAGCTGCATCCTTTTTGTGCCAAATAAAAGAGGTTTTTTTTTGACACAAGAAAGTGTTTCTAACTCCCAACAGCTATGGGATGGAGCTACCTCCTTTTTGCAGCAAACCCTTCAATTTTAAAAATATAAAACAGCAAAAAAAAAACTACAAATATATAATGGATGACGACGCCTTAAGAATTCGTCGTTCTTTTTCTGTGCGCAAGTAACGTTTAATTCCGACTATAATAGCTCAGTTTTATGTAATCAATTGCGTCAATGAATTTTGATGAAGTCACTTCTATATTTGTCGGGTACTTCCTGTTTATTCGAAGGCCATGGTGCGTTTGTGTGTAAATTTTTAGTGGTTAATTAATTTACGTATGGCGAAACAGCTGACTTTCGGATGAAAAAAAAATTAATTTCATTTTTTTGAACATCTCGTTCATTGGAACTCATAATTATCCTCAATATCTTCCAAACGAGGAGATATCGGTCAGGCCTTCTGTACCGTGCCCCGCTATTGATACCCACTTGACTGGCAATACAGCTAAATTCTCCAGCAATTTCAGAATGGGATCATGAGAAAAGTAGTCAGACATACCTCTCTAGAGGTTAAAGAACGCCGACCTGCACCCGTTGCCGTCGGTGGGTGAGTTCATCCACTGGAGACACATCAGTTTTTTTTACATGTAGCAGCACCTAACCAACCCAGTGTTAAACACTATGGCCCCACCACCCTTACCACATCGATGGTAATAATGATGTCTATAATGTACATCATTATACTTTTGTACAAGCTCAGATCACAATGTGTCATACTAAAAAATTGTAGAAAATGTAACCTAGCTACAGGAAATATACTGATGACCTATTGTAAATAGATTCATTTGTAGAATCTATATTGAATTCTGTAATGATTTTCTAACAAGTTGATACAGGGAAGAAGTGAAAAAAAAAGAGGAGATATCTAATAAATATTATACTTAATAAGATACGTGCCCGAAATCGTTAGAAAGTTCTTTGAAAATGTTAGCCATTCCCTTGAAACACTTATAATAGTTTTAGGAAAGTGAAATTACTTACATTCCAGACTAGAGCCCTTCTTGCCCAGAGCGGAATGTATGGGTCTACTTAGTGTTAACGAGTTACGGATGAGACACATACTTAACCCATTCTGAATAGCGCCGAATCGTCCCGTGGAGTCGGATCACGAATCCCTTCAGGGGAGATGGGTCGTGAATGATTCAGTGGGTGATATATCACATCCCGTGAACGGCTTTAAAGAGCCAATTACAATTGAAAGATCCGTTTAGGCTGATGAACGATACAACAATGGATCAGCAAAACAGTTGTCATCGTTCACGATCCGCCGACAATCGGACTAATAGTATCTCCTATGTACGAATGGATACGAATAACGCCGATTATCTCGACTTTCCTCCGTTTGTACCCCCCCCCCACCACCTCCGCCTGACAGATACATATACAACAGCCGTGGAAGGTCGTCCTCTCTAAGACCGGTCGCTGACTCACTAGGGAGACTCCTTACGTCAGGACGACATTCCAATGATGGAAGACTGTTGCTGTAAATGTTATATACCTGTCTTCGGATATGGACTCTCCTCTGTTACTATAGGCTGAATGGTTGGTCACTTGTTCATCCATGGATCAGCAGCCTCCCTAATATTAGTACTTTTACCGAAATAATTATAGATCCTCAGATGAATCTATTTACAAATTATTTTGTATTTCCTGTAGCATCAATACATTATATACAGGTTTTGTTATTTTATAGAATTATATAATGAATAAACAAGTATAATGATATACATAATACGTGACTGGACTAAACTGACTAATAAAGGTGATGGGGCTCACCTTTTTGATCATACTAATTCTTATCATATTTTCCCCCGACAGTCTGTTGCCATCGATGCGGGAGGGGTGGTGGGGTCATAGTGTTAAACACTGGGTTTGTCAGGTGCTGCAACGAGTCAAAAAACTTAATGTGTCTCCAGCGGGTGAACTCACCCACCGACGGCACACCAAGCAACGGGTGCAGGTCAGCGTTCTTCAACCTCTCGAAAGAGGTATGTCGGACCTCTTTTCGCATGATTCCATTCTGGAAGTGTTGGAGACATTTGGCTGTATTGTCAGTCAAGTGGGTAAATAGCGGGGCACCGTACAGCAGAGCTGGCCGGAAGACACATTTATATATCATCAATTTGAGACGCAAGCGACAGGTTAGGTGTAGTTAGCAAGTGCGATAGCCGGTAGTAGACCTTTGTCGTACTTTTCTATTTTATTACTAAAATGAGTAGAGAAACGGAGATGCCTATCCATTTTTATACCCAAATAGTTCATTGAGAAAGCTGGTGAGTTCTCTTGCCCTCCTATGCTATACGATTTTGGCAAGGATTTTTTCCCCTTTTGGAGGGAGAAGATTACACAGTCGGTCTTCCCGGCGTTTACGCTGATGTTTAACATGCCCAGTATGTCACTGATAACGTTACAAACTGACTCGGTGTGTAAGAGGTCTTTGTGCACTCATGATGCTGCTGTAAACAGCAATGTCATCGGCGAAAGCGATTTCAGTAGCTCAATAAACTAACTTATATGTATATATATTATTTAAATTCTAAGTATACATTAAAACTTACCGGGAAAGACCGAAATTCGGTGAATGTCAATTTCATCAAGTAAATGGTAAGATTCACCAAGTCGCTTAAAGTGAGTCTAAAGTATTTTCAAAATATCTTCGTTTCCTTCTTGTACTTGTGAAAGTCGTTATTTGACATTCACAAGTGTTTATCGTTTAAAAAAATATAACCCACATTGCATAACAAGAATGTAACATTTCTTATGCGATTGCTAATTGGAACAGTTGTTACCTTTGGTAGAAACGCGAAAAATACATTTTTAAAGACTCATTGAAATTTTTTATTTTGTACAAGAGCTTTGACAGCTGGCCATTTTGAGGTAGTAAACAACTTGGCAACGTATTTGTATGGTGAACTATCAGTCCAGAAGTTCCTTTCTTACGTAAAATTAAAAAAAAAAAGTGTATACTCGTTTACTGCCAATGGACTCCACGAGGGTTTCTTGGTAACTTGTAATTTTTTTTTTTTATCAAAAATACTTTAATTTATTTATTATCGAGAAAAAACAACAACAAGGAAATGCAGAATGTATCGATCCTATCCAGAGAAGCTGTCACTGGTAATAGCCCTAGGACTGAGGATAATAATAATGAGAAATAAATAAAAAAAATATATAACATACTATATACAATAATAAAAAACCAATCTGTTGGAATAGACTCGAACTACATTGAGTACAAGGGATTTATACTGCTACACCTAATCAATAGTTTTTATGACTGATGTTCCCACATTACCTTCACCCTCTGCCGCAAGTCTGTACACTAGTTTTTTTTTAATTCCATTCCTTTCCCAGTATTCGAGATAGTATGGTGTAGGCTTCCATCTCGACAAAAGGCTGACATGGTACCCACACATGAGGCTAAAAAGACAAGAACTAAACAGACTACTTCGAGGGACATCCCATCTATCAATAGTAAATAAATAAGTAATTTACAAAGTTATACCTAAGCCAATCTGGACACACAGAATAGAGCTATGGGGGGACAGTAAAAAAGTCGAAGATCAAGCGTATCCAATCCTTTCAATAAAAGACCTGAGAACAATAGTAAATGCCCCTTATTACATTAGCAACAAAACCCTTCATAACGATCTTAATATACCTTACATTCTTGAACTAATCCCTTCCAAGTTCATGAAATTCCACAGTGACCTTTCCAACCACCCTAATCCCCTGGCACAGTTATTGCACTGCATCCCTATAATCTTCCTCGGAGACTAGAATGGCAGTGGCCTCGTGACCTGCAAAGATACGTGACAGTCGGAGCCCTGGCAAAGGCCAGTTTCTCTAATCCTGCCCTGAGCGTCTGTGGCTCTCGTGCTCTTGGCCAGCCTCCACCGACTTATATCCGGTGACGAGCTGACGGACGAACGTGGGGGACTTCCAAAGACTCCGCTTCCTCTTTCGCATGCGAGGGGGGTGCAACCATGTGGATTTGGGAGGTATCAGGGCTATTTGTAAATACTGTATGAATGAGCGAGTAAATGAAGAATTGTAAATAGGGTGGAAATATAATTGTCCTACACAACCTCCCTAATCCCATAGCACAGTCATTACCGGTCACTACACATTCATATAATCCTCCTTGGAGACTAAAGTGTAGTGGCCTCGTGACCTGCTATAAATACGTGACAGTGGGAGTCCTGGAAATGGCCAGTTTCTCCAATCATGTCCTGAGCGTCTGTGGCTCTCGCCATATTCGTCCGCATCCACTGGCTCTCGTCCACTGACACGGCTGACGGACGAACGTGGGGGACTTCCAAAGACTCCGGTTGCTCTTTCGCATGCGAGGGGAGTGCAACCATGTAGATTAGGGAGGTATCAGGGCTACTTGTAAATACTGTACGAATGAGCGAGTAAATGAAGAATTGTAAATATGGTTGTAAATAGGTTGGAAATATAATTGCCCAAGAAATACTAGAGAGGTTTCTGAGCTTTTTGCTTGTATAGGTCATAGATGGGTTCATGATTTGAACTTTATGATAAACACTTGAACTTAACTTTTCCGGAGGGCACTTTTCATCTCCCGATGCGTTTAAACTGCTCTAACTGCGTTCTAAACACGCTAATAACGGTCCCGAGTGGCCGTTTGAACATTCTCCCAACCGGACTAGTAATGGATACTGAGCAGCCGTAGGCACTTCAACTAACTTTCCAATAATAAAAAAAAATGGTCTATTGGAAAGGGTATTGTTAATAAGCCAGCCCAAGAAGGGGGAAAGTAGCTACGGTTATACTAGGATTTAGCTACTAAACGGGGATATTGTCTGTAGAGCAGAGGAAATGGTTTTTACTTTCATCCGTAGCCGTGATCTGTAAGGTATAATAATAATTTCAAAGAAAGCGACCTTTCGCTGGCACTAGTCCCTTCTTACCTCACTCGGTGGGGTCGATACACTTGCCCTTCACTTCATCACTCGTGTCTGCCTTTCCTATGACCAGACATTCCTCACTCCGATTGGAATTCGTTTTACGTATATATATATATTTTAGTTTTAAAATACTTCTTTAGGTTACTTCCGTATTTTTATCCAGGCTAAATAATACGTTGTTTGTCTGTCCACAAATGGATTCATTCAGGCTCGCACTGACATTTGAAAGGCGTCGAATCTAAGTATAAAATCTTATTTTTCTTTATCTGTTCTCACTTTATAGACCCGAGTTTCTTTTAACGTGCAGTTCTAGCGCTATTTAGTGTAGTTCTAAATCACATATACAATAATTGGTTACTCAATTGTCAATCTGCTCTCAAGAAGCAGTCTTGTATTTTGTCACGAAATTAGAGGACTCCTGGAAAAAATGATTCTTCCTTGCTATTTTCCAGATAATTGGTGCCTATTTACTGACAGCTCAAAGTTAAGTTAAATTGTGTCCTTCTACACAATGGGAATAAATATGGTTCAAAACCATTTGCTGCAAAGAAGTATTTGACACCATAGCTTTGGTCTTGGAGAAGATTAAGTGTCTTGAATCATCAATGGGTGATTAGTAGAGACATAAAAATGGTAAACTGTCTCCTTGGAAAGCCAAATGGCCACACCAAATATCCTTGCATATTGTGCTTCAGGGGTGGCTGTAGAGACAAACATGGACTTAAGGGAAAAGAGGGTCATTAACGGCCCATTAGTTGAACAAGAGAAAACAATCTTTCCTCCACTATAGCTCGTCCTTATGAAGAAGTTTGGAGGCTGAGCGCAAAACTTGGACTTTATTGGTTACAGATGTCTGAAATTTTTGAAGAGCTGTTTATTTCGGCCAATCATATGGTAGTTTATTTTGGCCAAGTAGTAAGTAGGCTCTGGTGAGCTCTGGCGGTGTCGGGATTGTGAACTAGTCATCTCTTTCTATACTGAAGCAGAAGATTTACTGATAAAATATGGAAAGGTAGGACGGTGTTTTTTGGTCCTAGAAGAGGGTAACTTCTATTTATTCATGGTGAAGAAGTTAGAACAACAGTGAACTATTTTAACCCGGAGATTTCTCATTGAACGCCTTACTTAATACCGCTTGCAAATATTTATTTTTTAATTACTAACTAAATATTAAATGATTAGTGGGCCTTAATATTCATTGATTTTAACATCTCCGACTTGAAGTATAAATTCCATGCGTCTAAAAAAAAAAAAAAACACTGGTTGAGTTAGAATCCCGAAATCGACGGTAATGACCGTTTGAATGACTTTTTGTAATTACTAATTTTGTAATAAAGACAGAGAAATGCGAGTCAGTTAATAAATGCGGGTAAAGTTTTCAGCAAATTTATTATGGAAAAAAGATTCGACATATAATTTCTGTTCCGGACAACAAGAGAAGAAAGTAAGTGTTAAACATAATTTGCAATAATTGGTAAGAAAAGTCAATTGCAAAATAATAGAAACAAAAAGAGATTGATATTAGTGCATTGTGGGTAGCAATGTGTAACAGCTGATAGGTTTGAATTACCAGAACACGAACAATAATAGATAAAATAGTTGTATGTCTTCCAGCAGCTGACAATAACTATCATCTGTTGACACCAATGTTGAATATCAACTCCAATAGAAAAGTCCCATGGAAATAATTTAGCAAACATGGTTAGTCTTCATAGTCTGTTAGATATCATGCAAGTCGTATTACAAGTGATGAATATGCTCGTATATTTGAACACCTGCCAGAACACCTTTCTACCCGTTGTCGATTTCACGCCGGCAATAAACGAAGAAATCACAGTTCGTATTGGCTCCTGTTCAGAAATATCGTTTTCTCGACACCTTCAGCTCTGCTGGACGGGCGCCAGGACACTCGTACCCTTTGACGGCGCCTGTTAATATGCCCAAGGATGATCCGAAGAAAGCTACTTACTACGAGCACACGCTCTTGTTGCACAAGAGACTTGTTACCGTCGTTGTGTGTATGGCACGTCCTCAACAGACTGTTACAGGAACAATATGCCATTACTGTTACAGACAAGTGACTCTCTTGTCACTGCTAATAACTGAACAGACCCTGAGGCTAATAATGCATTCGACACCTCAAAGGCGGAAATGTGGTTCTTCTTGAGTAACCTACATTCCACAACAATGTCATCGTTCAGTTGTAATTCTTTATTTTATATTTCTGAATTATGTTATGTTGTAAATAATGAGGTGTAAAGGAATTTAGTACCATAAAAGTAATAAGTGAATATTTTAATATAGTAGGAAATTCGTGTATTGGCTTAGCAGAAGTCTACATTGGGAATACAAGATACTTAGGTTACGTGTAGTGTGCAAACATTACATTATAGCTTACAAAAAGGTGTGGCAATCTTCATTTATGTCTGAGTGTCAGACTGCCCTATACGTCGGCAAAGCCGCGAAATGATCATCCCTCTTTGTAATTCTAAAATGATAATAAAAAAAAACCGGTCCTAATTGCATTTTATAGTTTTTTTATATGATGGAGAGTATGCAAAAATAATAAAACTGAACGTAAGAAAACTAGAAAAAACCTTTCTCTATCCTATCACCTTTCACAAGTCAAAAGGTGTAGAAGATTTGAAGCTATTGAACCGCATGGTTGAAGGCACATTATAATTTCCAATATTGGATTGGAATGGTTCATGGCCAACACCACCCGGGAATGTTTTTTTTTTTCTTTCTTGTAAATTTAGTTTCGAATTTGCGAACGAGTGGTAATAAATTAGCTGTGCGCTGATTGATCGTCCACCTCGATTTAAAATTGTAAGAATATATTAATAGAATGTTGTGAACTAGTTTTTTTTTTTCAAACAACGATGTCTGTAAGCGATATATTTTTCAACATTTTTATAAAATAATATAACTATGTTTTAAATTATTTCCCAGTAATTTAATAATCTAAATTCAATCAATCAGAAAAAAACAACTCTGTTTATATTTATTATTGATTTAAAATTGTTATATTTACACCACTTTTTCTATTGTATTTCTTTATACAGTTTGAAATAGCGTTTAAATAAGTCAAAATTGATTGTATGAAGTCGATAGGATCGGGATAATCAATTGTGTGATACTATCGACAATCTGTCACCCCTAGTGCCGGCTCCTCTGCCACCCCCCCCCCCCCCCATCCGATAGAAAATCCATAGTGTCCTCTTCTCCGAAGAACTAGGAAGGCTCCGGTTACACAGAACAGGCCGTGAACAGCTGACGAGTACTCACAGGTATCGGAGATCCTTCGGTGTCAGGCGATAGACCATGGGAGATAAATAGGGAGATAGGAGGCATCGCATTTCCAGCGTGGCACCGGATGTGCTGCCACTGCCTCGTCTATGGACACTTGCAAGACTTTCACCGCTCATATCCCATTGCTCCCGCGGTAACCGGAACTGGACAATCCGTCCGTATAAGTTTTAACTGCTTCGGAAGTCTGTCTCTGTTTGAGATTAATTTCAACTATTTCGAAAGTAGCTAGACATTAACAGGAAGAAGATTTCACTCATGGGGTCATGCTTGTAGGCGGAAACTATATTTTATGATATTTATTTTATTCAGAAATGTAACCCGTAGTGAACAAATTTATTTTCTATTTAAAAAAAAATGTATGGCAATAAACATGTTGTTATCACTTCTCTTCTTTGAGCGTGAAAAATCCTCAGTCCAAGAACCAGAATGATGAACATACTCTGATTCCAGCGGTACTCTAGACAAACATTGATGGTGTGGTGCCTATGTGGAGTGGCTATACTATGAAATAAATCACCTTCTGTCTCTCATATGCGGTTGTCAGTGAGCAGTGTGTATGCTGATGTAGGGAAATGCGGAGGATCCACGTAGGGAAGAAATTCAATCTTAGTGTAGGAGAAGGGAAAATTAATAACTCACCGCGCCCTTAAAGATTATAAAACTTATGTTTATAGTTAGCCGTGATTTCCCCCCCCCTTAATTTCCCCTTGTTATTATAAATTATGGAAATCAGTATAGATTCTGCATAAATGAATCTATTTACAGTAGGTCATAATATGTCCTGTAGATTGCAGTTTGTGATTGTTACAAAAGTATAATGCACGTTATAGATTTAGTATCTAAACATGTTTAAAAGTTATGGGACTCACCTTATGAATGATAGTCTTAAAACTACCTTACCTCTCACAACTAAATCAACCTAATTTTCCCCGACAGTCTATTGCCATCGATGCGGGAAGGGTCATAGTTTTAAACACTGAGTTTGTTAGGTGCTGCAACGAGTCAAAAAAATTAATGAACTCGCCCACCGATTGCACATCAAGCAACGGGTGCAGGTCGGCGTTCTTTAACCTCTCCCGAGAGGTATGTCCGACCACTTTTCTCATGACACCGTTTTGAAATTGTTGGAGACTTTTAGCAATATTGTCAGTCAAGTGAGCATATAGCGGGGCACCGTACAGCAGAACTGTACAACAGAAACAGACAAATTTATGTATCATTAGTTTGAGACGCTGCGACAAGTTTGGCGAAGTTAACAAGTGTGAAAGCCGGTAAGACCTGTAATAACTATGGGGTAGAACGGGCTTGTTGTAGATACTTGAGTTCATTCCACTGTTTCACCCTCTCTAGTTGTCACTCCCTGTATGACATTGTATCCTAGCTAATTGTGACTACCAGCATGCCGTCATAGGACATCATCTGAGACCAGACATGAGCCGGCACCTATGCTGAGATCACACGCTCTTGGGATGGTGTATTCCGGAAGTACATAGCCCTGCGGTTTCACTTTCGGCGGAAGTATGTAATTGCAGGTGATATCCTCATTTTCTATTCTCTCTTACTGCCAGAGAGTATAAGGAGTTGTATCAATGGTTCGTCTGTAATTATTAGCAATAAGTGGAACAAAGCATTAGTGAATTTTATTTTTATTGTACTTTTCAGTGTGTACAATTCCATTTGTCATACAGACGAATATATATGTATTTTGCAAGTCATATCATGTATGTTGATATTAAAATTTCAAGCAGATTTCAAATCAATTTTAAGCAAAGGGCTTGGGGTCAACATTATATGAGCAGAGAGAAGAAAAATACTCTCCTGAAATTTCGACTAAATTGATTCCTCACACATTGACAGGACATGCATTATTTTAACTTTATTTATAGATTCACAACTGTGACTAGCGTCATAACCAACTAATGTACTGTAAGTGTGATAAAAAGATGTATGATAAAAGATGACAACATTTGGACAGTCATTGCATCAGTGGGTTTAGGTGTCCGTGCAGTTAGTCGTTCGTGAACGTAAGGTATTCAAGACATACATTCATAAATACGAAATGCGATTGCCCCATACTTGTTGCTTGATAACAATGATAACATTTTAATGACGTTATTGAATATATAATATGTGTCGAAAGGAAAGTTGAGTCCTGTCCTATCTCGATAAGTGAAGAATGGACCATTAAACCTCGACTGAGAGAGAACACGTTCTTTTTTTTTTGCAGGATGGTGGTCTAAGGAACCAGGTCCGTACATAATACCCGTTCGACCTTTCACAAAGCCGTAAAAGACCAATACAATCTGACTGGTTGCAGACCTGGACACGGAAGAGGACTAAAAAC
Organism: Acanthosoma haemorrhoidale; assembly: GCA_930367205.1. Lineage (NCBI taxonomy): Eukaryota > Metazoa > Arthropoda > Insecta > Hemiptera > Acanthosomatidae > Acanthosoma > Acanthosoma haemorrhoidale. The sequence continues at coordinate 35,681,559 of OV884011.1, forward strand.
CGGAAGCAGCAATCCTCCGAAACGGGAACCAGTGCCACCAAAATCTCAGGAGGGTTAAAATCAAGAACTGTTAGTCACACGGAACACTTATAGTAATAAAGATGTCACGCACTCTTGAAAAATCCTAAACTTAAATGTCCCGAAAGATTGTTTGTACTGTTTTCGTATCCCGTTACTGTCAATATCTTTTTTCTTCGTAAAAAAACAAAATAAAACAAAAGAATTAAATCATGAAACCAGTGGGATTATTTACCGCACGTAGTGACTAATATTTTAATCAGTTTATTATTCAAATAGACAGAAAAGAAAAATGATGAAACTCAGTATTGAAAATTATTAATTTTTACTCGTGTCCCTGGCAAGCGTATTTTTTTTTTGCTTTACTCATTTATAACTGATGATAAATTTTGAATATCACAGAAAAGTTATTTGATTGAAAAATTTTTCTTGAACATTAATTGAAATTTTTCAAAACCTGTGATTATGAAGAGGACAGCTGTTCAGGGGTAAAAGCCCGGAAACGGATATACTTCAAAGGTGGAACATTTTTTAATCACCCCATTTTAAGTAAAATATCCTGAGCCCCCCCCCTCCCTAGTAAAAGAAGGGGCGTGGCTTCAGTTTCTACAAAATAAATAAAAAACAATTCATCCAATCAAAGAAATTGATGTAACATTTCTAGATCTTTGAATTCTGCGTAAAGTGAGTGCCAATACTTAAAAAGTACTTCGCTTATAAGGTTATTAGCTTCTTCCGAAATTACCGTCATTTTTTCAACTTTTCCTAGTAAGTGAGAATTTTCATGAACTGTCCTGAGTTTTTTTGTTTTGTTTCAAAGTATTAAATTGAAAAATGCCTGGGTATAAATTATCTTGTGATGCTTGCTATACTAGATTCTCCTTCTTGAAATATTGTGTTCTTGAAACCAGGATAAGATACAATGCCTTATATATGTTAGTTCCGGCAGTTTTAAATATTCACATTCCAACAGCCTCCCGTTTTCTCACGCCTTCGCGGTTGTGAGCACATGTTCATGATTTAGACAAGGTAAAAATAACTTTGTTAAATTGGTTTTGAAGGATAAGAAAATTTTAGAAATTGGTCAGCTGTTTCATGATCTTGGATATTCAGACAGGAGAATTACCATTCATTGATATCACCTACAAGTTACAACATAGTACAGAAACTCGAAAAACACGTTAGATCGGGGATGAAAGAGTACGAACATGTTGGCTCACTTCCAATGACCACGAAGAAACAACCGCATCTCAAACAATATCATGCCGATGCACACCAAAGGATGCAAATCAGCGTGCAAAGGAATGTCTTGCATTAACTCTCCACCAACCATTCACTCTGAGAATAACTTAGAAGGACAGTACGATGACTTACTACTGAATCAATTGGAAACACTGAGTGATGATGAAGATGACCCAGAAGAGGGTGACTCAGAGCAAACCGCAGAGAGCATAGAGTGCCCTGAGCATAGAGAGGATAGTGCCCATGCAAACCCACCTCGAGTGATGTATAATTTACTCCACTACCCTAATGTTCTATGTATAATATTCTATGTATCAATTTGTAATGTTCTATACATACTATTCTATGTCATCCCGCCCAGACCCCGATATAGCATCCCATAACCTTCAAAAACACCTTCATGAGATCGAGTATTGGTCCAACCAATGGCGGATCAAAGTTAATGAAGGAAAATGTTCCCACAGTACCTTTACCCTCTGCCGCAAGTCCTGTCCACTATTTTATTTTAATTCCATTCTTCTCCCATTATCCGAGATAGTACGGTACTTAGGCTTCCATCTCAACAAACGGCTGACCTGGAACCCACATACAGGGCTAAAAAGACAAGAACTAAACAGATGCTTTGGGCAACTGTACAGATTACTTCAAATGACTATGGCCATCTCGAATACTAAAGCCAATCTGGACATATGGAATAGAGCTATGGGGGACAGCAAAGAAGTCGAACATCAAGCGTATCCAATCCTTTCAATCAAAAGTCCTGAGAACAATAGTAAATGCCCCTTATTATGTCAGAAACAAAACCCTTAATATACTATAATATGATAATAAGATATATTATCATAACGATCATAATATACCTTAAATTCTTGAACTCATCCTTTCCATGTTCATGAAATTCCATAGTAACCACCCTAATCTCGTAGCACAGTCATTGCACTGCACCACTCATCCCTTAATCCTCCTCGGAGACTAAAACGGCAGTGGCCTCGTGACCGGCTATAAATGCGTAACAGTGGGAGTCCTGGCAGTGGCCAGTTTCATGTCCTGAGCGTATGTGCTCTCACGCTCTTCGTCAACTTCCACTGGCTCCGCATCAGGTGAAGCGGCTGACGGCGGAGCGTGGGGGACTTCCCAAGACTCCGCTTCCTCTTTCGCATGCGAGGGGGGAGGTGACAACCTTCTGGATTCGGGAGGTCTCTGGGCTGTTTGTAAACACTGTATGAATGAGCGAGTGAATTGTAATTGTGAATATGGTATGAATGAAAACATTTATTACAATTACTTATTGCCTTATAAGGCAGATTGTAATTTTATCGCAATAAAGAAGTTTCATATACATAATATTCTATTTATATTGTGTAATGTTCTAGATATAACATAATTGTTCTCCCCATGTTCTTCATTAATGATTTCCAGTCTCTTATCACGACATAATTAATTATCTTATAACCACCTACTTTAACGTATTATTATTTTGTTCAATTTATATTCTATAAATATTCGTTTAAAAAAACAAAAAAACGCCAGACTATTCAATCACCTAAATACCATTACGTTTTAACTTTTCCTGTATTAGTACTCATTGAACGCAGAATTTAATGATCCACAGCATTTACTTTGAGCTACTGTCTCTTCGAAAAGCAGCTACTACTTTTGTCGAAAAACACAATTAAAGCGAAGATCGTACTTTGAAAAAAATGATGGCAACTTCAAGAGAAGCCTTATAACCGAAGTAATTTTTATGTATTCGTACTCAATGTAAGCAGAATTTAATGCTCTTAAAATTATATATTATCTTATCACGAATAAATTTGAATTATTTCCGAATTCAACTCCCAAGTCCTTATATTATTTCTTTTTCTACCCGCCATAGTTATCAGTACTGTTTGTTAATAATGCAGTGTCAGTAACTGCTTCTAACCGTTTTTCCCTTTGCCACATGTCCTACTTGTTGGCTAAAAATAGCAGTTTCTTAATATACAGCTTGTATGGAACTATTTAGCAGTTACTTCCGTTAGTGTGTGTCTAACTGTTTGTTCCAATATGCATTCGTCTGTGGTTGATGCATTGCTAAACAAATAAGCGCGCGTTAAGAGGACCTTGTCTTCTTCCTTTCTCGTCCTAGTCAGCCTTCATAAATCTTGGTCGGGGATTGCGGACTAGATGATTGAACTTCGCGTGGAATTATGATGAAGTTGGTAAACTACAGTTACCTGTTGTTCAGTTGGGGAAGGTACCATGTTTGCTAACTGTACACCAGAAAGTACTACTGCCATAAACCGAGACATTGACATTTTCGAGTATAATACACTGTAGCTATCGAGCAATGGTATGAAGTTACCTGTCTTGACACCCGCGACCTGTAGTCTGCAACCGCAGAAAATATTTGAAATTATGTTTGCGTTAATGTGACTGTCGGGATAGTAAGAGGGACCTCCGCCGCGAGCTAGGGTCTCTAGGATCCGGGCGCCGTCCGACGGGCGTCAAAAAAGAGATGAAATGGGTAAACCTGTGGTCTTTTACCTTTGCCGGTGGCCTAGTCGGCGGGCAGCTTTATTCGTATTGATCTGACTCCATAAGATCTTAAAAGGTGTGCCCCGACAGTGCACTCTATGTTCAGGAGAAGAGGTACAGGGTAGGTATTATGGGTAGTTTGTGTGGTCTTGGAATGACCACGAATTCACAATCGGTATCTAAGAGTAGGCGAATACCGCCAAGATCCCAAAGAGTGTGATGCCCGCGTCCTCTAGTGAGCTCCTTGTACGTGAACCAGTCCCCCCTCTCTAACTGACCCCTAATGTACGAGAAGGGGGACTTCTATTTATTCATGGTGAAGAAGTTGGTACAATAGTATCCTAAACTTGAAATTATTTGTATCATTTTTTTTTTTCTCTGTTGTGTCTTTTGTTTTATTGATAGATGAAACAGTTTCTCTATTGCCTACAAACCATGTAATGTGCAAATACAGGGAGTATTAAAAACCCATGCTGAATGAATACCTACTGATTAACAAACAAACCACTTTGAGAGACTTCACCTTATTTCAGGTAAAATCAAGCAGCCATTGATAAACCCGGCAGAACACTGATCTGAGACTCGTTCCACAACACCTCACCCTGTCTCTACTGGAAATAATGCCATTATAGTGGGTTGTTTTCGTTAATAAAGTGTTTTTAAGTTTTCACTGCTGCCAGATCGTTAATTGCAGGGCATAAACCTTTTGTATCTGAAGTAAAAAAAACAAAAAAAATAACCTGTTATATTTCGAGGATATTTGACTTCGTTGTTTTATGAGAACTATTTATTCTGTAAAGTGTGCAGGACAAACCATCATTCTATTTGGCATACTGAAGGCTCTGCGCTGGTCATCAGACTGTGCGTTGGCTTGGGTCTGAGATAAGCAAAAAAGAGGCTGATAAGGTTATCTGGAGAGACTGAGATATCGGCAGTATGTTTGCACAGTACCAAGAGACTTTCATTTCCCGGCATTTGGTCGGTAAATTTTCATTTCGGACCGTTTCCGAAACGTAACAATTTAGGTCAAAAAGTATTAGACAGCCGCTGAGTGTTCGTACCCAAATAACGTAACCGTTCAGGCAGAGAGCGTGAAGGAATTACTTCAACATCGTACTGTATTGTTTTGCTTCTCTGTAAACATAACAATGCCAACCTATTTTAAAGTTGGTAATATGAGAAAATGTTTGAATAATTCAAGCCTTGGGTCTCATCAGCAAAGCTTTTGCGCCGAACTCGGGCATCCTCAGGGCTAGAAAAAGTTGAAATATATTTGGTTAGGAAGAAAGTGATTTCGGTTTGCCACCAGTAGATAGAGTTATGTTTGTTTCGTTATTCTTTTGTCAATGTTAACTGTTAAATGTTAGAATTTTTTTCTTTTGAGATAAGGTAGTCGATACCTTTAGGTTGCTATAGAAAGAAATTCCGTGTAATTTAGTTTACAACTGTCAGTTTTAATAATATGGAGTGAAAAAATAAGCATTTTCAACACATTTTACTTTTTTATTTTCATTGAACGAGTGAAGTTTACAGTGTTGGTTGTTATAGGTAACAGAACGCACTTGCCAGAATAGGTTTAAAAATTTTTGTTCTGGAGATTTTTCACTGAAAGATGACCAACGTTCTGGTCGACCTTCTGAAGTTGACGATGACAAAATGAAAGCATAATTGAATCGAATCGTCATATAACTGTGCAACATTACGCATTATATAGAGAATATTATGCATAGAACGAACGTTACACATTATACATAGAATATTACACATTAATGAAAATGAAAAAGAAGAAGAGATTGCAGGAAGATGGTTAGCAACCATTTGTCCGGAAGGGTAATAAATAAATATTAATTGAAAATTAATTAAATTCAAAATGCAAAGGCCCTAACAAAGTGTCACTTTTAAATTTGTTTTTAAATTATTGAAATTAGGATCTAAATATTCATTATGATGACTTAATATTTGCTACTTGAAGATGTACCAAATTAGTTCGTGACTCGCAGTACTTTTCATGACAATCGATTGAAGTTGATCGATTAAATCCTTTAAAAAAATCGATGCTTTACTCTATTTATACGTTTGGACTCGGTATCGTAAACTAACATTAATTTGCAAAGAAAATCTGTTTATAATTTATCGTTATAACATTGACTGTTACTTCATGTTATTCTAAATAAATGAACATTTTGAAGCGACGTGTACATTCTTTCGTTTGTGTGAAGTTTGCTAATGATAGTTAAATACCATTTGATAATAAGCTTATAAAGTGCAATTTAAAAACGTGGAATGTGCACTGAAAATGGCTGGCTGCCTGGTCGCACAGTGCGTTACAACTGCCTGGCCTTTGATAGCCCGCGGACATCTCTTCAATGAATCCTTAATCAGTGACCTTCACTTTCATCTCCCGCCTTTCCCTTTCCCGCCAACACCGGTTCCTTTCTATCGCAGCCTTATATATATATTCTCCAGCTAATAACAGACATTAATCTATTTAGCTTGTTATATATACTAGTTTGAAGGTAATGATAGGGTACAATACTTAACACTGAGTACTCATAGAAACCCACTTCTAAGAAGACACGGTTTTAGTTAATCATATTTTTTATATGTTGTGGAACGTATCTTAATATGGCAGAGTAGTATTATATTAACCTTTTATGCCTAGCGCTTGTAATTTATTAATTATTTGGCTGTGAAACAATTAGTATTCAATACTTTTGAGTAAAGTACCAAACAAAGGTATTTACGTCGTAGTTAATAATATGATGTATCATATATTGCTATTTTAGTTGAGTATAATTACGATAAAAGTCATAATAAAGCTGTTATGAAAATTACATTCCTAACTTTATTTCGCAACCCAAGTTTGATATAGAGGGATCATACTTTGCATGGTAGTTTTCACTTTATAATATTGCTGGAATGATCATGTTAACAAAATCGGAAGATCGCAATCGACTGCCTGAGATGGTTTGGTGTCAGTCTCACACATTCCCATGGGTAATATAAATGTAATAATATTTATTATTTATAAATATATTTTATTTATTAATATTAACTTGTGTGACCCTTGTCTCATGTTTATCCGACTACCTAAATACCTAAAAGTGTTCACTTCAAGTGTCTGGTTCCAACAAGTTGATTATGAATGGGATCACTTGTCGCGATAATCTATATAGGTTTATATTAAAAAAAAAAACATCCCTTTTATAATATGTACTACTCATATTTAATGTTTGGTGCTAACTATGAACTGACAGTAATTGAATAAAATAAAAGAATAGCTACTGGCACCGTCGCCTCAACTGGCTCGGCCGTAAGATGACCAGGAATGCGGTCATGGTCGACTAGTTCTCAGCTCAGGCGGAATCGACTTTTATCATCGTGCAGCATTGATACCTGGCTCAGTCGATTATATCATATAATCATACATCCGTTTTTTGATAATATTAGCTTACGCATGTCCCAAACAAACAACAACTGAGCTCCCCCCCCCCTTCCCCCGATAGATCAAAACCTCCTTTTGAGGTTTAATAACACATTTTAATTATTTGCTTTCAAGACAAAATGATCTCAGTTTTCTATGTAATTATTCAATTGACGTTTATAAATCTTTTCTAAAAAATTTAAGATCTTAAAAAACAAAATACTGGTCATCAGCTGATTTTTTGACAAGTATTTTCTACCTTTGATAATTGAATTTGATATTATTTAGAGCGAACTCATTTTATTATACACTTATTATTATAAATAAATTAACTTAATGGAAAATTAATATAAATAATTTACTCTAGCTTAAACTAATTCTAGATTTTCCAAAATTACTGAAGCTGACCAAGACCGCGAGAGCCACAAGCGGTCATGACATGATTGGAGAAACTGGCCTTTGCCAGGGCTCCCACTCTCACATATTTTTATCAAGTCACGAGGCCACTTCCGTTTCAGTCTCCGAGGAGGTTTATAGGGATGAATGGCGCAGTGTAATGACTATGCTAGGGGAGTAGGGTTTCGATGGAATTTCATAAACTCCGAAGGGATGAGTTGATGAATGTAGGGTATATTAAGATCATTATGAAGGGCTTTTTTGCTGGCGTAATAAGGGGAATTTACTATTGTTCTCAGGACGTTTGATTGAAAGGATCCAGCGTATCCAGCTTGATGTTCGACTTCTTTGCTGTCCTCCATGGCTTTATTATAACTTTGAAGATAAGTAATTTATTTTCTATCGAGAGGTGGGATGTCCTTCGAAGTAGTCTGTAAAATTGTCCAAAGCCTCTGTTAGTTATTGTCTTTTTCGTCTCTTGTGCGGGAATGGAATTAAATAAAACTAATGGACAAGACTTGCGGCATATTTTGAAGGTAATGAGGGAACATTTCAATTCATTAACTTTGATCCGCCGGTATTGGTAAGAAAGGAGTTAATTACTGCTAAAATGCAATTTCTTGTAACGTTCTTAAAGAGAATGCCTTATTAGCATACCGCCATTCAGCAAGTCAACTGTTATTTAAATAAATACAAATCCAAATTTAGCCGTGGGAATGAAATTACAAATGTAGTCCCGTAATTTGAATGGAGTTATATATTTCTGCCAACTGTCAATGCCTCCACTGTTGTAGATATCCTTTCTCCGAATTAGATCGTTACGTTATCTTATTCACTTGCTTTCATTCCATTCAAATGATAAAGAGAATCTGGTTGTTTGTATAACTTCCTGTCTCGTCAAACGTAGTCATGCATATATTTGCTTTTTGCTAATGGTTACTACCGAACAGACAGCATGTGACTGAATATATATGAACAAGATTTGTGCACCTTATGTCTGAGCTATGGGCATGAACTGAACTTTATGTCTTGATGAAGAATATAATAGCCACCTACAAATAATGAAGTGAATTTTATTAATTTATGACCTGTAACGCATTGCACAATACCGATTTTTTGGTAGGCAATGTTATGAGCATTACTGTACTTCGGCAAGAAAGTAATTTCGGTTTTTCAGTGTAAAATAAAACTTAATTTTTTTCTATACGAAAAATGCACTTTAATCAGCCAAATATCTTTCATTCTGTTCGATGACCTATTGCCATCTTTCTGGTGACTTCATGACCCCGCGCTCATAGAACTTCTGGTCATTATAAGCAAAGAACTCAACCAAGTGCGATTTAAGATCATCGATATTACTGAAATTTTTACCATTTAAGAAGTTCGAAATAAATAATAATCCAATAGTGGAAGGTCGGGGCTGTATGGGGGATGCGACATCACTTCCCAACCAAGCTCCAATAGTTTCGTACGTGATGCTAAAGATGTGTGAAGCCTCGCATTGTCGTGGCAGAACCCAAATATCGACCTTTTCAACAAGTCAAAGATGTCTTATATGATTTTTCAATTGTTGTGTGTGATATGTTTAACTGTTTTTCAATCTCTGGCACAGTTATCTGATGATTCGATTCAATTATGGCTTTCATTTTGTCATCATCAACTTCAGAAGGTCGACCAGAACCTTAGTCATCTTTCAGTAAAAAATCTTCAGAACGAATTTTTTTAAACCAATTCTGACATGTGCGTTCAATCAACACCATAAACTTAACATATCTGTTTGTGAGCCTCAGCCGCTTTTTTTACCTTAAAATTAAAAAGTAAAATGTGTCGAAAATGCTTATTTTTGCACTCCATGTTAAAACTGACCGTAAACTGGCAGTTGTAAACAAAATTACACGGAATTTGTTTCTATAGCAACCTAAAGGTATCGTCTACCAAATCTCAAAAGAAAAAAATTCTAACATTGGCAAAAGAATAACAAACATGACGCTCTCTACTAGTGCAACCCAAAATCACTTTCTTGCCAACCCAATACTTATGAAGTCTTCCGGTCAGCTATAGTATGATACATATCACATTTCAGTGAATCTACTTGACTTTCTGTTATTCCTTTTATTAATTGGTTTCACACTTTTCTTCGTCTTCACATTTGGACCACAAACCCTTATGTTTACACAGGTGTGTCTGTCTGCCTGTCTTTTCTTTGTAGGTCCCCTCTGTTCAAACTAGAAACATGAACTTTTATCAACCCCATGAAAAATAATGACTGGTCATTATCCAACTATTTGGTAATTTAAACATAAATATTTCCCTATTACATTAATTAGCGTGTTATCTTGAAGAGCCCGCCGACAAGTCCTTAAAACTTCTTCGTAGCCATACTGAAGTGTTTTTAATTGTGTAGTGTAAGCGGTTGAAATTATTTTATTTGGTTTATTTGTCTTTTTTTGCTTTTATATCTATGTAGCAGGTGCAGTCCATTTGCTTTAATATACATTATATATTAACATTCGCACCTGACTCCCATTAGTATTCTGCTTTTGTTTATCTGACCTCAAAGCCTCCCTCTGAATATGACTTGAATATCTTTCGACATTTAACTAGGCATCTTCACTCGTAATTTCCTATTATTTACTAATATTACTCCGTCTCCTGGAAGTATGTTTCTGTTCCGAATACTTTCCGCTGTCAGGTAATGATAAACCGCAGTGAAAGGCAAATAATTTTCTATTTTTAGACCTGCCATAATCTTCGGAACCCTGAAAGGTTGTTGCGCTAAAGTTTATTACGTACACAACAGGTGTTGCAGATGACGGAGTGAGTCTTGCACCATACTCTCTCAGAGATTTCCCAACGGCTGAGAAGTACGCCATGGTTCTTCATGACTACAATGGCTTCCCGTCCTCCGAGTCTTAAAGGAGGAAGGACGCTGGCAAGGACGGTCATCTGAAGTGTGGGCGATCGATGAATGGACAAAGATCTTACAAGATATAGAAACATGGACAAGTGACTTTCCTTTTTCTTTTGTTAATAACTATTCATACTCCCTACATTCTTAAACTCATCCCTTCCAAGTTCATAAAATTTCATTGTAACCTATCCAACCACCCTTTAGGGATGAGTGGTGCAGTGCAATGACTGTAGGCGATTAGGGTGGTTGGATTGGTTAATATGGAATTTCATGAACTTGGAAGGGATGAGTTCAAGAATATAGGGTATATTAAGATCGTTATGAAGGGTTTTGTTGTTGACGTTATAAGGGTCATTTACTATTGTTCTCAGGACTTTTGATTGAAAGGATTGGGTACGCTTGATGTTTTACTTTTTTGCTGTCCCCCATAGCTCTATTCCGTATGTCCAGATTGGCATAAGTATAACTTTGTAGATTAGTAATTGAGATATTCGAAGTAGTCTGTATAAAGCGTCTGTTTAGCTTGCGAATTATTAAGGATAAACGGTGGTCTACTTTTGGTGCATAATGTTGTCTCTGTTTTCAGTGGGCTAAGTTTTTCATTTATTGAAATCTGTGTCAAGTAATCCTACAATTCTTTATCATCAACCTAAGCAATCTACCTAGCAAGATCGTCTACTCATTTATAGCCAAAAATACCCAGTAGAACTTAAATTATTAATGCACAGTTAAATTTTAAATATTTGGAACATATAATATCTTAAAAAGAAATGAAAGTTTGATAGACTGAATTGAAGTCTCCTGCAAGGATCGCTTTCCTGGCCATTCCTCAGACGCCAGAGTGTCTTTTGCGGATACAGTTCATGGGTTCATTGGCTAATAAAATTAGTATTATGTTAATGATATATATTACGACTGTGTAAAATTATTACACCCGGTGAATGGGAGGATATGCACAGTGCAATAATTCCGCGAAAGCCTGAAAGGGCAGGGACAGCTGTGCATAGTATAAGAGAGAGAAATGGTTAAATGGATTAATTAAACCCCAGCTCCAGCTATTGTAGTATTATTAGTATTCATGGTTATTTTTAAACATAACCTTGTACACAGAGCTTATATTTATCCAAAACAAATCAAGGTTTCCAAAAGTAGGTTGGTTTACTTGAAGCAATCACAAAACGATCTATGAGATGCAGTGAAATGGACGGCTGTAGGAGAACCGCTAAAGGGACATAAGACGAAAGCCTTAATCTGCATACCAGGTCGCAGCCACTCCTGTCTCCCTCACAATGACTCTTCGTTAGTGACTGGCTCACTTTTGGCCATCGACTTCATATGCGAACAGTTATACAGTAGTATGGCTGTCCCTCTAAAATTTGAATCGCTTCAACAAATTTCTTTTATATAATATTATAAGAAACCGTAGTAAATAGTGTACGTCTGAGGTTTGAACCCAGGACCTCCTGGTTTCTGTCTGGCTACTCTACCGATTGAGCCATATTACGTTCAAACTCTTTTTAATATTTACACTTATTTCAGTAGCAAGAAACTTCTGTCTCTCTACAGCTGTAACATTTCTAAGATACATAAGCAAATTGATCACGTTCTAGGACAAAATGTTATGACATAAATGAACACATTTATAAAATCAACCAATTAAAAAATAAATAATATAAATTGTAAAAAATATATCGCAACGGAACAAAACATTTCTACGTCAGTCTCTCTCTTTTATGCAAAGGAGAGAGGGAGGGGTTATCTGCCCCTCTTAAGTCTAGCCACAACGCTAGATCTAGCTTTGTAGTTATAGCTTTGTTCAACTTTCAACAAGAACTAACCAAAGTCTTTGTTATTAATTTAATTTCTTTCGCTTTATTAGATTAAACCGTGGTTATTCATAATACGTTTTATATGTGTTGTTATTGCTCTTTTAGTACTGCCTAAAAATGCTCCCTCATTACGATTACCCTCTGCCCAAGCTCTGTCCATCCCCTCACTCATCCCTTAATCTCACTCAACAGAGACTAAAGCGACAGTGGCCTCGTTACATGCTATAAATACGCGACAGTGGGAGTTCTGGCAGCGGGGAGTTTCTCTACTTATACCCTTAGCGTCTGTGACTCTCCTGCGTCCTGATGGCTGTTTTCATTAATAAGTAAATAGGTTTTAGGTAATTTTTATTACATCAGTATCGTGTAATATGAAATTGTCGAAAGAGATAAGTTATCATGTTTATGTAGGGACGCTGTCCTAATAGTTTTCCAACGGTCACTACTTTTTACTCGTGACTTTGCGATTTGCATTTTACAAATTGTTTGATAATTTACACAAGTACAAGTAAGCATCCATGTTTATTGTTAGTTTGAAAATTGATTTAAACGGTAGATCCAGCGAAGGGTACGGTTTGGTACGCGGTATTTGACCAATGACACCACGGCCTACTATCCGCTGTTGTCCTTCTACCGACTGTTCAGTATTCCTGAATAGCTGTTCACCAGAACGGGAGAAATTGGGGTTAGGTGTCCCTCCTTGCCAAATACACAAACTGTACCCGTTTGCATTCAATATGACTTGCTCCTTGTCTTTTATTATGGCCTCTATGCTGTGACGTTTGTACTATAAACCGTTTACTGGCTTGAGGATGTCCAGGAATATTTCATGTAGCTCAGGAAGTTAAAAGACTTTACATTACTTCATAATAAGTTATTGGGAACTGCTCAAGTCAAAAGACCTTCAGTGTTTCTTAAAATTTCTGACACAAATTGACGTGTCAGGACCACGACCAGCGAATGTACTGTAAATATGATATAAATTGCATGTCTTACATGAATGGCGAGGACAACATGTGATACCTCCCCTATATTGCTGAAGCTAAATTACTGTTGGCAATGTCCCACCCCACCGGGAAAAATCTCGCTGCCTACTTAATCGGGAAGACGTGATCGGCCCTTATCTTCCGCCAAGGGCAAGGTTCAAGAAAGAATAAGCTAACATATCTTTCGAGAGCAACGTGGTCGGCCACCACCTTTTTTTGTTCCTCACCATCACTCCATAATTCACTGCTATGGACTGGAGGGAGAATTTTATCGGAGGGGTCCAGGAAGTCAGCTGACTAGGCGAGATGAAGTTACGAACATTTTAAATCTTCCCCCCCCCCCCAAAGCACTCGAAACAACGTAGAAGTTTTAGGTTTTATTTTCATTATTTTGTTTGTTTAACTCAATTAAATCAGGGGGAAACAAAATTTTACTAATTCAAAGCATAATTTCTTTCGGCTACTCTCCCTTAAAATTATATTCAGTTTAATATTTTTGTATTTTACAATAGAAGTATTTAATCATTAAATTATATTTTTATGTTCCTAACTTAGATACCTCAATTCATAGTTGTAGTGCCGTATCCCTTCATCCGGAAGGCTTTACAACAAACAGAAACAGACCTTGTATCAGTTCATGAAGTTTGTCCTGAAAATTTCTGTATAATGAATGTCAGTGAAAGCAAGGAATTTTTAGGCCTGTGTGAAGGGCATGATTTTATACATAACATGGTGCACATACAAGAATTTATGTCATATAACATACATATTTATATAATTACAAAGACGACAGGAGTCATTCTTGTATCATTCAGGTGCGGGATCTTTCTATATGTCTATATCGGCTCAAGATCTTAACCCCCCCCCCTTCCGCCGCGTGGTTAAGTACTGATCAAAGTGATGATCTATATTTAAATGTTTTGGGGGCCCTAAGTAGTTTTTTTTCCCCCACAATCGTTCATTTAACAAGTGTTTAAGTAATTCAGAAGAGAGTGAGAGTATATACCAAAATTCAGCATACTTACAAGTGTTTGTAAAAAACAAAAAAGGCAACTGATTTCTGGATCAACGTAATTTTCATTTAGTTTGTTGTCAAAAAATAGAGGGGATAGATTTTGACTAAGTTCCCACGATTATCTTTTACTCAATGGAGTTCAGTTACAGTTATGTGGATAATGTCAGACTACAATGAGATAATGACAGTGTGACTGTTGTTGGCAACACTGAGCCAGCAGGCGGAGCAGTGCACTCTGTTGGCGCATGGCTGTACTACGTCCTATCTTAGAAACTGTTACAGATCAAAGATGGCGTCCCGTGTTTCAAGGACTGAAAAACAGGCAGGTAATCGACCTTCGTTTTAAGTTCAGCTAAGTGCAATACATTACACACCATTAAGGATTTAATTACAGCTCAGAAAAATATTGCGTGTCAATACAAGTTTTGATGAGGTTAAACCCGACCTATGTCGAACGTCGTATTTTTTCCTTACAAAACACTCGATTCTTTGATAATTTAATCCTAAGTTTATAAGAATAATCTTCATATTCAATATTTTATTTGAAATTCATTTCGTAATCTATAATACAGATCCATATATTATGAACTTTTGAGGTTATGTGTGTTAAATGAAGCAAACCAAATGTCCATAGATGTTAAGTACTTTTGACCACCTTAATAGTCTTCTAAATACTCGACGCAAATGGCTGACTTTTTTCTTACCATCTTTGTGGTATCCTAGTAAAACTTCCTTTCAAAATATTAAATTTCTACTACTAGACTAGACGCGTAAAAATAGCGTGAATACATTCTTTATGCCAGTTTTAATGACTTCACGTAATATAGTCCACTTAGTTGGCCTGAATAAATATTAACTCTAAATTATAGGAACATAATTTTAATTTTTTTTTATTACTTATAATGACACTTACTCATGTACTGCCGAGACGACTCTCTCGAAGAACAGAACAGGCAAAAATAAAATTATAACTTCAAATATAACAATTACTAATTATATTACACAACATATATCAGTTTTAATTGCTTTACTATGTCAGGTTAGAAAATTAAATAAAATTACTGCTGATACAAATTTTTGTCTGAATATCTTTCTGGTATTTAAATGTGTATGTGTCAACAAATCTATATATCATCTCATTACAAGGGCTGCTCAACTAGCTATGAAATGAAACGTCTGCCTACTCGGATTGCTCAGGGATTAAGATTATCGAGTTAATACTTTAAATATATATTATTATATATAATCTGAGGCGTGTCTGTCTGGGCAGGTTATTCTCAAAACATTTATGAATTAGCTACTTGGAATCAAGAACGAGGTTTCATTGAGCAATACCTGGAACGGAAAACGTAAGATTTATCAAGGATGTAAATATATACTTGACGATGCTAAAATCATTTTTATGTATTTTATTTTAGCCCTATGGAGTTAGTTAAACACAAAGTAGTCTCTGAAAATATTAAGTCCTACAAATATTAAGTTTAAGTCCGTCAACTTGTTCCGGATATGGTAATGGGTCTAGAATATTGAAAACTATTCTATCTTTAGTCTCCGATGAACTGTAAATATGGTATGAATGAGAGCATTTATCTTATTACTTATTGCCTTATAAAAGGCAGATTGTAATTATAGCACAATAAAGGAGTATATCAATCAAGTCTCCGATGAGGATTATAGGGATGAGTGACGGGATGGACAGAGGGTAGTGGTAATGTAGGATCATTTTTAGGCAGTATTAAATTAAAGTTGGATAAATTACGAAAATAGCAATAACCAACACGTTTTAGTATCATACAAAGTATAAGTAATTAAAAATTGTTTTATTTACGAAATAGTAAAATAAAGACTAAACAGAAACTGAATTAACTAAGAATAATGAATGCAAATCAAATTAAAAAATATACCGGTTCTAACGAGACATTAACCCCCACCCCTAAATCTGGTCAGGCGCTATACCACCTGGGGTACCCTGCCTCGAGTCTTGACCATATCAATATGAATTCTCTCACTGAAAATGGCTAATATACAGTAGAACCTCGCGTATAGTAAACCAAGGGGTAGGTCGGGACAGCTAATGGTCGAATTAACCAGAGATGAAATAATATAATTAATTTTTTTTCTTTTGAAAGTCTTTATTACATGCTCTACCTTTACAGGATAATATGCGATTGAATTAAACAAAATAATATATAATTTAAACAAATAGATTGTCCGTGGAGTTCGGCTCAATGCTATAAACATGTTCCGGAAGCAACTTATCGATGAATACTCGTCCACCGACAACTTGAGAAATTCGACGACGACGATGGCGATTTTTCCACCGCCAAGTCCGAAATAAAACTGAAAGAATTGTGTCTTAAATCATATAATGTTTCAATTGGATTAACATTTTCTCATCGTGAGCTCCCCGGTCCGGTGGCCTGGGATTCCAAGAATATTGACTGGACAATAACGGCCATGTTACAAGATGGTCGGATTATCCAGATAGTCAGTCAGGCTGGCGGAAGTCGGCCAGTGAGGTTATACTGTAATCATTTTTATATGTTAGAAAATAAGCTGCAACAATAACGCAATAAAAGAAATATAGTTCAATAAACACTTAATTTAATAAATAATAAGATTGGAAAAACAATTAAATGGCATTGCTAAAAAATAAAATTGTAAATCAATTTCATAAAAAAAAAATAACTCTGTTGAAACAAAAACAATTTCATCAAATGTTAGTTATTGTTGTTTTTAACAAAAAAAAATATTTGAAGAACTTTCTTAGAAATAGATAAGGTTAATATTCCATCCCTAGTTTTACTTCCCCCTACACAATAATCCATTATGAATTATCTAAGTAATTTTATATGCTTCGAAGCTTATTATCTAAAATATTAAAATACCTTGCTGCTGGAGTATTAATATTTAAAAAAAAAAAACTCAGATAGTAATAATAAATTTACGTAAAAACACGCCAAAACAAATTCCACGAACGATTTTATTGCTTATAGTATCACAAGAAGACAACACTTGAAGAAATTAGTTCAGCTATTTTCAACAGTTGCCATTCTTCTACATCCGGTCACAAGGTGCATGAACGCGTAACCTGATACGGACTGTTTTTCGAATTGTGTTGTGGTTGGTCTTTTCAAGGGTCATTTGAATTGATAAAACAACTTTACTATGATAAAAATACAATCTGCCTTATTGAGCAATAAGTAATTGTGATGAATTATCTCATTCATGCCATATTTACAATTTTCGTTCACTCGCTCATTCATACTGTATTTACTAACAGAGACCTCCCAAGTCCACATGGAACACCTCCCTCCCATGCGAAAGATAAAGCGGAGTATTGGAAGTCCCCACGCTCCTCCGTCAGCCGCGTCACTGGATAAGATCCAGTGGAGGCCGACCAAGAGTGCTAGAGCCACAGACGCTCAGGACATGATTGGAAAAACTGGCCATTGCCAGGACTCCCATTCCCACGTATTTATAGCAGGTCACGAGGCCACTGCCGCTTTAGTCTCCGAGGAGGTTATAGGGATGTGCAGCGCAGTGTAATGGCTGTGCTAGGGGATTAGGGTGGTTGGATAGGTTACTATGGAATTTCATGAACTTGGAAGGGATGAGTTCAAGAATGTAGGGTATATTTAGATCTTCACGAAGGGTATGAAGGGACGTAATAAGTGGCATTAACTATTGTTCTAAGGACTTTTGATTGAAATGATTGGGTACGCTTGATGTTCGACTTTTTTGCTGACCCCCATAGCTCTTCTATTATATATGTCCAGATTGGCTTAAGTATAACTTGGTATAATATTAGTGGTTAAGGACTCGAGGTATGGCCTGATGTAGCTAAAATACAAATAAAACATTTCTGAATGCGTTTATGGAGAGAGTCTTTAATCAAATTCGTAAAAAGGTTGAAGGGGAATGGTTGAAGGCGGGGGTGGTGAAGTTCTATATAAGAAAGGCAAAAAAAAAGAAATATAGACGATTTGAAAAAAACTATCTGAATACATGCCACAAAATTGTGAGCAATTTTTCCTGGAGGTGACTTCATGGCGTGCAATAGGAAACGAGGATTATGAAGCCGACACCGACGCACAGTGGGCGGAAATCTTGGTGGACAACTCAAGTCGGTTTGTTCATATTTACAAAAGAAAAACATGTCGATATTTATTACAAAGAGCTGTTTATTGGATTGAGGTCGAGTTGACATAGAAGTGTTCTGTAACAAAATGAAGAAACTCGAACAATGTACGTTGCTAGTTCAGGTAAGTTAATTAATGCTTATCGAACACATATCAGGTGCACATAAAATAACCCATTACATCGAATAGCCAGAAATGTCCTCGTGATATCTCAGGAATGAATACAGAAGAAAATCAGCTGGATAAACCTGCACGAACAAAATAATTACAAAATAAATTTTTTTGGTTTTTTTTTCTTCAAAACTTGGGTCTTGCAAGTAAAATAACTGGTGACAGCCGATATTTTATTCATTGCTTATCATCTAGTTATCCAATCGATGAAGAGAAGTTTGATGTTTACTCGTTTCCCTCTGATTCACATTGAGTTGTATAACTGCTCAAGTAAGAGTCCACTGCAGACCAGGAAAATTACTCAAAGATTGAATCATTAATTTTAACTAAAACTCATCAAATGATCACGCATGTTACATAAGGAAACAAAGTGTTACCTTTTAACACAAGATAGTCTTGTTTCTTTTTCTGGCTGCAGATTTCGAATTCGATGTGCAAAAATAAACCGATCAATTGCATATTAAATAAAATCGATTCTCCATTCCAAGCACTACTATTTCTTGAACTTCAAATTCATAATCTACACCCACGTAAAACATGAATCATCCAATTTCGGTACCAATCGGACAATTTTGAGATACTCACCTTTGTCCACGTAAATTTAAGAAATCGCCCACTTTTTACGATTTTAAAAATGTTTTTTTTTTTTAATTTTTTGTGGCATAAAATTTGCCCAAAAGGTGAGATTTTTCTTGAGCCTAACGTCTTCATATTTTCGGCTTTTTTCATCAGTCCATGGATTTTGAAAACTCATCAAAATTTTACGATTGGAGATAATGTAATAAAAATCAATCTGACACATTTTGATCAAGGACTATTGGATCAAGGAGTGATATGTATTTTTGGATCATATTGACCTAATTATAAGGTCCCTAATTTTTTATTTTCCTGACAGTTTTTTGGAGTTGACTTGCGCCCTTCTTTCATAAGCTTATTTATTTATTTGACCCTATGGGTCCGCTCTGTAAAATTTTAATAATTTCTGTTAATTTTGAATGGATTTGAAAGTATTAAAGCAGGGCAGAGACATATGATATAGTAGATATTATACTCAAGACGTCAAAATCTTTAATTAATTATTTATTATTCATAAATAGGGTGCTTTGTACTATCTTAGCTGTGGTACAAGGCTTAAGGATTTCTATTGTTTTGTGTATTAAAATATATTTTCTGATAATACTTAACGTAGTTCTATGTACATCCCGCTTTCCATCCAGTGTCGAAAATCTGTCGTTGGTCATCTCACTCTTCGTCTTCCTTGTATGGATTCAGTCAGTAACTTCTTTGGAATCATGACATCAGTGAACTTCACTCCATGTCCGATTCTTTGTAACTAAATCAGGATCGTACAGCAACTCTATTTATTTCCAGTCCCCTGCAGAACGGCTATTTGTTATGTGCGTTGGATAACTTCACTTCTTACCTCTTTGGCTTGTCCGATTCATGTATGATAACTGAACGAATCAGTATCTTATTTATTTATTTATTAAGGACTCTTGATTATTTTCCATATATACACAAAGATGCATATACATTAGTAACCAGTATAAAATTAAACTACAATTCCTAAGAGTATTATAAGCGAAATAAACAGTAAAATAAGACCAGACATCCATGACAATGAATATGAAAGTATATTAATTGTTTCTGCCGTAACAGAAGGACTTTGAAGAAAGTGTGGACAATTGGATTATTTACGTCTTCCGCAAATCAGCTGTCTCTTGGAACATCCCTGTCGGTAACTTTTTTACTTTTAACCATTAAAGTATCGTATAGCGTGAAAGTGGTTGTTGACAGTTTTCTCCGCCGGTGGCGAATCAACAAGGGGGAGTTTCTTGTCGATGTCACCTATATATTCCATTGTCTTGTTGTTTGATTGAAAATGTCAGCCAACGAGTAAGTGAATTAACACTGTTTGAAGACGCATCCGTTTTGTTTTCGCCAGGACAGGATGGGACATCATAAAAACCCTTTTCGGTACCAGGGAGTGCAGTTCATAAAACACCACTCTTTAGACCGGGTCTAGCCTCTGCTAAAATCAGGTCATAAAATAGGCCTGAAAGGGCACTTTCAGCTGACAAAGACGGCGGCTGGCAATAAACACCCTTTTTTCTTGCTTCACTATTCATCAATTTATAATTATTACTACTTTACGCCAATGCAGTACGCTCAGTTTTTTAAAGAGAAATGAAGTATTTTGAATAATTAATGGCGAATTGATTAAATCGATTAAATTAAATTAACTAGATTATTTTTATTATTCGACTTGGGCGTAGAGGTGTGGTTCTCATTCGTTTTATTTATCCATATATTTTTTTTTTTTTTTTTTTTTCTATTTTTTTTTCTCATCTCTCAAACTTATAAAATAGGATGTGGGAAAAATAAAGAAAAATTATTTTGGGTTAATGAGTGCCTTTCACTAAGGGGAGTCCCCCATTTGAAGGATGTATGAGAAGGATATAGGGTGTGGAATGCCTAAAGGAGGCGGGGGGAATCAGGAAGGTAGTGAGAGTCTACCGCTATGACTATAGTCTGAGTTGAATCTATAATTAGGAACGGGAATGTGAATAAAATATTGTATTTATAGTATGAACAAGATCACACAGTTTGTGGGTTCCAACCCCAAGGGTGTGGAATGCCTAAAGGAGGCGGGTGGAATCAGGAAGGTAGTGAGACTTTCTTATAATTGTTTTTTTTTTTTTTTTTTTTTTTAAGCTCTCTAGTTAGAATTTTCGGATGAGGGAGAAATATAAAATATTTAGGGTGCACGGATCCTTGTACTAGGAGGACCTGCTTGAAGGTGGTGTGAGAGGAGTAAGGAGTGTGGGAATCCTCGGTGGAGGTTGATTGTTACGGTACAGTGGTGAGAGTCCACTGGTGGCTGGGCCTAGAGTCTTCTCTAGGCATGTAGTGCAGTCGTAGTTGGTCTGATATCAGTGAGGGTGCCCCTTAGAGGCTTGTTGTTGGTGGGCCAAGCGCCGTGATGTCAACCATTTCTTCTGCTTTACTCGATCTTGTGAGTTGCCATCGTGCCGGTAGCGGTGGTGGTGTCATGTCTCGGAAGAGAGGGTTTAGACTGTGCTTCATCGAGTCGAAGAACTTGATGTGACGTCGTCTGATGGCTTCGGTAATGGTGGGGAGCTCGAACTTTTCGTGCATGTCGGAAGCCTTCATTTCACGAAAAGGGGTATGCCACAGTGCCGTTCGCAGGATGTTGTTCTGGAAGCTCTGGAGGCGAGTTATACTCAGGACGCTCTTGTATAT
This sequence comes from Acanthosoma haemorrhoidale, assembly GCA_930367205.1. Classification (NCBI taxonomy): domain Eukaryota; kingdom Metazoa; phylum Arthropoda; class Insecta; order Hemiptera; family Acanthosomatidae; genus Acanthosoma; species Acanthosoma haemorrhoidale. Next base: position 35,703,474 of record OV884011.1, read on the forward strand.
GAGGAGTTTCAGTCGAAGGGATATGGCCTAGCTGATGATGAGATGCTGGAGAGAGTAGTAAGTTCTGCGGACACGTTTTAATTTTCTTATAATTTGTATGTATTCAAAATATATTTGTCCGGAGACCGAATGTAGCAGTATATATTAACGGGAATGTATGTATATTGTTGAACTGTTCAAAATCAGTTCCTAATCTTTAGTACCGGTAAAAATTACATTTTAAAGTCAAATGTGCATAAGTGCAAAAGAAGTATGGCAAATTGCCAGGAGAAGAACCATAGTAAGCAAATTGAGAGCTTTTTTTTCAGAGCTGGCTAAGGCGTTGTCTTACAGTTTGCATTATAAAAGCATGGAATGTACTATGTTTGGATCATGGGCTATCAGAAGCAGTAGATATATTTCGGTTTATCTCCAGTAACCTGGAATCTTAATGGGGAAAAAATTAAATAGCAATGGAGCAAGAAAAGTAATTAAATGGTTACTACACAGTCAGGAAATAGCAGGTGTTTTCACCTGACTTGTAATGGATTTTCTCTTATTTTTTTAATTATAGAATTAAATACATTCAGCCAGGTTTAGGACTTATTAACAACTGAGGGCTGGTTTCTTTGTAAGTTTACTTTTTACGATTTCCCAAATTAAAGTAAATTCCTCTGCAATTTACCAATAATAAGTAAAATTAACAGCTGGTTTTATCCTTCTGTACGGACTTCATTTTATGAGTATGCTAGTTGGTCTTAGCATCAGTGGTTTCGCCATTTCGTTTTTATATATACGATGTATAATAAATAAAATGTATCGAACAAATTTCGCCCTCGAACTAAATTTTATCTGAGAACACAAACAATCTTATTAAACAATTTTATCTGATAAACAAAATAAACAAACAAAGGATGTAAAATGAGATGCAAAAAATATGGAGGCAAGATAAAGTACGAAATATATTTCTTGAATAGGTGGGTAAAGCAACGCTGTTCCGAAAACATTTGAATTAAATATTGGACGAGATGATAGTAGCGACACCAGCCGGGTGATTCTTTGTACTATCCTAGCTGCGGTACAAGCCATTATTAAAATATATTTTCTGATAATACTTAACGTAGTTCTATGTACATCCCGCTTTCCATCCAGTGTCGAAAATCTGTCGTTGGTCATCTCACTCTTCGTCTTCCTTGTATGGATTCAGTCAGTAACTTCTTTGGAATCATGACATCAGTGAACTTCACTCCATGTCCGATTCTTTGTAACTAAATCAGGATCGTACAGCAACTCTATTTATTTCCAGTCCCCTGCAGAACGGCTATTTGTTATGTGCGTTGGATAACTTCACTTCTTACCTCTTTGGCGTGTCCGATTCATGTATGATAAATGAACGAATCAGTGTCTTATTTATTTATTTATTAAGGACTCTTCTTTATTTGCCATATATACACAAACATGGATATACATAATTTACATGCATTATGTATAAGAACTTTCACTGACCTGTCTATTTGACATTTACCTATTATTGAATGATCACTGTATGCCCGATAAATATTATAATACATTGATATACATACTGATTCATATCGTCGAGGCAACTACACTCCCTCGAGTCTAAAAAACAACTGCACATCATTCAGCGCTCTCCTCCACTCAGCACGCAGTTCACTTCCGTATGCCTGCTCAATCCTTTTTATATCCACTGGCTTATATATATGCCAACATCCATTTACCTAATTAAAGAGCACTTATTGATTACTCATTCTGAAATCAAATATTACTTCAATAAACAGCGTATTTCGGGGTGAAACTTATCACCACTTCTTATAATAGTCTCAAAGTTTGATCTCAGTGACATTTACATTCAATTAATTGATTCTAACTTTGTAATTACTTGTATTGTAATAATTGTAAAGTCTATTCGAAGCGAAAAAATGTTTGAACTATTTTTTATGTTTCAGGTGACGTGAAGGATGGCCCGGCTGCTAAAGAGTGACAGGACTCCGGAGAGGAGCGGCCGTCGGCTCAGCTTTAAGACGAGGGAGCGGAAGGCAGGAGTCCGATCTGTCCGGGTGGTGTCCGGAGCCGTTTCGGACATCGCGGCCAAGTTCAACGCAGTAGTAGTCGAAGACCAGGGGGAGCTGCTGAGGAAGCTGCACGACGAGCATCAAGGGGCGCAGGTGAGGGCGACCGTCCACAAGTTCGAGGCGATGGGTGGCCAGAGGACGAGGGTGCTCCTGGTCAGAAGGAACTCTGCAGCTGTCCAGGAGAAGCCCAAAGTCCACCCCAAGCCGACGATGAGTGTAGGCCGTGTGTCCGCGGGGAGCTACGTGAAGAAGGACATGAGGGAGATCATCGGCAAGGACAAGAAGTTCAGTCTGCCCAGGACCCACATCCTCGACGAAGTGCTCAACGAAGTCCCGGATGAGAAGAAGCCGGTCAAGGCAACTAAGATTCACCGATCAGGCAAAATTCGCAAAAATACTTCTCCAGAACCAACCCAACAACTGGATTCCAAACCCTCTGGAACTACCAAAGTAACAGATGATATGAAATCAAAAACTTACGAAAATACAAAATTCGATGAAATCAAAGAAAAACTTTTGAGATGCACAGTGGGAACGATCGAACCAAGCGAAGTTGAGTCAGTCAAAACGAGCTGTGATGCGTCCACGGAAAAGTCTGAGCAACTGAAAAATACGAAAACAGAGCAAAGCATTACTATAACTTTAACTGCACCGGAACCGAAGTCGCCGGAAGAACAAAAGGAACAGCTTATCGATAGTAACAATGCCGAAAAAGAGATATCGAAAATGATCAAACCAAACAGGTCATTTCTATGGGGCGTGACGGAATCAGTTACAGAAACCGACGTGGTTGTCACAGAGGCGGAGGTCATCACGAACAGTGAGGAGTCAGCCGTCAAGTCCGCTCAAGCGACCTCTCAGGCCACTAGTGACCGGTTAGTGGAAGACAAAGAAAACCTGGAGAAGCTGGAGACACCGGTGATTCGGAAGGTCGACAAGAAAGGCTACGGGAAGATCAACGTCGTAGCCAACTCCTCTTCACTCTACCGCAACATCCTGCGGCAGAGCCTGATAGAGGAGCTGAAGGAGAGGGCGACAGTGCTCAAGGATAGATCTGAGAACATCCCGCAGGAGGAGCCTCCGATGAAGAAGGAAGACCATCAGGAGGAGTACGAAGACGTCGGCCAGGACACCTACGAGGTCATCGAGAACAACTATGACGAGATTAGGGAGGATGCCATCTATGACGACGTCCTTCACTCGGAGCAGATATACGAGAGCATCTACGGCGGGAGGCTTCTGGGAGACTGCGACACCTACAGCGGAAGAGTTCCGGGGGACTCGGACAGCTCCTGCGACCAGAGCAACAGCCTCTACGGCCTCAGGCCGCCCTCCAGGTCTTCCTCAGGTCAGTGTCAGTTATCTAGGTGTGTGTTCTACCCAGCTTCCATTCCGGGTTATTCACCACTATCGTTTTCGTCGGTGCAATTAGATATATCCTGGTGCCTACAATAAACATATCATAAAAACTACACGATCTTCATTTAAACATTCCGTTAAAAATAATTGGCTTAGTTCATGTATATAACATGAATAACTGACACAATGTTTAAAAATAGATCATGTAGTTTCTACATCACGTTTGTCATGGCCACCTGAATATAACAATTCCCCTGCTGAAAACGTATTTGGTGAAATGAAAAGTCCATGGGGCATTCATATAGAATATTTATCTGCCATTCATATAGTCGAGAATGAACCGGATGATGAAGAAAATAAAAATAATTATGGGTTTTTATTTGGTCGGAGGGGGGGGGGGGGGAGTAGGCTGCGATTTGAACCTACAACATAGGATATATTACTTAAAAATCGTCTGAACGGAAAAGAGGTAAAAAATCGTATGAACAGAAAAGAGGGTTTTTTTCCCTATCCCCTTGTTACTCAATATATGTTACAAAATATAGCTTCTACAAACGAATTTATTTACAATTGCTTCATTATATTTTCTGTAGCTTGGCTACATTTTACACAAATTCTGTTTTCTACTGATGGTGATCTGCATTGTACAAAAGTATAATGATGTACATTATGCATCAATTTACTGAATTTATTAAAGGTAATGGGGCTCACCTTATTTATCGTAGACAAAAGAGGTTTTCGGCTTGGATTCCCCTTTTATCACGATTTGTATAAACCAAAACTCTATATAGGGACGTTTTTGTCCCTCCCCCAAGAAGTCCTTTGGGCGATACAAAAAGGTGCCAACCTGTACCGTCTGGTATGTTTGGTAACGTGGCTTGCCTAAATTGAAAAGTAATCGCGCTACTCCCCCCCCCCCTCAGACAAACACAACTATTGAATACTCTCATACATGTATTGCAGTGGTTAGAGAATCTGCTTCGCGGTGAGAAGGTTCTTGGTTCCGATCCTTAAGTAGAAAGTGAATTCATTTCCATAAATGGCAACGGGCAGCTGACGATAAGATTGCTCGCCTTGGCGTACCAAATAACCAAACAAACGAAAAACGTTTCACCTGGACAAATTACCATACGATTATTGAAATTTATGGAAATGGGATAATGTATCGCTGTATTACTACAACCGATAATTATTAAGAATCAAGATAAGAACGACTAAAGAAAGAGATTATCTTTGCAGGTCTGTTGGTTCAAAATTTATTAATAAATAAATTGATGAGTAAATTATCACCAATATTGGCTTAGTAGGCGTGAGCCATTGTCGCTAGTGCCTCACAATCTTATTATCTCGATTATGCTGACTCTATACAATGGATTAATGAGTTAAGGACAGTTTTTAGAGACAGTCCTCAACCAGAAAGAACAAAAACCTCGACTTTGTCTATGTTTTGCCTGTTGTATCTTTTTTAGGTATTTATTTATTTAGTAGATATAGCCAGAACGTAACGGCGATTTAACTGAAATATCGTCGTTTCATTTTCTAAAATGTATAACACTTGACTATTTTTAAAACAAAATATCTTTTTATATAACTTACAAAAATAGGTTTTAATACTTTCTAATGAAAATTCTAATTAGAACTTAAAGCCTTAAACATTATTTGGGTTTTAGTGTTACCAATTACGGAATCATTCTTTTCTTAAATCAATTATGTACCTAAAAGAAATAAAAAAAAATTGAAACTATGTTTTAAATTGAAGGGTTTGCTGCAAAAAAGAGGAAGCTCCATCCCATAGCTGTTGGGAGTTAGAAACACTTTCTTGTGTCAAAAAAAAACCTCTTTTATTTGGCACAAAAAGGATGCAGCTCCAATCGTAATATGTAAACACCATAATTGAAAGTAAGCAACAACAATATTTTTACATAACTTAAAATTTGAATTTTTTAAACGTTTTGTTTGGTTTCCCAACAAATGAAAAAATTGGAGCTACCTCCTTTTTGCAGCCAACCCTTCAATTATTAACAAGTTAATTGAAAAAGAAAATTCAATCAACTGGAAAAAAAACAAAGCTTCTTTCTCCTTATTACCCATGGCTATATGCATAAATTTGTAACTCTGAGCTATGCAAATTAAAAAAAAAAAAAGTTAGGTTGTAAAATATCGCATAGGGCTAAAATATCGCAGTTTAAAAATAGCGTTCGATGCCTCTAAAATTTTAATATATTTGTGAAATCGATAGAATTGGGACAATTGATTGTGAATATTGAACATAGTCTGGTTATGAAAAATACTGTGGGAGTCGCGAAGCCCCCCCTCTACTCTTTGTCTGGTGTGTTTGTACTTTAATGACGTCCGTCCGTTTCGTAATAATAGCTGTTAGTACTAATAGGCAGAGCGGGCATTGAGCACATCCTCTTAGTTATTACTTAGTAAGTACATAGATCTAGGTAGCCATAACTGGAAGGAGGTTATATATAATATGCAATATATGCTATAATTGAAGTGGGGCCATGATATAGAATGACATAATCCAGATAGCCATGTCATTGTTGTTGCACATGACGAAAACTGCTTTCTCGCCCTTGCATAACGTCGTGACGTCGGCCCGCCCGACACCTATGTCTGAGTTCCCGGCGGAGGGTCTTGTCTGTTCTGGCCAATGGTTTTGGGGATTCTTACTATAATATAGTAAAAAAGAGGTGGCCATAATTATTATAATTTGTTTGTGAACTATTAGCGGGTTCATACAATAAGCTATAATAACAATATAATAAGTAATAAGTCTCCCTTTAAACCACAGGGAAACTAATTTTGAAAAGTAGTTATATTTTTATAATTTATAATGGGGAAACATTTTTTTTAAATCGTAAAATATAAATTTATTTTTTCTACTAACTCAATAATTAAATCTAAAAAAATAGCTAAACGCCATATTTTTTTTTTTGGTGGGGGTATTCGCCATTTGTGCTATTATATTGTCTATAGTGTTATCGCAATTCCTTATATAATCAATGGGTTATTTAGATTTTTAAGACGTAAAATCAACTGCTGTCGATTAAAGATGATTGATTAATCATCAGCTTTTGATTTTTCTGACTTCAAGGTAAGCTGAAAGGTTAAGGTAATGTATAAATGGCGAAGAGTAGGTACTAAGGGTAGGTCTTAGCCTTTGTAGATAAATATTTTAATAAACTAGGGGTCACATTGCATCCCTTTAGAGGGCCAGCAAAAATAATTCATTTTGAGAAGATCATTGTCCTGCAGACTAGCCCTCGAACTCGACCATTGAGTTCGATTCCCTGCCAGTATATTTTCGCTTTAACTGTTGATAACTAATAATAGTGGGGAATATAAAAACCTAAAAAAAAAATTGCAAATTCAAAATTTCACACTCACTAATCTTAATTCGGAGCTAGTAAATTTCATAAAATTTTGTTAGTAACAAATGAAGGAGCATAGAACTGTATTTGTTTATTATATAATTCATATCTAAAAAGAACTTTAGTCAAGAGATCATGTTTCTATGACGTCACTGATTGTGGATACGCAGTGAAATTCTTAATAGAACCGATGTCAACACTTTACTAGTTTCAAGCTTTACAAGTTGTTGTTTTGTTTTTTTGTAATACAGTTTTAGATACAGCTCGGCTTGACAGCCATTCTCGGATACAGTTGATATAAAATTGTATGAGTTAGAAAGTACAACCTCTATCTTCGGGCTCGGCCTTAATGTCATTACGAATAAACGAAGATAAACGAGATATCGTAGTCCGAAGGCCGCCTTGGGAACTTAACATTGGTCAGTATCCATTCAAGGGCAATAAAATTCCCAAGCTATAATTATACAATTAATCGTAATAGATTAAGTGACCGTTCATTACAAAAAAAAATGGTTTAAAATTAAAACTGCCTATGTGCAGAATACAGTAATAGGCGAGTCATTTGGTTCAGCTAAATAGAAGAGACATATCATATGCATTGCAATGAAATTCCACGATATTTATTATGTAATATAATGGTTAAATATTAGATCTAAGATCTAGAATGCTTTGTGAGTGAAAATGTCATATATTATCTGACAGTAGAATGCATGTTGGCAGGTTCCGGAGCCAGAGGAAGTGCCGCCAGCAGGAGCGACTCCAGTGACGACTGGGTCGACATCGAGATGGAAGAACAACAGCACCAACACCATATCCTCTTGTAAGTACTTTATTAAGCATTATATTTACAGTTTTAGTATTAATTTACATATTGGGTTGGCAAGAAAGTGATTTCGGTTTGCACCAGTAGATAACCTTATGTTTGTTTCGTTATTCTTTTGTCAATGATAGAATTTTTTTCCTTTGAGATTTGGTAGTCGATACTTTAAGGTTGCCATAGAAAGAAATTCCGTGTAGTTGTGTTTACAACTGTCAGTTTTAACATGGAGTGAAAAAATAAGCATTTTCGACACATTTTACTTTTTTATTTTCATAAAGATAAAAAAAGCGGCTGAGGCTCACAAAGAGATATGTGAAGTTTATGCTGTTCATTGTTTAACAGAACGCACGTGTAAGATTCGGTTTAAAAATTTTCGTTCTGGAGATTTTTCACTGAAAGATGACCAACGTTCTGGTCGACCTTCTTAAGTTGATGATGACAAAATGAAAGCCATAATTAAATTGAATCGTCATATAACAGTGCGAGAGATTCCAAGGAGGAAGAAATCAAAGAGAAAAGGTCAGAATTGGCAAATTGCAAAGGAATACGACAATGCCACGATACGACAAGGCCTCACACATCTTTAACAATACGTACGAAACTATTGGAGCTTGGTTGGGAAGTGATGTCGCATCCACTATACAGCTCAGCTCCGACCTTTTGCACCACCGGATTATCATTTATTTCGAAGTTTACAAAACTTCTTAAACGGTAAAAATTTCAGTAATAACCTCAAATCGCACTTGGTTGAGCTTGTTTTGCTGATAAGGACCAGAAGTTCTATGAGCGCGGGATTTTGAAGTTACCAGAAGAAGATGGCAAAAGGTCATCGAACAGAATGGAAGATATTTAACTGATTAAAGTTTATTTTTTGTATTGAAAAAGTTGAGTTTTATTTCACACAACCGAAATTACCTTCTTACCAACCTCAATATATGAACACTATTTATTTACTGCTGGGTCACAGGAATCTAACAAAGTTAGACAGCATTACACTATGCAAGTATCCCTCTTCTCATCAAATCATTAAAAACATATAGTTTGTCACTCGATAAAATGTTATGTAATTGTCAACAATTAATTTTAAAACACTAAAATCTTTAATACTTTAACATCCATATTCCATAAATGAATAATAATAAAATATGATCTAATCACTACGAGAACACGTATTCCTGATTTTACAAATTGATATTCTGAAACCAGAATGAAATCATACTTTATAATATGTTTTATTATTCCCGCTTATTAATCTGTCGAATAGATGCAGTTTTTTTTTGTTTTCTTTTAAATGTCTACTATTATAATATAAGGTTTTTATCAATTTCGTACACAGAGAAAATATGTTTACAAAAAAAAAAAATTGAGTTTCGTGGCTTGAGGCGATGATACAACTTGCAAAGGTTAGTAGTTTCGCAATATTCGTCCATAAATGCAAACAAAATGTCCTTCGATTGTGAGCTACTTTCCACCTGTTCAGAAACGTTCACAGCTAATTTTAATTTTTCCAATTTTTGTCAATGAATTCCTGGTATGTACGTTGAATAAATATTGCGCTCACTTGTGACAGAGAGCTGGGAACGTTCGTGGACGATACATTCTTGATGCCAGTGATCAGTGTGGCTGTTGCGCACTGCCTCCATGATAGGCAGTGGATCCCCCACGCAACGTTCGTCTGTGGCCATCGCCCTCTTTTAGCTGGATGTGTACTCTACTATAGATATTTTCTAGTTCGTACATCATATTGTACCTTTGCAATATAAACAAATATATAAAATAAATCTGTTGAAATATTTTATTTATTATTATATTGACACTATTACATTGTTTAATTTGTGTTAGTTAGTCAGGAGAAACAACATTACCGTCATTATTAATGTTTTTTTCCTCACATGTAACATTTGTATAAAATTTGACTTTTTTATAATGCCGAAACTTGGTTTGATAAATGATTTACTTTTTATTTTAGCAATACTTTATTATACTCTGGGAAATTATTTAAAATAGGTTTTATGATTTTCTCTCACGAATCCGGATTTCATCATTACATAAATGGTTGATAATGGCAGTATAGATGTGTATGAACAATAACATACTTGCAGGATAGAAGCTGCCGGACAGAAGAGGAGCGGAGGCAACTGGTCCCAGAAAGTTAGAAGGCAGTGGTCCGCGAGGAAGGCGGATCTTCAATGTGATGAAGGTATTTATAACCTATACCGTACTTATAGATACATGATATCAAATATATAACCTACATTACTTTTGTGCTACAGGAATTTACAATGCTTTCAGTGGCTAATAGAAACCATTCTGACGGTCTTCTTGTGAGCATCAAATAGCGATTCTTAAAATTCCATCAAAAATCATCTTTTTCGATCGTTGCTTTACTTAGTCGCTTCATACAATTTCTGGGCCATATGAAAGCTTATTTATTCGTGAGTAATATAAGACGTAATAGAACATGTAGAAAGTGCATATGACCTATTAAGTGCTTGTATTTAAGCAATGCTTGTAGGGAAAAAATGAAGTCGCCTCAGGCAGGTAATATTCAGAAACATTCAATTTGTGAGACAGATGTACAGTTACAGTAGATGGTAATTGTATGGTAGACTGGAACTAAACGCTAAAATGTTAGCGGAAAAACAATTGTTCTGGGCGAAATAGTCAGGGGAGGGGGGAGAGCAAGGCCGGCGAGACAGCGCACCTAGCGGCAGATGCTGCAACCGCTGCGCTAAGTGAAAGTTATTACAGCATCAGTCAGTCGTGAACGCTCGTTTCAGTGGATCTGTCAGTCCTCTGGAGTTAGTGTTAGTCAATGTTTCTGTGTCTTCTTCTGCTTGTCAGTGTGAGTGGCTGTGACAGTGTCTTTCTTCTGTGTACGTCGTTCGGGAAGGAGCCTTCGAGAGCCGGACCTACTTACTCGTCCTTCTGAAGAGCGGTCGTCCTTGGCGGGACCTGTCCATGATTCAGCGTGTGTGTCCTCTGTGGTCATTCATGGTCATGTCACCAGAGGATGGTCTGTCATGAACCGAAATGTACATGCAAGGAATTCGATCGGCAACGCCTCCCATTCCTCGTCTTCGTCTTCCTGCATTTCCACCTACCCTAGAAGGAGGCGTCAGATAAACATCGAAGGTTCGCCCCTCTCTTCTTTACAAACTGTTTATGAGTTTCTCTTAACTTCCCCTGGGGGCCAGGTGAAGCTGCTCATTAGACTCTCGTCCCTATCATTAAAAGTCGCTGATAACGAGTCAAAAAATCATTATCTACTCACAAACAACTTATTTTAATTCACTCAGATCTCTCCCATTTGCCCACAAAAAAAAATTCAAATTATATCCTAATGTGATGTTTTGTTTATTTCTTACGATATAACTGGACTAATGAATATTCAAGGCCTCGTTTGGAGGCCAAGAAGTCTGACAATGAAGTTTAAAGGCTGACACAATAAGATTATCTCTTGTATTTTTACAAGGAATGCCCGAATTGCATATGAGATTTCCTATTTCATCACCACTATTGAAAGTTAGGAAAACCCATTCGCGAAAGCACCCTTCACAAACTTATGAAGTATCTCACCTGTTTATCAAATATAAACTTCGACAATGCATCTATTGTATATTTGCGAATACAATAAATGTATAATATTTATTGTGTAGATGACTTGTTGATGGTTCTAGGCAGTCAATTATTAATCTCAAGGCCCTTGCCATCACGATTGATTCTCAACGGTATTTTTCCTATTTGGTTTGGTAGACGTTAATCCTTTTCTTCTCGGCAGATATTTTTCATGCTAAAAGGTCTACTAATTCGGCGCCAGTGTCAAGATTATATTCAAGGCTATACCCAAAATTAGGTTCCCAGTGTTACAGTTAAGTGGGGAAAAGCGTATTGTTATGAGTAAATAAGGGTGGGGCGATATGAAGTTAGTCATGAGGTATAAACACAGTAAGGTGATTTACTCACGTCTCATGAGCTATGACTAAATATTAACAACCACTTGTTTAGAATTTATTTAAAACATTCTTGACAGAATTGTGTTTAAGTATAAATAGTATTTTATCTGTCTGTAAACGCTGCTGTAACATTCATGAGACAATATATTTCTAAAATTTCCTTCATAAATTCCTGTACATCTTAGGATTTCGATGACTGGCTTTTGTTTGCTGAAATAAAATTACAGGGCGTTAGAACAATATAAAATAGACGTGGAAAAGGGCAAAAAGTTATAATTTTTCGTTTACTCAAAACGGTAAAAAAATATAGAATCAAAGATAATTAATTAATTTTGGAAAATAAATATAGTTTTGTGTTTATAGACAGCAGAGCCATCTGCCAGCTATAGCTGAAACCGTGGAAGACCTTGTCTATTTATAAAAAAATTTTTTATTACAAACTTTTTAAAAAAATAAATGCTTTTGTTATTTTACTAACTTTGAATACTCAAACTTTTAGAGTAGGATCTCAGGGTGATAAGGATTTATATGTTAAAACTGGATAGAGATATATTGCTAAATTTTAACTTATGTAAGTTGAAATACATATAAGAAGGCTATAAAAAAGATTTTTGTATTACATTATCTCAAAATGGGGCTACTTTTTTTCCAAATTTATAAATCCCCACTATGTAAGAAATTTCATTCTCCAAACACAGTCAATTTTAGCATATCAAATTGAACCTTATGAAACTCTGTTTAAACTATGCCTTGTAGAACTTAACCAATCATAGATTGAAAAAGTTTATGCAAGCTCAAACAAACGACCCTATTTTAATTACCATTTACATGAAAACCTGTTGGGATAAAAAAATACTGTCATTTATATCATTACGAATACTGATCCCTAATAATTCCATTGAAATGTGAAAAGGCCAGTTTGAATACTCAAAGTTGTTGTTAGGTTTGGTATGGAATGAACGAAGGAGTATACACAATGTATACGTTATCTTGTGTTAAGTAGACTTTCAATCATCTACAAATTATCAAGATATTATACATTTGAAAGTATTCTAGAAACATTGATTCAGCTCATCCGACAGGATAAGTTTGGGATACCGCTAACAGAAGAAGCTATGTAATCCCTTTGATGAATTTTCATGCATCTCAATAGACACTTCATTTGGTAATCAAACACATTTTCAATGTTTCGATTAAAATTCGGTGATCAGGGATGAGAAAATGCTTGAGTCAGCTTCACCTCCTCCTATACTTTTAGATCATCTTGCCTGTTTGTTATATCTCTATTATTTTCAGTTTCAATAAGTTCTACTTCGCTGTTGTACCTAAACTGTGACCCTGAAGTCACCCCACCTGAGGCCCAACCGGTGCCTTTGAACACCTTGGGACTAGTTTCCCTTAGGGAGGTTTGGTTTTCAGGAAGCGCCTACGAAGTACAAGAGGTTACCATTTATATATTGAACAGAGGTCAGTTCCTATAAGCTGGTTAAAAATTATATTTTATTTAATCTGTCCTTTTATGTGTTTGTAGCGCTAACATGTTTTTTACTATGAAAAATTAAGACCAATGGAATATTTTGACAATATCTATTACATTTAGCTGCAATCGCTGTAATAATGCTTTCAACATTATTGTTGTTCAATGTTCATATCTAACTTATTAAATGTATATGTGAAATTTATTAAGCTGTCCGAGCACAAGCAACTAAAAGTTTTATTCTTATTTGATAGATGAGTTATTTTTGTAATATTATCTAAATCTTAATACAAACAAATAAAAAACATTTAGTGACGAACTTCAGGCTCATCGGCCCATAGCCGACCAATTTTGTTCTCAAAAGAATAGATCCGATTCCCTCCCACCGCAAATTGTTCAAAATTTCAAATTTAAAAGCAATATGAAATCATAGATGTTACTGAAATGAAATATTGCATATTGGCTTGGCTCTCCCTTTTCAATTCTGCTAATTGCTTCTATTGTTGCAAAGAAACTGGCCACTTCTGCTTCTGTGACATTTTAAAAACAAAATGATAATTACCTTTTGAAAAGCACAATAAATACTATTTTCACATGATTTACATTTTAATAAATGAATTGTTTAATAAATCATTTGTGTGTAGATGAGTGGGAGAACTTTATTTATTAATATGAATAATTTACACTTATTTTCTTGACCATTGTTTGGAAATTAAACCGAGACTATTGACTGGATGTGTGCGAGGAGATTCGTGTGTTTCAATTTGTCAAAAAGTTTTACAATTTTTAGCTCAAGAGTGTACATTAATATTTTTAAAAAAATTATTCCTGATATTCGTATTCTGGTTAATCATGATTTGAAAAATCGATGTTCAGCTTTTGATACTCAGAATAGTGGCAAAAACTGTAAAACTTTTAAATTCTCAAAAACCCTTGTATTATGTACATCAGAATTAACAGAACGATAGTTGTATTTTCAAATGCTTGTTGACATTTAAAAACAAAATTCTGAAAGACTTTTATATTTAACTAGACACCACAAACCAGCGCTGTCCAAATAACTTAGGAGGGAAAAAACAAACTAATTAAGTGATTTGCCTATCTGTCCTGCATAGTCTTCACTCACTCATGCTGATGTACGCGATCCTAAAAAACACTAAATAAAAATAAACGATGTAACATAACTTTTATTCTTGCCACGATGTTTCAATTTTCTCTTATCCTTAAACGATTTCTCGTCTATTAACCGATTCTCATATGTATTCTTCTCGAATCCGATATTATATGTTAATTAATACCCTCTTGTTATTGTTATTTTACGTTTAAAAACTAATTTTCTAGTGCACCCATTATATTGTTTGTTTGTATGTTGTGTCTATCAAGGAGCTTTTAGTTCTTAATATTGTCTACTTATAAATCTGAAAGCATTCAGATGCTCCAAATTTTAATTTATAACACACTTATGAAACCTGTATAGCCACGGGGGTATAGAAGTATAGAAAATTGGGTATAGAAGTTTAGGGGTATAGAAGCCTGGGGGACAGCAAATAAATTACTATTTGTTCAATAAAAATTTTTAATATCAATAAATTACGCCTTAAAAGCAGACTGCAGGGTATTCATCAAATATACCTAAAAATATTTTTCAAATGTTCACAAATCAGCAGATTGCTAATTTATCTGAAATATAAATAATTAATTTAATTCTTTTAAGCCTTTTCCAAATGAAACACTCTCATTAAATCCCACATTAGCATTTTTAAATATTCGTTATCCTAAAGGTGGGCCTCACAACCTTTAAAATTCTCAAAAACCCTTGTATTACGTACAGCAGAATTAACAGAACAATAGTTGTATATCCACAAAAAAATGTGTAAAATGTAGCTACATATTTAAAGTAAATACAATAAGTACAAAGTAAAATTATAGTAAATATATTTAAATTAATGTAGAATTTATAAATAATATGCCAATTATGTAAAAAATAAATAAAGGGATTTTGAAACAAAAAAAAATTGAATGTTCTTTAGCATGAGTATTTTTTTCATGGCTCCACTACAAACAATTTTAAAAATTTCTAAATGATTTAATTTTGTTAGCAGATGACTCTGACAGTTGCGGTAAACATTACGAGTTGGTTGAAAACCTCGACGATGATTCAGCTCTCTGTGATGACTTTGAGGATTCTTCCGACTCAGAGTTTTCGGTCGAAAACAACGAGAAAGCATTTGTCCACGAGGTAAATCTTTATCTTGGCTTCAGATCAAAGTGAAGCAGTTTCTCTATGGTAATTGAGCTTTCGCTTCTTGGCAGAGAAATCATCCTTTTATGTATCAGGCTGTGGTTAAGTTTCTATCTCGTGTTCACACAATTTCAAGTAAGGCTGTCATATTATATAGTGGTTAACATCTCATATCGTAGTTGATTCATGATATGACCGTTTTTGGGTTCAAATTCCTGGATAATCAATGAATATTATTTCATATAACAATAAGCTGTCGACTGCCTGGATTTATAATACACAAATAATTAAAATTAAAATAAAAAAAAATTAAATCGAATTAGCAATGAATTATTTATTTTGATTATCGATTGTTTACTATGAATAGGCATGTGCCAATCCAAAATAAGAAATGAAAAATTGTTAAGTGTGGAATATTGCGCTATTTAGGGTTTTGACAATCTTACCAATTTTTTATTATAATATTTAATACCTTACTCGATGTGATAGGATTTTTTTTATTGTGTTATTATTAATTAATTATTGACGCATAATAATTTTAATTGGATTCCTTTATTTTTAGGATTATAAGTGCATCCACTGCAACTATCATGAAATATATAGCTTGCCTTTATGTCAAACACGGAGTGAACACAATTCTAATGACAACATATTTAAAGTACAATAAAGCGCCATAAAATATTTCTTACTATGAATTAGGATGTCCAGATCTTTAATTATACTATGTTAGACAAATATTTAGTTTTATATTACCAAATAATTAATTGATTAATAACCTTTACAAATGTTTTATAGAGTCGAGAATAATTTTCACATTGTGGCATTATCAATTATCTAATAAAATTTCATGTTTATGGGTCGAATACCATATATGCAGATAGTTAGACATGTGGAAAACATGAGAGGGGGTGGAGAAACCCAAGGAAGTTCTAAAAAATATTTTTCTCTGAAAGCTCTTTTGTTCTAATTATAATTACTTGTGATAGACCTATTATAGCTGGCTACAGTTTATTACTGCTTCTGTTTAATTTGTATTTTGGATCTTTTACTCTTTTGGATGAGATTGTCATTATAATGTTGATGCTTAGCAGGAGAGGATACGGGAGAGCGACGGGATCTATGGGCTCATGAAAGAAGCCGGCAAGAGGATGAGGAAGACCTCCTCAACGATAGGGAAAAGCCTGCGTAAGATCAGCAGGATAAGCAAGACCACCTCAGCGCAAGACATCTTCAATGGTATATTCACTTTTACATTTATTAATAAGTACCCAAATAAAAAATAAAGGGCTTCTTTATATATACTAGTTTTAGCATCATTTGTGTGGAAATTTTATCATTGAAATTTTAAGTTTTTCATTTTAAACAAGAATATTTTGTCGAATTTTCAAAATATGCTTCTTTTGTTCTTTTTATCTTGGACCAATTTCTAGTTCTAGTCCTAAAATAATACTATTTTTAATAGATCCATTAGACAAAATAAGTGTTACTATAAACTGTTTGTTGGTGTTAACAGGAACTAACGGGATGATGAGCCGAGGGAGATGGCCGTCATTCAAGAAGAAGAACTCCTTGCCTCAGACCAAGTCTACGTTTTACCTGACCGACAGTGGCTTGAGCACAGGGAGTACTAGCAGTGTGAAGGCTCGGGAGCCTGCTTCTGTCCCCCCTCCCAGGCCTCCGCCTCCAGACCCACGGAGGTTGAGTCTATCGACCAGGCCGACCTCACCTCCTCCACCTCCACCTCCTGCGATCGTCAATGGAACTTCTGGTCAGTGTCTTAAGGACTAGAACCAACCCTTATTTATATATTTATTCTCAACAAGCTAGTCTCCTTCGTTGGGGTCTATTGTATTGCTAATTATCAGCCAGAAGAAATAGGAAGAGACGGTGCCGAGATTCGTTCGTTCTTCTTCTACATACACAAAGTTTCAGTGATAATTAATTGAATTGTTTAGCTCATTATTTGCTGAGATTTTAAATAGATTGATGGGTTTACCTACTATTTTGTTATAGGGAATATTTCCTAAAATTAAAAATAAAACTTTTGTTAGGATATGCAAGGCATATGCTTTGCAAAATTATTTCTGAAGCTCAAAGATTTTCTCTAGTTGTTTACTATAGAAAGTTGTTTACTTGTAAAATTACGATTTCCTAATTCAGCATTAATAGTTGTGATCTAAGAGCTCATTCTTACATTATACACTATTGCTCTCACTTAATATATACAGACTGTACTGTTTTAATCCACTAAATTAAGTTATTAGTGATAAAGTTTCAAGAGATAGTAAATTTGGAGCTCGGTAGATATCAACATTGGGAATAAGTAGTCTATCTCACTTTCATTGCTCGGCCTCACAAAACATAAATCTGAATCTAAGTATTCCCCTTTTTATTTTAGTACTTCTTACTTCTTTTTTTGATTTTCTCAATATTTATGTGATTTTGAGACATTTTATTACATCTTTCTTAGACTGAATTCGTTAAGAGAAAAAGTACTCATCTATAATAAGGGAAAACAAACAACTGATATGAAATGAAATAGGTTATGTATCTAATTTATAAGTGTATTTTTGCAGGAAATGACAGTAAGACGGCAGTAAACAAAGCCATTAACGACACGTCTCTGTATGCCGAGTGCGGCTTGTTTGAACAAAACCCCAACGCTGCTGGCCTGCCCTCAGAACTGAGGAGACTCCATGACAACAGCTGGTACTCGGACATAGGTCTCTACGAGAACAGTAAACCATCAGACACCTGCTCGGATCATGGTAAATTATTTAATATTGACTCTGTGAGTTCATAGTTAGCCTTTGTATATAGAATTAAATAAAACTAATTACTGTGAATCACCTTGGTTTGGTGAAATAATAATGTTGGGTTTTGAAAAAATTAATTATGGAGGACGTTTTTACGCCCATTTCAACATGTATAGTATGACAAATTTAGAATACATAAATTTGATGAAAATAATACAACTTCTATTTCTTCAATCTTTGATTGATTGATCACCGATTCCAAGCGAATACATCTTTTTATATTTAATGTTTATTTGTAGGTTATATTGCAAAAATATAAATAACTGTTTATCTTATCTTTACTAATATATCGCTAGCTCAGTGCAACAGTGGGACATCTCACTTTCTTGTGAGTTTTAGGAAGAAAAATCTTAGTACTTAAACAATTTGAGGAAAAAATTGGCAAAAATATTTTCTCTGCATTAATTATTGATAATTTCAGTCAAAAAGAGATCAAAAATTCAAGCTCAATTTTCCAAAAACTTGAGATTCCATTGTGGTCTTACTGTTGCACTGAGGTAGTGGTATTTTTAATTATCAAGGAATTATGTAAACATAATAAGTTAATGTAACTTAAGTAAATGTAACTAATAAGTTAAGAGGTGTCTATGTTTAATATGTTTCTTATTTCCTTAAACAAAATTTCAGATTCAAGTCGAGGCTCTGATCTGGATCTGAGATTTGCTGATGAACCTCTCTACCAGTTCTACGCTGAGAGGGTGGCAAAAGTAAGTTTTTGTATATTTTGGAAATTCATATTTTTTTCATAATTTCATTACTTAGTATGCTTTCTTTTTGTAGAAATTATGTTAAATAATTAAAATATTCATAATTGTCTAATTATGTGATATATATTATTACGATATTTATTTATCATATATTTTAATTATATATTTTTTATATAATTTATATTTTATTTTTAATCTTTATATTTAACTTTTACTTTTTCTTAAGGTTCTGTTAATAAAAATAGGATAATTCTGGCAAAAGGAATAATTGTTTATTTACACAAATTGGTTTAAAAATTAAATAAAATAACATTATTATAAACTAAAGTTAAAATGTACCTTAATTATTAAACGTGCGGAACTGGCTAGTGTTTCTTTGTGTTGTCGAGCGGTGCATTTTTCCTTTGTACTGTTCGTCGTGGTTCGGATAGCGTCCTGGTGTATATCTGGGGCCGGTCTTCTCTACTGCACCACAAGGCAGTACACGTACCTGGGCTAGCGTCCCTCCTGGTGCTTCCTCTCTCTCCTGCGGGGTCTAGAAAGAATGCATGAGCGAGCTTCTCGGTATTCTTATATCGCGTACCTCTCCGCTGCCTTATTGATATTTCAACTGGTTGTTCAATGCCAGTTGTGTCGGATATTATTACTTTTCTTGTTTTGAGTTTAATAAATTAAAATATTTATATTTAATTATTGATGTTATTTATATTATACATATTAATGGTAGATTCAATGCAACGAATAGTGTTTAAACATTCGTGAATCGTGGTACACGAGTCGTATATTGTTCATCAATGCTCGCTAATTTCGAGTTTATCTCAAAAACACCATCAAAATATCACAACAATATATATTGTAACATACCTCGGTTCCTATTTTTTTTTTTTTCTGGCCATTGGTATGTCCAATGAATCTTCAAAATAGTTGCTTTTTCTTGAAGTGGCCTTTATTCTTCAATATTTTCAAAATTACCGATCATTTTGAAAGGGAGCACGACCCTCACTCAAGACTAGGTGTAAACTAACCTTCCACTCCTCAACGCCACCTGGCTCACTCTCATTGGCCTAAGGACAGGTCATATGTTCAGCACCCCAAATCAATCATAATTAAAAATACAGAATATCTTAATATATAATAGGTCGGCAAGAAAGTAATTTAAATTTTTTAGTGTGAAATAAAACTCAATTTTTTCTTTACAAAAAATGAACTTTAATAAGTAAAATATTTTCCATTCTGTTCGATGTCCTTTTGCCATCTTTTTAGTAACTTCATGATCCCGTGGTCATAGAACTTCTGGTCATTATAAGCAAAGAACTCAACCAAGTGCGATTTGAGATCATCGTTATTACTGAAATTTTTACCATTTAAGAAGTTCGAAATAAATAATAATCCAATGATGCAAGGTCGGGGCTGTATGGGGGGTGCGACATCACTTCCCAACCAAGCTCCAATAGTTTCGTACGTGTTGCTAAAGATGTGTGAGGCCTTGCATTGTCTTAGTGGAACCCAAATATCAAGCTTCTTAACAAGTCAAAGACGTCTATATGATTTTCAATTGTTGTGTGTGATACATTTAACTGTTTTGCAATCTCTGGCCCAGTTATATGACGATTCGATTCAATTATGGCTTTCATTTTGTCATCATCAACTTCAGAAGGTCGAACAGAATGTTAGTCATCTTTCAGTGAAAAATCTTCAGAACAAATTTTTTTAAACCAATTCTGACATGTGCGTTCAATCAACACCATAAACTTAACATATCTGTTTGTGAGCCTCAGCCGCTTTTTTTACCTTAAAATTAAAAAGTAAAATGTGTCGAAAATGCTTATTTTTGCACTCCATATTAAAACTGGCCGTAAACTGGCAGTTGTAAACAAAATTGCACGGAATTTGTTTCTATGGCAACCTAAAGGTATTGACTACCAAATCTCAAAATAAAAAAATTCCAACATTGACAAAAGAATAACGAAATAATCATAACTCTAACTACTGGTGCAAACTGAAATCACTTTCTTGCCAACCCAATATATACAAAAATAAATATGTTACAGTGTTATTAATTATCTTAATTTTAAATTAAATAATAATCCTTGTTAAAAGGAAAGATTACTTGGAATTGTTTACGAGACTGGGAGTAAATAGTTGAAATAAATATTATTTTACTTTATTACTGTAGAACACAAAGTTTTCTATAGCAGAGTATAGAAAATAATACAGTTCAAAATTTCTATAGGTTGCCAGTTGTGTGTTGTACTTAAATGATACAAGATTTTTGTCTTCCTTCAGAGTTTTATGTGATCTTAATGCATAACATTCGAGTACTTCCCACACTCTAAACTGTCATATTCAGTTACTGAAGTAGGTATGACTAGAAGCAACATTTCCCAAATATATTTTGTTTTTTTTAATTAATCCGTTGTCTTTTCAGTGCTCCCTTCCACTTTCCAATTACAAGTACTAGGTACACTCGACAAGTAACACAGTATTTCAGATCTTTATATCAACCATGGAAGAGTACATAAATGAAAAATTAGTTTAGAGTGTCGGAAGTACTTGTGCTGAACCGTCAAATAAAACCCTGTAGGAAAATCTTGTTTCATTGTAGTTATATTGTACTAATCCGTTGAGTTAAATATAAGAGACATTTCTACTTTATGATTTATTTGATATGTTATTGTTTCTTCATTTATACTAATTAATTTTGATCTGGTTTACTAATTGTTAATGTCGAGTTGTTATCATTCTTATCTCTTTAGGCTTTCTAAATTTTGTCTTTAATTTGTAATGATGAGATATCATTATTATTATTAATTTAAAATAAATATAGCTGTTATCGTTTATTTATTTAATTTTGATGTCATGTGCAGTCAAAGGAACAGTTTCTGATAAAGGTTACATTAGATAAAGTACATGAGATAACATTTACAATTACGTAAGATTACATACAAAAAAAGTAAATAAAAGAACATTGGTTATTTTAGATTACGAAAAGATAACCTAGTTATAAAAAGTTTGGTAAATTGTTATTGGTTTGCTATGAACAAATATTTAATTGGATTGGGAAGTAGCTGGATTACATTATCACATTTGAACAAAGACTTTATTGTCCTTTAAGAAAGCTATTGCATCATAGTAGGCAGTAGACGATGCATCTCTAAAATTATTTATTTTATTTTTGATTCCGGCCAGCTGGAACTTGGAAGTTAGTTATGGGTGAGCTTGGTATGGCCGATCCTCAATCTGGTAATGGTCGAGCTATTACCAATTAGTGGGTTGACATTAAAATATAATCTCTTTTGTTTATAAACAATTCTTCCTAATAAAGGATATTATATAGAAATTTTTGTTTTGTACTATTGTTATTAATAATTATTAGCAAAAGAAAAAAATATTTTGGCAGGGTTCTTACTCAAGCAGGGATATTGGGGAGATCCCGGGTTCATGAGTCCCTGCCTGTATATTTTTTCTCGGCTAATAATTGTTAATAAGATTATTATACTTTTGTAGTAATTAAGTTTCAAGTTTTGGATAGTCTATAGCTGAATGAAATCAGTGCGCATGATATGGAATTAAAATTTATAGAAGAATGATTTATTTATTCAATGGCAGTTTCAATCTGATTATTTATTTAATGGAATTTAAACTGTGTTCAATCAATAAATATAACATTATTTTACAGAGAGAACTTTCCGAAGATATATCAGAGACATGGTACGAGGAAATTGGAGAGAATAGGATAGTCCAACCCACCAGCAGGCCCACAGCACTCGAACTGGTCAGCCCAGAAATGCAGAGGACACTTTGGTGTCAAGTTCCCCAAGTCATAGAGTCAGGCATTCTGGGTAATTATAGCTATTATTACAAGAAATTGAGTTAAATGTTATCATTTTGTCTTAACTCAAATTGTTGCTGCTATATAAAGGGTTGGCCAAAAAGTCCGTTCGGTTTTTGTCGTCACGAAACTTCAAGCAGTCTAATGTGTAGCTAACTTCAGTCTGTCCCTTGCGAGTGCGCTCTCGTCAGATACTAGACACTTCAACGTAGTTTGATGCGAAATTCCGACAAGACTGATTGTATTTTGTGTGTTTAGGATCAGCCTGAAAATGGAAAACCAAAACGAACATTATCGACACCTCATGCTTTTTTATTTTAAAAAAGGCAAGAAAGCAGTGGAAACTTGCAGGAAGGTATGCGCTGTATACAGAGAGGATGCTGTTACAGAACGTGTGTGCCAGAAGTGGTTTTCAAGATTTCGATTGGGAAATTTTTCGGTTCTAGACGCACCTCGCTCTGGCCGGCCAACTGAGATTAACAGCGACAAAGTGAAGGAATTAGTCGACACCCATCCCTGTTATACAACTAGGGAGATCGCAGTTATCCTCAAAATATCCAAATTGAGTGTTGAAAACCATCTGCATCAACCTGGCTACGTGAGCAGGCTCAATGTTTGGGGTCCCCATCAACTTAGTGAGGCTAACCTGGCCCAAAGGATTTCCATCTTCGATTCGTTGTGGAAACGTGAAGAAAACGATCCTTTTTTGAAGAAAATGATGACAGGGGACGAAAAGTGGATCTTCTATAACAATGTGGAGCGCAAACGTTCGTGCCAGTAAAGACAGGAAATTCTTTGAGCGTAGAATTTTGAATCTGGCCATGAGATGGCAGAAGATACTGGAACAAAATGGCAATTATATTATTGATTGAATAAATTGCTTTGTTTAAAAGTTGTGTCTTATTGTATGCGCTTAAAAAACCGAACAGACTTTTTGGCCAACCTGATATTTGGGTACTTCAGTGAGGGTGTGGATAGGGTCGTCACTCTAGAGGTGTTATATGAGGCCAGCTAAAGATATTGATCGAGGTATCAGCTTTACACGGATGGATCAGTTGGAAAGTGTGCATGGCCTGTGATCAAGAGACCATTACACTATCTGTTTTCTTCAGCTAATGATTCTTAAAATAGTGGGATTACATACAATAATTTGTAATTATTAATGACATAATATTTGTTCCTAATAGTTATATTATTTTCTGCTGAATATTGGTGCTAATTTTAAAAGCCTTTTAACTTTTTATGGTAGATATTATGTACAGGTGACTAATATTATAAAACAACATGCGTACAATTGCAGATAGCCTGTCGACAGAGCGTAAGAAACTCCAGGAAGCAAAGTTTGAAGTTGTTACCTCCGAAGCCTCCTATTACAAGTCGCTGTCCATCCTGGAGAAACATTTTGCTGCAAGTCCACTCCTTAAAGATGAGTCGATTCTCCCGAAGGTTCACTATAAGACTTTGTTCAGCAATGTAGCATCTGGTCAGTACCGCATGTTTGTTTTTTTTTGCTGACAGTTATCATTGAACAGTCTGTTTTATTAATATTGGTTTGATGTGCCCTGGTAGTTCGTAAGTGCTCAGAGGCTGTGCTGGCTGCCTTGGAGAAATGTTGGCAAGAGAGTATCCTGCTGGAAGGGCTGTCGGAGGTCATCAATAAAGTGGCCGAGGAGAATTTTTCAGCTTACATCAAGTACTGCAAGCATCAACTTGCCATGGAGAAAACCATTAAGTTTCTCAAGTAAGTCTAATTAAAAAAATTCAAGTCCAGTGTGATGCACCATAAAATCACAGGTTTTGTTAATGCTGTGAAAACCATTTCAATGATTTTTTTGTTATTATGGACTACTAAAGTCATACACATATTATAAATCAGAACGTTAAGATTTTTAATTTTAGTTTGATGGGGAAATATTTATTTTTTAATTACTGGTTGATTAATGGCACTTGATAATATTTTATGGAAATGGCAGTTTTTTTTCAATGTCCTCTCTTCATATGGGACTTGTAAAATTTCACACATTTGTAGGACTCATAAAGACCGTGAAGATAAAATGACCAAATGCCAGACACATGAATGTATTATATACCAACAAAGTCTTTGTATAAATATACCATTATCATTCTGTGAAAAAAACAAATTACAGGTCAAATAAAAGTGACAGTTGATTAGCTTTCATAATAGTTATTTATTGTCATCGTCTTTTGTGTTCTATAGGAAGTCAAACCAAGCATTTTCAGACGCGCTAGACACTTTGGAGAAGTCACCGATGTGCCACAACCTTACCTTCTACTCCTTTGTCCTGTTGCCAATGCAGAGGATCACCAGGATGCCCTTGCTTCAGGATGCCATTCTAACCAAGCTTACCCCTGATGATCCAGAGTATGACTCTTGTCGTATTGCACTCGCTAGGCTCAACAAGGTAAAATAATGATATGGGTATATAATCATATATAGTCATTTTATTATCATTTAAAATTACAGTTAGTTGTTATTTCTTTTTTATGGTTCATTTCGGGTAAAATAACCTCAAAAATTGACCATAAATAATCTATTTGTATTGTATACTTCTTCTTTGTTTCCCCCTAATTGCAAAAATAACCACCATATTGAAAAAAATGTTCATCAGTGCAACTTCTTGCTTTATTTTGTGGTAGTAACATTAAGCTAATACCACTCATTTTCAATAAAATAATTTTGATAATCGTTTGTTGGACTTGGATAATCAACTTGCTGAAGTTCAATTTCTGTATTAACAATCTTTTGGGGAACAAATGTCAAATGGAGCATTTGCCTATTTGCCTTAGGTGAGCTCTTGTTAAAAAAAAGTTTACAGTTTAATTCCAATTTGGATTTGTTATTTACATGGACTATAGCACTTCTGCTTAGTTAAAATTTAACTTAATTTTAGGTCCCAATTAAACTATTTTTTTTATATATTTGTTTCCTTATTTTGAAAATATTAATTCATACCATTACCCTGATATTTCATATTTTTTCGTACCTAACGTAACATATGCTAATGAGGTACAATGACGTGCTCTGTGCAGATAGTCCACGACTGCAATGAGGCGGCTAGACAAACGGAGCGACTAGAGGAAATGGTAATGCTGTCGAGAGCTCTGCAGTTTCCACCAGAGATTCGCCCGTTACCCCTCATGTCTGCTAGCCGTTGGCTAGTACGCAGTGGGGATGTCAGCCAAATCTCCCTTGAGCCAAGGACAACCTTCAGCAGGAAACTCACCACCCCTCGCACAGTCAAGCTGAGGCTCTTCCTCTTCACAGATTACCTAGTCATCGCCAAAAAGAAAAGGTTAGTGGTTTACAGGAAAATGTAAATTTCAAAGCTATTTATGGCTACAAGCTGAGAGTTCATAGAGTCCCACAAACTTAGACATGAATGGATTATTTGTCGGGATATTAATTTAAGTTGATATGAAGAAAGTCGTAAGATTTTCACCAAATTTATTAATGGAGAATGTCTTGATGTTCAATGTATGTCTCCTGCATCAGGTCCTAATGTGAGATGGTAGGAAGATGGAAGTAAGATGTTAGCTGCTTATTAGATAATTGATGAAAATCTAACATCTGCCTTGCCACAACTTAAGCTCATAAGCCTACAAACAATACACTCATATTTTTGGCTTAGATTTATCCTTTTTAGAAATCAATATATTGTAAAAATATTTTACATGGCAGTTTTTATTTAACAAGGTTCATAACATAACATTTAAAAAAAATATTTACTAAGTAAAGTATATTTTTACAAGATTATGAACTAAATTTAAAAAATCTTATTAAAATTGACTGAACGTATTTAATACAATCAAATAACATTTAATATAATGAAATATCATTACAATATAAATCAAATTTACTATTCAGAAATATTACATAAATATCCATTAAAATCAATAAAATTAATATTATTTTGCAGTGAAGATAGCTTCTCCGTAGTGACATACTGTGAGAGGAATCTGGTGCATATGTCTGATGTCGAAGAGGCCTTCTCTAACAAGTTTCTCATCATGCTGACCCTCATCAAGAACCACGAAGGGAAGACACAAGAGATGGTATGAACTTAGTTATATTGTCCCATTGTAGTTCTTAAACAATAGTTCTCAACCATTAAGTCGATCGGAGGATATCGACCTATCCATTTAACGTTTTGATACCATGTTATAATTTCAGAATTATATTTTTATCTATCTCCCAAATTTACCAAGTAAAGTAATATCATAAATATCCCTGGTATCATATTCAGGACAAGTTTTGAAAGTTTCAGAATAAGATCATTGTCAGGTCGTCACGAAGGGGGCCTAGTTACCCTAGCCCTAGTGACAGAATGAGAGTTGAATAAGCTATGACCTGGACGATTGCTTGATGACAGGTCTAACTACTGAGCTATACTGAGGTGTGTGCCCTGACAGTGCACTATATTCAGGAGAAGAGGCACAGGGTAGGTATTATGGGTAGTTTATGTGGTCTTGGAATGACTATGAATTCACACTCGGTATCTAAGGTTAGGCGAAAACACTCCGGATTCCAAAGGCGAGTGTGAAGTGGAGAGCTGCAGACTGGATCGCTGGGGGAGACGCTACTAGGTGAAGTTTCTAGGGCACCAGAGACCGTCTGCCGCATGGAAGAGATCTCTTCCAAGGAGGTGCTAGTTTTAGCGAAACAAAAGCAGAGAATCCCAGTAGGAAAGTGTCGGGTCTGACAACGTTGGACTAAACATAGCAACGACTTCATAAACGAGAAGGCCAAATCTTGAAACATCAGTGCAGCTGTAAGTACTAGTCCAAAGGCGAGCCTTACCTTGAATGAATTATCGGCTAAAACTAGGGAGTAGATATATATCCCAAAGCAGCCAATCGCATTGCAGGCCTGGATGAAGCTAGAATGTTCTAGACCAGGACCCAGCCCTTCCAGAAATAGGGCTGGTGGATATCTGGCTAGAGACCTCTGCCTGCCTCTGAACTCGTCTGCAGCTACTTCATTTATTGTTTACCATATTTACACTGATATGACTGTGGTTTGGTAATATTATTTACATTTGTTTACAATATATTATAACTAATTTACAATATATACAATAGAGTAGAGGGTGATTCATCTTATGTAGTTAGCGGTCGCTACAATTATTTTTGTTTAAAGGCAGCATTAGTATTTAATCAAATATTTAGCCTTATATACTTTACATGCTTTCAGTTTTCTTTTGTTGGTTAGGTATTGAAGTGGTTTTACTTTTTTTATATTAAAAACTCTAAAGGTTGGGTTCAGATAAACTAACATTTGTACTTTTAATCTAATTTAATCTTAAACCGCCCTAAACATTATTACCCTTATATCTATCGGTAATTATTAACACTTAAACTGTCTCTAACGGCGGAGAACTGTTGAATGAGTTCGGGTGCTTATAGTTTCGTCTTCAGTACGGACACTTGCCTAATGGGCTCGTATAATAAGGGACATCTTTCGTCCGCCCCATTGGCGTTCTTTGCTATTCCTCCATACACCTGTCTAACACTCAAGAGATCTCACCCCTTAATGTTTCCAACTCTCAGCCATGCCTGCCAGCATACACCTTCTAGCGTCAGGGTCTTCTTCCACTTCAGCCGCTCTTAACTGCATAGGCCGTCAATACTTCATAGGAATATCACATACCTTATATTCCCCGCTTCCATAAAGTTCTTATCATATGACCATCATTATGGTCACTGACGTTCTTCACTGGTCTGTTCTTATCTATGCCATAGGTTGTGGGTGCATGGACTCGACTTTAAGGTTATATTCGCCAATGACCATTACCAAGACTTTCTTTTTAATCGAACTTTATCCATTTAATCAACTTTAATAATTTTATTTTATCATATTAATTTAATTCTTTATTAAGTAACACTACATTATTTTATTCACATTATCTTTAATATTTTATGATTATCATTTATATGTGGAATTGTAATATCACTCATTTAGTGGATCGGTCTACTTAAACTGATGATACTGCAATTTTACAGGGGAGACAAAAAAGTCATCTTCTCAGGGAAGGTTACTATACGATCAGAGGCTAACTATTATTAAGACATTACTCCTTTCGGATTATTGATTGCCGCGTTATGACGTGTTTACCTTAGATTTGCCAAACTGGACAGATGCTTCATGATGAGCGGTATTACCTTAATATTGCTTAACTGTTTGACACCTGTACTTGCTGCAACTAACTATTTATATTAAATAGTTGAAACATGAAAATTCAATTACATTTAAATAGTAGTGGGATACTCGGGTGCATTAACTTGATCAGCTGCACGAAGACAGAAGGAACTATATTTTATGTTGTACTTAAAACTAGGAACTAGGATGCGTTGTGACATAGCCTAGACTTCTATGTTCCATCAAGTCCTTTGTGTACAAAATATTGCACATAAGTCTGTATGTCACACAAGTAATATCTTGTTCTGAGCCTTTGAAAAAAAAAAAACTCTGATCTTTCTGGTTTTTATTTATGTTAAATATAGGGTGTCCCAGAATTAACGCCAGATTTGAATTAGCCGCCATTTGTGCAGTAAAGTGCTGGCAACCCTAAAAAAAAACAATTTGACAGCTGACAGTTTAGGGTTTGTAAAAATGGAGCGTTACACGATAGAACATGTCTTTATTGTTGAACATTGTCTCAAAAATAATGAAAGTTTGGCGGCCGCAGTTCAAAAATTTTGTACAAAATATGGTCGGAATAGTGTTTTGACTTCATCAACTGTAAAGAGATTAATTGAAAAATTTAAGGAGACTGGATCAGTTGGAGACACTAAAGACACTGGTTGTCCAAAAACAAGCCGTTCAAATGTCAATATCGAAGCAGTGCGTGAGAGTGTTGTTGAAAATCGAGGAACATCAATTGGATGATATTGATGTGACCAATACGTGGTTTCAACAAGATGGTGCCACATGCCATACAGCCCATGAAACAATTCAAATACTGCATGAGACATTTCCAGGTCGTGAACTCTCTCGTTTTGGTGATCAGAATTGGCCCCCTAGATCGTGTGATTTAACACCTTTAGATTTCTTTTTATAGGGTTATTTGAAGTCAAAGGTGTATGTCAACAAGCCCACATCCACCCGTGCATTAAAAGAAGAAATTCAACGCTGCATCAACGAAATTCAACCACATTTATACCAAATGGTCATGGAAAATTTCGATAAAAGAGTGCGTATGTGCCAGAAAAGTCACGGAGGCCATTTGCCCGATGTGTTATTCCATAAATAACCCTATCCTATTTACTTTATAATTCAATAAAAAAATAACAACAAAAATACTAAAAACTGTGTTTTCTATTTAAATCAAATCTTGCGTTAATTCTGGGACACTTTATATTTAAAAGGTGATGGGCAATATATTTTCTCACAAAAGAGGGCCAGTTCTGGTAGTGCTATAAATACACTTTTTTTTATTTTATAACTAAAATGATTTAAAAAATAACTCAGGAGTACAAAACTGTTATATTTATTTTATTTTTTTTATTAAGAGCAAAAATTAAGACTTGAAAGATAGATTATTCATTGCCTTGCCGTGTATACACCTTATATGTCTAATATTATGTCTTCTAATGTGAACTATATGTTATTTTTTTTTTGTAAAAATCATAAATATAAATATTAGCATTTTATGTACAGGAACGACTACTTTAGAAAACAACGTGACCAATAAAATAAAAATTAAAAAAATGTACATTTAAGTAAAAAGGCAGTTTAATTTTGTATTTCTAACATAAAATTATTGATTTATCTAGCATCCATTGATAATTATTAAGATGGGAAATGTTCATCCAATTTGAAAAATGAAGTAAAAATAATTTTTCCTTACATAATGCCAAAATGTGACAGTTTATTGACATTATTTAAATGTCTGGATGCCTTTTAGAAATAGCAAGCTTTTGAAGTTCAGAGCAATTCAGACAGGTTTGTTTTCCCAAAACTTCCATGTATACATGCGTAACTCTAGCCCGAAAGTCGATATGCTTTAGATGAAGTCGAGGAAGAGAAGTAGTTTTACTTCACGCCTTCCTCGACTGCCAATATGAAAAATTTTGTTCAATTACATAAACGAATAATGCATTTTTATATTTCTGTAAATAAATAAGGTGCTTTGCTGCGGGGGAGAGAGCTCTAGAGCTCGCTGGATCTCAGCGATGTCCCCTCCGGCCGCCACGAACCCAGGAGAGAGACTGTATGAGGGCTGGGACTGCCCTCAGGTGTTTGTACAACATGCCTACCTGGCTGGGCAGCCGGATGAACTATCTCTGCAGTATGGAGACGTTATCGATGTGCTCAGGAAGACCGATGATGGTAAGTTATCATCCTTTTCGTTAGTTTTATTTAAAATATAAGTATAGCCTTGATATTTTGATTACGATGATATTTCAAATAGTTGCCGGTGAATATGTGAGTACTAAGAATGATTAAGGAATAGGCAACCAGTACGACTTAACAATGAAAGGGATGAGCATAGTGGTTTTAACCTCAAATGATGAAATTAGCAATGAGTAAAATCTTTGTTTGTGTGTTTCCTTGTTAATTTCCAAGTTTAGTTTGTTAATGAGTAAAAATTGTTTGAATAGCTGCTTGTAGGCTATTACTCTTGAATAAATAAATGTTTCAAATTCTCAATTATGCTTTTATTTGTTTTTGATTTAATACCATATCTTATGATTGAGCTAAAAAATTTTAAATGCATAAAATGTCAAGGATGTAACTAACACCTTATTATTTCTCCTGGTCTATTAAAGTTTGTCTCTTTTCTAGAGAAATATGCTCAATAATATGATAACATTAATTTTATTATGTGCACATTGCATCCTTTAGGTAGCTTCAGACTAGAAAGTTGGTATATCTATTGATTTTATATAATGAGGCAAAATATTGTGTTGAACTGTTGTGAAATATTGTAATGCTCAATGTCAATAAATCAACTTTAGTTTAACTCTGGATCTTACGATGCACTTGCATTCAAGGCCATATCATGATCGTATGGATGCCTACCCCTCTCCGTTGGAGGTGTTCTTTTTTGTGTGAAATTTGTTACTTGAATAGGGATTTTACCTCATTCAAAAAGAGTAATTCACTCACACCTGTTCACTACCTTGTAAGGGGTCTAAAATTTTAGGTCGGGATAGATCGCCAATGGGTTCATAAATTTTGACAATTTTGTTCATATTGTTGTAATATTTAGATGTTGCCTTTGACTTAAATTTGAAATTAGCGGGCATAAAAGGGTGGCAAACGACCCGTGGAAAAAGAGGGGTGCTTGAAAAACAATATGGCGAAAAGGTTGTTCTGTTGGTAATCCCATGAGACGGAGTGGTGAATAAAGAGAGTGAAATTTATGAAACTTGAAGAATTTTTTATTAAATGGTGATTGGGTAAATAGGAGAACAATTAAAGGAAGAAGGGTTTTATTAAGAGAAGAAGGATTGAGGTGATAGTCGTGGATAAAACTGATTGTGTGGCGGAACAAGTAAAAGAAGAAAGAAGAAAAAGATGTCACAGACTGGTTTATAAAAGAATTAAAGAAAGTTTTATAATATCTAATTTTCCTTTTGCCAGAGTTTTTCCTTTTTTTTTATTAACAGAACCTTAAAACCTCAGATAACAAAATTAATTAAGCAAATTAGATAAAAAACATAACAATTGGCGCCCGAAAAAACTAAAAATAAACTAAAGTTCAAGTATTTGTGATTCTGTTAATGTTAGATAAGCTTATCTTAGTAAGGTTATTATTTTTTTTCTGTGGTTTACCTATTGGAACCCAACCCCCTCTTGAAGTTTAAAAGAACCTTACAACCTTAGCGTATTTTTAAATTTAATTGTTAAAGAGTTTATTTATCTGTTATGAGCAGGTTGGTACTATGGTGAAAGGATGAGAGACAGCGAGAAAGGCTGGTTCCCTGGTAACCACACCTCTGAGATACCTTCATCACATGTTCGAGCCCGCAACTTGAAGCAGAGGTACAGGCTCTTGGCTTTGTCCAGTTCATTCATTCAGAAACAACAAATGAGCAAGCTCAATCCCTCGTAGTCCCTAACTCATACATTTCCGGTTCTTATACATTCCATGTAAATAACATGAACATTTTTACTATCCTTTTAACAAAGGCCAAGTACATTGTATATAATCTTAAGTTGGCTAAAGATGGAAAACAAGTCAATTAATATACCTATATATTGTGCTATGACTAATATATTAGTTCAATAAAAAAAAAATATATTGTGTGAAAAATAATTTGTCGGAATAAAACTTGAAAAAAAAAATTGGGTAAGATGGGACCAAAACACAGGTTTGTATTGAATTAGGCTTATGTTATGTTATTATATCTGAAAATTAAGTTTAATGCTATGTAATTGAATTTTATTTAAAACATAAAGATTGAAACTATTAAATATTCTCTTCAATAACAGGCTAAGATTATAAGATTTAGCAAAAATAATTTATTGTTGTAAATATATAGTTATCAATTACAAAATTTTTTTTTTAATCTAAACAATTTTCTTGAACACATTCCTATTTATGATAGTAATTAGCTGTATAATATAATTTATGTTCTTTTAACTAAAACTGCAGTATGTCAAAATGATTAAATAAATAAAAGATATTTAATGTAAATGATCTATTTCCTATTCATCTATGATGGATTACAAAATAGATTGGACTTATTTTTCCGAGGATGCATAATTGTTACAAAGGAATCAAAATTTTATGTTCTAGAATATTATTTTTTACTTTTGTATGTGGTGATTCTTATAATTTTTACAAATATTTATAAATTTTAATAGTGAGCTATATGTCTATTCTACAACTAGTTCTTTTTAATATTTTGTTATGTTTATTAATTGTATCTATTCATGTATATAATGATAATTAGTTATATATTTATAGTCCTATGAGAAGAGGTCTGAAGCATTGTAAAGCTTCGCTTGTGTAAATACCTTTATATACGATGGATTTATACAATTGTGATATATTATGGTTATTAATAATATAGTTTATTATAAATGTTTGTATAGTAAATGTTGATTATTTTCTTACCATGTAATAAAAATAACTTTTGCAATTGTTTTATTTTTCATTCAATTTTTTTTTGTTTTTAAATGCTTATTTTATCGTCATTGTATTGCAAATTTATATCAATTCAATTAGAGAATAAAAGAAAATAAATATAAAAACCAGACAATTAAAAAAAAAAAGATAAATACTAATTATTTTTTGTGAAAGTGTCTAAAACCGAGTGTCTTAAATTTGATTCTACTACGGGAAAGGAAGGGTTTTAGTTTAAATTAAATCAGATTTTAATTGTTCTGGTGCCGATTTCCACTCTGTGATTATGTATGAATATAAACTAACTGATAAAAAACTCCACGGCTTACTGTCAAGATTTGACATGTGTTTTACCTAAGCCATTTAGCAAGTCCACATGCACTAGCGACTCTTAAGGTCTCTTCTCTCTGACCTATGTACTACTGGCCTAAGCTGAGCTAATTATACATGGGATTCATTTTTTCTTTCATCTTCCCAATTCACTCTTTAGTATCTGCTTTCTTTCCTTACTAACTTATCCTGTCCCTCGTAAGATATTTTAATGCTGAGTTAATATTTTGAAAGAATTCACTGATTAAACTTGGGATAAAATAGTGCTAAAAAACCCTTCAATTATATTGTACTGGGGCGTTTGGAACATTCTGTTGAAACTGGTGAAGCGTTTATAATTATACCTCCCTCAGGTTTCAATTATGAAAACCAAACATTCATAATCGAAATAGCGTAATACATTTAATCTGATTTATTCATTATTATTTATTGTAGGAAACTCGTGTTTTTATATAAAATTAACAATTAAAACGCATGACTACTGATTGATTTTCTTTCTACGGTAAATGTTGAACTGAATCAAGGTTACAAGGTGGTATGTTATTCCTCCTCAAAATCTCTGATGGGTTAATCTGTCGTAATGTTCCCGTTACGTTGACGTTTTTACAGTATGGACAGCTCATCTATAATCTAATTTAGTTTATCAGATCCAAAATACAGTTATAGAAAAAAAATGAATGCTCCTCAAGTGATGATGAATTTGAAGATTAAAGTTTACACAGTGCAAACCCTGAACAAGAAATTCGCAGGGTTGAATTATTAATTTTAGACTAATTAATACTAAAAGCCTTAAACAATTGTGTTAATTTTATTTTTTTAAAACAATTTGAAGGAAAATGTTTAACCTTATATTTTGAAGAAAACTATATACTTAAAGTAGTTTGAGCCACCAACATGTATTTAGGTAAGGAGATATGGGTACTAGCAGTAAGTAGGAGTTTCCAAAAAAAAATACCAATCAAATCCTAATAAAGAGGCTGCACCGTTGACCAAAAGGAAAATAAGTAAAAGCATTTTTGCAAGAAATGCTCCGCTATATGCTGGTTTCAAACATGTAGACAGTGAATATTTTAGTGTTAATGATAATATTGGGTTATTGCCGTAGAAACGCATTAAGGTGCATTATGTGATGATTTACATATTAGACATTTAATGACAATTATCTTAAAAATAAAAATAATCGTGTAGTTGAAGAGTGCTTTAAATTATCCCTAATTACTAATGGGTTAATTTTACTCGATGTTCCCATTGACATCAATATTTTTCATGTTACCACTGCCGATTATTGGCTCAAGCTTTGTCTCTTGAAAATTTATTAAATGATTTTTTGTGTACTTATTAAATACATTTACTTGTACTTATTACACATATTTACGCTCTCATGTAAGGAAGGCTACCGTAAATGGAGCCAGGGACTAGTGAAATAATAAATCTACTCCATGCTTTTCCATTAATATGACTAAATGAGTCTTTGGTGAAGGAAGTGTCGTAAGTATAGTTATCTGGAAGACCGCTAGATCGTGCAGGCAGGCAACTTAGCCACCACAGAAAATGCATAGTGAAGGAACCAAAATAAAAACAATTTTCTTTTGCATCTCCTCTCAGATTTAGCATTTTCGAGTTGTGTCACTTTTCTTGTGGGTGATGCAGCGATATCATGAAGCATTAGTCCTAATCACTACACCGTATGAGAGATCTCTTACTAAATGATTATGAAAAAATGGCCAAAAATACATCGTTTCATTCTTTTAACAAATCCCCTCAAAGTGACTGAAAATTGTCTTTTAAACAAATAAAAACCCCAATTATACACGAAATATTTATTTTTAGCTCTAAAACTTTATATTTTACTTCAGAAATCCTAAATGTTATTGGAATTTATTTGCGTCAGATTTTTTTTTCATCATCCCATTTAAACCAAAATCTAATCACAATGTTTCTAGTTATTGTTGAAATTATTTTGTGGGGGGGGCATAACAATATAACTGCAGGAACAGTATTATACTGACAGTCTCTTGGGATCGGGATAGGCTGGCTAACCTGGTCTTGACAAACTGTTATAGGTTATCTTTCCCTTGTTTACTTTTTTTCGTTTTAATACACAGTGGACCGGTTATATTGTCGTTTTTTGCGTTATTTGCATTTCTGTATAAGTAAATCTAATTACTTTGTAAAAGATTTTGGCTTGAATCACATGCGAGGTAATTAATTACTAGTATTTATCCTAATTAGAATACATATTGTAGAAGTCAAAGTTCTCCGAACCCCAAATGCGACAATTTTGTCGATTAACAAAGCCATCAAGATGAAAATGTGCTTCATCGCTTATGATAATTTGGCTCGAAATCAGCATCCACTTGTTGATGTTCAATAATCCATTCAACGAACTCTCTTCGCTGTGAATGGTCACTAGGCTTCAATTTTTGAGTTAACTGAATTTTGTAAGCAAGGAGACCCAGTTTTCTAGTGAGTATACGCTGTAGATAGCTTCTTGAAATTTGCAATTCTTGTATACGACGCCGAATTGATGTTCCTGGATTTTCAACAACACTCTCACGCGTTTTTGGACGACCAGTGTGTTTAGTGTCTCCAACTGATCCATTCTCCCTAAATTTTGTAATTAATCTCTTCACCGTTGATGAAGTCAAAACACTATAACTGCGGCCGCCAAACTTTCATTATTTTTGAGATAATGTTCCACAATAAAGACACGTTGTTCTATCGTGTAACGCTCCATTTTTACTAACCCTAAACTGTCAGCTGTCAAATTGTTTTTTTAGGGTTGACAGCACTTTACTGCACAAATGGTGGCAAATTCAAATCTTGCGTTAATTCTGGGACACCGTTTATAATACTCGGTTAGAAAACTAAACCAAAACAAAGAAAAACTTTCAGTATATAAATGTACGATTTGTTTTTAAAATAAACAACAATAAAAAAAAATCAAATAAAAAAATCAATATTATACCATGAGGAATTAAAAATAAAACCACGTATTACAAATTACAAATACAAAATAAACAAGGTATAATAATAAAGGATATAAAGCAAGTATCTGTATGAAAATGTGTCTACGTATTATACATACCTGCGAAAAAATACGCAAGTCAAAAAGCCATTTGAAGCATTTGTTTCAGAATTTATTTAACAAAAAATATTACCTTTTATAAAATGGTATGCAAGGTTTGTGTCAATTTTATTATAAGTCAAATTACATTGCCTGGATTAGCTAGAAAGTGAACAGTGAATAGTAAAATCAGATTTGAAAAATTATCAACTCAGAATGTTTTTGACTCTTTAAAGTGTAAATTCCTTTTAATAATGAGAATCTCACCACGTTTTTTAAACACCTCCAACATCCTTCTGGGAAATTCTTCTTACCAAGTTTATCAAAGAGCTCTCTGGTATGTTATCCCAAGCTTGTGCGATCCTTTCTTTAAGTTCCTTGATACTCCGCCAGCCCAATGTGATGAGACCTTCGCGACAAGATTATTTTTCCTTTCTTTGGCCATTCAAGAAATAATTAAACACGTCGGGGCCATCAAGCTTAAATTTTTTTTTTTTATCGATAAAAATAACCCTGGACCAAATTTAGCTTTGGTGATTTTTTTTTATCAGGAAACTGGAAGTGCCGTTGTATGTGATGTTTTTTGAGCTGCGGTTTTCTTATTATTTTATGATAATTTAAATACCAGGTTTCAGCTATCCACTTCCACCCACTTCACATCCTGGTTGAATCCCTTCACAATCTGGACAGAAGTAGCACCGGTTTTTGAGACCCCCCCTTCAAACGAGGTGGTTTACTTGACCGGGATGGATGCCTTCCAGTTCTTTTATTTTTTCCGGGTCTGAATTCAAAAAGTTTTTAATTACACCCTGGGAGTGGTTTTATATTATCTGGTGTTTATATGTTTTCACAGGACTATGTGCATAAGGGATAGTAGGGCTAAATAAATAAATTTTCTTGCTGGCAAATGGACGACAGAAAGAACCAAACCGGCACCTAGAACACTTCTTTCTCTCTCTCTCTCTCTCTCTCTCTCTCTCTCTCTCTCTCTCTCTCTCTCTCTCTCTCTCTCTCTCTCTCTCTCTCTCTCTCTCTGCACTGGCGCTTGCTGCTCTTCTGAAACCATGGTCTATACATTCAACTTTCTCTGCATCTCTCTCTCCTAACCTCGCTATGTTTTAGTCCGGCGGTGTCAGACCCCATACCTTCCTAGTGGGAATCTCTGCCTTCGTCTCGCTAAAACTAGCATCTCCTTGGGAGAGACCTATCCCTCACGGACGACCGTTGCCGTGGCCCTACAAACTTTACTTATTAGCGTCTCCCACGGCAATCCAGTCTGCTTCTCTCCGATTCACACTCGCCTTTGGGATCCGGACGGTTTTCGCCTACCCTTAGATACCGAGTGTGAATTCGTGGTCATTCCAAGACCACATAAACTACCTATAAACCTACCCTATTCCTCTTGTCGGGACACACCTTTTAAGATCTTTCGGAGTCAGATCAAAGCGAATTAAGCTGCCCGCCGACTAGGCCACCAGCTAGGGTGAAAGACCACAGGTCCACCCACCTTATCTCTTTCTTGGCGCTCTGTGGACGGCGGCTAGAGGTTGTAGTGACCCTAGCCCGCGGCGGTCGTCTCCTCCCCACTTTGGGGATCCTCATATCTGATAACTCCCGACAGTATATTTTGAAGGAGTTTAAAGGCCGGAAAGATGGGACTCGAGTTCCAGAAGTAGACTGAGGATTTAAACCGTTGGAGATTGTAAATATAGGGAGGGTCCCTGTATAACCCTAACTCTATAAAAGATAAAGAAGGCGTTTGGGTTCCAGACTCGTTTATTTTGTTTATTGGATGAACTAAGGTGACTATACATATTATTTTTCCAGTACAGTAATGATTTTCGGCTATTGGCCTTGGTTAGTTATGAAGTGTAACCAGTAAAATTTAGGAAATTATAAAACTCAATAACAAGTTAAAACCTTTTAAAATGGTAGCTAATTACTAAACACAATTTTAGCCAAACTATTACGGAATTTTATTCGAATCAATTCACTCTGTAAAATTAAAGAATGATAACCTTAATTAGATATTGCAATAATGTGCTTTTGTATAGAATTTTAAAACTTTCAAATCGAATATTTGTTGTGAAATTACTTTCACAACTTCTATATTATAAAGGAGTAATGTGTGCTATAGTGGTTAAACTCTGAAATTTTTGAACCATACGAAAACTTATTTATTATCGAGAACCCTAAGTCAAAATAATATTTAAAAAGCTTAAAATAATTTGAAAAACAAATGGTAACCATAATATGAATTCATATATATAAACTTTGAAATTTCAGATATATTGCTTATACATGCAGGCAGACAGGCATAACGATGATCGCCTGGTAACTGCCCCATAGTACAGCCCCGTACTCTGAGCGTTAGTTAGTAAGGAAAGCTTTAACCGCATCAGCGTTGACTTTTTCATTTTTGGAACCATCTTGATTCCCTGAAGAATAAACTGTTACTATCAAGAGTCGGACACGTCCTTACAGATGTAGGAAGGCTGTGTGTGGTTATTGCGGTAGACCTGTAGACCTGCTCTCTCGAGGGCGAATATGAGCAGTTTTAAGAGAGAGAGAGACAATGCTTCAACACTTATTTGCCGTTATGATTTTCCAAAGGAAGAGCATCTGCTTCCGATACTTTAGTCACAGGGAAGGTCTTATGCTCATTTCTCACGAGTCCAATTGTAGAATTAACGATCTCACAACAGTAAAGACTTAAAAACATTTTATTAGTAAAAAACAAAACAAATCATAGTAACGGCATAGTTGATAGTAAATTATATTAATTAATACAGGGGGGGTGACTGGATGAGACTGATAGAGACGCAGGCATGTACTTTAGGCGAAGGGTTGAGAAAATGAGGGAGTAGTTGCCGGGTTTTGTTTGTTCTTTGGTGGGTATTCTGTCTTAGGCTTCCATCTCGACAAACGGCTGACCTGGAACCCACATACGAGGCAAAAAAGACAAGAACTAAACAGACGCTTTGGACAAATGTACAGTCTACTTCAAAGGACATCCAATCTCTCAATAGAGAATAAATTACCAATCTACAAAGTTATACTCAAGCCAATACGGACATGCGGAATAAAGCTTTGGGGACAGGAAAAAAGTCGAACATCAAGCGTATCCAGTCCTTTCAATCAAAAGTCCTGAGAACAATAGTAAATGCCCCTTATTACGTCAGCAACAAAACCCTTCACAACGATCTTAATATACCTTACATTCTGGAACTCGTCCCTTCCAAGTTCATGAAATTCCATAGTAACAACCTATCCAACCACCCTAATCCCGTAGGACAGTCATTGCACTGCGCCACTCTTCCCTATAACCCTCCTCGGCTGTAGGACTTGATACCTGGAAAGAATCAAAGTGGAGCTCCTCTCCACACTCTCTGAGGAAGAATCTGTGTCCTTACATAGGATTTCATGTCAATATCTGTTATCTCTCTCTTCATCTTCTCCGCTCCACTTTTCATCTCTGAGATGTCTCTAATGATTCTGTGATGTCAGGATATGATACTGAGAATCCTCTGAAGGGAGAATCCATCTGTAAGCCTGCTTTGTTCCTCGAGGGGTTTTAGGATACCATTTCCTGTCTTGCAAAACTTCGAACCTGTCGGAGGGTCACCTATTGACACTAAGCGTTACCGCGGTGTTCTGGCATGTACGTCCGCTATATCTGTCCAAGGATTATTTTCTTACTACTCCCATTAGCTCCTTTGTCTGTGACCAACTCAGTATCAAAGAAAAAACCAATTAAAATAAAAAGCTTATTCTATAACTTACACTACCAAAGTCTTAAGCTAATGCGATGTGCTTGGAAAATTCCATATAAAAGGGATGAGTCATAAAAATTGACCTCTAAGAAATTTGTTTTTATTAAACATTCTAAGTATGTGCCGTTGTGTTCTATGGTTTGTTGCCTAGTCTAGCTGTCAGATTCACAGATTTGCATCACTCTTTGGGTTTTGAACGGAAGAATTCTGGAACTCCATTTTGAACCTCATCCAGAGAATCGAAGGATTTTCTTTGAAGATAGTGAGCCATTGACCGGGACAGATGGTAGTTGAAAGGTGCCAAGTTCGAACCCTAAGCAGGGGGAGGGAAAAAAGCTCAATTTCATCCAGTTCTGAAATATTTGGTTCCGTGTATGTAACGAAAAGTGTGTGATCGGGCGTTATATTGTTGAAATAAACACCGATTTACTATTACAATGTTTACTAATCCTGGGCAACATCATCAATTCTTTGCAACTGACACAATAACGTTCTGATCTATGGTTCGACTTGATTATGAATTATGCCTTCGTAATTCCACAATACAGAGGGCATTGTCTTTTTTTTCGAATTGCCCTCGCTTATTCTCCAATATATCCACTTCTCTTCGCAAGTAATAATTATTTTAATAAAACAATGGTCATTTTGGGCCTTTCAAAAGTTTTTGACAAATTTCTACTCGATGTCGTGCCTGCTCAGGAGTAGACTACTGGAGAATCACTTTTGATCCGCAATTCACTTTCCGAAGTTATGCAGCCCATGACTAAATCATCATCAAAGAATGATTTTCGTCTAGAACCATCTTTCCTCTCGAGGCTGATGACACACGTTTCGAATTTCTGCAACCATCTACTCGCAGTCCGTTCAGAAAGTGCATCCTCTTCGTCGAATTGTCGGTTGTACACCAAATGGGTTTTTACGGTGGCGGAAAACTCATGTTTCCAGAAATGGCGTAATATTACCAATATGTCAAATTTTAGTGCCATGTTGTTTAACCTTCTGCTAAGACACAACTGAAGGCGAGACGAGGTCATTTTGTTTACGAATTCATTTGGTATATTCCAGGGATTGAAATGATACTAACCTTAATTGGATTTGAAAAAGAAATAAAGCCGGTCAGTGGATTAGAATTTCCTAGAAAAGCGAAGTCGGTCATTTTTTATTACTCACCCCATTAAGATTATATTTATAAAATAATTCATTTGTATCTGAGCTTTGCACGACGTCCTGACCTTTTTACGAATCAAATGGAAGTAAAACAGTCAAAATTATTTTGAAATTACAATTCCTTTTTGTTAAGAGCGAATAACAGCTGAAAATACCACACGCGGTTACCATTTTAAGAAATATTTTGAATATTAAATTTTGTGGGTTATCTCTTCGAGGCTTGAAATTATAAAATATTTCGGTATTTAAGTATGCACTGTTAGAGATATACTAATAATAATGAATTATATTCTAATGAAATGGCTGACTGAACTCAACGCCGGGTAATTGTGACAGTGATAAAATAACGTAACAGTTATACTCGCGTGGCAGAATATTGCCAGAGAAGGAGGTATGGGCATTAATTATAAACTGTCGCTGCTAATTAACTGCCCTTAGCTAACTTTAAGAAAAAAAACAAATACTTCCTTTAAGGCCAATTCTCTTAAAACAGCCAGACTTATTAAACTTTGGGCACCCTCTCACTTCAAGGTATATAAAAATCTCACTGAGCAAAAACAATCTCTTTGCAAAAAAAAAAACACGTGACTGGTTTTCTCTTTGGAATGTGAGAGACCCCTAAACCGTTATACTCAACATATGTTGACAAAAGTACATTTTGTGCGACAAGTGCGGCTTAGTCCGAAAGGAGCAGCTCTGGTTTCATACAGGTACGTCTGCTCTGTGATAGAGGCCTTAAACATGCAGTTTACTTTTCGGCTAAAGTAACGGGAATTTTGAACAAAGGATAAATTGAAACGAGAATAATCGAGAAAGACCTGTGTATAGTAAACGATACGAAGCTGATACGGTTGCGAATGTTTTGAATTGAATAAAATGGATTTGTTACTCAACTCAATTGTTTTATTATTTGTAACAGTCTGCCGTCAAAGGCGATGAATCCGTCCGCAATAGGCATTGTACTCTGGCAGAAATGGATCTGTGCTAAGGTCGATTGTACAACAGAACAAAATGTAATTTACATCTTAATTGTAATATAGGAGGCAGAGCTTCGGTTCAATTTGTCATTGAACTCACTGATTCGCAGTGATGGCACTTATCGTAACTACGGTGCAGTCGAGAGACGAGTACGGGTTATGTTGCTTTTCAGCTTATCATTTCTGATCCTTGGCGTTGATTTCCTGAATTATAAACGGGAAGTAGTGCAATCGATTATTTTTTTTAACGAACGGTGGTTACAAGGCCATATATTTTTTGGGACAGCTGAGAGACCTGATATTGATCTGGTTCCGGGCTTAAGCCCAGACCCTGACACAATATTCGTTCTTTGGCATAAATTATTATTACGAATAGTAGGGAACAATTCTATAAAAATTAGAAGAGTTCGTAGTAAAACATTGAATGAGAAATATACAAACATAAAAGTGGAAAAAGCTCCCGACGTAGCTTCACGTAACGTACAATGCCACCTCTCCGAAATGGAGCATTGGTGCAACTGATGGAGGATAAAAGTCAACGAAGGACAATGCACTAACATTACTTTTACCATACGACGCGGATCCCACCCCAGGCCTCTTCAACAATACTTTTCTTCCTATATCAGGCACAGTTGGAAATCCTCCTTGGAAAAATAGACTTAAAAGACAGGAATTATATATAAAAACAACTTTATTATGAAAACATTACAATCTGCCTTATTGGACAATAAGTAATTCTGATGAATGATCGTGTTCATACCATATTTACAATTTTCTTAGACTCCCTCATTCATACATTATTTATAA
The DNA here is from genome assembly GCA_930367205.1 of Acanthosoma haemorrhoidale. Taxonomy (NCBI): domain Eukaryota; kingdom Metazoa; phylum Arthropoda; class Insecta; order Hemiptera; family Acanthosomatidae; genus Acanthosoma; species Acanthosoma haemorrhoidale. The sequence goes on from OV884011.1 coordinate 35,747,352, forward strand.
ACAGCCCTCCCAAGTCCACATGGGACACCTCCCTCGCATGCGAAAGAGGAAGCGGAGCGTTAGGAAGTCCCCTACGCTCCTCTGTCAGCCGCGTCACTGGATAAGATCCAGTGGAGGCTAACCAAGAAAGAGCGCGAGAGCCACATACGCTCAGGACATGATTGGAAAACTGGCCATTGCCAGGACTCTCACTGTCACGTATTTAAAGCAGATCACGAGTCCACTGCCGTTTTAGTCTCCAAGGAGGTTTATAGGGATGAGTGGCGCAGTGTAATGACTGTGCTAGGGGATTAAGGTGGTTGGCTAGGTTACTATGGGATTTTATGAACTTGGAACGGTTGAGTTCTAGAATTTAGGGTATATTAAGATCACTGTGAAGGGTTTTGTTGCTGATGTAATAAGGGCATTCACTATTGTTCTCAGGACTTTTGATTGAAATGATTGGATGCGCTTGATGTTCGACTTTTTTGCTGCCCCCTCCCCCCAAGCTCTATCCCGTACGTCCAGATTGGCTTTAGTATAACTTTGTAGATTTGTAGATTGGTAATTTATTTTCTATTGAGCGATAGGATGTCCTTCGAAGTTGTGTATACAGTTGTCCAAAGCGTCTGTTTAGTTCTTGTCTTTTTGGCCTAATGTGTGAGTTCCATGTCAGCCTTTTGTCGAGATATAAGCCTAAATACCGTACTGTCTCGGATGCAGGGAGAAAATTACAGGAACTAAGCAGCTGTATAGGCTGGTCGACAAGAAATCCCACCTCACCTGGCATGTTAAGTCAATATAATATAGGAATAAGATTAGGTTAAGAGACAGATATTGTAAAAGTGGGGCATGCAATAAACCCTTTTTGTAAGAATACCCTCCTTCAAAAGGTCGCATCTGTGTCCCTTCGAACCCCCATAAAGTCAGTGTCGAACACGAGTTACAACCCTTCCTTTCGTGAGACGAAAGATGTGGGGCTCAGCAGTCCGGGTAGATCATGGACACTGTGTTGGAGAACGGGCAAATCTTAATCTTCACTTGGTGTGAAAATATATCCTCAAACACAAAGGGTCGTAAAGAGAATTCCCTTCTCCTGAAGATGGAGAAGTGGTTGCAAAAGGTACAGATATAAGCAGTCGAAAATTGAGCCGGAACTGTTCTTTGGCAGCCACCTTGAAGATAGCTTCACCCTTTTGTTCTGGGTCGTCAAGAGAACGAGCTTTGGTGGAGGACTGGTTGGAGACGCTAGGACATTGGCTTTTGCAGTTGCACCATCGTTCTATTAAGTAAGATACAAGTTTTATTGTTAGTTAGCAAGTAAGAAGTACGTTTTATTGTTAGTTAGCAAGTAAGAAGTACGTTTTATTGTTAGCTAGCAAGTAAGAAATAATTTTTATTGTTAGCTAGTAAGTAATAAATACGTTTTATTATTAGCTAGTAAGTAAGAAATATATTTTATTGTTAGCTAGTAAGTAAGAAATATATTTTATTGTTAGCTAGTAAGTAAGAAATATATTTTGTCGTTAGCTAGTAAGTAAGAAATACGTTTTATCGTTGGCTAGTAAGACATGTAAGTCATTTTATCATTTTTATTTATGATAAATATAACTTCATTTTAGTTAAACATTTTAATAACTCATATTGTACATAAAATTCTATTGTATATATAACAATTCCTTCCATTTTGATCATCACGTTGATTGCTTAAAGTAAATTACTTTGAGTTTTTGATTTCAATTGGGACAAGTAATAAATTAATTAAGTAGTTTTGGAGCAAGGTATAGTTTGGTATAACTTTCTACTAATGCAATACGCTCAGGATTTGTGATAGAGGAATCGAGTTGAATAGTTATATGGCATGCCTTTTTAATTATTCAACTAGAGCGTAAAGGAGAGGTGTTTGCAGGTAAGTCAGGTAAATATATAAAAGGATATATGTATCATTAGAAAAGATACATCCCTTATATGTTGCCTCACATTTTATGTATTCAGATATCGTTTTATATCGGATATATTAGCGTATATTTAAACCAGTTTGGACTTACGGACTTGAACTATGGAGATCAATCAACAAAGCCCTCAAACATTATGTCCGTCCATTGTCAAAAAAAACACGAGTCAATGCAACTTTTTATACCACCCATAATGACCTTAACATTCCGTTAACAATCGTATGTCTGTCTTTGCCTTAGTTATTCAAAGGGGAATTTTCGGTCCTTAGCTGCTTCTAATTTAATATTTGTTTTCAAGTGCGTTTATTATCTTTTGATTTGTTCTTGAGTTGTATATTAATTCTAAACAGATCTTCCCGTCGTGCAGCGATCCCCCGACTAAATACTCGGGGGTTCTCGGGGTCCCGATCATCCTCCCAGAATATTTTTCCTTTGGCTAGTAATTATTAATTATTATCGTAACTGTAATATTAGTCAGTCATCTTGTATATTTTAGTATCTTTACGTATGCTGGGATAATTCTTTTTTGAAAGTGCTCGGAACAATAAAAGAAAAAACATTTTTGCGTATACAAAAATATCGTATTCTATACGGCAGTGAATGTTTGCATTCTGCGTCGAATGTCGAGCTCAGTGCAAATATTTGTGCCACAAATGTTATGTTACTTTTGACACAATATTTACTTTATGCGTACGTATCGGTCCAGACCTGCGTAAGTGTTTTCATTCACACGTACATTCATCCAAGAATAGTATTTTAGACTAAAATAGAATTTTTATTGTTTTTAAAGGATACATTTCTAATAATTACTTCAAAAGCGTGTGTCAGGTTTATAATACATTATATTTTTATATCATAGGTGAAAAAAAAAAAAAATTCCCAAATTGCTACTCTTCAACATCTACACCGCGCACATAGTAGGAGCATCATACCCCAATTGTGAGGTAGCGGCATATGCGGACGAAAAAAAACGAAACAGTTATATAATGCTAATAATATTTTAATGCTAATATTATATATAATGCTAAAAGTAGAAGCAAGCCCCTTCTAGTGTATACCTGCCTCGTGACTTCATGGAAGTCACTGGTGTTTCTTGTTATTTTTAAGTAAGCGACCGCATCTCTCCAAGACCTCGCTCCCTATTCCCGGAACTACCCTTTTCTTATACATATATTGAAACCTACCTCATTTTTTACCATTTATTTTTCTAATTTATTAGATCAAATGACCTTAACTGATTTGGCAGGTCCGTCATGAGATCTTTAATTAAACTTGTTTTTATGTCTTCGACATAGGAAATTATCCCGATTGAATCGCCCGATCTCATCCCCACTCCTAAGAGCACAAAGGGATGATGCTGACCGGCTGGAAGGGTTGCAGGCCATGATATTCTCAAATATCATGAATGTTACAATATGTCCCAGCTTTAGTCCCAGTCCACACTTGTTCCCACACATTCCACCCAATAGTACGTAGTAACGTAACGTAACTCGTAATTTGTATATACCAGTGTTATGCTTGTACTTCATAATAAAGCTTTTTTTTCTTTTCTTTTAAAAGACACTTCTCTACAAAGATTATTTAACTGGCACCCCGAACAGCGCCTGACAGTATACTCAGTAACTTCACGGTTGTCCACCATCTAGAGATCCCTCATTTGACAACGGACAGTGAGACCACTCCAATAGCGTGAGAAGACCGATGCAAATACCTCTGGAAAGATACCCCACAGGACAGGACTTCACCGGTATTGGGTACTGATCTATTTCAATAGATGTTCACCAGGTAATACCCTAAAGAAATGTGTTATATATCTGAGGAAGTTGAAGGAAGAATGAAAGCTGGACTTCATTGAAGACATCATTCACTTGGGACCTGCGAACGTCAAGTCAGAAAAGATGACGGTTCGTCATCAAGCCGAGAAGATCCAAAGAAATATTCTCTGCATCTGTGAGTAATTCCTGAATTATAAGATTGCTTAGATAACAGGATCTGGGATTGTTTGGCTACCACTCTGACGGACAGGCTAAGAAGGCTCGAGGCAATATCAACAGAGCCTGGGACTGTTCACTTGAAGGTGCGTTCTAACGTTTTATGCTGGTTATACAGAAGCAATAAATTTAATATAGACCACACGGAAGACTTCGTCAACAGCAATAAAGACTTTAAGGTATTATTTTTGCATACAGTGTAGTTTTATATAATTTGTTTTTATGACAAGAACAGGTGTAAGAGATATTTTGGATAGAAACAGACAAATTAACGAATCAGAAATGGACTCTTAACGACTGTCATATGACTAAAGAAGATTATGGACACCTTCCACACTACAATGGTAATCCGACTAATTTAATAACATTCATCAAACCACTAGAAAAAATATATTCGACAGTATGTAACGAAACAATAACTAACAGAATACATAACGAACAAAGACTCATACAAATAGCTCTTTCTAGACTCACTGGTGACGCACAACAATTATGGATGTATGAAGATTTCCTATCAATAAACGACTTAAAATTACATTTAGTAAATTATTTTAAGGACAGTCAGACAACATCACAGCTACAACATGAAATCTCTCTGATTCATATGTACAGAAACGAACACCCAATTGACTTTGTTAACAGAATTATCCCACATCAAATTATAATTCAGAACCGTATAATAATTGACACCTATCTGACATTCTATCTGTAATAAAGAACAAAAAATATTTCCACAAAAGGTACTAATTGTAGACCACGTTCTCAGAAATTCACCATCAAGACTTAAGGATGCACTCCACCATATTATTATTAACGACCTGATACAAATGAAAAACGTTTTGTATGATAACTGTAGGATTATAATGGAGACATGTGTCCTCAAGGAAACACTGACAACAGTCAGAGAACCTACTTGCAGAAAACAAAGAGGTGTGAAAATGAACTGCTCAGTTTTACTCCTAGGTGTGAATTTCGAACAAGTCTCGCCTGGCGTAAAAAGAGATGCATGTAGTTTTTGACAGTGGTAGCCACGAAAACTCCTCGGGGCCAGGTATGAGTCAGGTATACACAAAGGGACTAGGGATTAGGGAAAAGGACAGATTTTCTCGGGAGAGAAGATCGATTCTGGACAGGCATCCAGTGGAGATCGGTGAGGAAGACAGCCAAGTTTGAAGGATTCGATTTCGAGATAGCAGATGTAGGCATTTGTCAGAACTAATTATGTGGTGGGTCCGTAACAAGATTTCCCTAGAAGGGGCCGATATAATATTTAGTTTTAAGTAACTATGTTTATTATTATAATCATTTTTAATTTTATATCTAATGTCGGGTCGTCACTAGGGGGTGCCTGATCACCCTAACCCTGGTGACAAGTGCGGATTGTTCGAGTTAATAACCTGGACAATCGTTCCATGACGGCGTTACTATCTGACTCCATTTATGACAGGTATGTGCCCCGACAATGCACTATGTTCAAGAGAAGAGGTACAGAGGTTTCATAAAGAATTAGTCAAGTTTTCAGAGTTCGAGTGGAAACCAAGCAAGCGTCACCGAGTAAAGGCCACGAGAGACTAAGAGACTAACTAACAGGGCCAGGAGCCCTGCCTTAAGTTCCCTCTCTACTTCCTGCTGGGAGGCTGCAAGGGTCTAATCCGGCGGCGTTCACACGTACACCTGTGGCGAGGAACGTGACTGGTGGTGAGGCACGTGACCACCGCAAGCTTACCCGACCCGGAGACAAGCCATGGAGGTAGAGAGGCCCCCAAAAGGGTTCTTAAGTTTATGACTGCCAGCTGGTGACCCTTTCTCGTTTGACTTAGTTGGCTTCCGCCTTTTATTGCTTAACACATTCACAATGATTTATATTTGTTTATAATACATTTAATTCATGTTATTTTACTTTTGCTTACAATATATATGCAATAGAGTATAGGGTGATTTATCTTATGTAGTTAGCGGTTGCTACATCTAATTTTATTAGATCTCTTATCTGAACGCAGATTCAATTATGTTTTACCTTTATTTAAATTCAATGTCCAAATTTCTTCCATAGATCAACACGAAATTTATCTTTGACAAAGACTTAGGATAAAAATCGGTAAAAAATGGTGACGTTAATAACAATACAGTACGCTGAGAGTATTCATAGATTAATCAAACCAGGTAGCTCATCAAAACATATAATTGTCATTCCCAAGTAAATAAATCCAATACATTATTAAATATCACAAATTGTGCAAAATGTCTTCTTTATAGATTTTTATTATCAAGTTACACAATTTATTTGCTACGTTTTAGCCACATTCAGTCCATCGTCATGCAATCCCTACACAATCAGACAAAAAATAATGGTTCAATAAAAAATTATCAAAATTCATTTTTATATCAAACTGTTTAAAATACAAAATGATTATTATAGTCCATTCTGTGTAATATTTATTTATTTCTAATACGATATAATAAGTCTATAAATCTTATTTTATTATGCTTAGCTGGTTCTGGTGTGAATTTTACTTTACTATAATATCTATTAAATTTGGTTTTTTGGTTAAATTACTATTATCAAGTCATCAATATATTTTTTTATTAATAAATGATGTTTTGATATTTTACTTAATTGTGTAGATGGAAAGGACATTTTGAACATTTGGCGATATTTAATATAAATATCCTTTATTTAATACGTAATATACATATTAAAAGTTTTATATTTACATATTTAAAATATTTTTCCCGTAGTGACAGAATGTAGGAATAAAAACACTAGCCATCTGTAGCGATATGTAGCGAAGCGCTAACTATATATGTAAATTACCCTACACTCTGGTTCATAATGTATTATAATAGAAATGCAAATCTGTGTAAACTTCTTGTAATAAATCATAGAGGGATCGGCAGATGTAAACAAGTGACAGAGGGTCCTGCCATAAAACCCTGGGAGCACACCTACCCCTATTAAGATAGACCTTCAGTCACGTCCCAGCGGTCATAAAATCATGCCAGGAACAGTTTTGTCACGTAGCTCGGGAGGTGGGACATCATAAAGCACACCCTTTTGGACCAACGGGCATAATAAAACAGACCACCTGCAGATAGACTCCGCCTTCCACGAGGGAGGGGGGTACAATATTTATATCAGTAAGTTTCGCCCTGAAAAGGCACTCTGTTTCTTAGTATCCACAGCCGATCACTAGTCGCGATACGCCAGGGCCCCGGGGCCCTGGGAGTAAGCCCACTTGGCCTTCCACTGGTCCATACTCTCACTGCCACACCTCTACGACGGCACTTTGCCTCACAGCCTCTAGCAGACCTCTGACGACTTGTACCTATTACGCTGCCGATCTCCCGCCCGAACTCTGAAAACTGGTCTTATTCTTTATGAACCTCTGAACCTCATCCTGAACACAGTGTATTGTCGGGACACATCCCTATCAATAAATGGAGTCAGATATTAACGCCTACATGGAACATGGTCCATGTCATTAATTACAACAATCCGCACTTGTCACCAGGGCTAGAGTGATCAGGCACTCCCCTAGTGACGCCCCCCGACAATTGTTGACCTCCGACAATTGTTCACCCTTTACCGACACCATCCTATGGCAATTTATTTAATAACCTTCATTTAGTCTTTGATAAAGACGTTTCATTCAATAACATATTTTGTTTTTTCCTTTAATTTTTTTTTGTATCAGATCGTGCATAATTCCTAAAGGAGTACATTTTCTATTCAGCAAATAAATCCACATCCTTATTAGACCACGCATCATGGTCATACTTGTGGCCTTCAAAACTACTTTTTTTGTCCCTTTTACACTACATGCAATGGCTGTTTGGTTCAAGTCGACCTTAAGAGATCCAACGTTGATTAAACACAAGAAATAAAAGTTATGACTGGATGTTGAATAATCACAACTGAAATATTTGTAATGAATTCTTCATATGTGGTCTTCTAGAGAGGGACTGTAACTTAGAAAAACGACTCCGATCTAAATATTTTTACGACACTGCAAAATCTTTGGGACAGTTGTCCACGAAGGACAGACAAACAGGCCGTGTTTTATCGACCATTAGCTCTTAGTTATATTTCTGATTCATTTTCACATAAAACTCGTTTCTTTTTAAAACTAATAAATCATTCCATTTCATCAAATTTGTGACTTATTATTCACTATCTAGGTATCAATATAGATCCTTGTACTTAGCTAGCTAGCTATATGTCTGGCTGGTACAGAAATTTAGTTTCCAGGGACTCTCATTAAATGACATTAATTGATGTTTCCTGGACCAATTAAGCACCCGAACAGGGGCTACATTCAACTATCACCAATATATTTAATTAATTAATGTTTGCTACTGCTGTGGCAACCTTTTAATTACGAATAATTAGAAGTTTCCCTCTTCTCGGCCTAGAAAATATCTATCTATGTTTCCATATATTAATAATAAAGCTTATGACGTCAGTCAGAGAGGGGGGAGAAGCTAGTGGGGGAAACAGCTGCAGGTGGGGGAACCATCCCCACCACGGCTGACCTGCCTATATAACCCTACCATCTTGAGGTGGTTAATAGAACGAACAGGACCCGCACTTGGAACACTCCTCTCTCTCTGCACTGGCGCTTACTGCTCTACTCAAACCATGGCCTTCTCATTTAACTACCACTGCATTTCTCTCTCCTAGTCTCGCTATGTTTTAGTCCGACGTTGTCAGACCCCACACTCTCCTAGTGGGAATCTCTTCCTTCGTCTCGCTAAAACTAGCACCTCCTTGGGAGAGACCTCTCCCTCGCGGACGACGGTTGCCGTGGCCCTACAAACTTTACTTATTAGCGTCTCCCACGGCAATCCAGTCTGCTTATCTCCGGTTCACACTCGCCTTTGGGATCCGGACGGTTTTCGCCTACCCTTAGATACCGAGTGCCGAGTGGTTATTTTGCCATCTTTGACCTTTCCTGTAATGTTTTTATCTATATTTATGTTCATTTTGACCTGTCTTAGTGAACCTTGGTACCTGATAATATTTCAGTTTAGTTTTGTAATCCTGAAGGGAAACATCATGCCGTTATTTGGTTTAGCTGCTGAAGTAGATACGAAGGAAAAAGCGGTTTTGTTTCTTCAATCTAAGGGGGTATTGGATAGTGAAAAATTGTGTTCTTATGGCCATCAAATGACACTTTATCCATGTGAAAAGGATAGATGGAGATGCAACATGAGAGGCTGCAAAGAAACCTTTGGATTAAAAAAGGAACATTTTTGGAAAACAGTAATTTGCCATTTGATAAATTTTTGCTATACTGCTCGACAAAAGAATATACATCTATTAATTTTCTCAAGAGGAACTAGGATAAGCAACCGATACTATTACAGAGTTATGTTGTAAGAATATATTTCGGGAAGTTTGCGCAGATCATTTATTAAAAAAATTCAGAAAGATCGGAGGGTCAGGGAAAACAGTTGAGATAGACGAATCGAGTTTTTCTCGGCGCAAAAATCACGTTGGTAGAATTTATCCTAATCAATAGGTTTTCGGAGGTGTTTGTCGGGAAGATGCTTCATGTATTGCGTGGCAGACCGTACATTGGAAACACTACTGAAAACAAAACAGAATGTATTCACCCCGGTACAACCATTATATCTGACATGCTGGCATCCTAAACCCGCATTATTAATATACCAGGAATGAATTACCAGCATTGTACTGTGAATCATTCACAAAACTTCTTAGATCCTACCACAGGTAGTCAGTCAGTCATACACCACGAATTGAATTGCACAAGCAAAGGCAAGAAACAAAAAAGAACATGATACAAGAAGAAGTTTGATAGACTCATATTTGTGTGAATTTTTATGGTGCTCACATAAATAGTGGTAATAATTTGTCCCATAAATTAATAAATTAGAATTTTTGGCCACCAGAATATAAATATATTCAAACACTGAAACATGTTTTACAAAACACTTTCCCCCGAACCTTTCATTTACAGATAATAGACTAGAGAAATGATTAAAAAGAATGAGGGGTCCTAATCCCAAAAAGACCCATCATTAATTCCCAGGGAAGATTCTTGTTGATTTTCTTAGCGTTTGAGTTCTTTTTTTTTTTAATTGACATTATTTTAAGAATTTTTATCATTAACATAATAAAATACCAATAGTATTCTATATTAGTTGAATTTGAGGTCTGTCAACTACGATGCCCTTGTCTCTTCACCTCCTTGCCCAGGTAGAATCAAGCAGCCTACAGCTAGGCTCATTTTTAATTTCTCCTCTCTCTTCCTCATCCACCACTTCTTTAATTGTTTTGTGACCATTAATTATGGTTTCTTTTGTACATTGTTTTTGAATGCTGGTCATTGAATCGTCAAGCGATTTAGAGAAAAACTATTTATTAGAATATAAAATAACCCAGAACTCACGAGCTTTATTTATATCCATTAGTTTATTAACAAATTAGGCAGTGAATCTCTTGTTTTCAGCTACGCGGTACGGCAGGTTAACAACTCGGCCGATCGCGAACAAAGGGAGAGGGCAGGAAACGCGAGCAGACCAAGCGACCTAGACCTCGACATTGGGCTTGGTCCAGTGAGCCAGCAAGACTAAGACAGAAGCTAGAGGTGGTAGGGAGAGCGAGACCGGTGACTGATCTTGACTCAGTCCGCACAGTGATGTTGGCACGACTGCTCCTGGTCCTCCTTGGCCTGCCCTCAGTCTGGCAGAGGTCCCTCGGTAAGCCTCCGTCCTTCCCAGGGCTGCCAACCGTAGTGAGTACTTTATTTCTTATTATTATACCACATCCTACAATAGTGCCATTCCAGGACATATTTTTTTTTTTTCAAAACCCCTCATTCAATATACACAGAGTGAGTTACAGATTCCACAACATGGAATCTTTACATAAATGCACATCTTGCTAATTGTATTTACTGTAGCGTAGCTACATTTTATATAATCTATGAGGTGTAAAGAATTTTTCTACAGTAGGCTGACGAACATAATACAAGGCGTGTGAACATAGAAAGTTGTCCTAATACTAACCTTAATCTAACTAATTTAACCTTTACCGTACCGGACAGTCTGTTGTCATCGATACGGGAATGGGGGTGGGGTCATAGTACTTTTTAAACGATAATGTCACTTTGTAAACATCAAGTGTTCTACATTAGTTGATAAAAGTATTATATAAAACTATTCAGAATGGATGAAGGTCTTTGTAGCAAATTTTTGCATTTGACAATCAACGTTTTGTCAAAATTCAGGCATTATAACCACTGTCGTGAAATCCCCAATAAAGCTTTTAAAACATATAATTTGTTACTGAATAAAATTTCATGTAATTGCTATTTACTAATCTTAAAAATTTACCTTCAAAATACAATTTTTTTTCTGAAGAAACTATATCAATCGAAGAAACAGTAATGATAGATCTATAAAATTTATTAAACGATTTGAAAAAAGCAATTTTGTATTTCAGAACAAAAGGCCTGCTTCTTTTCGTTTGCGAAATTGTTTCATTCATTGAAAAAATTAAAACTGGCTCGGAATCTATACTGGTTGTAATATCTTTGAAATTTTATTTTTTTGCATTACATTCTACAAAGTGCCCTTTACTATGTGAAAATTTCTTCTGAAATGTTACTTGAGAGAGTGTTGGATACATGTTTAAAATTTTAGACGGTACAGCTCTATTCTGTGGTAAGACATACATACATACAGACAGACACAAGAAAGGACATTGTGCAGTACCTGTTTGAAACCATAGCCTATGTTTTTGGAATCGGCAGTATATATCCATATATCCATTGTTGAAAACATCCTTGCCGCAAAATTGCCACATTTTGTCATGCGGTGCTGTCTAGAAGATGAGCCTATCGACTCAGCAATTCACTACACGTGTGCAATTTTTATAAGGTATCTTGGATACGTTTTTTTTGGGTCTCTACCATTAAATAAAAAGTAAAATTATTTATTTATTAATCAAGGATCTGCCAAAATTGAGGCATCTTCACTGCCAATGCCACAGAAACGTTAATGACATTGCTAAAACATATAATTAGTCGCTGTATAAAATTTCATGTAATCAGCTAATCAGTAAATTAACATTCTAAATGGAAAACAAATTTTTCCTGAAACCATATAATTTAGTATGTATAAAACGATGAAACGGTATCAAAAGATTTCCTTTACAACTTAGATACTAATAGATTTAATAACTGTGAAAAAAATACTCAGAAATTTTTCATTTTTTTTTTATCGAACCATCTCCGTCACTGAAAATATTTTCGAATTATTGGATTTCAGAAAATTATTCTTTGAAAGTTGTGTTAGCTAGTATATGAGAGAGTGTTGTTGATACGATTAAAATTTCACGAAGATTTTTTTTTAGGGGTTGTAGAGTTAACAAATGCGCCTTCATTCAGACTGACAAATGAAGGATAACTGCGCGGTTGCCTTTTTGAAACTATATCCTCTTTTTTTGGTCATTCAATTTAATTCGAGATTTCTGTTATCGGTTCATAACCTTGAAAAAACATTTTTTTTTATTAATTATTATTTAATTAATAACTCTAAAAATCTTATAATAAAATTAACAATCACCCTACAGAACTTCATATTTATAGATTAAACAGTGAATAGACAGATCCATAAGAAAACTCTAAAAACATCCCTCTCATGGTTTTAAGCCAGACCTTAGTAATTAAGTGTAGTTAACTGGATGTTTAAACTAATGCAGTTTTTTTCAGTATTTGTTTTTTTATATTACAGCTTAATTTTACTTCAGCTATGAATTAGATTGAACTTTTGATTAAAAATACTTTATTTTGTGCTTGTATAAAAAACAATTGCGGTCAGTATAAATCGGCTTTTTAAAAATATAAAAAAATTCTTTTTAGCTTGACATTTTTTTTGAATTTCCCATGTCTAGACTTTTTAGGACTTATATTTTAAATTATACCTACAGACAAATACACGAATGAACATGGCATCAAGTGAATCAGTATGACACTGTAACCTCTTATATTGTAATTAATTAAGTGTGACATTCATATACCAGTTGTGCCTTTTTTGCAAAATTCCCCATTTTTGTCATGTCGGGGGGGGGGGGGGTTCTGGAAAATGTACTTTTCCACTCGGGTCAAATTAGACAACGAATCTGTCCGATACAAAAACGATTCTATCAACTCGACTCCTAGGAGCACCTAGGTTCGGCTCAGGTCTTCCCAAAACTGTGCTTGAGAGGTTTTCACATTGATTTTAACGATCGAATTTATATTTGGAACTTCAAGTATCTGAGGACATTCAAATATTACGGTTAAAAAATACATTTGGGCGTCAGTACCCTTAAGTCCGTATTCGTAGGATTAGTTCATGAAAAAACAATTTAATCGAGACGAAATCGATTGAAGTTTTCCCAGAAGAATTCTACTCAATAGTGTAAAATTGGTTATTGCCACTCCACGAATGGCTAAATTTCGACCGAAAAGAAGGTATATTGGAATGATCGTTACTCGGCCGAGCTAGTTCTACACGATATTATTAGGGAGGTTATGGGTTCGAGTCCCAATACTGCCGGTATATGTATTCTTAGCCTAATAATTATCAGTTTTGTAGTTATTCAAAGTAATTATCCTTAATCTATCTCATTCACTTAAATAAGAGTGTTTCATTAAGTGTCAGGTCATAGTGAGTGCAGTTAGTGTTTTGCCAACTACTTCACCACGAATAAACAGAAGTTACCCTCTTCTAGGACCAGAAAACACCCACTTACTTTAATGTATTTTATCAATAAATCTTCGGCGTCAGTATTGAGAGAGGGGACTAGTTTACGATACCGACACGACCGGAGCTCACTAAGCTCTACATTATTTTATTAATCAGCCATAAACCTCAAAATAAACTGTACCCTTGAAAAATGTTTTTTTTCATAAAAGTGGATTTATAAAAAAAAAAAATCTTTTTTTTATCTTTAAAACCTGTATATTTATGTCTAGATATAAAATTGCTCATACAAGAAAAAATTGCAATCTGCCTCAGTAGGACAATGGGTGATTGCTATAAATTATCTCATCCATCTTTCAAATGTATGTAACAATATTTAACAATGCATAGATTCATAAAATAATTTTCCCAAATTACGGTTAATATTCTTTGGTATAAAAAAATTTATTTGCTATTCATCTTTTTTGCGACGTTTCACAATTAATAAAATATAGAAATAAATTAACATCCTGATTTATAACTCCTGGCTTGGAAATTGTCTATAAATTCGGAATAGAACATGTTACAGGCCATGGAAAAAGAGGCTGAGAGAGAGCCGCCGACGCTCAGAACTCTAAGAGAGGCAATGTTTACAAAAGATCTCGAGGGACGAGTGGCACTTTCAGATGGGTGGACAATTTTTTTTTGTATATTCGAGAAACCTGGTCAATGATTGTAAATATTTTAAGGTACATTTACTGATTTTCTTCTTCTTATAATTATTATATAATCAATACATGCAAAATCATTAAATACAAATAAAATAAAAATGAAATGATTGCGCTGTGGTGAATCAGAGAGACATTTGTAATTATTTACTATCAATAAATTACCAGTGATTTAAAGTTTCATGATGAGTGACATAATCAAAGTTTCCGCTACTTCGCATTAAGTTTAGTATTTAATTATATACGGCATTCTTGTGCTTTGAGCAGGTTTGAAAGGAGCTATAATTCGTAAGCTATTCATTAATAAACGATAATCAGTTATTTTCTTACACTTCGTTAACATTCCGTGCGGTAAAAATTATAAGGAGAATAATATGAAATAGATTTAAATGTTATACAATTGAAATGATTACATCCACGCCCTTTCTCGAGTATAATGCCTGGCGAAAACTGCCTATTCTCGATCACGATTGATGCGTTCATGAACAGTGATTTTTCTTTTCGTTACCAAAGAATTAATAATTTTCAAGTATTATAAGCTATCCAGTCAAATCTTCACTAATATGTTGTATTGTTTTGTTTTTTAGTTATTAAGGTTGTTTGTAGATGCAAGTTGTAGTTTTCAGCTTTCTGAGGTATTTCAATGCAAAAGATAACAAGTTTTTCTGAAATATTAGAAGAAAAAAGTGTAGATGCTTAAAAAATTTGTTGTTGCTTAAAACGCAATGAATAGTTAACTACCAGTGCCATGGGCGTATATGTATGTAAATTTTATTATGCAAATATAATAACATGACATATATTAGTCATTGATAGTTAAATATTTTTATTTATTATCTTTAAATATTTTATTTTTATTTTTTTTATTATATTCCTTTATTGTGCTATAATTACATTCTACCTTTTATAAGGCAATAAGTAATTAAGATAAATGCTCTCATTCATACCATATTTACAGTTCATCATTCACTCGCTCATTCTATATTAATTTGTTGGAATAATTAGGATTATTACTATTAAAAAAATTGAAATGATAGTAAAAAGAGTAGTAGTAAACTGTACTTGAATTTCTATTAAGTATATATTATCCCACGAATGAAGATTCTAATTTCACGCCTGGTTATTAAATCTAACTAATACTTTTGTGATGCTGTAAAATGGATGGTAAAATTAGTTAATATACTTTTTTTTTACAATTTACCTCAATCTAATGGAAAATTATACACTTTATTATTTATTAATAAAGGGGATTAAGATAAAGGTTTTTAATTCCCTTTTTTGAAACCAATTATAGAATTGTTCATGGCATAATTGAACTATCCTAGGTTTCCTAACGGGTCCTCAGTAATTCTCATGGTCAAAGCAATTCTGTTATAATAATCTTTGAAATGATTGGCCCAAGGCATTGGAATTGTTCATTTTTTTCCCCTAGCTCCTGCTACCAAATTGGTCTTATTTTAAAAAGAAGCAAAATGGTCCCACATTACCTTCACCCTCTGGTGCAAGTCCACTAGTTTTTATTAATCCCATTCCTTTTCCTGTATCCAAGTCAGTGCGGTATTTAGGCTTCCATCTCGACAAAAGACTAACATGGAATCCACACACGAGCCTAAAAAGACAAGAACTAAACAGACGCTTTGGACAACTGTACAAACAACTTTGAAGGACATCCCATCTCTCAATAGAAAATAAATTACTAATCTACAAAGTTATACTTAAGCCAATCTGGACATACGGAGTAGATCTATGGGGGACAGCAAAAAAGTTGAACATCAAACATATCCAAAAGTCCTGTGAACATTAGTAAATGCCCCAGTATCACGTCAGCAACAAAACCTTTCATAACGATCTTAATATACCCTACATTCTGGAACTCATCTCTTCCAAGTTCATGAAATTCCATCGAAACGCCATCTAACCACCCTAATCCCCTATTCATTACACTGGGCCACACATCCCTATAATCCTCCTCAGGGACTAAAGCGGTAGTGGCCTCGGGACCTGCTATATATATATATATAAATACGTGACAGTGGGATTCCGTGGGATGGACAGTTTTTCGATTCATGTCCTGAGCGTATGTGGCTCTCGCGCTCTTGGTCAGCCTCCACTGGCTCGAATCCGGCGACGCGGCTCATAGTAGTGCGTGGGGGACTTCCCAAGACTCCGCTTCCTCTTTCACCTGCGAGGAAGGTCACAACCATGTGGATCTGGGAGGTCTCTGGGCTGTTAGCAATTACTGTATGAATGAGCGAGTGAATGAAAAATTGTAAATATGGTATGAATGAGAACATTGAACTCAATTACTCATTGTCCAATAAGGCAGATTGTAATTTTATCACAACAAAGATTTGATTTGAAAATTATTGGTGTTATAAACTGGATCTTATAATTTGAAACTTGAGATAGCAGCCAGTTCACACTAGCGACTACTCGACAACCTTGGATATGCCCTTACCTCTTCATGTATTTTATTTTTGTAACAGATATTTGCAAAACTTTAAAAAGTAATGCCATCTCCACAAAACACGTAAAGTAGGGATTAAAAAAACTTTTTTTTGTTCTTCAAACTATAATTCAAGAAACAGTCATTATAAACATCGTGTCCCCAACTTCTACTCAACCACTTTTACATTTTCAGCGGAAATGGTAGTTACGTTTACGATCCAACGGTGCTAAAAATAAAACAAAACACTCATGAAAAATAATTGAGGGCCTATACATTCATGAAAACTGTCATCAAAAGTACATTCTTAATATTTTTGCAACCCCAGTTTCGTATTTGAGGGATAAAGGGTCAATTGTTAATCAATTACTTTTAATTAAAGGATAAATATTATCCCACGAATTAATTAGAGCTATCAAATTTTATATCTCGACATCCTGATAAATAAAGTGAATTCATTATTCATTGAAGAGTTATTAAAACTGTAAAAGTTAAAACGTTTCTCGGACGTTAATTGTCTGAGACATTGTTCTTTATTTGATTTTTTTTTTGTATGTGATCCACTAATGTTTGCTGTCGTGTTCTCGTGAAGATTCTACAAGTGGGTAGTTCCTAACCTTAATTGGTAACTGTATAAACATATAGAAAAACCTGTCTAAAATAGCAATAAACTTACACATACAGATTTCAGAGTCATTGAGAATGTTTATTTTTGGCGAACTGTTCTATGAAAGGATCAATAAAAAGAAAGTATAAATTTATGGACGCATAGTTTTAAGGGATTTCTCAATGTCAGAGATGAAGGGAACAAAAAAATTTAAGGATCTGTTTTGGGCTGTAACTATGACGTTTAAGGAACAAGACATATTTATTTTCTGTGTTGTATTATTTATATGACAGGGTACAAGGCCACTATCGTCATATGTTATGCGCACATAAAAGGCAAGCAATGAAGTTTTGTCTGTTCAAATTTTTTTTTTTTTTTTCCATTCCTAAACATTTCCTTATTTACATGGTCTAGGATAGTGTCAGTATAAATGACTCTATAAAATTCTAAAAATAGATATACGAAATATTAGATTTCGTATATCTATTGGATTAACTAAGATATTTATGATTTCTCACTGTGTACACAAAAAAATCCCTGACCGATTGAAGACCCTGCCAATATGAATGAAAATATGGTATCGAAACTTCCACGTTTGGCAAAAAAGTCATTTCGGTTTGCACCAGTAGATAGCGTAATGTTTATTTCGTTATTCTTTTGTCAATGTTAGAATTTTTTTCTTTTAAGATTGGGTAGTCGATACCTTTAGGTTGCTACAACAAGAAATTTTGTTTACAAATGTCAGTTTTAACATGGAGTGCAAAAACAAGCATTTTTGACACATTTTACTTTTTACTTTCAAAAAGGCAAGAAAGCGGCTGAGGCTTACAAAAAGATATGTGAAGTTTATAGTGTTGATTGTTTAGCAGAACGCACGCGTCAGAATTAAAATTAAAAATTTCTTGGTTTAATAAACAACTTTATTATGATAAATTACAATCTGCCTTAATACTTAATAGGCAATAAATAATTGAGATAAATGCTTTCATTCATACCATATTTAAAATTCATCATTCACTCGCACATTCATACAATATTTACAAACAGCCCAGGGGCCCCCCAAGTCCACATCGTTGTTGCCTCCCTCGCATGCGAAAGAGGAAGCGGAGTCTTGGGAAGTCCCCCACGCTCCCCCACCAGCCACGCCACCGAATACGAGCGATGCTGACGAAGAGCGCGAGAGCCACATACGCTCAGGACATGATTGGAGAAACTAGCCATTGCCCCACTGTTGCGCATTTATAGGAGGTCACGAGGCCACAGCCGTTTCAGTCTCCGAGGAGGATTGGATGAGTGGAGCAGTTCAATGACTGTGCTACGGGATTAGGGTGGTTGGATAGGTTACGATGGAATTTCATGAACTTGGAAGATGATTTCAAGAATTTAAGGTATATTGAGATTGTTATGAAGGGTTTGGTGACGTAATAAGGGGCATTTACTATTGTTCTAAGGACTTTTGATTGAAAGGATTGGATGCGCTTGATGTTCGACTTTGCTGTGTGAGAGATTAGAATACAGTTAAATGTATCTTACATAACAATTGAAAATCATATAAGACGTCTTGGACTTGTTAAGAAGCTCGATATTTGGGTTCCGCCACGACAAAGCGAGGCCTCACACATCTTTAGCAACACTTACGAAGCTATTGAAGCTTGGTTGGAAAGCGTTGTCGCATCCCCCATACAGCCCCGACCTTGCACCATCGGATCATCATTTATTTTGAAGTTTACAAAACTTTTTAAGTGGTAAAAAGTTCAGTAATAACGTCAAATCGCACTGGGTTGCGTTTTTTGCTGATAAGGACCAGAAGTTCTAATAGCACGGGATCATGAAGTTACCAGAAAGATGGCAACATCGAACAGAATGGAAGATATTTGACAGAAGAAAAAACATTAAAAAGCCGAAATTACCTTCTTGGCAACCTCAATATTTTCATACTATATGGTATATCACCAGTTTGCCCTCTCGGACGTCGGTTTTGAATTCCGAGCGTGCGCCGTTCCCATCACCGCAAATCTCAAATCCCTTTGTCGTTAATACGACATTGCCTGACCTTTTCCACTTTTAGTTCGCCTAGTGCTGTGTGGATTGAGTGCAGAAACGACGCCATTTTATCGAACTCAAACCATTCTGGCCTATACAATTCATTTGTCCCAGTTCTACTAGTTTTCCAACTTCCTGTCATCAGATGTGATCACATGTTCATTATTATTTTTTAAGTCTCTTCAAGTAACACTCTAAAATAATACTACACTGCTCCACAAAAAAAAGTGTGGTCCACTTCACAATTCAAATATTTGCTTCCTAATAAAATTATTTTTCGGCTTTCAATACTTTTTTAATCAATATTAAACGTTTTCAGTGATAAAGGGCTAGCTGTAAATATGAAGGTAAGCCCAAACTTTGTGTTCAGGTAAAAAACATTCTTCTGATTAATATAAAAAATTGCATTGGCATTGGTAAAATCTCATTCGTCCATTTGGTCTATAAAGAGAGATGCGTGACTCGTCTGAAAACAGCACGCTGTTCCATTCGCTTTCAGTCCACATATACATTCTCTGGTCAACAATGACCCTGATGGTCTCTGAGGGTTTAAATACACTTCAGAAATTCTTCTTAGAACAGTTTCTGCACACATTGCTACTCTCCGAGCTGTACGGAAAACTTTAGCTGCCCCAATAGCAGTTGAAAACTTCTAAAGCGTGTGTAGTACAATAAACCTAAAAGTCTCTGTCACTGGAGGCCGATCTGATCCGGGTCTGTGATTGCACAAACCTGTATCACGGTAACGTTTAATACCTCTCCGAAGTCGCCAATCTTCCACAAAAGCAACAACACGGACTACTTGCTGGACCGTCAAAACTATTTTTAATATCTTTGATAGCGATTTTTTCTTACTTGGGCCAGTTGTAGTTTGAATACGTTTC
Source organism: Acanthosoma haemorrhoidale (assembly GCA_930367205.1). Taxonomy (NCBI): domain Eukaryota; kingdom Metazoa; phylum Arthropoda; class Insecta; order Hemiptera; family Acanthosomatidae; genus Acanthosoma; species Acanthosoma haemorrhoidale. Next base: position 35,767,681 of record OV884011.1, read on the forward strand.
CGGATGCTCGGTTCTATATTTATGTTATGGATTCCATAGCTGCTACTTCGTACAAATCGAAAAATTCATTATGACTTTTAGTTAAATGGTCATGCTTAAATTATATTATAGTCGATCCCTTGATGATACATTCCATAGCTGGAGGGTAAGATTTTCACCGTTGCCGGCTGGTTATTACAGGCTTGAGTCGCGACCCAGTAAGTGTATTTTTATCTTGGAGTGTTAATTGTTAATCGTTGATTTAAATGCTTTTACTCTTGCTGTGCAAACCTAATTGACCTGTTACAGCCTAGATGGTTACCGTTCCAGTGAAACTGGGAGCGGTGAAGAGTAACCGCTTATCAAATCCCATTAATAAAGAGTTAGCATGAGCTGTTACCTATCAGCCTTCACCGCCTTTCACTTAGCCATTACAAAGAAAAACATTAACTGATACGAAATTCTATGGTCACGTGTCTAGAATAGTTTTCAGCTCATACAAACGTACAAACTAGTAATGACTAAACATACAGCAATAAATGAAATTATTTTACTAAAATAATGGTTAAGTACTGACTAAATAGAAACTAAAATAATAATAACTACAAAGATAGTGATAATTAGAGACCGGAGTATTGTGATATAAAAAAATCAAAATGTGCAAAATCATGAAGTAAAAACCCCCAAATGTGTAAAATTTTGTATTTAACGCCTAAAACATTTTTTGTTTAATTTATAATATTAATACATTGATTATATTGAATTGATTATATTATACATTGAAAGGTTATCTAACCTTGTGTAATAATTGAAAATATAAATAAATAATATTTGCTGCAAGAAAGACTTTTTACATATTGCTAATTAATATACCAGTATATTAAGTACAAAATATTTAAAAAAATAATAATAAAAATAAATAAACGGTAATTTTTAACACTTCCATAAAAATGTGTAGTGTTGTACATTTAAAATTAGTTTATCCAAAAATTTGTCACTTAAGATATTTATGTTATATTATATATGATATAATGATATTTTTGTAGCAGGCGATTATAGTAGGTTCCTGCTAAATGGCGTCGTCACCTTCAATCTTTTTTCTGTTAATGGAGTCATTAAATTCTTTTAAGGGAATGTAGCCAGTTTTTTTTTTTAACGTAAAATTCTTCTCTTGTCGTTTTCAATTTTTCTTAGGGTCTCGGGAACAGTTTCAAGGATTTCAATTTAAGTTGATATTTCTGGATTCCAACTTTGTGAGAGAAGCATTTGATAGGGCGTATAAGTGCGATTTAATAAATGTTAAATTGGATGTAATTAAAGGATGAATTAAGAATGTTCTTTTTAATTTTATGATCCATTGATCGTTTCTTTACATTTTAAATTGCAAGATAAATGAAACAAAATTAATACAAAACTATTTAATATAAACATAATAATTTAATTTCTAAAAAGAAATTTAATTTAGCTGATTAATTACGAACCTCGAGCAACTGAACGTGTGTGGCATGCCGCGAGGACAAGACTTGACAGAACTGAAATGGAAACGGGAGGTATGATGCCCAGACCTACCTAGGTTTCACATCAGTTCTTACCATCCTTCGGATTACACGATTTCCAAGCTCGCGTTTTTGGCTTTTTATCAAAATTTACAAAGTTCATTGAAAGATTGTTGAACAAGGTGAACCGACCGAGATAGACTACCTCTACAAACTCCAGTTGAAGAAATAGAGAGCCAAAAACCGAAGCTACTGCAATGAGACGATTGTTTTTACACGAAACTAATGTAATAGGATAAAAAAAACAAGGCAACCAACCCGATGCTCCCTACTCGATCTGAAGGATTTACGATCAAAATACAAAAAATAAAAAATCGTTATGTTAAACTGTTAAAAATAATTATAATTATAATTATAAAAATAAAAATAAATAATGACTCCATCCGCCTTTCTAGGCATTCCACACCCCATATCCTTCTCATACATCCTTCAAATAGGGGTCTCCCCTTAGTGAAAGGCACTTTCCAGCCAAAAATAATTTTCCTTATTTTTCCCACATTCCTATTTTTATAAGTTTGAGAGCTTAGAAAAAAAAAAAAAAAGTTAAAAATAATATTTGTTTTGTTTCTGTTCTTATTTGCCTGATCAATAATATGGATGTTGGGAATTCACTCCCATTACGAAACTACGGGATCACGAGCTTTAGAACATTTTTTGGAAATGAGGTCGAAAAACCTTCACTCTGACCCGAACGGTATTTCGAAAATGTAACTTGAAATAAATTTACCGAAAGTACAAATACTTCTCCTTCAAGTGGTAGTGTCATTTTTTCGATCACTTTTGTAATTTTCGAAAACTTTTTCGCATGGAGGAAAATAGAGTGTAATTGACAATTTGCCAATCATGTGCTGCTACTCCCCATCGTATTGCAGTTTGAACTGACAGTCAAAGATGCTCATCATTGGAGCCTCAACTATGCACAGTATAAACTACATCATATTTAAATTTGTTTTGCATACTATCGAGGTGTTATGGCATATACATTTAAAATACATAAAACTATCGTAGAGAATACAGGTGGAGGGAAGTCTATAGTATCTGGAGAATCAGTTCGCAGAATCCCAAAGAGAGTCACTTCTCAAACCAAATGAAATGAACATAGTCATTAAAAATAGATAAATATCGGCAAAATCGAACGCCATACCTCTCTCGAGAGGCAAAGGACGCCGACCTGCACCCGTTGCTTCGTCGGTGGGTGAGTTCATCCACCGGAGACACATGAAGTTTTTTTACTTCTTGCAGCACCTCAAAAACCCAGTGTTTTACACTATGACCCCACCACCCTTCCCGCATCGATGGCAACAGACTGTCGGGGAAAATTAGGTTAACATTTAGTTTAAGTATTTATTGATAGATGTAAGTTAGTTTTAAGTCTATGATAAATAAGGTGAGCCCCATCACTTTTAATAAATTCAGTCCATTAATATACAATGTACATCATTATACTTTTGTATAATGCAGATCACTATTAGTTGAAAACAGATTTTGTATAAAATGTAGCCAAGCTACAGGAAATATAATGAAGCAATTGTAAACAGATTGGTTAGTAGAATCTATATTTGGTAACATATATTAATTTTGTAACATGGGGATATGAAACCAAAAAAAAATACTAGATTTGTATTTTGGGTCGTTTCAATTAATAAATGTGTATAAAAGTTAACAAGTTTTTCATTCCATAGTTCCACCTATCAGCGTGTAGTACTCTGTCAGCTGCCAAAAACACAGAAACAGAAAAAAATTGGCACGTAGTCTACGAGACAAAATGTTTGAGGCCCTCTGACGTAGATGAATGTATTATTTTTTTGTTTTTTTATCATGCTCATATTAATTCGTTGATTTTTATGATTTATGGGTTTTTTATTATTACATTAGTGGATTATACCATTAGTTTTCCTGTTCAGTTACAGAGAACTCATGCCATTTGGCATCACCATCAATGATGGATGTACTGTGTACTATTGTACGCTAATTTGAGCTGTGCTTATTCTGTTGTTGTTCCCATCTAAATTTTTTTGTCTATTTTACCAACTATGCCACTGTGTCATAAATCACCTGCTACTGATTATCTCTTTCTGACGACGCAGTTGTATGGAATAGTTATTTTTACGAGAGGCTTGGGTTTTTTCTCGGTGATGAAGAGTCAACAGATCTAAATTTATACTCAACCATGTTTATGTTACTTTGGTTGCACATATTTTGTTGGTATGTTACAGAATATAGATTGTACAAACGAATCTATTTACAATTGTTTCATTATATTTCCTGTAGCTTGGCTACAGTTTATACAAATTCTGTTTTCTACTAATAGTAATCTGCATTGTACAAAAGTATAATGATGTACATTGTACATTAATGGATTGAATTTATTACACGTGATGAATGATTATTTATCATAGACTTGAAACTAACTTACATCTAACAATCAAAACTTAAACTGCTGCAACGAGTCAAACAACTCAGGTGGATAAACTCACCCACACATGGTACACCAAGCAACGGATGCCTCTCTCTCTCGAGAGAGGTATGTCGGGCCACTATTCTCATGATCCCATTCTGAAATTGTTCGATACTTTTAGCTGTATTGTCAGTCAAGTGAGTATACAGCGGGGCACCGTACAGCAGAGCTGGCCGGAGGACACATATAAATGTCATCAGTTTGAGACGCAGTGACAGGCTGGGTGAAGTTAGGAAGTGATGAAGCCGCTAAGACCTGTGTCGTACTTTTTCTATTCTGTTACTAAAATGAGTAAAGAAATGGAGATGCCTACGCATATAGTACATTGAGAAAGCTGGTGAGTTCTCTTGCCCTCCTATATATAGTATATGATTTTGGCAAGGTTTTTCCCCCTTTTAGAGGAGGAAGATTACACAATCGGTCTTCCCGGCGTTTACTCTGATATTTAACTTATCCAGTGTGTCACTGATTACGTTACAAGAAAATCTAGTAAAATTATTTCATAAAATACCTGCACAAAAATATAAATGCTTTTAATGGGAGGGAGTTATGTTTAACCTTAAATCTCCTCGATTTCAGTTATTTCAAACCTGTTTCTTTTCTTTTTGTAAGAAGATTGACAATCGCGCTGAAACTCCTTTCCACGAGGTACGAAGACGAAATCACTTTCTCGCGATAGTCCACAATACAGAATAAGTAAAAGGTATATCTCTCTCAAGCCAAAATTGCTGTTATCCCTTTCTCAACCGTCGTTAGTGCTTACTCCGATCAGTTCTTCTTGTAATGTGACACCCGTTTCTACAATGTCACCGTATGGATTGATAACCCACTGTGGCACTTCCATAGTACAAATACCCTCAAACCTAGTTTCAAATTCTGTATGAAGGATATTTCAACGTTGAACGTAGGGTGGAAAGTCCTGGCAGTTTGTCTGCGATAAAATTCGCGCCGTCCCATATGTTTTGGTCCATTAGTTTGATTCTAACAGGAAAAGCTGAAATGATGGACTTTGTTTTTATCAAATTTAGACTGTCATCTTGTCCCTTCAAGTAAACCTCATTAAATTTACTAAAAAATATGTTAATAAGCGATCTTTATCATCTAAAACCCTGAAACCGTCTCAAAAAGTAAGAAAAATCTTGTCAAACATAAAAGCCAGTGTGTACTTAAGTGCGAACGAGTTATTGATGAAAGATCTCGTCAACACACAATCGCGCCAATAACCTCTAATTTAACGCTTTGCTCCAAATTCTGTGTACACTGCGTTAATGACTGTCGGGGGCGTCACTAGGGGAGTGCCTAATCACTCTAGCCCTGGTGACAAGTGCGGATTGTTGTAGTTTATAACATGGACCATTGTTCCATGACAGCATTTAATATCTGACTCCATTTATGATGGGTATGTGTCCCGACAAGACACTATGTTCAAAAGAAAAGGGTACAGAGGCTTCATAAAGAATAAGATTTGATCAGAGTTAGAACGGGGCACGACAGTGTAACAGTAGCGAGGCGTCTGACCGTCTGCAAGGGGGCTACGAGACAGGACGACCGCCCGGAGGTGTGGCCAAGAGAGTAGACTAGCAGAAGGCTGAGTGGGCTTACTCCCAGGGCCCCGGGGCCCTGGCGTATCGCGACGAGTGATAGCGGCTGTCTAGATGAGGAGCCTGGGAAAGAGTGTCTCTACAGGGCGAAACTCCTTGATTTAAATAAAATCTCCCCTTCCTAGTGGTAGGCGGAGCCGGCTGAAAGGTTTTTTTTTTTTATTATACCCAGGTGGCCAATACCCCTTAAGTTTATGACTGCTGGCCTAAAAGGGTGTGTTTTATGATGTCACACCTACCGAGGTACGTGATCGCTCGTCCCTTAAAGGACTGTTTCTGGCATGATTTTATGACCGCCAGAGGTCTACCGCGTTGGTTTTATTAGGGAGGGGCAGGTGGCTTACCCTCTCAGGTTTTATTGCAGGACCTTCGACCCTCTGTTACTTGTTTCACGACTACCGACCTCTCTATGATTTATTACAAGAAGTTTACAAAGATTTTCATTTATATTATAATACATTATGCACCAGAGTATAGGGTAATTTACATATGTGGTTGGCAATCGCTACAATGACAAATCGAAGAGATTGATGCAATCCACCACTCACATATTTTTAGCAACTAAATGTCGTCGGTGGATGACGCAGTGTATTGCAAACACCTCGGGTAAATTTTGTTTTTAATGGCTTATATATCAACGATAAAAGGGTCACTTTTTCCATAAAATAATCTCTCAAAACATTAAATATTGGTGGTTGTTGTCAAACGGCAGTTTTTCATGGATTTCTTAGTCCGTAACAAAACGAACATATACCAAGGTCGGGTTGTCACAAGGAGGGTGTCTAGTTACCCTAGCCCTGGTGACTAAGTGAGGGTTGATTAAGTTTATAACCTGGACAATCGTTTCATGACGGTCTTACTATCTGACTCCATTTTTGATAGGTATGTGCCCCGACAATGCACTATGTTCAGGAGAAGAGGTATAGGGTAGGTAGTGTAGGTAGTTTGTGTGGTCTTGGAATGACCACGAACTCACACTCGGTATCTGAGGGTAGGCGAAATCCGTCCGGATCCCAAAGGCGAGTGTGAACCGGAGAGAGGCAGACTGGATTGCCGTGGGGGACACTGCTTGGTAAGTTTGCAGGGCCACGACAACCATTGTCCACTAGGGAGAGGTCTTTCCCAATGAGGTGCTAGATTTAGGGAGACTCAGGCAGAGATCCCCACTAGGAAGGTGTGGGGTCTGACAACACCGTACTAAAACGTAGCGAGGTTAGAGAGAGATGCAGAGATTTTCATAATGAAGAAGTCAAGTTTGAGAGTTTCCATCAGAGCAGCCACGAGCCAGTTAGTTGTCAGCAGAATGTTGTACAGGCCCCAAACCGCCGGTCTTAAATACCCAGCTGGCTTCGTCAGTAGCCAATCAGCTCTGGTTGTGTAGTACCCAATGCCCGTTGAGTATGTGGTTTTCTTTGTTCTGGATACGTGACCTGGGTAAGGGTCTCTCGGCGGGTTGGGTCACTTAGTACCTGCTACTGGCAGCTGGTGCCCCAGCTCATATAACTAATTGGCTCCCAGCTACATGTTTATTGTTTACCACATTTACAATTATTTATATTTTGGCAATGTTATTTAAATTTGTTTACAATATATATACAATAGAGTATAGGGTGATTTATCTTATGTGGTTAGCGGTCGTTACAACCAATAATAACGCTTCATTAAGAGGTATAAAGTCGACTCGTCCAGTTGTATAGCGAAATATGTCGTTTGCAGATAATTGCACAAGAAGCTTTCAATATCATAACTCAATTCATAAATACGTCCTTGAACTGTGCTATTGCTTAAAAGGAACTCTTTTTTGATTACATAATATCCAGGTTTGAGTAGAACAGTTTTTAAGACCCTCTTAAATGACAAAGAGAGAGAGAGAGAAGAAACACAGTGCCCAATTATGCGACCATGGAAATTAAGAGTTACATAGAATATATCCAGTGAGTTATTTAAACGTAATTGGATTCTTACAAGAGCTAGAAATAATAATAAATAAGATATTAATAAACACATAATAGAAAAAAATGCCGAGTGCGGGGTTGAGCAACTGTTGGCAAAGTAAATCAAAGGAAAGTGACAATAGATGACAAGAAGCGTGTTGTCCTAAATGTGACGTCATTGACTAGACAGAATATCTCCTAGCGACAGAATAGCTTCTACCAATATGGACCGCCTTATTGAAGCACATTCGTGAACGACACAATTTGAAATGGCTGGGGTATAGTTAAGGCAGGATTTTTTGACTTGTGAATTAGTGTTTAAATTCTTTGGATAATTTTTGAGTATTAGACCGTCTGTAAATACGCAGTAGTATGATGTGTTTATACGCAATTTAAATGAGATAGTATACAGAACGTAACTTTTATCATTTATTATAACCTAATCCATAATCAATCTACTTTTAGAAGCATTCCACGCCTGGCTTTATTAGGTATCAGCTGTTAGTACATCATCTATATCATAACCTGAAATCTTCCGGATCTTCGAGGAAACAATGTGTCAGTGTGATCAAACATAATTGACTCGGGCGGGTTTGAATATTCCAAGGTCGGCTCTATGATGAACATCGAGATTGATGATATCGTAAACGTCATCTATTAATAGTTTCGAGACTTCCCTTTGTTTTTGTTTAGTACGAGTCTTCGCTACGTGGGGCATTCGGTGTTAAGGTCAAGGCAGCAACACTTCATATAATAAAAGCAAGTCGGGCCTGAGACCTACACACGAATGAGGATGCCATTATTTTTTCCCATAAAAATCCCAACGCTTATTTCATATTTAAATAATCATTCCGGTATGTTAATCTGACAATATCTTTCAAATTATGAAAAATATAACTTTTTAATCCCTTTGAACGACACTTCGTTATAGTTCACGGATGGACCTGTTTTAATTTTAAGCATAGTCCTAAAAAATATTATGCCTTCAAGTATAACGGGTTCTTTTTGTCGGTGCATCAATCATATTTTATGATGATGGTAGGGTTTTTTCAAATCGTCGTGACATAATATAGTGGGAACTCCGTGTAAAATTCCATCTCTTTAGTTAACACAGGGACTCAAGAAGACCTTAACAAACGTAGGGTTTCTGTTTTGGAAAACAACCGTAAGCCTAATATCAATGTGTATAAAAATTTAAACATTGGTGAATTGCGCTTATACGCCTGAGTTAGGTTAGGTATCCTATAAAAGCGCTATATATGACCACCGCCTGACATCTGGGACCGTGGTGCCTCCTCGTTCTTCTGAGGCTCCCTCGATAGGCAGTTCAAATATACAAATAGAGACCTAAGGTCCACTAATTTCCAGCCTACATACATATTATTTTTTAACCTCATTTAAAATATATATTTTAGTTTATTAATATTTTTTAGCGCGTTTAGTTTATTTAATATTTTGTTTTTCATACTCATGTGTATGTTCTAAACTTTTTGGTAGACTCATGACCATTTTTGTAGAGCTCAATTGTATAATGTGTCACGCCATTCTTTTTTGGACGCATAGCATTTATTCATCACGATCCTTGAGGAATGTACGATTAAAATTGCCGTTTTACGACTGTAATTGTACTATAGACAAAAAATGAGGTTTAAGACCTCCTTTCGGGAGATGTCCCATCGAGATTGCCGCTACGAAGAAGACAATTAAACGGCAGAACAAATTGTAATGGAGCTATTATATAGTTTAATAATAATTAACGGCACAAGAACTAGCCTCCGTGTTCACGGTCACAGATCGCCATGACCGGCAGAACGGTTGAACAGAACTATTAGCTGAGATATCTGCTAGGGTAGATACAATTAAGCAGACGACATTTTCCGTCTCTAGCTGCTTCCGATTCATATTACTGTACAATTACGTCTACAGAACCGAACACGCTCGGCGTGATTCGTCTCGATTTAGATAGACTAGACTTAACAATGTTGGCAATTAACAGCCCCAGGTGTTGCACAGCGAAATTGTAGCAAACAAGATCATGTAGTTATTAAAAGTGATTAAAAATAGAACACGCGTTTGTTATCTGTAATTGGATTATTTGGCCGGAAGTTCGCTATTATCAGTGAATTTATACACGAGTATGTGTGGATCATTTTCAGCAAATTTATTTATGGGCAAACTTTCAAAGGGTGGAAGTATGATGCCAGTTTTTAACACATTCTTGTACTTGGACCTGATGCACACGTTTGTAGCACATCGAAACGTTTTCCGTAATTAAAACGCTTGAAAAAACGCGGGAACAAGGGCTTTCGTCTACCGGATCCACAAGCCTTTGATGTACACAGTATCTACCGACATTTCACGGGAAAGGACGAAGTACGCATGACGGGTTTTCGTATTCCCATGGCCCGAGTTAAAACACAAACTTCAACAAGTGGTAAGCTGGCTTAAGCCGAGAGTAGATTCTTAGTGGGCAATATTGTTTTGCTTAATCACTTTTCATACATCCTGATTTAACCAATATTTTAATGTATTTTTTCCGCAATCATAGAACATGCATACAGAACCAGCAAACAGACGAAAAACGATTGACCCAAACAGTCAGACACCCTCAGTTCGGGTATGACTTTTGAGGGTCGTATATATTTATTTATCCGGTTAAAAATCTGAAGATGTTAATGTGATATCATCCCAAAGAGAATATCATCATACTTTTAATCAAGGCACTTCCTTCCGGTATAATCAATTCCCAGACCGACAGAACCGGTTTTAGAATCATACCTCGGCACTACATCGTTCCCTCCACAGGTGAATTAGAAAATGACTATTCATTACAGGATTAGATATCTAACCAGTGTTTTATAAGCAAATTTGATTTGCTAAACTACTTTCTTCCGCTGCCCTTGAATATTTTAAGAAATAATATAACGAAAATTGGGACAAGGCAGACACGGCGGGCACATGTGTAGGATCATCGGAAGTAACCTCAAAGTTAAAAGTTATAAATATAAGAACTAATCAATCAATCATCAAATCAATAAGTGTTATAGGTTTTTTTTTTTTTTTTTTATAAGGTCGTAATTAAGTCGTAGAGGATTCGAGTAAAAGTGGCTTTGTTCGTTATCGTGCCATCAAGGCATTCCTTTTCCAACATTTGCTTACCGTTTGTCTTCATTTCTTCATTTTATGTCTTCATTGAGATTTACACATTATTTTACTTTGTTATGACTAGAGGGTCAAGAAGAGCTTAAATCTAGAAGGGTCTTGCCCGGCGTGTCAATTAAAACTCTCCAGGCCCTTTTTTGTCTATGATACGTATGCATCAGCCTCTAGCAAACCTGGGATTAGGTTATCGTTTAAACTCTAAAGATCATTTTTTTTTTGTTTCATATCCCCTTGATACAATATTAATATATAGATAATAAATATAGATTCTTCAAACGAATCTATTTACAATTGCTTCATTATATTTCCTGTAATGGTGCTCACCTTATTAATCATAGGCTTAAAACAAGCTTACATCTAACAATAAAAACTTAAACAAAATCTTAACCCCAACAGTCTGGTGCCATCGATGTAGGAAGGATGGTGGGGTCATAGTGTTGAATACTGGGTTTGTGAAGTGCTGCAACGAGTCAAAAAACTTCGGGGCAGGTCGGGGTTCTTTAACTTCTCGAGAGAGGTATGGCACTTTTCTCATGATCTCATTCTGGAATTGTTGGAGACGTTTAGCTGTATTGTCAGTCAAGTGAGTATGTAGCGGGGCACCGTACAGTTGAGCTGGCCGTAGGACACATTTATAAATCATCAGTTTGAGACGCAAGCGACAAGTTTGGTGAAGTTAACAAGTGGGAAAGCCGGTAAGACCTGTGTCGTACTTTTTCTATTTTATTACTAAAATGAGCATTTCTCTACTCATTTCTCTACTCATTCATTACTCCATTTCTCTAGAGATGCCTATCCATTTTTATGCCCAGATAGTACATTGAGAAAGCTGGTTCTCTTGCCCTCCTATAGTATAGAATTTTGGCAAGGCTTTTTCCCTTTTAGAGGGAGAAGATTACGCAGCAGGTCTTTCCGGCGTTTCCACTGATGTTTAACCTATCTAGTCTGTCACTGATTACGTTACAAACTGACTCAAAAGGTTGAAATGGTCTCGATAAAAATTATAATGTATGGATCTAACTGTTTTGTGAGGAATCATCAAGCATTAAAAAAAAAAAGTATATATATAATCCGAAGAATAAAACAAAATAAAGGAGACTCTTTGAACATAGATACAAGTTTGCATAGATAATTGTTTGGGAAATAACGCAATGCACAGTCTTTGTGCTGGCAGTTGTGATCAACCTGCCAACAAGTATTCTCTAATTGCTCTAACTTCCTTCATGTTTCATTTTTATTCTCATACTTCCTGTTGCAGTATTTTTCCCAACGATAATAAGCATATTTCCAACATTGTGAAATATATATCGAAGTATTAAACTCCTCATCTTGTGATATTATATTTAGTAAAAATATTAAATAGTCGATATATAATATACACATATAAATAAGGACCTTAATAAATATCAATAATAAATGGCAAAGGGCGTCCTTATTTGTGGCCCAACCTGCAGAACTATTTATAATATAACTATAAATCGTTATACTGTTTTTTGAACCAGACAAAAGCGTATTAAAACAATTTGGCTTAAAGGAATCCAGCCGTTGTTATCCGAAGGCATTTTACGACAAGGACCACCCCGAAAACACTAGAAGGGACAGAAACTTCGAGATAGATATCCTCTGGCTCCTAGCTCAACTGTGTGTCCCAGTTTCTGGGCCTGAGCTTTGAGTCGCTTTCTGTCGGCAGTCGGTTCAGCAAACCAAGCGGTCTATCTACAGTCATCCTTTGTCTTCAGTCAACCTGTCACGTCGAAGATTCTTGCAACGTTGGGGTAATCTAATATTTATGTATTACACTGCGGTCAAACTGTTCTATTTATTATTATATTATAATTTAATTTATGTATGGCAACGTTTCAGGTACATAATCTATATTATTAAATGTTTAAAATTAGATTTGGTTTAATCACGCCATCTCAAAATGACTGTTAGATCTTGGAAAATCTGTTTAGATAAACCGACTTAAAATTGAACGTGAATCAAACATGGGGCTCACATTGTAAACCGAAGGTGAGCCCATCACCTAGTCCTGTTTATATTGTACATCGATATTTTCACTGTAAAAAGAAATGTTTTTGTAATTCTACCCTCCTTCGAACGCATAACGAACGATATAATGGTTGTACCGGGGTGAATATTGTTGAGTTCGTATATTGTTTTCAGTAGTGTTTCCGATGTACGGCATGGCACACATGAAGCATTGCTTATCTTCCCGACAAACACCTCCGAAGACCCATTGATTAGGATAAATTCTATCAACGTGATTTTGGCGCCGAGAAAATCTCGATTCGTCTTTCTCAACTGTTTTCCCTGACCCTCCGATCTTTCTGAATTTTTTTAATAAATAATGTGCGCAAACTTTTCGAAACATATTTTTTCAATCGTAGTAATAGTATCGTTTGCTAATCCTAGTTCCTCTTGACAAAATTATTAGATGTATATTCTTTTGTCGAGCAGTATAGCAAAATAACAAATTTATTAAATGGCAAATTACTCTTGATAAAGTTTCATTTGATTGCCATTAGAACACATTTTTCACTAATATGATTGCAATACCCCCTTAGATTGAAGAAACAAAACCGCTTTTTCCTTCGTATCTACTTCACCAGCTAAATCAAATAACGGCATGATGTTTCCCTTTAGGATCACAAAACTAAACTGAAATATTATCAGGTATCAAGGTTCAAAAACGGGTCAAAGTAAACATAAATATAGCTAAAAACATTACAGGAAAGGTCAAAGGTGGCAAAATAACCAAAACAATGCTAGATATCAGTGGGGTCCCAAAACCCAAAAAGACCCAAAATTTTGATAGTATAAAAGTGAACAGTCATAAACGCATTCAATGGGTGTGTGGGGGGGGAATAGGTATATCGCATTTTCCGCACACTATCTTGGTATTTCTCATTCGTGGACAGACTACACAGAAACCTTCTCACACATTCTCTTTTTGGAAACCGGCTCATCTTCAAGTGTTCACTTGTTTTGGTGCTGATAAATTATATCAAATCCATTGTATTATTTATGAGGACAATGGTAGAAGGCGTTGACACACCGAGGCCTTGTACGTAGTAGCCCGTTGGCAAGGTCACCCGGCCGGCCATTCCAATGAGATCACTGTTACAGGGCTGACTGTTTAGTTTTTCTTTCTCATGGGGCAGGGTTACTTCTCTGCCTCCCTGTTCCGGATGAAGGATGACCGGTCCGAAGCAGGAACGTCCGGAAACAGAAGAAGGACGGAGGAGAACAATTTCCCAGGGGGTTCTTCCGCTTCCGTTATTTATAGAGTAATCTCTCATATATTCTGAATTTAATTTTACCTTGAGAATTATACTTTGATAGTTATCAATTCCACATTTTGGGATTAATATTGGCAAATCGATGTTTTTAGAGGATTTTTGGCACCTATGAAGACTTGGAAAATGTCGGAATTTCGGTCGAATTAAAAAACAGGAGATAAACTGAGTTTCTGGCAGGCTTAGATGAATGAATAAACATATCTTACCTTCATATGACTGGTAAAGTTGATGAAAAGGTTGCAATGCAGTCGTTTAAAAGAAATTAGGAACAGGGAAGGGTTGGCTGCTATTATAATTTGATGGAGTGCAACCGAAGTAAGTATTGGCATAATAAAAAAACAGATGTTTCCAGTCTAATCGTAGGCTCGGACAGGCCTGTCTCACCTGAGCGCGGGAGAAAAAACGCGCGAAGCAGACAGTCAATCATAAATAATGCCCGTAGCGACCGCTAACTACATAAGATAAATCACCTATTGTATATATATTGTAAATAAAAGTAAATAACATAACCAAAATATAAATCATTGTAAATATGGTAAACAATAAAACATGCAGCTAGGAGCCAATTAGTTATATGAGCTGGGGCGCCAGCTGCCAGCGGTAGGTACTAGACCCAAGCCGCTGAGAGACCCCTTTGTCAGAGGAGAAAGAAAACCACATACTCAACCCTCCTTGGGTACTACAAAAACAGTGCTGATTGGCTACTGACGAAGCCAGCTGGGTATTTAAGACCGGCGGTTTGGGGCCTGTATATCATTCTCCTGGGAACTAACTGGCTCGTGGCTGCTCTGCTTTAAACTCTGAAACTTGGCTTCTTCATTATGAAAACCTCTACATCTCTCTCTCCTCTACGGTTGTCGTGGCCCTGCAAACTTAACAAGCAGTGTTCCCCCACGGCGATTCAGTCTGCCTCTCTCCGGTTCACACTCGCCTTTGGGATCCTGACGGATTTCGCCTACCCTCAGATACCGAGTGTGAATTCGTGGTCATTCCAAGACCACATAAACTACCTACCCTGTACCTCTTCTCTTGAACATAGTGCATTGTCGGGGCACATACCTATCAAAAATGGACTCAGATAGTAAGACCGTCATGAAACGATTGTCCAGGTTATAAACTTAATCAACCCTCACTTCGTCAGCAGGGCTAGGGTAACTAGGCACCCCATTAGTGACGACCCGACAGTGCCATACGAATTACTAACGTGTAGGCTTCCTGCCCCCTGGTGTGAAATATTTAAATTAAGGTACTTGGTTAAATTTAAATAAAATAAAAATATGTTATGCTACGTGACATACCCCGTAGGCTTTTATTTTGATCCCCCCCTCCATTTATTAAATGATTTCATTCATTTTCACCGACTAATTTACTTTTATTATAAATTATGAACTGAATTGTATTTTATTAAATGTAAATTAGCGAAATTAAGTTGGTAGAAAGTTAAAAAAAACGTGATACACTACTTTTCGAAAGTTTGTTAAATCTGATATTTGTGAGATAAAATGCTTACTTTTAATCATTAAACATGAAAGCGAAAAAAAAAAGCTTTCCAGCCTTTTCCAGCGAAAAGGGTTCCAGACGGATCGGGACTCGAACCCAAGACCTCACTGTTTATCCTATCTTCGGATAATAACTAGCCACTTTAAGATAAATACATGTTTGTTCTTAAGGCACATAGTCACAGTTTAATAAAGATATTACTATTAATTTTTAACACTTAAAAAACACCTTGATAAGATCGAGTATTGGCACAACAATGTCAGTACACTGCACCACTCATCCCTATAATCCTCCTGGCTGGAGACTAAAGTGACAGTGGCCTCGTGACCTGCTATAACTGCGAGGCAGTGGGAGTCCTGGCAATGGCAAGTTTCTCCAATCATTTCCTGAGCCTCGGTGGCTCTCGCGCTCTTCGTCAGCCTCCGCTGGCTCGTATCTGGTGAGCGTGGGTGGCTTCCCAAGACTCCGCTTCCTCTTTGCATGCGAGGGATGTGACAACCATCTGGATTTGGGAGGTCTCTGGGCTGTTTGTAAATACTGTATAAATGAACGAGTGAATGAAAATTGTAAATATGGTATGAATGAGAACATGTGTCACAATTACGTATTGCCTAATAAGGCAGATTGTAGTTTTATCACAATAACGAAGTTAAAAAAAAAAAAAGATAGCACTCTCGTTAAAATTATTTGTGATCTACGATGACGGAGAAGCGAGAGAGGGCAGCTTGATTAGTATTACGACAGACTTAACTTGCTAATGAGTGAATTAAAATTGTAAATATGGTATCAATGAGAACATTTATCACTATATTTGGGGTTTTTTTTCTAATTTTTAACAGTCAGGCCCAGGGTTCCAGGGCAGATTTTGTATTGTATGAATGTACGAGTGTGAACTGTACACATCGAGTGCGTGGAATTGTGTTCATTATGGTCCAAATTATTTCAGCTGTAATGTAAGTTTGCCATCAGAATCAATATTCCTATATACGAAGCATAAATAGTCATATTTTACTGTGAAGCTACAACAAAAAAAATCGAACAACACTGTAACAAAATGATATTCACTCATTATAATAATTCCAGCCGTCGACTTTGCATCCCTGTTTTCCTTGAGAAGTTTCCTCAACAGAAGATTTATATTTACCCAGGCGTACAGCGAAGATAGAAAACAGTTCTGAATCCGGGATGAGCTCATTAAAATGCATCGTTCTATCTTTAAACACTTCTTATTTATGTTTGTAAACATTTATGTTTTTCATTTAATGTCCGTTAATACGTGTTACATAAGCATTTGTTATATAAGTGTTTATTTTTATTTATTATAAAAGTTTGTTTTAATTATTCATATCCTCACCTCACAAAGGGTTCAGGCGTCAAATTGTGATATCCTAGTGAATGAATCACATTAAACAAAAGTAACGGGGAAATAAAATTATATTTTTGCTCAAAGTAATAAAAATCAATCATTACCTTACGGACTCTGGAAATAGAATGATGATCCTGAAGCTACTATAAGCCACACTAAGGCTTAAGGGCCGAAACTACATGATGTTTTCTCGGTAATGAAATAAACACAAATAATATTTGTACATATAACCACAAAATAAGGGAGTATGTTGACACTAATCTGTCTATTTCACTGTCTTCAACCTAGAGACATCAAATTTTACAAGAAAATAAATTTTTAAATTGAAGGCGGCATGTAATAAATATTATTGTGTAAGCAGCCATATAATACTTCACTGTCATTAATTAATTAGTAATAAAAAAAATGTGTCTATAATCTTATTTGTGGTAAATTAAAGATTTTCACATCCTGATTAACAATATACAATCACTTATGATACTAGTATTCTATTAGCAATATTTAAATATTTTCCAAACATATTACGTGGACTTACAAATTACAGATATCGAAGTCCTGAGAGGAAATCTTATCCTAGCAACAGGTTAAAGGTACCCATCCCTCTTTTTGCTATCCACAATAATAAAAAAGGTATTATTTGTACATCGATAAATCATATTCTAGGAGATAGCATTTTACAAGCTGGAAACACTAAAACGTTTAATAAAATAAATTAATAAAAAAAATAAGTGAAAATACCGATTTTCAATGGTGTTAAAATAATAATTTAGCATCTAAATAAATAAACACTAGATCATATTTTAAAAGCCCGAAAAAGAATTACCACGGAATAGTATTAGATTGATACAAATAATGAATAATTACTAGCAAGTTCACTATCAATTATCAATATTTTCGGAACACAACATCAGACTGAATAAGTCCGGAAAGTCGCAATTATTGTATGAATTTATAATTAAAATCGACACACAAGGATATTGTGAACAGCTGTGATATTTAATAAATCCTGAGGGTGTAAACTTCTTCCAATTTTAATATTGAATTTAAAATTTAATAGTCAAAGGTAACAAATTTCAAAGTAATAAGTAAATGGGGATACGAGATCTACCTTCCGGTATGTACGGGGGGACCGTTAGTCGAATGTTCAATCAATATATCGATAGGTTTTTTATCTATCGATAGCTCCATCGATAGTAGCTTCAACTATCGATAGTTCTCTTTTCACGTTGCATTAATTCCTAGGGCTGTTGACAGAAGCATTTTCACGTACGAAATTCATTCTTGTAATTGAATCATAACGACAAGAGACATTCGTAGTTTCGTAGTTCGTAGTGCTTATTTTCAAACACACTCCTTTAAAAAAAAAAAAAGCATGCCTCCTAAATAGGATATGCGGAATTTTTTTCACGATATTAGTGGGTTTTTGAAACGCATGTGTAAATAATGTGGCATTAAAATGAAAACTAGTGAGAACATGAGTTCGAATGCACAAAGGAGACTGTTGAAGAATTTGAAGAGAATCCCCTTCTGCAGATCCTTGGCCAAGCAGCCAACAACAAATTAATGTCTGGCAAGATTTTTGAAGCCATATTGCTAAATAAGTCTATTTAATAAAAAACTCTGAACGTAAACAATATTTGTATAGCACTCTCTACCTTCACCCTCTGCCCCAAGTCATGTCCACTAGTTTTTTTTAATTCCATTCCTCTCCCTGTATCCGAGTTAGTACGGTACTTAGGCTTCCATCTCGACAAACGGCTGACCTGAAACCCACAAACGAGGTTAAAAAAACAAGAACTAAACAGACGCTTTAGACAACTGTACAGACTACTTCAAAGAACATCCCATCTATCAATAGAAAATAAATTACTAATTTACAAAGTTATACTTAAGCCAATATGGACATACGGAATAGAGTTATGGGTGACAGCAACAGTCGAACATCAAGCGTATCCAATCCTTTCAATCAAAAGTCCTCAGAACAATAGTTAATATCCCTTATTACGTAAGCAACAAAACCCTTCAAAAGATCTTAATATACCGTACATTCTAGAACTCATTCCTTCCAAGTTCATGGAATTCCATAGTAACCAATCCAACCACCCTAATCTCGTAGCACAGTCATTGTACTGCACCACTCATCCCTATAAACCTCATCGGAGACTGAAACGGCAGTGGCTTCGTTACCTGCTATAAATACGTGACAGTGGGAGTCTTGGCAATGGGCAGTTTCTCCAATCATGTCCTGAGCGTTTGTGGCTCTCGCGCTCTTCGTCAGCCTCCGCTGGCTCGTATCCAGTGACGCGGCTGACGGAGGAGCGGAGGGGACTTTCCGAGACTCCACCTACCCTTTCGCTTGCGAGGGAGGTTACAAGCATGTGGATTTGGGAGGTCTCTGGGCTGTTTGTAAATACTGTATAAATGAGCGAGTGAATGAAAATTGTAAATATGGTATGAATGAGAACATTTGTCACAATTACTTATTGCCTAATAAGGCAGATTGTAATTTTATCACAATAAAGAAGTTAAAAAAAAAAAAAGATAAAACTCTCGTTGAAATGATTTGCGGTCTGCGATGACGGAGAAGTGAGAGAGAGCAGCTTGATTAGTATTACGACAGACTTAACTTGCTAATGATTCATAAATTGATGTTATATGCCACTTTATTACCAGTGAAGTGGCAAATGAAGTGAGCTGTTGAAGACATCTTCCATGAAAGAACATCACACAGGAGCAAATATGTCAACTCTGTTGCAAGCACCTCAACTGTTTCCCTATACTCTACAGATGCTGTTGAAAATCCTTTAATTCTTCCAATTAAAGACAAGTGAAAATAAATATTAAGGGCTTGAAAATGTGCAACGTCGTGTCAAATTTTGCGTAATATACAGTGATAGAGTTAGTAATAAATTATTAATAATATCTTCTGATTGAATGTCATGTGTTTCTACTTATCCCTCATTGGCTAGAAAAATAATGTTTTTTTTTTCTCTTTGAAATCATTGATAGTATCGTCATATCGATTGTGCCCAACTATCGACTATCTGGCCCCCTAACCTCTCATCGGCTACAACTCTCCATGATATGTTCTTTCTATTCGGTTTATATGTATATAAATGTTTATATATTATTATGTGTTTTTGGTTATGAAGGTCCGGATCGCGGTCGTTAAGATTTCTCGGTCCAGGCAAACAGGTTCCACGGAAGGTTCTTATGGCACCTTACAATGACAGGCTGCAATAACCTTCTTATCTGCTGATATTTATGCGATCTGATAATTACGGTTTCCATTTGCATTCCCGTGGAGAGCGTAAGAATAATTTAATCTAGTTTTAACTTCGTCGTTGTTTTTGTTCTATTTTGTTTACCTTCAGAACAAGAAATCATTCATATGTTCGTTCTGAAAGACATGTGTATAACGTAGAGAGGTTTTTACAATAAACTTCCATTCTTATGACTGAATAATACAAACTTAAATGCAGTGTCATAGTTCCAAAAATTTGCTTGGTGAATCAAAGTTATTGTCTGTGTAATAAAACTATTGGGTTAGCAAGAAAGTGATTTCGGTTTGCACCAGTAGATAGCGTTGTTTGTTTCGTTATTCTTTTGTCAATGTTAGATTTTTTTTCTTTTGAGATTTGGTAGTCGATACCTTTAAGTTGCTATAGAAACAAATTCCGTGTAGTTTTGTTTACAACTGTCAGTTTTAACATGGAGTGCCAAAATAAGCATTTTCGACACATTTTACTTTTTTATTTTCATAAAGGCAAGAAAGTGCCTGAGGCTAAGTTTATGGTGTTGATTGTTTAACAGACACACCTGTCAGAATCGGTTTAAAAAATTTCGTTCTAGAGATTTTTCAGTAAATGGTGACCAACGTTCAGGTCGACCTTCTGAAGTTGATGTTTTCAAAATGAACGCCATAATCGAATCGTCATATAACTGTTCGAGAAATTGCAATACAGTTAAATGTATCACACACAACAATTGGAAATCATATAAGACGTCTTGGACTTGTTAAGAAGCTTGATATTTGGGTTCCTCCACGACAATGCGAGGCCTCTCACATCTTTAACAACACATACGAAACTATTGGAGCTTGGTTGGGAAGTGATGTCGCATCCCCCATACAGCCCCGACCTTGGCCCATCGGATTATCATTTATTTCGAAGTTTACAAAACCCAAAAAAGGTAAAAATATCAGTAATAACGATGACCTCAAATCGCACTTAGTTGAGTTTTTTGCTGATAAAGAGCAGAAATTCTATGAGCGCGGGATCGTGAAGTTACCAGAAAGATGACAATTTTCTCGTAAGAGGTCAACGAAATCCTAAAGTTTGTGGTATTTTACAGTATATGAACTTTTTGTAGATTTCGTTTCATAGCCTTACGTTCTCCAAAAGCTATTTACGGGTCATCACCTTGTTTTTGTTTCGTTTAGCTTGAACTGGAATGGGGGACACATCATCTGAATTTATAATAAATCTTATGGTAAGGATACAAAATCAATGCGAGATGCATCAAACGATTGAGAGTTTCGTTACGATAGTGAAACCGAGTTTAATTGACATATTGTTATGACTTTTTATAATTTTAGTACCTTATTACTGCTCAGCTTACTTTGAACAATACAAAAAGTCTTCACCATACACCAAGAAAATATAATTGTAATTGATTTTGCTGCAAGACTAAATATCAATAAATAAACATCAGCTGATTGTAAATCCAGACAACAAATACAATTTAACAATCTAAATAACCATTTATTTGACACTCTAGAACATAATCTCAGACCCAACAAAACAAAAAAACAAACTTGTTCCAATTAAAATGATCCTTTGATGAATTTCCTTGTTATTATTTTAAAATTTCTGAGAACTTTAATGCCTGTTATTAATTCAACCCTTCACAACGATCTTAATACCCTACATTCTTGAACTCATCCCTTCAAGTTCATGAAATTCCATAATAACCTATCCAATCACCCTAATCCCCTAGCACAGTCATTACACTGCACCACTCATCCCTACAATCCTCCTCAGAGACTAAAACGGCAGTGGCTTCTTTACTTGCTATAATTACGTGACAATGGGATTCTTGGCAATGGGCAGTTTCTCAAATCATGCCCTGAGCGTCTGTGGCTCTCGCGCTCTATGTCAGCTTCCGCTTACAACCATGTGTATTTTGGAGGTCTCTGGGCTGTTTATAAATATTGTATGAATGAGAAGATTTATCACGATTACTTATTGTCCAATAATTTTATCTCAATAAAGTTGTTTTATCATAAAAAAATTGGAGTCAATAGATGAGCCTTGTTTGCTTCACTGACAGGGCAAGTCCGTCAAGGCCCGAAGTCACGAGGCGTGAAGTAGTCCATTGTGGCCAGATTCAAATAAGGCCGTTTCATCTTCTGTAACATTGAACTAACCGCTGTGGTTTTTTTTTCTTGTTATTTAGCTATTAGTTTGTTTTCTTTAAAAAATTGTAGGAAGCTGGTTCGGTCATTCATAGCCGTAATTATTGAATGGTGAACAGGGAATGCGCATGTCTTAATTTTTATGGAACACTCCCTCGACTGAATCTAATTTACTTTAAAATTGATTTTTTTTTTTTTTTTTAAACAAGTCAGTCGTTGAAATTTAATAAAAACTCCGGGCTAATCCCAAGTTCAACAAGTTTAAAACCGGCTCCACACATTGGACCACAGCATTACTGCGGGGTTAGAAAAACCGATATTTTTTTAAAAATTCAAACATTCATTTATTAGGTTGGCAAGAAAGTTGATGATGACAAAATGAAAGCCATTTTACAGTCTCCTGTAGACAGGAACAAATCCACGAGATCTATTTAGCAAAAGCGGAATATGTCACTATTCAATTTTTGCCCAAGTGTAAAGAAGGCCCCCCAGCTAACCTATCTGTCGTCCTTGGTGGCGGAATCCGAACACCAAAAGGGTAATTGACTACTTAATATTCGGTACAACTTGTTCTAAGTAGTGAGCTGAAACCTCGGCGAGCAAGGAGGATTGGATTACTGCAGCCTTATGCAAATGGCCTTTCTTAGAATACAACTTTAAGTATCCGAATCAAAAGATCAACTGACACAGCGAAATTTATAGAACATGGAGGCAGATTGGCTCCTGTGTCATCATGGTAATGTGACCAGGAAATGTCCGAGGACAGGTCGTGGTGACCAAGACCCCTCTCAATGGGGAATCTGCACCGGAGTCATAGCATTTTTACCCTCGTCGATTTCAATGCAGTTGAATGAATGGCGAGAATGAAACCTGAGAATAAAAAAAGAAAAATTAAAGTTATTTTTATTTGAAATTGCGCACTCATTCTGTATTTCATAAGATAATATTTTTCGCAAGGTTCACGTTAAATTTCACAATATTGGTAACATTGGTGAGGAAGGGGTGGAATCTGACATGAAAATAATACATCTCTCCTATGGTTCGGAAGTCAATATAAATATTCTTTTCAAATTTATTGAGGCAAAGACATCAAAGACAGACAGGCAGAGAGGGATCAAAAGAGCCACACTCAGGACACTAGTGGAGAAGGTGCCTAGGGAAAGGTCCCTCTATTGACGATAGGTCGCCAGAGCTATGAGGGTCGGAGGTGACGATGAGGGACGAGTTTAGTAATCACCACATTCTCAAGAGTAAGCATGGAAAGGCTTTTCATCATGATTACATCCGTGCTGTAGCGTCTTTTTCAAGGTGTGGTCGACTGGTCTTCGGAGTCTTGTGGGAAGAAGAGGCCGACATAGCATGCAGCTTTTCGGAGCTTCCATTTCCATCTGTTACTAACTCTCTTAATATAGCTACTATAGAGAGATAGCAGAAGAGAGGATGGTTCAATAAACGGATTCAATACGAAGAAAGAATGTTGCTCCAGGAAATTGGATGGAAGTTCAACTGATACCATTTAATTCCACTTTATTTTAGCCATATTTCTTTCATCAGTATATTTATTATTAATTGTAATTATATTATTATTAATAATCAACAGTCAAAGAAAAAAATAAAATGTTTTATAATTGTAAACAACAGTGTGGCATATAATACAACTAAAAATTCCCACATTATTATTTAATAGCCCACGGAAATAATTTATAATCTTACATTTTCACCATGTTATTAGCAGCCAATTGACATAAAATACAGGCTTACATCCCCTCACAAGGGACCTGCAAGATTTTATTCAATGTCAGCTTTTTGTTGAATTAGTCTATTTTGATGAGGGTGTAAGGGTGAGTACCAAAGACAATTGTTGTTCAAGGGGCTTAGGATTGAAAAATTTGGATGTGTCTGGTATTTTTTTTCTCTCGAAAACAAATTTATTATGATAAAATTACAATTTGCCTCTTTGGGTAATAAGTAATTCATACCATATTTACAGTTTTCATTTACTCGCTCATTTACACAGTATTTACAAACAGCACAGAGACCTGCCAAGTCCACATGTTTGTCACCTCCCTCACATGCGAAAGAGGAAGCGGAGTCTTGGGAAGTCCCCCACGCTCCTCCGTCAGCCACGTCACTGGAAAAGAGCCAACGGAGGCTGACCAAGAGCGCGAGAGCCACAGACGCTCAGGACATGATTGGAGAAACTGGCCATTGCCAGGACTCCCAATGTCACGTATTTATAGCAGGTGACGAAACCACAGCCGTTTTAGTCCCTGACTAATGACTGTGCCAGGGGATTAGGGTAGTTGGATAGATGACTATGGAATGTTATTAACTTATAAGGGATGAGTTCAAAAATGTAGGGTATTAAGATCATTATGAAGGGTTTGGTTGCTGACGTAATAAAAGGCATTTACTATTGTTCTCAGGACATTTGATTGAAAGGATAGGATACGCTTGATGTTCGACTTTTTTGCTGTCCCTCATAGCTCTATTCCGTATGTCCAGATTGGTTTAGGTATAACTTTGTAGATTAGTAGTTTATTTTCTATTGAGAGATGGGATGTCCTTTGAAGTAGTCTGTACAGTTGTCCAAAGCGTCTGTATAGTTCTTGTCTTTTTAGCCTCGTGGGTTCCATGTCGGCCTTTTGTCAAGATTGAAGCCTAAATATTGTTGTGTCTGGTATTAGGTATTCTTGTTCACAATGAGTTGGAGTTCGTAAGCCAATATAATTTTCATCCAGTGGAACTTATCGAAATGGTTTAAATTCAGTGAAATTAATGTAAACATGTCTTAACACCTGTACTTAGTTTTGGAAAACTAGAAACATAATTTAAGTTTTTTCTGGTGCAACCAATGGCGCATCAAGTTCAATGAACGTAAATGCGTTCTAGCCAACTTGTTCTTTGTCGATGATCCTGTGAAATTCAATTCAATACCACTTTCCGTGTCCAATACTGTTTAAATACTTAGGATTTCATCTAGGCAAAAAGCTGACTTGGAACCCAACACAAGACTTCAAAGACAAGAATTTAACAGACTAATTAACAGAAACTCTAACCTCATACTAGAATTCATAGATACAAACAATTGCTATATCCAATTCGGACTTATAATCAACACACCCTTTTACATTACATGCTCATCCCTTCACAGAGATCTCCATGTGCCAACTGTCCTTGACCTTTTACCCTCAAACCAAATTTTCCAAATCCTACAAAACCTATCCACTCACACACATCCTCTTGTCAACTCCTTATCCAGTAACACTCAACTTTGCAATCATATTTGTTGCCTAAAACGATTAAACATCGGTGGCCTTGCGATGTAAATATATATTGGAAGTCATGGGGTCCTGGCAATACCCATCATCCCCACTCATGTACTGAGCGTCTGTGGCTCTCTTGTCATCTCTGAGGTATTCCCCAGATGGTGAAACGGTTGGCGGGGGAAGCTCTGCTCCTTCCTGCCCTTCCAATGGGAGGGCTCCTGGGCAGAATTTGTACGTATGTATTCTTACACCACTATCAATAATGCTATGTATAAGAAAATTATAATTTTCGAATAAAGATCTTGTAAATAAAGTTTTTTCAGCAGTGAGGCTTTATAGAAATAGTGAATTAATCAACTGGATGAAATTCGAATGAAGGAAGAAGATCAAGCGCGAGAAAGCCCGGATTGAAAATTAAAGCACGGAACACATTGATTCGCCCTTTACGAAAGAATAAGACATTGGACACTGACTACCAACGTTATGAAAATAAATAAGAAGAAGGGAAAAACTACAACGCAGAATAGAACAATATAAGTTGAAGAAAAATAGTGGACAAGGAAGGTATTTCTGCAATTGTCGTTAAGAATACTAAAGACTATTAATACAAGAGAATTACATGAGCCCAAGATCAGTGTCCTGCAGGGATTATATATAAGTCTGTATTCTGACGTATAGAAGGTTCAATGTGGCTTGTTTGTTCCTTTATTCGGCTGGTTGCTACCTAACATACCTAAGCAAGTGCTCGGGTCACCCTCTACTCTTCGAATGCCCAAGGTACAAGCCATTGCTGGCGGGGCGCCAATCTGTGCTTTGACGATAACAAGACGATAATTGCCCTCGTGGTCTACTAGTTCTTATATATGTAATAGATAATAAAAATAAACTGGATGCATCGAAATTAACAATTAACAATTTGCCTTATTTAAATTAAAAAAGGCCTGATCTTCAAAAGTAACCTTCCCCGGGAGATATTCTTCTCTTATGCAAGTTCGCATTATCGTACTAGTTCCACCGGATGTGTGATATGTGAAGTTTATTTTCCAAAGTAAGGTTTTCCAATATAAGGTTATGGAGTAATCTATACAGTTGTCCAGAGCGTCAGTAAGCTCTTTTCCGCTTGTTATTGCAGAAGGTATCTTGCAGCCGGAAACAGACTCGTGTAAGATTTACGTTGCATAAACAGCATAATTATCTCCTGAGTCCGAGATATTTCCTCTCTTCCTTCTCTACTCAATGGGAAATCTAATTTTTTTTTCTCACATAACTTAACTACAATTGTACAATAAACGGTTAGGCAGGATCTCATTAGCGATGATGTACAGTCGTTTGTGCTTCATTTATTCCTCGTTCAAGCGGCTGTGTTTCAAGGGTCTCGGCCTCGCAAGATGTTTTTTTGTTTACATAATAAGGTCGAAGTGGAAGATAGGTGTCTTGCGAAGCCGCTTAAAAGGTTGCCAGGTCACGACCAGAATCTAGAAGGACGAAAAAGGAAAAAAAAAAAGTTCTGTAATAGTTATTTTTAAGCTATCCAACCATTGAAAAACATTTTATTTTTCCTTTTCTAAACACGACTAAATAAATATCCGACGTTTCAAAAAAAACAACGTGTTTTTCAGAAATAAGAGCACAAGTTGTGATTGTTTAAGGACTGCTAATTCGTCGTCAAGGTAATTGCTATTCGTCCTTTCGCTGTACATTATAATGAGCTGGATAAGTAGAAGAGGAATTCTCTTGGGCATCGGAATTGGAAGGCTCTAGAAATCGGGCAGTTGAAAATAATTTGGGTTCAGAAAATCATTAAAAAAAAGAAGATATTTAAACATATAAAGAAAGTGATTTCGGTTTGCACCAGTAGTTAGCGTTATGTTTGTTTCGTTATTCTTTTGTCATTGTTAAAATTTTTTTCTTTTGAGGTTTGGTAGTCGATACCTTTAGGTTGCCATAGAAACAAATTCCGTGTAGTTTTGTTTACAACTGTCAGTTTACGGTTTTAACATGTAGTGAAAAAATAAGCATTTTCGACACATTTTACTTTTTTATTTTCATAGAGGCAAGAAAGCGGCTGAGGCTCACAAAGATATATGTCAAGTTTATAGTGTTGATTGTTAAACAGAACGCCCGTGTCAGAATTGGTTTTAAAAATTTCGTTCCGGAGATTTTTTACTGAAAGATGACCAACGGTCTGTTCGACCTTTTGAAGTTGACGATGACAAAATAAAAGCCATAATTGAATCAAATCGTCATATAACTGTGCGGAGATTGCAAAACAATTAAATGTATCACACAGAACAATTGAAAATCCTAAAAGACTTGGACTTGGACTTGTTAGGAAGCTCGATATTTGGGTTCCGCTAAGACAAAGCGAGGCGAATCTTTAGTAACACGTACAAAATATTGGAACTGTTTGGAAAGTGATGTCGCATCATGTATACAGCCCCGACCTTGCACTATCGGATTATCATTTATTTCGAAGTTAACAAAACTTCTTAAATGGTAAAAATTTCAGTAATAACGACGACCTCAAATCGCAAGTTTTATTTCACACTAAACAACCGAAATTACTTTATGATCAATATTTGTTATGAGGGGCATCTGAGTGAAGGAGTGCTGTAACCTACTGTCATGTCATTTTGGCATTGATAATTTATAAAAAAATCCATCGTTAAGCTCGCCCTTTTTAACTTTTGGGTTTGTAGTATTCATGTTTGAGATATATGGGTAATTGTGTTATAAAATTTGCTATATAGCCTTACATATGTTCATGTAATGTCAAAACATTCAGATTGCTGTGAAGTGTGCATTTGTTAGCAATAAGATACTTTTGGTATATTTGTTACCCTTCTAAGTTTGATTTTGGTACAAAGGTGAGGGTAAATTCGTATCAGTTTCATCAGCACATTGGTGTTTATTTTATTTAAGGGGTAATTTGGACGCTGTAAAATGAAATGAGTACAGCAGTTTTAAAATGTTGAGTCATTATCTCTAGTCAAATGTTAGTCATAAATAATTGTCAATTTTTGTGTTGTATTGATCAGTTATAAAGTTTTGTTTTGTTTTGATTGATTTCTATTTTCATAATGCATGTTGCAACATTATATAAATAGCAAATATTGAAAGGTGTGAGTAGCTGAAGATATTTGTGAATGTAGTATACAGTTTTACCAATTATTTTAATTGACCAATTTACGTAATTAAGATTTAATACCAAAAATAAATACATACTTTAAACAGGGGATCAGATGAAACCCTATTGTCATTCAGTTTCATTATACAAAGCAATATTTATATATAATGGCTAGATATTGGGCTAGAGATATTTGCTCTTTGGCTAGTAATTATAATAACAATATAGGGAATTAAACAAAATAATAAAAGTCGCAAAAAAAAGTGACAATTATTAATAATTTATCCTTTGACTATACATATCTTTTGTAATTTCAAGGAAAGATCCCAGCTGCGGTGTAGGTAGCATCTAGGGGTGAAAATAAGCTAAGATGGGAAGCTCAGTGAAGAACTTCAGAATCACGCCTACACACCGATAATTATACTCGGGAATGGAATGATGAGACATAAAAATTATATTAAAAGTAGGAAACTCAGAAATCGATATATCTAAGAAAATTAGAAGGAAAAACATAGTGACGGAAAGAAATTATGTTAGCAGATAATCTCATGAAAGTAAAGAAGCGATTGCTACAAGCTTGCATCAACCTAATTCAGGATAGCCTCGACCATCTCGAAGGGTATTTATCCGAGTAGAATATTTACGCGAATAACTAGCAAAAATTATTCTTCTACCGCGAAGCTTTTACTCCGGAATGACCAAAAGTGAAGCAATTCCTGGTTCCTACGGTGCGAAGTTTGGCAAATCACATGTGGGCCCCTTCTCGTCAACACGTCATTCCCAAAACCATAAACGTATTCAGTTTCATTTGTTTGGGTGGTTCCGAATGAATGAATGAGGTTTATGAATCGGACATTACTATGTGCCGTTTTTTCGAAGAACGTTGCATATTAATATTATCACGGATACGAGTACGTTTAAAGTATATGATAAGTTCTCCCTCGCACAAATCCATTATAACTACATTATTCTGCTCCATTATGAAGTACTTACGGTGAAGTACCGATGAAGGAGAAACCACCCCGAATTACCTCAAGCAATAACGAGTCAATACGTTCCTACGGCGCGAGTTGTGACAAGCTGCAGCCAATTGGAAACCTGTCTTAAGAAATCGAAGGGTCCATCTAGACCCCCGTATTACATGAAAGAGTCGCATATTAAATAAAAGAGGTGTATTTTAGACCCGATCTTAAATAGGAAATCACACTTGTAGCCGGATGTTCCGGTCTTAATCCTCTGAACCATCCTGAGACCTTTGCCTCGGACCGTTGTGACTTCCTTCAAATATTTTCAAGAGGAGAACTCAGGTGGTTTGAACACGTACAGAGAAAAGTAGGAGAGTGGACGAACTATAAGTAGCCTTAAGAACAAGACGGTCCAAAGTATATTAGCTTCACTGAGGTATTATGGGAGAATAAGTCTGAAGATAAGAAAAATAACCGTGATTAGAAAGAAGATGGCGTCACTTCTTCAGGACCAGGCCGCAGATGATAAGTTACCGCAGAAGGAGATGGGTCATATTTGTTTAAAATATTTTTAGGTTTGCACGTGCTGCGGAAGCAATATTTCAGGGTCGAAAATTCGAATGTTGTACAAGGCCACATTAGCCAGTGAGTAATGTACAGCTATAAAAATAATATTTTTGAATAGTTTCCAAAACATAACACATGCCGCATTATGGCTGACATCGTTTCATTATTTATCAAATGAAAAAAAGATGTTACCAAAAAACAAATTGTACAGAACATACATTTTCTGGAAATGGGGATAAATGTAGGGGAAAAAATTGGCAAGACAGTCTACAATGATTGACTAACAAGGCATTATCAATAATCATATCATCATTAAATATCCTGAAAGGCACCTAAGTAATTTGTTAAGGTTATCAAGAATCAACGGTATAAGAGTCAAATCTCAAAGAGTCAAATTACCATGTTGGGACCATGAAGGAGAGTAATGTGACAAAAAATTTTCTTGGTACAAAAGTTAGAGTTAGACAGTATTTTAAAGTAAAATATTTCTCTCAAAAAGTATCCATTTTGACTAAGACTGATGAAGTATTTTACTTGTTTAGGATTTTTTTTTTTTTTTGCATTAATTTTAGAGATTCGGTGTTTTTTTTTAAATATTTATTATCCGACTCACTGTTTAGCCAACAGAAGGCGTCAAGGTCTCATTTAATATTGGCAAGATATTACAACAAAAAAAATGGCACCATTCTCCATAAAAAATAATTTAAGTTCATTAATTAATTAATTAGTTGACACTATCAGTATAGATTTGTACTCGGGATTCAAATCAGCTGTCAAATCAAACAATACTCGAACATCTATTTCTCTTCTCACAAATCGGCTTCCTTTGACCGTTCTTTTCTTATCAGTGCGACAAACCTCTTTGGAACTCTATTCCTATCGATATTCGTCATTCGTCAACTCTTCTAATCTTTAAATCTAACCTTTACCAGTTCCTCATCTCGGTTGACTCACCATGATTTATTATATTCATTCTCTATATTAATATATTCCATCAATCTTTCACGTTCTTTTGATTTATTTTGATTTTTCCTACAGTATTTTTCTGTTAATACTTTGCAGTCATCTCATATGTACACATCCTCTTTATAAGTCATAACCTTATCAAATCTATGTAATGGTAATGCGTTTTTTGTCAGCTTGAAATTGCTACTTTGTTCCTTCTTGTTATTCTCAGGATACAATGTCCAGGAATAAAGTGGGGTTTTTTCATTTTTTTTCGTGTTAAAAAAAATTTTTTTTTAATAATTTTGGTATGGTACCAAATACTAGGACTTGGTAATAAATAATAGACTATCACTTGAAAAAATCATTAAAATCACTTTTGTGGCTGTATTGAAACCTTTAAATGTTTCATTCATAACACTTGAAAGAAAGTGTTGGATCTAAATGTTATGTTAACATTGCTATAAATAGAAACACAGGGGGGGGGGTAATGAGAGGAAAATGTTCCGAGGTTGCGCTACGACCCCCATTTTTTTTTTCTTTGTAAGGCAACGAACCAAGCCCTTGCCAATTCGAGTGCAAATATCTGTGCACTCATTTAAAACTTTTCGACTCCCGCAGCCATTTAAGTATGTGTAGGGGCATTTCTACTGTAACGGTCTACTTATTTTCCCACACACCTTTCAGCATCAATTTATTGCAGAGTCCGTAGAGGAAGGCTCTATTTTCAAACAGCTAAAGGGAAATCAACTTTATGTCTGTCGGTCTGTCTTCTGTTAAGAGATCCTCATGGGACCTGTATGGAGAACGTATTAAATGGTTGAGAAAAAACTACTAGGTATTTTTTTTTATTGAAAAACATTTTTTTTTTACTATTGTGGTCTCTGAAAATCCTTCTGAAGAATGAAATTCTCTGCCCCTATGTAAATATACAGTATGAATGAGAGATTGAACGCACTACAGTACATATGGTATGAATGAAATCATTAATCACAATTAATTATTTACTTACATTATTAACCATTACTATATCAAGGCATGTTGCATTTTTTATTCATGTAGAAACGAACTGAATACCTGTGGTAAAAAGTTTAATCGTACAACAAAAAAAACTGACGAAATAGGCTCTGAAGTAAATATTTAAACAGGATTTTTATTGTCAGCTTTTTTTTCATTATCACCCTTAACCTAAAATTATATTTCAAATATTTAATAGCTTCTCGTCCTTTATCATTAAATATTTCCGTATTATTATTATTATCATTCTGAATGTCCCTTAATACAAATTTTTAATAATTATTATCGTTTCAAAATATTTTTTCTCTATTCTCTATTCCTAACCTGCTAGCTTTAGTAGTGCGCTGTCAGCCTCCACACATTTCCAGTGGAGTTCCCTGGCTTCTGCCCAACTAAAATAGCCTAACCTCGGACGACGGCTTTTGAGGCACCACACTTTCCTAGCCCCCCCCCCAAGGGGTTCCTTCCGGTTTACATTCACCTTTGGAGGTGACTTCCGTTTAGCTATGTGACCCGAATGTGAGCTCGTGGCATTCCAAAACTACGTAAAATACCTCAAAATCAGTGCCAAGAAGCAGGAGGTACCTCCTGTGCAATGTAAACACAGTGCACTGTAAGTTCATAAAACATTTTTCATCTTCAATCTTGTTGTGCATTTTATGTCTAAAATAATACAGCAATTTGATGGCATAATATTGAAAAATGAATTTTACAGGATTTTTTTTAACTATGGTTTTTAATATTCTATTAATTAAACACTCTGTTAAAAAACAGTCTTTAAAGTCTCTCCTTTTTTTTTCTTTTTCAATGTTTACTTTTCACCCTAATTCAGGCATTTAAATTATCATGGTCGGGTATCAAATTGCATTTTTTTATTATTAGGTCGTTTATTAAACTGAATGAAAATGACAGATATTGGGAGAGCAGTACTTTGGTGTATTCGCATTTATTTTTAGAATAACATTGAAAGTTTATAAGTGTTGAATACTTAAACGTAGAAATTAAAAAACAAATATTAGAGAGACTTGTGAAGCAATTGCTTGTTTTTTTTCATACGGTTTTTACAAAGATTTTATATCTTTCACCCGTCTGCATGTTCTACTGTTATAACACTTAAAAAAAATATATTCAATCTGACTGAAATCTTAAAAGTATTTTTCTATAAGCCTCCAAAAGTGCCGGTCGGCATAAATGAAAGCGTAAGAAAACAAATAAAAAATGTATTGCCTGTTCCACTAACACTGACGTTTTCTCATGTCTCAGTTCAGAAATTTAAGTTTTTTTAATAAAAATATTCTCTTGTTTAAACCCGTGTGTCTGTCTGCAAGAAATTAATTAATACCTCCGCTAATTAATATGCAAGCCTATTTCAATATTTAAATATTATTTTATGTGATTTACAATATATATGTATTTTTTAATAGATGCAAAGGCTATTGTTTAATGACCACGAATGTTGAAAAAATGACGAGTAGTTTTCTTAATAACTTTAAACAAACTTACTGTCGAATGTGTGTGTTTATATTCTTTCTTAACTTAAGTTCTTTATTTTCTTTACACAGGGTTTAACGTAATTTATATTCAACACTTAAAGGACTTAAATCTTATAGAAAGTGATAGTAGGCTATGGTCTTATTCCAAACCGGAAAGGAGTAAGTTTAAGGTATTTTTTCAAAGGTTTTTACTTTTTTTTGTTAAATAGAAACCGATAACTAAAAAACTGTTTAAGCTAAGTGATTCCCGATTGCAGCATCGTAAACTAGACTAACTTTTCTTCAATAACAAGTAGAATTTGCTTTTGTTAAAACTATTTAAAGGGTGCTTTCAATCGGCTAAATTAAGCATCTTTATGTCCATGTTAACTAAGTTTAAGTCTGTTACAGAATAAGCTGAGATTCGCCTCCAGTTTTGTAAAACTGTGACGGGAAATTCTGCCTTCTTAAGGAACCAGTGTGCACTATCATTTTAGGTGATATTTTTTAAATATTCATTCTTTGAAAAAGCGGCAATCATTCAAATAATAATTTTAAAAAATCCAACGAAATTCGGATCAACGAGGCAGACGTCCTTGCATGCCGTGTCGGGTAGGATGAGGGAGTGCCGTAAATATGTAAATATTTTTGTTGAAAACACTAATACTTTGAAGAGACCGAATTCTACATAACGTAATTGTTTTACAATACTGTAGGCGAATCTCAGCTTACTCAGACAGACCGTAACTTAAATTAACATGGACTTAAGGCTTATCAAACAAAGGTTTTCTAAAAGTGGCAAATCTGTAGTCCAGGCTGATAAAAAAAAATCCACGATTTTATGGAAATAAACAGAACTTCGCATAATGCAGCCCCTTGAAGAAAATTTTATCACTTTCTTAAGTTTCGGGCCTCAATTACGTTACACCCTTTCTTTTAAACCCTTCATAACGATCTTAATATACCCTACATTATTTAACTCATCCCTTCCAAGCTTATGAAATTCGATCCAACCACCCTAATCCCCTAGCACAGTCATTACACTGCGCCACGCATCCCTATAATACTCCTTGAAGACTTAAGCGGCAGTGGCCCCGTGGCCTGCTATAAATATGTGACAGTGGGAGTCCTAGCAATGGCCAGTTTCTCCAATCATGTCCTGAGCGTATGTGGCTCTCGCGCTCTTCGTCAGCCTCCACTGGCTCGTATCCAGTGACGCGGCTGACGGAGGAGTGGAGGGGACTTTCCGAGACTCCACTTACCCTTGCGCATGTGAGGTAAATACTGTATGAATGAGCGAATGAATGAATAATTGTAAATATGGTATAAATGAGAACATTGAACAAATTACTTATTGCCCATTAAGGTAGATTGTAATTGTATCACGATAAAGATTTGATTAATATATATTATTTTAAAATTTTATTCCTTGGATCCACAAGCATTTTGGGATAAACATTTAATTGAAATAAAACTAATAAAAAATCTTCTACCACTGAAGGTCCACTAGCTAAAATAGTGTATGTGTTGAGAAAGGTGATATTTCTTACAAGTTATATACAACAAAAAACATTAAAATATCCTATATAATACTACAGTAAAATATCCCTTACAAAATATACAATTAATATGCATTTTGCAGCCATTTAGTGAAACAAGGTATTAATGGTGAAGTATTGAACCATACATAGATGGGCAAAAAAAACAAAGACATATTACAACACGTTTTAATAATTTGTATTTTTCATTAACAATATATCCTAAACAGAATTACAAATTTTTTAGCATAAAACACTGATGAGTCGTAATCAGGATGAAAGGTTTGATATGCTGATCCAGCTGGAATTTTCTTTCATATATTTTACGCCTTCTGAACAAAAATTAAATCAAATTATTTATAGATTTTAAGTCAAAATATGCGTCAAAGACAAACTGTGGCCGAATATGCAACATGTAAATGTACTATAAGATTTAGAATTTAGTTGATATATAGTAAATGATGCAAAAAAAATATAGATTTATACAAGTCTGGGGCTTATTCTATAATTATGGTGTATGTTTGTTATATTATACCGAAAACCACCAAGTGTAATAGTGAATTAATACTTCAGGAAATGTATGATTACAATACATGCACAAATACATACAAGCTGTGGAAATTGTGATGGATGTTAACCGCTAACATGATATGACGCCATTATAACCGATTACAATGGTAGGTGTAAAACTCAAAATAAAATATTGTCATTTATCGTTCATCAGCTTCTGTTTCGCTCTGATCTTCCTCGTCCGACCGAGGAAGAGAACGCATCTTAGTTCCAAGTCGTCATAAAAAGATAAAATCCTAAGCAAAGAGCTGGCTCTGTGCCATACCGTCTATACATGGTCATTAATATTGGTCTTGTGCGGTCAGCTGTTATCTTCCCTGGCGTTTTTATTTATTTATTTTTTTTTTCTTATGTCATCATTGAACGAAGTACTTCCTCGTTGGAAAACCCACAGGACACGATTCGTAATCTTGGAGAAATGTTTGCTAGTTTTATTTCGCTTAACTATAACTTTATATCTATTGCTTAACTATAACTTTATATCTATTGACCAGCATAAAATGACATGTCGGACATCCGATGATACCTCCTCTATTTTGTTGAAGCTAAATTTGAAGATATCTTATTGAATGCTACCAGGTCAGTATTATGGGTACGATTCCGTATCTAAAATGGTTCACCTGTGATAAGTGTTAAGAGCTTTCTATTAAAAAAATTGTACAGTTGTGATGTTAGTCTTTCTAGATCCGAAACATTTGGGCTTCTTATGTCCGAATCGGTTTGAGTAGATGGAACATGGGAAGTTTTGAATCTCCGTTAAAATAGAACCTCCGGTCGAGAACTTTAAATAGATTACATTGAAGTCTCCTTTCAAAGACCTCCTATCAAAGAGTTTAGTTATTACAGTCAAAAATATGATTCGAGTCGTCATATCTTGAGATTGTAGAGATTGCTGTGGGTTGAATTGGTACGACTCCAAACCATACTTGCCAACACAGTGGCATTATTAACTATAAGACGATAAAACCAAAACTCTAATTATTTACCCTAACCCTCTGGTTAGGAACCAAGGATCAAGCAAGTACAATTGGGGATGAAATTCTTCCAATTTTGCAGAGCGAACCGTTCAAATAAACGTCGTATTTATAACCGGTTAGTCGCAGTTATAACCTCTGACCCCCCCCCTCAAAAAAAAAATCATTCTTGTCACTTTCAGCCTATGCGTACTTCATTTTTGGTTTAAATTTACCTCAAGTTTGGTTCAACATTGATAAAATTTAAGGAATAGATCAGATGGAGGCTTTGACCGGATATTGAAGAATCCAAAATGTTGAAAATATGGGTACAAAATTCTTCATGTGACTGCCATTCATTCATTCTTCATTCTTCTGAAGGGACTTTGACTAAGAGTCTCCTGTTATCATAAAACTAATTTTTTGTCACTTTTAGTCTTTGCGACGCATTGTGTTCTATTCTATAATTTCTATTCAGTCTGTAATTTATTCTTTGCTTGGTTAAAACAATGTTTACTAAACAAATTTATTCATTAATTCATTATTTGCCTGTTGATTACTACTTTGTACGATAGTGAATTCGTGACAGATCAGACCTGTTAGCGGTCCATGCCTTAAACCCTGTCACGATGTATTGTTAATGTTTATGCGTTATTGTACTTGGTATATATATTCACATATTATATTTGTGTATAAATGTTTAGAGTGCCCATGGGGTAGATAGCAGATTCCACAGTACAGTGGAAATAATGAGCGCGGCAGAAGGAGCTAGGAATAATGTTGGCAACCGTTCGCGTTTCCTACGGTCGCTGAATAAATAAAACATCATCGAGTCTGTGCATATTCCCCTTTATGTCCTTTATCTCCCCTGTCTCTCTACCCTGCCAGGAATGAGGAAGGGATTAACTGTTTACGATAATCTGAAAAATACCCTATCTAACGGCCTGAGCACGTATGCGACAGTGCAATGCCAGGGGTAAACGGAATTGACGTAATCCACCAGCTTGTAATGGTAAGCAATATTATGCTAGCGCGGCCACAACTCTGAATGTTTGAATAGACTTTCCGTTTTTCTCTGAAATAATTTTATTAGAACTACATTTGGTATATAAATAAAACTCAAAAATCATGAATGATTAACAAAATGAAATTACACCATAACATGTGTTACAATTTAGCTGACGCGATATCTAGCTCCACACATTTCTATAATCCACCTCGGAGATTGAAGTGGCAATGTGTACGAGCTCTTCTGTAATTAAATCGATATTAAAGCTGAGACGCTAGTGGGTAATCTGCACTCATGTACGGAGCGTCTGCGGCTCTCTTTTGGTCTGCACTCACTTTTTAACCAAATCAGTATATTTCAAGGTATTTCGCAGAATGGGAATGTATTTTTAATTTATTTATTGACACAGGGGTGACCACCTACAAGAAAGTTTCTTTGACGGTATCTACTGCTAGATACCCTTCAAAATACTGATATGCTAGATATATATAATTATATAGCGAAGACCACCTAGGAGGTTAAAACCATATAATTACCCTCCGGCGCCTTTGGAAGCAGCGGAAGTTATTTAATGCTAATCAAAGTCTATCCTGAAGCGGGAACTGGGCAGTTTGGATCCGAAGGGTAAGGGCCTCAATTAATGATGATATTACCATTTTTTTTTTTAATTTATTATGATTCGGCTAACGGGAAAATAATTACAGCAGCTAATTTATGGCCGGTTTTATTGCAAACTATCCTTGTTATTAGTGTGACTTGCTAATTTTTAGAAGGTATGATTTTTGTTAGTACCATCTGAGAAACACGCCTTTGTTTTCCTTTCACTAGGGTTGGCAGACGTTATAAAAGTAATGTGCAACTTCGTTTTTTATTAAATTACGAATTATAACTTAACCATTATTATAACAAGTATAATGTGGGATTAATTTGCTGATGTTCTTGAAATATATTTCAAATAGACAGGACACTATCTAGATCACTCGGTTCTTCAGAGGGTTGATTGGCCAATTTCCATTTCTCGACAGAGAATATTATTGAAAACACTCCTTTTTAAACGTTCAATTATCTTCACTTTCACAGCGACAGAAAAAGAACGTCACTTTATGGACATTTTTAACACACGCGCAGAAGCTTGTCCGGACGGATTGACGCCAAAACGGCAACGGTGTTCGAATTTAGTATTATTAGAATGATAACTATCAACAATTTATTTCTAAATTTAAAAATAGTTTGGTTTCTTTTTCTTAATATTTTTTTTTTAATTTCAACAATTTCTCTACTCATTTCTTTAAACTTACACAAATAAGTTTCTTCAAGCTGATTAATAAGTGCATCTTTTGAAATTCCTGTATCGTCTGCTCTATCCTGATTTCCTTCATCGGCAAACAACACCGCACATTTGTATTGAAGTGTCATCAGGCGTTGTTTACCATTTCGTAGATTACACACCTGGATCTTTTTTTTTTTCGTGCCAATGTTTCAGGTAACTGTTCTTTAATCGGGGGGGGGAGGTCGATGACCCTGGTCGACGAATTTACTCTCTTCGACTCACCACCCTCTCCCTCTTCCCCTGGTGGCATTGTATCCATCCATCACGGAGGCTGTTGTTTGTCCTTCGAGCTCGGATAATCGTGGCAAGCCTATCTATCCCCTGCAATAACAAGCGGAATTAATATTATAGCACGGAATTAGTGTGGCTATTTCGCAATCGTTGACCAATCTTGTGATAATTGCGACCGTGTTAGTCCTGATTCTTGGAGCTAATGGAGTGGGTGAAGGACAGCTGCAATCGATCAGCTAGGCAATGCGGGGTTTATAGATAATTGTCACTAAACATCTCGAAGACCTCCTGTGTCTACTTCCGCCATAGCAAATAGCACCATGCGTGCCTCACATTCAAATGACTTGTAGCTGTTATAACCGGAACAAAATTCTAAAGGCTATTTAAGAACACGCTCTTAGTTCAAAGTTGTGCGGAAAATAGTTTTATCTATTATTTTATCATTCACATTGCCCCCGTGTAATTATTTTGTTTTATCTATTATTTTATCATTCACATTGCCCCCATGCAATTATTTTAGGTTTTATCATTTGTCGATGTAAAACTATATGCAAAGAAATAAACTAAATCGTATTTCTGAAAATATGTTTAAATGATCCCGCGACCGTTAAGGCAGTGGAGCCATAATAATAATTACGTCAGGTTACAAGACATTATAATTTTTTTTAGATATTCTCGTAAAATTTTCGGGTGAATGCTAATAGCGTGGATTTAGAGACGACAACGTAAAAAAAAAACAAAAAAACAAAAAAAAAACGTAAATGTATTACGTAGTATATTGCATCTATTTGAAGACTCTTGATTTAAATTAAACTTAAACTTATAACTGTTGTATCACTGTTCTTGTCGTAGTATCTTGCCTGCCACATCAATCTCATCTTTAAAATTAAAAATTTATATTTAGTGAGAACGTATTTGCACCGGGTTAATAATTTTAAGTCCCTCTTTTTAGTACAAATAATTTGAGAGGGCCAACGATGATCAAATCACGCAGTCATGGAACTTTAAAACGATGTTGAAAATTGTAGCGAGTGCACACCAGATATGTAAATTACCCTATACTCTGGTTCAACTAATGTATTGTAATTAGATGTAAAACATGTTTTTCTAGTAATAAATCATGGAGAGGCCGGTAGTCGTAAAACAAGTAACAGAGGGTCGAAGGTCCTGCAATAAAACCTGAGAGGGTAAGCCACCTGTCCCTAATAAAACCGGCACGGTAGACCTAGGGTCACCTTCCGGCGGTCATAAAATCTAAAAGCCATGCCATAAACAGTCCTTTAGGGGACGAGGGGCACGGACCTCGGTGGAGGTGTGACATCATAAACATACCCCTTTCAGCCGACTCCACCTTCCACTAGGAAGGGGAAATAATATTTAAATCAGGGTGTTTCGCCTTGTAGCCCCACTCTTTCTCAGTCTCCTCATCTCGACAGCCACTATCACTCGGTCGCGATACGCTAGGGCCCCGGGGCCCTGGAAGTAAGTCCACTCAGTCTTCTACTAGTCTACACTTTCTCTGTCGCACAGCCTCTAGCAGACCCTCTGACGACTTGTACCTATTACGCTGCCGATCTCCCGCCCGAACTCTGAAAACTGGTCTTATTCTTTATGAAACCTCTGAACACAGTGTATTGTCGGGACACATCCCTATCAAAAAAATGGAGTCAGATATTAACGCCTACATGGAACATAGTCCATGTTATAAACTATAACAATCCGCACTTGTCACCAGGGCTAGAGTGATTAGGCACTCCCCTAGTGGCAACCCGACAAAAATATTTGTACTAAATGATTTATATGGGGTCTTCTAGAGGCACTACAGCCAAAAAAATTGCCTCCTGTATAAATAAAACTCAGTTTTTTCTCACTTTTAAGTAGCACGTTTAAACAAACTGCAGAAAAACTCCGATTTAAAATAGGTTCTGACTCGTAGTAATCCAAACACTCCAATAATGGCGTATAACGTTAACATCGAAAGTTATAAAACTTCATTACGAACTACATACTTGTCATCTGCTGGATGCATTTACTTTGATGTCCGAAGCATTTACCGACATTTCACAGCAAAAGACGAGCCACTCCGAATCACCTTATGAAATGACGAGTCTTTACGTCCCCAAAGTGGGAGGCATGACGAATTTCAGACAAGGTTCACCAAACTGCGTGCCATGGGAACAAGGCTTTAGCCGTTATTTGAAAATATAACATATTTTAATATACCTACATCATTGTTATATTGTCGATATTTGTTGTTAACTACTATTTATAATAATAAGGTGTGAGAGTCCCGTTATTGCCTTCTAATTATTAATAATTACGATTGGTTTCTGATAAATAGTGTACAGTCATTTAGTTTTTAATAAACTCGCGCGCAGTCTGGGTAAGTATCTTTAGATGCTTATTCTTCGCATTCTAAGTCTTTAATTTCCTTTAAGTATAAAAAAAAAAAAAATATTTAAAAAAGTGAGGAGGCTACTGCTACAAGGAACAACAAGTTGATTGCGAGATAATCTACTCAATACAAAACATTAATTAGCCCAAGTTGTTATCAATCTTCTGTTCCATGTCGTTAGCCACAGTTAACAGAACATGGCATTTTTCAATTCGTTTCTCTATTTTCAATTCTTCTTTAATGAGAGCTTTAGTAAATAGTAAAGTGAAACTTCTCTTTTGCTTTTCGTTAATTACTGACGCAAGTAAAATTAAACAATCGTTCGTGAATATAAAGTTCAATTTTACTTAATATCAACATATATGCTTGCCTGGGCCAATGCAAAAGTATTTAGTTGGCCTGATGGTTGAAAGAAATGTCTTCAAAAATTAATAAAGAAGCTTTTTTTTTTTTTTTTTTTTTTTTTAATATAAACACCATTTAAAGTTCGGCAAATAACCAACGTTTTACGTGAGGACAGACAACAAAACGAATCCACCAAAACGGCATTACCGTTATTTTTTGTAGATCTCGAGCGGACACCTGGCGTGGAGAAAATTTATGACTTAACAACACTGTATCACACAAGAATACAGGTCGAAAAACCTTACCCCAATAGAGACATCGTCCAATGCCATAATTGCCAGGCATATGGGCACACAAAATCGTATTGCCACCACCCTCCTAGGTGTGTAAAGTGTAGTGGGCAGCACAAAAGCGAATTGTGCAAAAAGCCCCTAAAATCGCCTGCTGTATGCGTGCTCTGCCAGCAAGACCATCCGGCCAACTACAAGGGCTGTGAGGCCTATAGAATCCTCAAGTCCAGGAGCGAGCAACGTCGCCGGCCAGAAGAAGAGAAGCCAGTAACAGGTAGCTTAAGAAGCGCCCCCACCAGAAATTTGAGGCCTTCAGTCTCTTTTGCTGATGCCGTTTGGAACAGAGAGCAGTCACAGGCACTACCCACTTCTCGTCCGCAAGTATCTCTTCCCCAGCATTCCGCTCATCCCGCCAACCAGCAAACCCAATCCCATCCTCAACCACACATCTCGCATATTCCTTCACCTCCAAGCTCTTCAGATCTCACTAGCCTATTAACATCATTCCTTACAGAGTTCAGAACCCTAATTACCCCTCTCATTTCCCTTCTTACAAATCTTGTCTCCTACCTTATCCCCGTTAAACAAAATCCATAAGTGGACCCTTCTGACTCCTTATCCATTCTCCTTTGGAATGCGAATGGTGTTCGCACCCACACTAACGAACTGACAGCATTACTCCATGACAAAAACATCGATGTAGCTCTTATTATTGAAACA
Organism: Acanthosoma haemorrhoidale; assembly: GCA_930367205.1. Taxonomy (NCBI): domain Eukaryota; kingdom Metazoa; phylum Arthropoda; class Insecta; order Hemiptera; family Acanthosomatidae; genus Acanthosoma; species Acanthosoma haemorrhoidale. The sequence goes on from OV884011.1 coordinate 35,810,698, forward strand.
AGACTTACAAGTAAACGACCATTTACCGTTCGACAGTACGAGACTTATCGAACTGATCACCCAGATGGAACAGCTCATGCAGGTACCGCTGTCATTGTCCATAACTCCATATCCCACCACATAGTTCCTTTGGTATCACATGATTTCCTTCAATCCACTGCAGTGTCAATCACCACCTTCACTTTTCCTCTTACACTTGCATCAACGTACTGCCCTCCTAATAAATCCATTTCCGACTCCCAATTCATCTCCTTTCTAGACTCCATCGGACATCGTTTCCTTGTGGGTGGGGACTTTAATGCGAAGCACCAACACTGGGGGTCAAGATCCACAAATACACGAGGACGTGCTTTGCTGTCTGCACTCACACGGAAACATTGCTCCACTATCACTCCTTACACAGCCACCTATTGGCCATCAGATCCCAACCGAAATCCTGATCTCCTTGACTTCTTTTTTTACAATAGTTTAGGAACACTAAACTATTCACTCAAGCGCCTCGATGACCTTTCCTCCGATCATAGCCCTTTATTATTAACCATTTCCCTAAGACCAATTCACAAACTGCCTCCTCCTTCATTTATTAGGGGCCCAGTTGACTGGGACCACTTCCGTCAGCTTCTTACAGAGTCCGTAAACCTCAAATTATCCCTGAAAACATCCCAAGACCTAGACGATGCAGTGCATTCTTTCACTACTCTGGTCCAGAGGTCGGCTTGGGAGGCATCGTCCCCCCATCGTCACACAAAAATCCACAATCATAATCGTTTACCTCAGCATCTCAAAGATCTAATCCAATCCAAACGCCGCTCCAGAACAGTGTGGCAAAGATCCCGGCATCCTATTGATCGTCGCACGTACAATCAGTACTGCCGATTGGTAAAGCGGCGATTGGCATCCTTCCGTTCCGATTCTTTCAATTCCTACCTCTCCTCTCTGTCCACCAGGGATAACTCCTTGTGGAACGTAACCAAAAAAATCCTAAAGTATCAACCTGTTTCACACCCACTCCGTCGTGATGATGGGTCCTGGGCGGCTTCGGATGGGGATAGGTCGGAGGAATTTGCTCTGCATCTTACCCATACTTTCACACCTCACCTTTCTCATCAAAGCCATACTCACAGCACAACTGTGGAAGATTTCCTCACTTCACCTATTCCTCTCTCTCTTCCACCAAAAGCCGTTAACCCCTCTGAGGTTAAATACCTTCTGAAAAACTTACCTTACCGAAAATCCCCTGGATATGATCTCCTTACTCCTCAAATTCTCAAACAACTTCCTCCTAAAGCCATAATCTTCCTAACCTACATATATAATTGCATAATCCGAACGACGCACTTTCCTCTCCTCTGGAAACATTCCATTATTGTCCTATTCGCCAAACCCGGTAAACCACCCAATGACGCCTCATCTTATCGTCCAATTAGCCTACTCCCTATCCTCTCAAAAATATTTGAGAAACTCCTACTAAAACGTCTACTTCCCATCTCTCAATAGAAAATAAACTACTAATCTACAAAGTTATACTTAAACCAATCTGGACATACGGAATAGAGCTATGGGGGACAGCAAAAAAGTCGAACATCAAGCGTATCCAATCCTTTCAATCAAAAGTCCTGAGAACAATAGTAAATGCCCCTTATTATGTCAGCAACAAAACCCTTCATAACGACCTTAATATACCCTACATTCTAGAACTCATCCCTTCCAAGTTTACGAAATTCCACAGTAGCCTTTCCAACCACCCTAATCCTGTAGCACAGTCAATGCACTGCGCCACTCATCCCTATAATCCTCCTCGGAGACTGAAACGGCAGTGGCCTCATGACCTGCTATAAACGCGTGACAGTGGGAGTCCTGGCAATGGCCAGTCTCTCCAATCATGTCCTGAGCGTCTGTGGCTCTCGCGCTCTTTGTCAGCCTCCACTGGCTAGTATCCGGTGACGCGGCTGACGGAGGAGCGTGGGGGACTTCCCAATACTCCGCTTTCTCTTTGCGGTGGATTTGGGGGGTCTCTGGGCTGTCTGTAAATATTGTATGAATGAGCGAGTGAATGATGAACTGTAAATATTGTATGAATTAGCGAGTGAATGATGAACTGTAAATATTGTATGAATGAGAGCATATATCTTAATTACTTATTGCCTTATGAAAGGCAGATTGTAATTATTGCACAATAAAGGAATTAACTTCAACTTCAATATAAACACCAATAATAAATAAATAAAAGAATTAAACAAAGCCTTGCCAAATATAAAATAAATAATAAATAGTCTATTCAGGGCATGGGAGCTAATGGTTCTGATAGTCAGGTTATGCTGACACCTGGGCCAGTCGTTCAATAAGCCTCATTCGCTCAGTGATTGATCCCACATCGATCGGCATAATTATTGATTAGCCCTAAGTAATCTCCGATGGAGTCATTCGTGAACGTCGGCATAAACTGACATTTTTAACCTCGGTTATTAACTCCTAGCTAATAACATAACTAATACCGACACAGAGTTCGGTTCGTTTCCGCAATTTTCTAGAACGTCCCAAGGAGTTATAATTATTTTCTAAATATTTCCAGAACGTTCTACAGAATAAACCAACCTTGGGCTTAAATGTAGTCGGCGTGGTCACCAACCAGCTTAGCAACCTCAAAATCTATGGATTCAAAACTAATATCGGTTGTTTTAAGCCATTTTACATGTTATTACCCCCCCCCCCACTTAAGGTGCTAGGGGTATTTTTTTTGTTTCGAGTTGTATTCGTACCCGATACAGTGTGAATTTGCTTCAGGAATTCTAAAATTACACTCATGTATTTCCACACGCACATTTACATATACATTGATTTAGACTCCTGTTGCTCTATATTTGCTTGCATTTATTTCTAGCACGTTTTCTTACTGTATATTGTATGGGATATTTGGCAGTTTTTTACTGGATAAAAATTCAGGTTCTGATGATGAGAAAATGCAGTTAGTTCGCATACCCCCTCTCCCCGTTATTTAGGTCGTAACTATAAGATAAACATGAATTGGTTCGTTATTAAGACCTCTAACGTACACCACACACAGATAGACATATTTAAAATATAGCCTCATATAGCAGCATCGAGAGAGGAAGAGCCGTTGTCCTTAGACCTTGGCCCCGGCGAGGAGTCCCTGACCATGACTGTTGGAGAGCACTGTGTCAAGGACGTTCACTACCCTCTACGTTCACGTTTGCGACTGGCTCTCATTATAACCGCCATTCACTTATGCTATTATATGTGTCCATATCCACTGTTAGTTTGTTACCAAAGTTTTTGTGCTTAAAACTAAAGAATTAATATACTTAAAGGAAGATCTAAAACGCTCATTGTACCAACGAATCCTGTATTACTATCTCTAGAAATTCATGTTCACCGGCAAACTGAATAGCCTGATCATGTTCTTGAAAACTGGCATTGTCAGCATTGAAGCGTTTTAACAAAAGCTGCACTATTTCGATACAGTGCCCTTCACCTTCCACCAAATACTCAATCATTTTTTTCCCATAATGTCTTAAGAGGCCACAAATAACAGGTTTATCTTAAGACATTTTCTTATACTAGTATATGAGACGCATGGTCGGGTTACATAGCTGAATAATGGATTAGTCAATGTAACCAATGATATAAATTACATAAACGAAAGAGTCAAATTAGGATCAAAATTCTACAGAGGTTGGACTGAGTTTGATCAAGCAAATTTGGCTTTTATCATTGTACGGGTTAGTACCGGGCTTTAGCCAACTGCCAATGTATCTTTCGCCTCTCACATCCTAACCCCATTTAACCGAACAGTAGGCCTGTATTGTATCGAATGGCTTCCAATTGTGTCAAGCCCACTTGAATAAATTCGCAAATAGAGTAAATTTATGTGATTTGTTGCATTGCAGGAGTATAAATTCAAGGAAACATACTAAAAATATTTTAATTGAGTAGAAGACAGTTGTGGCTTTTCCTGAATAAATGGATTGGAAGGTGTTTTCTTAGTGTATAGTAGCAAAATGGGTTATTGATGACGACCCATGAATGACTAATTGCCATAACAGTTAATAGTTCATTCTGATTTATTTTATTTATTCAGTCTAAATGGAATCATTCAAAGAAAATTATCTTACTCACTTATAAGTTAGAGTGCCACTCTAACTCTCAGGTTTGACATAGGGTTAGCAAATGAACAAAATGTATACATGTATTTCATTAATGCTTGTTTAATGCCATGCAAGGTTTGTGATAGTTTATATTAAAATATATAAATAAAATCAAGTACTTACAATAGAAAGTTAAGGAACAATGTGGAGAAATGTACGACTTCTGATCGAAATCTAAAAAAACAACAATCTATTGACAAATATAAAAACCTATTGAAATTTGCTGAACAAAACCTTCTAAGCTAAGACTTGAGAAATCTTAAAAGTTTGTACATTTAATTTGTTTTCCAAACTTCAACTTATTTTGTTTTAATCAAAATCTGATCAGTTTATTTTGAAATGTTGTGGAATATCAATGTCAATTACTTACATTCAAAATGTTATTTATGAAATATTAAATTAAAATTTTTTTCTTGTTCTCCTTCAGAAAGACTTGGCATCTTCTGCTGGCTATTCCTCTACAGACGTGGAGGTAATAACAGAGGATGGGCACAGCTTGTGGATGCACCGGATAGGCAACTCGACTGGGCCACCAGTCATCATGCAGCATGGTCTTTTGGTCGCAGGAGAGTCTTGGATCGTACGGGGGCCTGGCAAAGATCTTGGTATATTACATTCCTTTGATATCGTGAAAAGTTAAACAGCTAATGTAAATACTAAAACACTTTAATGTTTACTATTGTAACCATTTTATTTTCATAAGGATAGTTAACTTCAGAGAATTCGTTGAGAGCCATAGTAGTAATACCCAAATCAAAATAATGAGTTAATACTTACAAAACCATGGTTACAATAGGCAATGATAAAAGGCCAGTAATTTAACTATATACTAACTAAATTTAATAAAGAAGGATAATTTGCAAATACTGAATATACACATAGAATATAACACAAATATAAGTGACAAATAAAAGAAAAATCATTTCAAAGGAATTTTAAAATAATGTAAAGCTTTGGATAATATTGTTGGTTTGTAATTGATTGAAAAACTTTATAACAGCACATACTGTATTTATTGCACAATGGTGACACATGGTATACAAGAAGGGAACACACTCTGACAAGAGGCTTGGGTGACAAAAAACAACAACCTACTACCTTCCTCCAGAACGCAGTGTTGCCAAGATTCGTTAACATTTCAACAAATATAAGCTAATGTGTTCCAAGAAAGTTCGTCTGTAAATGCAGTGTCAGACCCATTAGTCAAGTATTCAATTATGAAAAGTTTACCCACAACTATTCATTCGTCATAAATCTAACTTTTGCTAGGAGTATATGTGGCTCTTGAAAATAAGTGGATATGCCAAATTAACCTCAAAACGAGATAAGTGCGTATAAATGTTTTGATAGACTTGGTTCCCGGCTTGAACAAAAAAATGGTATTACTGACTTTACCAACTTGACATTTAGTTAATGATGCAAAAACGATTCCTTTCTATCACCGCAATAATATCTTCACTCAAAAATACTATACTTATTAATTGATAATTACTAATTGTGGTCTGTGATTACACTAGTTTTACATTTATTAGGAATGTGGTAACCTGTGAATATCAGCTGGTAGGAGAAAAACAATAGTATTTTGTCGTCATTCAGTCAGGCCTGTGAGACTTTGATGGAGTGGGCTGGGGTATCGAAGAGAGACTATAAATAATTTGTATAAACATAAAATAAATTATTAATCTTATGATTCCTATATGAGTATCCTTTCACTCATTATAAATAAGAAAGTAGAAATGTTTTAACAAAGAGATAAATTGGTACAATATATAGTACTGATTTTTACTTTTGAACATTTGTAATTTTTAATTAAATGAGACTTGGAAATAAAATAAAAATATGAAATATATTGTTGTGATATTTTAATGTTATGATTTTTGATTGTGTTTTTAATATAAACTCGGAAAAAGCAAGCGTTGAAGAACGTACGAACGATCCGTGGTTCATGCCTATGAAAGGATGAACGTTATTATTGCCGTTATATTAACTATTAATAGTTATAATAAAAATAATATCAATAATTTAATATAAATATTTCATTTTATAAACTTCAAAACAAGCAAAGTATAAATATCCGACACAACATTGAATAAACAGTTGAAAGATCAATAAGGCAGCGGAGAGATGCGAGATATATAGGAATACCGAGAAGCAAGAGGTCACTCTCTATTCATCTTGGAACCGGCAGAGGACGAGGCAGGACCAGGAGGCAACCCACGCTAAGGCCTCGGGGTGCATCAGTGAAGAACAGCTGGCCAGACGCATCCAGCTTAGAAGACGCTAATCCGAATCATGCAATAGAAGACGACCATCGAAGAATATCAACAAAGAAACACTGGCCAGTTTTCTTTTAACAGTATTATTTATTACGTACGTATTTTATTTGTATATCAATTGTAAAATCAATGTGTGTAAATAAACCATTATTCCTTTTGCCAGAAGTTTCCTAATTTTTATTAACAGAACCTTGAGATAACGTAAAAGTTAAATATAAAGTTATAAATTATATAAAAAAAATATATATAAATAATAAATATTTGAATAATATGTTTGACAAAAATAAATTTATTTAATAATTTGAAACTTAAATCTAAGGTCGGTCCCTGCCTTCCAATTGAATATTATGTTAATTTTTAAATTTCTATAAATATGAACAATTACAGTATTGTTTTTGTTGGAAGTTTTCTTGCTTTGTTACCAAGTCAAATCATTTGCGGTGGCTTGCTTGACTTCCTAAATATTATATCTCCTATTGCTTTCTATTATCAAACGCTAATCTTGCCAGACTCTTTTGATGGGCAATTAATATATGCCTGTTCACATCAACAACACTGATGCTTTACTCGCTACTGATTGAAAACTGAACTTTTCTATGTCTAAGAAACAACTAATGCCCTCACTTGTGTAACCCCTGGCCAAAATAATCTAGGCACCAATGCATTGTCTATTACCATGGCCTCCTAAATATTTCCAATATCAACATTATTCCACTACTACAATGACGTATAATGCAATTTAATATCAATAATTTTTTATGAACTCGAAATATCAAGAAAACATATTGTTGAGATATTTAGATGTTGAAAATTTTATCAAGACTTTAAATTCGAAATTAATGGGCATAAAAGGGGGTAAACGACCCGTGGATCATGGTTATGAATGTATGGACATTATTTGCTACCGTTGTATAATATTAATATTTGTCATAAATAATATCAATGATTAAAGTCAAATATTTTATCGTATTTGTTAACTTTAAAATAAGAAAAGTTAAAATATATGAGACAACTGGCATTGGAAGAAAAAAGGATGAAAAAATCAAGAAGGCAAAAGACGAGTATAAAAACGACGAGAGAGCGGGAAGCGGCCCTTGTTCGTTTTGATCATCGCAGGAGACATGAGGCAAACATATGGAAGAACAGAGTATGAAGAATAATTTTATCCAGAGAAGAAGGATTAAGAGACGATAGCAGTGGAGGTGTACTGATCGCGTGGCACAACAACAAAGAACAAATAAAAAAGAAGAATTCGCCGAAGGATGTAAAAATAGTAAATCTGGCCAGTCGTGAGTAATATTAAGGTAAATTTTAAGTTTAGTTTTAACATTGTAATTTTGTCACAGACGTGCTTATATATAATAAATTAATGAAAAGTTTTGTAAAATCTAATTTTCCTTTTGCCAGAGATTCTTTTTTATATTAACAGAACCTTTAAAACCTCAGATTAATTTAAATATAAACAATATAGATAAAAAACATAATAATATATATTTAATTATGATGGATGCATATTATAATCTTAGTTGTTTATTTAAAATCTTCTCCAATTTTAGCTTTCATGCTTCTCGAAGCAGGATTTGATGTGTGGTTAACAAACATGCGTGGCACAGTTTACAATCAGTACAATTTGAAATACAGCAGGTCAGATCCAAGATTCTGGGACTTCAGGTAACTATTACAGAAGCATTTTGAGAATTAAAACAATATATAACTGCAATTAAAATAATTTATATTAAATATGTAGTGGAGAATAAAAAATCATTATTTCCCCAAGAGTTAAAATTTAATATAATTTGTCTCTTAATTAAAAACATTATTATTAAATTAATCATTATATTAAATTAAAATGAAACAACAGCATATTAATAATTAATAAATGTTGAATGTTGTGAAAAATGTTCGGAACGGGCATATGATAAACTATATAAAAATTTTACTGAATGAAGATGGAAATAAATGGGTGATGCATAGGTTAAATCAGGGGGCGAGTAGCAATAATGACAAAAAAAATACGATTTATAACTAAGATTATAGGCTATCAGATCGACAAGAGTTACAGAACTCGTAAAATCTGATTTTAATGTTTGGTAGTGGTAGTGAGCAACAAATATTCATGAGAGTGGAGTTTGACACGTTAGCAACACAGATTAGAAAAGAACGAACAAAGGGGGCAAGATCTATGGGGAGGGAGTGGAGGTCAGATGAACACGAACTGGAGTATAATCACTTAGCGATTCTTAGAATCCATCAATTAGAGTTACAACATACATGCAAATAAAGATCAAGTAAATAAATATCGAGCACTTTGATTTTAAGTTTTTCAGTGTTTTTTTTTTCAAATCCTGATACCCTTATGTTCTCACAGCATCCTGCCTGTCTCTTCTGGTCTTTGTGAATACATAGGTTTAATGCAGATTATTTTAAATAGGGAAACCACGTCAAATATGATCATGTTATTAATTAATTAATTATGTACGTGATATAAAAAAAAAATCTACAATTTTGATTTGAGAATCAAATTAAGGATCTTGTTATCCTGGATAATAATATGTAATTTGTATATTATTTTTTCAACATATACTACAAAAACACATTAAAACCAAAAAAGTCTTAAAGCAACTATAGTTCAACCAGTGTTTTTTTTAGAGGTAAAAGGTTTTCCATGTTAGTACTATTAAATCCCTTAATACTAATCAGTTCTATAACTCCATGAAAAATAATCAAGGACCAATAATTAATTGATTACCACTGAAAAAAAAATCTATCACATTGAGTAGGGTGTCAAATTGATAATATAGATGTCCTGGTTAATAATATATAATATATGCTGGAGTTTAAGTTTTGCAAAAAGTCATAAAAACTGGGAATATAATGGTTTTCACAAATGTAATGAAATTGGTAATTGTATGTTGCATCATGTCACACCTACTACAATGTGAACAATCAAAAGTAAATTATAATTACAGTTTATATTTGGTCACAATTTAAGGCACCTTCAATTAGAAATACTAAATCAATCTCAAATGACCCATTGATCAATAATCATAAATTTGTGAAAAATAATTCAAAAGGTTTTGTATACTAAATTATAATATTGTATGTTGTTTTTTTTTCTAGTTTTCATGAAGCTGGTTATTACGATATTCCTGCATTCATTGACCGTGTTCTCAAAATACGGGAAGAAAAAAAACTATTTTATATTGGCCATTCCCTTGGTAATATTTTAAGAAAGGCTATTTTTTTACAGCTATTTCTTATTTAAACAACAGAATAATTATATCGTAAAAAAAAAAAAAATGACATTTGTGTTGTTTTAGGTACCACTGTTTTCCTTGTGATGACTTCCCTAAGGCCAGAATATAATTCTAAAATTCAAGGAGCAGTTCTCCTGTCGCCAGTGTCCTTCGCACCAAGTCCTGATGAATATGGAGGAAACCCTTTCCTCCGGTTCAGCATCAACAATGCAGATTCTATATATGTAATATTTTACTCTTGCTAGTAACCTGTTGTTCGACATATAAGCCAAACACAAGACAGTCTGTTGTTTTATCTTTTCAGGCTGGTTTCGTAAATGGAAAAGTTTACGAGTTCCTACCGAGAACTTCCTCAAATATCAGAACAGTCAAACAAATTTGTAGTGGTTTTTCAGCCAGTCAAGATCTATGCTTAGATGCTATCGGGATATACGCTGGGGAGCATAGAGTAAATATTGATAAGGTAAAAATCAAACATCACATATTACTTTTTATTTTAGATCAAAAGCAGACAAATTACTATTTTATATGCACTACTAGGATGGTCTGCTAGGATGCACTGGTAGGATGGTAGAGTTAGGATGGTCTCTACCCTTCTACTCGCCAATACTTCCTTGGATCCCAAACTCTTTGGTACAATCATGACTAAATATCTTCTATTCACAACCTCCCCTAATTCAAATCTCATGATACTAAATCCTGCCTATCTGATCTGCATCTCCTGCCCCACAAATCTACTTCTTTTGGGCGTTTTTTTCTTAAACTTGCCGAAATCCTTTGTATCTCTATTCCCATTAATATACACACTCTTTAAATCTAGAATTTCCCAGCTCCTTATCTCCCTTCTTCTCTCCCTCTTTTCTTCTTCTTTTATTTTTCATTCATATTCTATTTTAATATAACCCAGTAAGCTTTCATATTCACCCCCCCCCAGTTATAATTCCGACATTTGACTTAATGTTCCTAGTTACAATTTTTGGCAGATGTTAGTCACCTCTATTCAATTATTTTTATGATAATAAATGCAATAAACTGTGGGCAAAAGTTTTCCTGTCAACTTTAGCTAACAATTATTGATAACAGTGAGATCAATACCACAACAAAATTGGCTACATAAAAACGACATATTAAAATATCTTATTTTTTCATAAAATGCCATACCATGGCAAACTAGCTCTCTGTATGTAAAATTGGCTCATTGGCCCACAGGGTACTTTAATTCAGAAATTTTAGTCGAAGAGGGTTCATATTGGGAAGGGCGTCCACTGCAAGGACCCCTCGACTAGATATTAGAGAGATGCTAGGTTCGAGCCTTGACCCTCCCAGTACAGTTTTCATAATATGATTACTATTCTAGTCTAAAATCAGCAAGAGTTGACCATTATTGGTATAGAAGAACAAATCTGACTTAGTCTTTTAGTAAGATAATATTTCAATGGTAATGACAAAAATGGTCAGGCTCAATACTAGTATTCAGATTTACAAATTGTGAGAAAACAAGAGAGTTTTGCTTTATTTTATTGTGTAGATATTATCGTGACTAAAATTAAAGTATAAATTTTTTTTTTCCAGAAAAATATTGGGTATTATATGTCCTTTTCTCCAGCGGGAACATCTGTGAAGAACATGTATCACATATCACAAGTTTACAGAACAGGTAAATAAATTATATTAAGGTTTCAGATCACTTTGAGACATTGCAAATAATCTAAGCAACAGTTCATCTTTTTTTTTATATGTGTGCTATATGAATGGAGTTCCCTTTATCATAACTTATCTTTCATTGTTCCGTTTTAACACAGGTAAATTCACTATGTTTGACTACGGGCCAAAAGGAAACACCGTAAGATACAATAGTACAAAAGCACCAGACTACCCGCTAGGTAATATTACAGCGCCAGTTGCCTTGATCTGGAGTTATAATGATCCAATAATATCCCAAAGTGTAAGTAGTACCCTTCAAAGAGGGGGTATTTATTTCTTACCAAGCATCTATATAAAAATATGTAGCGTTATAAATGCCAGTTGTTGTATGTTTTTAATTTAAAAATGTAATAATTATCATCCTACAGAATTTTATTTGATTATTTGACAAGCTCTTTTGACAATTGAAACTGTCATTATCAGATAATATGGAAAAAACTCTATCAATATCTACATGTTGAGTTTTCACATACATGAATAATAGATTACAATAAATCAAACTAGTATTATATTGTTATGTTTTTTATCTATATTGCTTTCTTTTTAAATTTAATCTGAGGTTTTTTAGGTTCTGGTAATATAAAAAAGAAAAGAATTCTGGCAAAAGGAAAATTGTTTAATTACAAATCGATACATAAATTTATATACATATAAGCACGTATGTGATAAAATTACAATGTTAAAACAAAACTTAAAATTTACCTTAATATTACTCGTGACTGGCCAGATTTACCATTCTTACGGCGAATATTCCTTCGGCGAATATTCCTTCGGCGAATTCTTCTTTTTTCTTGGTAGCAGAGCGTGGTTGCCATATGCTTATATTCACACTCTTATAATCTCTTATGTCTCCTGCGACATGATCAAAAATGACTTCCTGCTGTCTCGTCGTTCTTATACTCCTCTGTTGCCTTCTTGATTTTTTTAACTTTCTTATTTTCCAATGCCAGCTGTCTCAGATATTATTAACTTTTCTTATTTTAAAGTTAACAAATCCAATATTAAAATATTTATATTTAATTCTTGATATTATTTATATGATAAATATTAATATTAGATATAAAAGCAACAAATAATGTTCATCCTTTCATAGCTGTTATCCACGGGTTGTTTACCGCCCTTTTATGCCCGCTAATTTTGAATTTATATCAAAGGGAACATCACAAACTCACAACATGTAAATATCACAACATGTTGAAATGGCATCAAAATTGTGCACAGTTAAAATTGTAAAAGTTCTGTGTCGTTAACATTATTAAAATAAAATTCATTCATTGTGATATGGAAATTATAAATATTAATAATATTTCCATATTGCCTATATGGTTTAACCCGTAAGAACAATGGCAATTATTGTAACAAGGGGGTCCATGGTTTTTAGACGGTGGCTGACTGAATTGGTCTGGAGAAGTGGGGTGTTTATCTCATCGTAGAATTGTCTACTATTTATTACCTTCAGGCTATTAACTAATAGAATATGAAATAAAATTCTGGTAGAAGAAAACTATTTATAATATTAAACTAGAAGTTCATCGTTGACCTTGAATTTAGATATGAGTAGATCATTTGTTGGGATGGCGGCTTAGTTTGATGAAATAGAGATACCAGACTTTCTTAAAATGTAATAATGGACAACAATTGAACATACTATTTAAGTTTGGATCAGGGCGTGATAATAAGTAAACAAAGTGAGATGTTAAAGATAGTGTGTAACAATTGTTACGGACCTTGGATACAAATAAGAGATATAAGTGTAAAATAAGTAGTCTGTGCGAGGCTTTCAAAACTGTTGCTGAGAAATTTCACTTGTAAATAGTTTTACTTATTTCACATTTCAAAACAAATTTTAACTTAAATCCAATCTATATAGAATCTACATTCATTTTAATAATTTTTTTTTTTTTTAATGCATTTTCAGTCCGTAGAAAAGCTGGCAGCCAAGCTACCGAATCTTCTTCAACTGACTGCTGTTCCTGATCCTAAATTTACACATTTAGACATGATTTGGGGAGAAAACGCCAAATACGTCCTTTACCCTTATGTCATAGCCACTTTTCAGTCACTATTATAAATGAAATTATGCAGCCAATCCTATTTATTTAAAATACTTTCTTAGCTAGTACAAAATCAAAATCACTTGAACTAGAGTCTCATTATACTGTTATCAAAAATAACGTTATATATGTATCATTGTGTAACCTATTACTATAATTATTCTTTGTGAGTGTATGAATGCATAGTATTGAGTAGTTATTGTTGAAACTGATTTAAGTTACTTTCAAGGAAAGTTATTCTGAATCGTTTGTTGATAATGTATTGATATTTACAATTCTTATCTAGTCAATAGAAGATAATTTAATTTTAAATAAACATGTTTAGCCTTAAGATTAAAAAGTTTGGAATTTCTTTTCGCACAATTTTTTTTAAATAATTCTTGATCAGTTTAATTAAATAAATACTTACTATTGGAGGAAAATATCCCATATTACTGTCCAGCAAAATAAAATCAAGAATTGTAAAAAAAATTAGATTAAAAAATGGACTCTGAATTCATCATTGTTTGATAAATAAAATGTTTAATATATTAGGTACAATTACAGTATGTATATATATATTAACAGCTAACAGACACTGTCTGGGCCTATATAGTTATAATTATTGTTTGTAGATAGATAATAATATGTAAATAGTTTATTATTATTATGTTTTATGATAAATCAAAAATGTTATTAATATAAATAAATCATTGTCTTTCAGTTATAACTGTTATTCTTCTGACTAAACTAAACTAAATTCCAGTTTACTTTCTCCTACTTTGATCTGGAGTTTTGTAACCAATTTCCATCCCATGGACGTCCAGTAACTTCTCATCTTGAGTTGATTCATACTTTTGATTTTGAGAAAATTTCTCCATATTTTTTGCCACAAATACTTCATATTATTTATTTAACCGTCTTGATTGTTCAAAATTGTTTTTTTTTCACGTTTTAAATACGTAATTTCTACTTTTGGCTCTCAAAATTGTATTTATTGGAATATCTTTAAAATTCTTTGGAAGTGTTCACTGAACGAGAACCTCCGTGTCGGGAACTCCGTAGCTGCCACACCATTGGCGTATCCCCTCCCACACCACCTCCGGGGTCTTGGTCTCTACAGGGTATGCCATCGCGATTTTACTAAATGTGTCCAGAACCGTGAGCCCCGACTGCCCCTCGTTGGTATATATGTCGGTTTGGATTATCCTTAGGGGTTCCTCTGCCGTTTCTGTGACCGTTTGCTCCGCCACAGGGAGTTGTTGGTCGTATTTTGCCTTCTGGCATGTTTCGCATTGAGTGACGACCTCCCTGACCGTCCACCCCATAGTTACCCAAAAATACAGAAGTTTCAGTGGGCGGAGTGTCTCCTCTATCCCCCGGTGATTCGTCTTGCCAACATGGTGGTCTTTTACCAATCTATGTTGCACATCTGCTTCAGTGACCGTTTCCACCTGCCTGAGGCACCTAACAAGAGTGTACCCCACCCCGACACGCTCCTGCCTCCACGGGCGTTTGACTTTTTCCACCAATAGTCGGTTCCCAATAAATATGTGGCAACTCTGCCCTGGGCTTGTGCATTCCTTAAGGGTCCGCTCTAGCTCGATGTCGTCCACCGTGACCTGGGCCTTAATAACTACCGCGGACAATCCGGCGTATATGCTCGCCCTTGTTTCGACCCCCGGGTCCCGCTTGGATCTAAGTATTATCTGCTTTCTCTTATCGTTAATTATATCGTCAATTTCAGGCAGGTCTGCAGGTCGTTCAGACGGAGTTTCTACTCGCTCCTCTCTCGTTATCCTTCACCACCTGACTCACTACATCGCGTGCGCACCCTGCGGCCCCAATCCTCATGTCACCTACACGCTGTTCCGCCGAGATTTCGTATCTGCGCCCTCCCATCCTACAGCTCCATTCCCTTCGTTGAACTTCCAGTTGCATCCCTACTTTCTGTAGGATGTCGCAGCCTACTATTAGTTCGTAATCGTTAGTTAGTTGCTCTATTAGGTGGGCCCTGATTTCTACATCACATCCCGCTATTTCGAGTAGATTCAGCCGCACCCCCCCCCTCCGTCTTACATCTCCCGCTAACGGTGGTTATCGTGCATTCGCACGGTTCTTGGTTTTCCCAAATTCCCAACTCTTTCGCCCCCTTCTTACTTATTAACGAATGCGTGCTTCCTGTGTCTATCAAGAATTTAATTCCTGACACCACCCTCCCTCGCCGCAGGCAACCTGGACCCCTTTCCCCCCCTCACGCTGTTGTTAATTCTTAACGCGCGTGTCGGGTTGCCCCCCTCTGTACCGCACCCTCATTCGTTCCACACCCGTCCCCCTACTACCTCGGCCCCCGAGGGTCCTCCACTGGTTTCCCCCACTCAACTCGTGTCTCGACGCCGGAACGCTGCGCTCCGACCGACTGCTCTCCTCCCCTGACGACTCTCCGCTGGAGTAGCGCGCCTCGTCTCGTCCTCTCTGCCTCCGCGTAGTCCAATCCTGCTGATTAACCTCCATAGGTTCCGGCCGGAATCCCCGTCTGTTGTTCCTAGTATTCCGACGCGGGCAGTCCCTCGCCATGTGTCCTTGTCTGCCGCACTCAAAGCATTTGGTTAAACCGCATTGGGCCGCCACATGCCCAGGTCGATTGCACTCGTAGCAGCACCTTTCGGGTTTCCTTCTTTTTTAGTCTCCGCGTCCGCCTTTCTGCGACTTTGTTATAGCTAGCTTGTCTAGGTGGACTTCTTCTCCTCCTTCTCACGTTCCTCACCCTGTCCAATTTGTTTCCGGTCTCTGGAGTCTAACTTCTCTTCTCTCACGCGCATCGATGAGGTCAGTGACCCTGGCCTGTCCAAATAGTGGTCCATTTGTACCTTTAAAACTTGTCTTATGAACTGCAACTTCTGGGTCGCCTCCTCTTGCCAGCACGTCTCCACCATCTTTTTCACGAGCCGATTGTACATTACCATTCTCTTCTTCGCGAAATCGCCCTCCGATTGGCCCTGCGTTCGTTTCTCCTTGAGGAGATAGAATACGTCCTCTGGTCCATCTACCCCCTCCGTAGAGCTTTTTCAACCTCGTCTTCAGCTCTTCCCAGGACTATGACACGTCCCCCTGTATGGCGTTCAAGACTCGTCTTGATCCGGCTCACGAGGGCTGTCCCTAGTATGGCCACGTCAGTATCGGTGAGCGTGCCTAGTCCTCTCCGGGTCACCGTTAGTGCCTTTATTTGGTCCCCTCCCTTGAGGAAGTGGTCGAGTTCACCCAGTACTCCCGTGAAAGGTTCGAGCTGGCTAATAACTCCATCCATGAACGAGGTGTTCTGTGCTCGAACTTCAATCAAATTCATCTGGGACCTCTCCTGCTCTCTGAACATTCGTACGTTCAATCTCTCCTTTTCCTCTATAGCCTGCGCCAAGTCGGCTTCTATTTTTGCAAACTGTTGTTCCATTTCATCCACTTGTCTTTGAAAAGTGACTTATATATGATGCCAACGAACCCGAAGGGAAAATAATTGTTCTCCGGCACGACTATAGCTCCGGTTAACTACGTACTTTTTCCGTTGCTTACTCCCGATACTTGAGACCACTAATTGCTCAGGTCTAGGTGACTGTATCTCAAGTAAATCTCCTGGGTTTCGGCACCAGTTACGATAAGTACGGATAGACTCTTAAAAAGAGGAAAGAGGTTGAAGTAAAGCGACTCAGGGTTAGCATAAGACTGACTTTATTTACCTTAGTGAGCTATATAAAGGTTCAATAATCTGTGAGGGATTTAACTGGAGAGGCATACTTATGCTTACCTTCTCATAGCAGCTGCCCCAGCTTATATATATATAAGATTGGTTAGGTCTTCTTCTTATAACAATAATTAATCTGTTTCTCTGTAAAACAAAAGTTTATTTAATTGATAATTAGTTTACAACTATTACAAATAAAATCTAAATCCATACCTGTAAAACAAAAGAAACAACAATTACAGTTTATTGTTATCACGTTTTCACTTTACTTGTTTCACACTCAAAATCTTTTGAAAACCTTCTGGTCATATGTCTCTAGCTCCACCTAGTTGCAGCCAACTGAAGCACGCGCGTGATATACAAAGCGCTGCTAATTTAATTGAAGAAAGCTTACTTTCTTTACATATATATAAGTTAATCGTCGGAGGTTAAGCTTTAAGAAAGAATAGGAAACAGGGAAACGAACTACACTCTCGAACTTCTGTAAAGAGACTGCTTTATTGTAGAAGATAATCCGACCTACATAGGATCATGGGCTGTTTACCTCCCATGATCGTATTAGTTTACAACATAAACTTGCCTCTGGCTTTTTGGTAGACTCTCACTACCTTCCTGACTCCATCCGCCTTTCTTGGCATTCCACACCCTATATCCTTCTCATACATCCTTCAAGTAGGGGTCTCCCCTTAGTGAAAGGCACGTTCCAGCCAAAAATAATTTTCCTTATTTTTCCCACATTCCATTTTTGTAAGTTTGAGAGCTTAGGAGACAAAAAAAAAAAAAAAAAAAAAAAAAAAAAAAAAAAAAAAAACCCTCTGGCTTTAAGTTATATATATATATATATATATATATATATATATTGTTGTTATATTTGATGTTGTAAACTCTATGATGTTGCCTTTGATTTGAAATTGAAATTAGCGGGCATAAAAGGGTGGTAAACGACCCGTGGATTACGGTTATGAAGGGATGGACATTATTTGTTGCCGTTCTATCTAATATTAATATTTATCATATAAATAATATCAATGAATAAATTAAAATAGTTTAATATTGGATTTGATAACTTTAAAATAAGAAAAGTTAAAAATGTGAGACAACTGGCATTGGAAGAAAGCCGGATGAAAAATCAAGAAGGCGAGACTAAGGACGAGTGCTAAAAGGACGCGGGAGCGTGAGCCTTGTTCTTTTTAACCATCCCATAAGACAAGTTGTAAGATGAAGATAGTGAAAATTGTAGAACTTTAAAAGATTTTTATGAAATGGTGATTTGGTTTGTGAGAGAGCAGTTGATGGTAGAAGAGTTTATAAAAGAAGAAGGATTGAGGTGATAAGGCACAACAACAAACGAAGAATAAGGAAGAATTCGCCGAAGGACGAAGAAACTAGATGAAGTAAACAGAAAAGGGCGTAAAATTTAGTAAATCTGGCAAGTCGCGGGTAATATTAAGGTAAAATAGAAAAATTAATTAATAAACCATTGTTATTTGTCACAGACGTGCTTGTACATAAATTAATGAATAGTTTTGTAAATAAACAAAATTCCTTTAGCTAGAATTCTTTTTTATATTAACAGAACCTTAAAACCTCAGATTAATTTAATATAAACAATATAGATAAAAAACATAACAATATATATATATATATATATTTTTTTTTTTGTCATATTTATTTATTCTCAAATGTGTACAGGAAACAAACGATTCATTCAGTGAGTGAGATGAAGAGTGAAGAATAATATGAGGGATCCAGTGACGCTCCCCCGTATAAAGGATTATGTTGGCATTTTATTTAAATTAATGAATTCCTACTCTAGTTCCTCTGGGGTCATTGTTTGCGTGTTCGGTAAGTCCTGACTGAGGTGCTAGTACAAGTATGTGAGGATTCAGGTGTCACCATGGAATTGTTGTTGGCTTGGAATTTTCTAAATCTATTTGTAAGTTCGTATTTCCCACGTGCTGAGGTGCAGAAGTAGCTTTGCATGGAATATTTCTACTGTTGCTAGGTCTGATTTTTTGGTCGTCCCATAAATCTGTGCATCACATGGTCAAATGTCCCTTAGTAAGTAAATGTACATCTTCAGTTTTTGTGCCAGAGGTCATCATCTGTTAGCAAGTCATATAACGGCTAAAATTCGGTCCTAAGTATGTCTTTGTTATCGAGTCTGTTGATTCCACACTGATCCTTTATTGTTATGGTAAAACATGCAATAATGAAAATAAAAAGTTTGTTTGGCGTATGGTTGCATCAATATTTCATAATTTTATCACAGCACTGACTAAATTACTTATTGTTAACAATTAAGAGGCAAAAATAAAAATACACCGGCAGGATCAGGACTCGAACCCGGGGCCTCCTCGATATCCAGTCGGGGGGGGGGGGGGGGGCTCTTCCAACTTAGCTACCCTGGTCGATCGGGAGCCTTCCCAATGTGAATTCTCCTTCTTTGGCTAATAATTATGAATGATAGAAGGGTTCATGCCACAACTAAATTTGACTATATAAAATATTTAATACTTTCCAATCATATCTATTTACTTCACCTTGTGCCCGATGTTGAAACATCAAATGTGTGCTTCATCGGGTTCAAATTTCTCATTTTTCACGGCGTCAATTCAAAATCGTCGTTTGTTTGGCTGTGACAAAGAGATATCGAGCCCTTCCTATGTTTGCTGATAACACCCTAATTTTGTGCCAAGAGAGATATGTGGAGTCAATCAATCTTGTTATCCTCTAGTTAAAAAAAAAAAAAAAAAAAAAAAAAAAAATGGTAGCTACAACTTAATCTTCTAAAGTGTAAAAACAAAACTTTTAACGCTACACAGGATATTAATTGAAGATATACCGATCAGCTGTAACTCAAAGGATCTAAGTGTTCAATATCTTGGACATATTTTGGAGTCCTATCAGCCCTTTCAGGGCAAGACTTCAAACATTTTAAAACACAATACCCCGGGCTAGCACTGAGAGCAACCAGGTTCTTTGAGAATCAACAATGCCCACCTATATCTCAACAAATATAGAAGCTTACTAGGAAATAATATGATAGTCTATAATCTGATATTCGGTGACAGATTCCTAGCACCCAGGACATCATGTACTTAGCAAAGACTTCAAAAATGTATCAAGACCTTTAAATCTTTGTATTGTGTTTATTTTCCTCCTGACGAATTTCCTCACTTGATGAAGACTTTAATTGATTCCTGAGGAAAATCAGAAATTTTACCCTTATATAGATTCTTCTGAGCTGTGACAAATTTTAAGGGTTTGTCGTGATTTTTTTTTCACATTTAAACTGGTTTTGAGTATAATTCACGTTATTTTATTCAAAACAAAAAATAATCAGTATATTTAGAAACGATGTGGAATATACCATTAAAATTTCAGAATCGTTTTCAGCCTCTCGCCAGAGAGAGAGGAGAGAGAGAGAGAGAGAGAGAGAGAGAGAGAGAGAGAGAGAGAGAGAGAGAGAGAGAGAGAGAGAGAGAGAGAGAGAATATATTTTTATGAGCTAGTAAGGATCCCCTAATAAAGTATGTGTGAAGACATTAAAACTCAAAAAATGCCGATTGGACTTAACAAAGACCCCGATGTCAACAGTGACAATTGTCGAAAGAGGAACACCACCCTGCCTGCACACAAATAGGACTACTTCAGCTCCGATATTTTATATTCACGCCATAGTTAATACTGCAAGCAGACCGTCTGTCCACACGGGGGACCCCTGGTCCATTTCAGCTCAGCAAGAGGCCCCTGTGTTTCACAAATGGCGCCCTGGGAAATTCGACTCCCGCTGTCGTGGGAAATACGTTTCTCAATCGTATGGCCAATTCGGCGTATTGGGGCTATCTGAACGTATGAAACAGGCAAATCTACTGTAAAGCGAAATAAAAATACTTCTGAATCATTTAAAACTCAACAGGAATTTCGCAGAACCCTTTCGGTCAAAAAAAAAAAGGCCAAGCTCTTATTACAGGCAAAAGATAAACTTATTTTTTAGTCACTTTTAGAACCTTAAGAGACCAAACAATGATCAAACATAAAAAATGGATCACTTGACTCATGGTATATACGACCTGGAAAATATGGAATTGCAGATCAGTTGAAAAACCTGGAAATTAACACTGCTAAATCCTTACCTATGAAATTCACCCTTCAACGTGGTCTTTGACACAAACTGAACTACATTCAATCTTGTACTGAAACCAATTTGGACAGACAGACAATCAATCGAAATTTTGCGAAACCATACCCTTCACACCGGCCTAAAAATTCCTTACGTTCACGACTGGATTACAAATTTATACAGAAACTATCACGACAAACAGCACGGACACCCGAACCCACCGATACAATGACTATATTCACCTGGCTTAACTGGTAACATTCAACGGCAACTGAAGAGACGTTAAATAGATACCTTCTAAATTAATAACAAGATAAATAAATAAAGTTACAAAAAAAAAAAATCATTTTTCTTCTAATTATGTATTTCTCGAATAAAACGATTTCTATTTTTAAAAAAATGTACATTACTTTGTATCTATTTGTCTGAGCTAAACCCGACCTACCAAAGCCCACCTCTCCAAGAGTCTTCTGTATCCGGTGATTTGGCCGTCGTCTGCGCTTTAGCATTTATTTCAACGCCATTCCCTGTGTGCGCTATCGGTGAAAACATTAAGATCCTAACTTTATTCAGGTGGCAACAAGCAGATTAATTTTACCAATGTGGTCATCTAAATTTTGGGATGATAATTAAGGTTCGGATTCAAAGGATTCATTCTTATTTTACACTAAAGAGAAGACTAGGAATAAAATCTACAATCCTATAAGATCTCTGTCGGCTCGTCATCGTTTTCGAGATATCAACGAGGGAAGCCTTGAGGTCCCGGGTGGGAGAGAAAGAGTTAGGTGATCAAACTCCATTTTCTTTTAATAGGGGTGCATGCCCCCACAGTGCTCTGGGGCCAGGAGAAGAGTAGGTATAGGTTAGGATTTTGGGATCTTACGAGGTTTTGGAAGGCCACTCGTATAAATCATCAATAGCTGATAGTATATTGTTAACAATATTTCACTCGATGTAAAACATATTTAACACTCCTAGATGCCATTAAAACGAAACGCTTCTCTCTCTCTCTCTCTCTCTCTCTCTCTCTCTCTCTCTCTCTCTCTCTCTCTCTCTCTCTCTCTCTCTCTCTCTCTCTCTCTCCTCTCTCTCTCTCTCTCTCTCTCTCTCTCTCTCTCTCTCTCTCTCTCTCTCTCTCTCTCTCTCTCTCTCTCTCTCTCTCTCTCTCTCTCTCTCTCTCTCTCTCTCTCTCTCTCTCTCTCTCTCTCTCTCTCTCTCTCTCTCTCTCTCTCGATACTTACTTAGATATAATACTTACTCACCTATTCACTGTTCTGTGACTGCCATAACACTCGGACGAGCACACCGCACTTGGTGAGTGGGTATATTGCCCCTATCACATATGGTAGTTAATAGAAATTGGGCACTCTTGTTTATATATCGAGAGAAAAAAAAACACAGCTTAGAGTCAGTTAATGCTTGAGTGCTGTGATGAAAGGTAATCAGACCCTGTGACGTACAGAAGCGCTCAACATGGCCAAAGTCGCTGAGGTGCATATCGTGTCCGGCCGCCACAGGTTAATTGGGTTCATAACTCCGAGAGCATCGGACAAAAATTTTTCACTTAAATAAAAGGAGAAAATTGTTTTGATGAATGGCCAAGGAAACGTCATAAACACACGTCTATCTATTGCGTTAAAAGTTCAAACAGTTATTGACAGTCTTGACTTACCGATGATTGAGAGATGTAGCACATTTTGGACAATTCCACTCCTGTCCCAATCATTATCAATACAGTGTATTTAAATGATGTACATAAATAGTTAACAATTTACTGACTCACTAATGTGTTCAACATAGTTATTTAGTAACTACGGCCCTAATGTGGCTTAATTTACCATCTTTGAGCTAGAGAGCGTTTGGTGTCGTCGAGAGGTAGGCACTGTACTAATGAGAGAGAGTGCTCGGTTCAATAATGATTCTTACAAAAGAAATGAATCATATTAAATAAATAATGCAACATATGCTGTTATCAATGTTATCTTGGAGTGAATATGAATTCTCTTTTCTCAGCATCTTATACCGGACAACTTAATTAGATTAATCTTGTGTAACAACGTTTTTCATTCGATAGTTCTTGTGAGGTGATTCCTTTCATTGGTGATGTTTCCCGATGCTTGGTTGATCTCTAGTTAGAATGACAGGTGGTTCTGCCTGAACTATTTGGGCATGATTACCTGTCATAGGGAGCAGTCTACCGGCTGTACAGTTATTAGGAAAAACCATCACCTAGATACTAGATACTTAGTTGTCCGTTTGTTGCAGAAAGAGATAGCGTCTGCGGCAGGCTACGATGAGGCAGACATCGAAGTCATCACCGAAGACGGGTACAGCCTCTGGATGCACCGGATAGGGAACAACAGCGGTACCACGATCATCATTCAGCATGGAGTCCTGGTCACCGTGGAGAGCTGGATATCCAGAGGCCCAAACAAAGACCTAGGTTAGTGTGGTCAGTTAGTGTTAGCTAGTTTGCTTTTTTTTACGACAGTAAGGCCTTAGCAACAAAGTATACTCCATTTTCAGGACCTCTTATCGATATCTAATTACCGATAGTTTGCATCTGCCCATAGGCTGATGGAAGTTATTGAACACGAGAGGACAATTATACAACTTTCCAACGAGCCTTGTCGGGTCCCGATAGCTATTTTATTTTTTCGCGAGTTTGAAATTATTATGGGAACAATTAAAACCTTTGAGCAATTTATAATAATCACATACTGATTTACAAGGATAATTTTTATTTCATTCATGTTATTCAAAAACCATTAATTTCATTTTATTAATTAAAAGCCAGGTGTGTTTGTTCATATTATTATTACTTTAATGAATTTATTAAACGAGGAAAAAATTCAAGATTGTAATATTTGTTTTATCTCGAGATGTAGTTTGTAATATTAGGAGTTGTGATGTTGTTGACGTCTTATCAAGTAAGAAGGTGTATTTTGATGCGATCAGCATCGGATTTGTTTGCGAACTGCGGATCAACTCCGATCGTATCACGAGTTTCGTCAACAAATTACCGCGTCTCCCAGGACATTTGTTGGAAGAGGTCACACACAAACTTCGTCTTCTAATGATCCATTATTACCTCTATATTATCGATGCCTTCACACCTGTATTATTGGAAATTAACAACCACAGCCACTTTACCAATTGTTTGGTAGGTAGAAGACCAAGAAGAATTTTTTCTTCTCATTTTGGATTCCCGGTAAGCTGTTATTTTCGTTACACCACACAACAACGTATCGATAGATTAACTCTCACCCCCTTCTACTTTCAAGAATAGAAGGCCATTGACTATCTGCTATATTTATAACAATATTGTCAATTTAGCTATATTAGTTTTATTAATGGTATTCTCGAATAAGTTTATAATTTCATTTCTCATTTATCTAAACAAAAGGATATATATATCTTTTTTTTCTTATCTATTTAATTTCTATGTTACTATCCAATTTTCATAATTTCACATTATATATTTTGCCATTTTATAATTTCAGTTTTTTTTTTAAATTTCACTTTGTATAATATTTCCTCAACTTTCATTTTCTCATTGTACACAATCTTGTTGGGTTTTTTTCTCTACCTCATAGTCTTTTTTGGGAAAATGAAGGCATAATATCGTTTTGCTTTTTTATTGATTTTCACAGCCGGTGATTTTGCACGGGATAGAAGATTGCCGAATTATCATTACGAGCACCTTCTTCTACAAGCCTTGTGGGTTTTAGTTTTCTCCAGCAATGTTCTTCAGGATTTCACAAAATCATTTTGGCATCATCTATCTTTTGCTATATGTATAGAGTGGTAAATTACATGTTTTTTCTAATTTTATTGACCATTTTGTCGCGATTCTGAAGTCCTGAAGATGCCTGAATTTTGATGAAGACACAAGCCTTTTATTTTATTTGTCTGTCACTTTTTTTCCTTCAAGAAACCATACTTTATTTGTGATCTCTATTAATATTAGTATTAGTATTACGTCCACGTTGTAAATATTTTTTTTTAAAATACAAATAACCAAAACAATATAGTAATATAATAACTAAAACGATAATTATATTACAAATAACTTTACCCATGACAGACTAAAAACGATGAATAAAATATATTGGCCAGGTAAAGAACTTTACACTGATAGACTTTTCAAAAAGAGTTTATTCAAAAGTACAACGACGTAAAAGGTTAGTAGATACTGTCTTACGTCTATGCGGGAAGAGAGTGTGTGACTCAGTGAGGACGGGTAAAATCTGGGGAAGGTTTATATAGGGAGAAATGGATCATGCCTCCTCAGCGGGGCGTGGGAAATAAAGGTGGATGTTGCCTCTGCCGGTGGTCGTCATCTGGGCTATTGCTTAGGGAAGGACGAATTATTGTTTCCATAACAAGGCCTGATAAATGAGGGTTGCCTCATCCGGTTAGGTGTCATGCGGGCCACCGCTGACGTGATTTGTTAGCATTTCGTAACTGGCCAAAGATATTCAGACTATCTACCAACTAAAGTAACAAAATGGTGGCCACCTCTTCATATAACCTTCTTAAAATCAATATTGAGTATTCTACATGAAAGAGCGTCTCCCTCACACCTTTTCCAGAGGCGAATCCCGGCGAGACAACTGACAGTACCCGGGCCACACACTTAGTGGCAACATCTATAGCCAATGTATTTAAATAACAAATGTTTTGAATAAACCAAAAAAAAAACAAATTAACGGATACGCTGAGAAGACTAACATCATCAACTGCACAGATTTTTAATCAAAAGCTGTATGAGTTGTCACAGGTGCACAAACCGCACAGCCACCAAACCCCACTGTCTTCTAAATTCATAACAATATTATATCTTCAAAAATATAGAGGTGTACCAACCGGATGTCCTTTACCTTCATATAAGACACGCCATTTATTCATATTTACAGCACAATCGGTGGTTTTGACGCTAGTCACAGTTGTGAATCGATAAATTCTAATATCTTAATGAAAGAATAGCTTATGAAAAAAATGATGTAGGGAAGTGTAACCTTTATATTTTCAAAATTATTCACGAATAACTACACCGAATAGAAAAATTGATTAATGCATTTTGTATGACTGCAGTATTCTAACTGTTGGGAGAGGGTTTCGATGTCTGGCTTCCCAACCAACGAGGCACTGTCTACAACCAGTACAGTTTGAAATGAACCGACCCACGGTTTTGGGATTTCAGGTTGGACACGATAAATATATATTTATATTTGTTTGTATAAGCTTTAAATACAAATACTGAAACGGCATGAGCGGTAGGTACACAGTTTGGCTTGAAATTTGACTGGTTTAATTATTATTAGTGGAAGAAAAAATATATTTACAGGTTTATATTTATATTATATTTTTTTTACCGAGAAAAAAGTTTCTTGTTCTAAACTAACATACGATTTAAACTAATTCTTCTTGGCCTCATTGGAAATTGTTCTAACATAACAACAGAAAACAAGAGGCTGATTTATACCACGATACTCCAACCTAGCTGGTTCTACTGAATAGAAGTACGGGACATTGCTAAGCCCTGCAATATTCTTCGCACCCAGTACCTGGAATCTAAAATTCTTCACAAGATGACTAATCTATCTATATAAGTTTATCAAGTTCTATGTCAACAACCGTACATGGAGTACATGGGAAGTGAGGCTAGAAAGCTCTCTGCGCCTTGAAAGAGTCCGAGTATACTTTGATCTTGGGCCATGACTACCACTAACTTGGGCGGGTTTAGTATACGTATATGTCCCTTGAATAGTTGACCGCGTCTAAAGAACGGTCATAATGTAACGAATAAATTGGGTTGGGACGAAAGTGATTTCGGTTTGCGCCACTATATTGTGTTATGTTCTTGTATTCTTTTGTCAATGTTAGAATTGTTTTCTTTTGATATTTGGTAGTAGATACCTTTAGGTTGCTATAGAAACAAATTCCGTGTAATTTTGTTTACAACTGTCAGTTTACGGTCAGTTTTAACATGGAGTGCTAAAAGCATTTTCGACACATTTTACTTTTTTATTTTCATAAAGGCAAGAAAGCGGCTGAGGCTCACAAAGAGATATGTGAAGTTTATGGCGTTGATTTTTCAACAGAACGCACGTATTGCTCTAATAAATTTCGTTCTGGAGATTTTTCACTGAAAGATGACCAACGTTCTGGAGTGGATGATGATAAAATGAAAGCCATAATTGAATCGAATCGTCATAGAAAACTGTACGAGAAATATAAAACAGTTAAATGTATCAGACACAACAATTGAAAATCTTATAAAACGTCTTGGACTTGTTAAGAAGCTCAATATTTCGGTTCCGCCACGACAATGCGAGGCCTCACACATCTCTAGCAACACGTACGAATCTATTGGAGCTTGGTTGGGAAGTGATGTCGCATACCCCATACAGCCCCGACCTTGCACCATCCAATTATCATTTATTTCTAAGTTTACAAAACTTCTTAAATGGTAAAAATTTCAGTAATAACGATGACCTCAAATCGCACTTGGTTGGGTTTTTTGCTGATAAGGACCAGAAGTTCTATGAGCGCGGGATCATACATACTCATAATGTTTATGTAAATTCTTGTAAATGTCAATGTCTTTCTTTCATCATGATAAGGACAGGCAGATGGGGAATTTTCAAATTACGAATTGAGTATCTTTCAAAGTAGTAAGAAATACGCACTACGTTATAAATGAAAGTTTTTAAGAATAATTGAATTATTCACGGAACTGTTCACAAAGAATCCTCTAAAGTTCGATTTAAACTAAAAAAGTGTTGTACGTAGTCGAAAGGCAACAAAAAATTTATTTTTACATAAATTGCATGATATATAATTATGCAGATAAATAAAATAACGGTATTAAATTATTTAAATTTTTTGACTTGAGCGTAGAGGCTTGATTCTCCGGATAAGGTAGGTATATACATTTATATATTTTTTTATGCATTAAAAATATATTTCCCGGAGGAACGTCACAGAGTTTTTATGCTCTCAGACCGTGACTTGACTTGTATTTGACTCTAAGAATTTCTGTCGAGTTTGAAGGGACTTAAAATTATTACAACCGGTCAGCTACGTTCTCATAATATATACTTGTTTTCTCCTTATAAGTCCCATCACCTAGTCCTGTCTATTTTGATACTGTACTTTTAACTTCAAAAAGAAATGTTGTATTTATAATTCTACCCTCCTTCAAATGCACCTGCTTATGCGGCAAGAGGAGAAATTATGTTCATTATATTGTTCATATGTTGTAAAAAAAAAAGTTAAATAAAAAGGGGTTTTGAAAAAAAAAAAAAGTTTTCATTTGGAGGTTATTTATAATTACTTTTATTTCTGCTTTATTTTATATACTCTTTTTTTGGGAGGGGGAGAAGTGGCTAAATCATTTAAGTAAATATGAACCAATGGTACAAAAGATGAATTGTGATAAATGATCTCATTCATACCATGTTCACAATTTTCATTCGCTTGCTCATTCATACAGTACTTACAAACAGCCCAGAGACCTCCCAAGTTCACATGGTTGTCGCCTCCCTCGCATGCAAAAGAGGAAGTGGAGTCTTCGGAAGTCAGCCGCGTCACCGGATACGGGCCGGTGGAGGCTGACAAAGAGCGCTAGAGCCACAGACGCTCAAGAAATGATTGGAGAAACTATCC
Organism: Acanthosoma haemorrhoidale; assembly: GCA_930367205.1. NCBI lineage: Eukaryota > Metazoa > Arthropoda > Insecta > Hemiptera > Acanthosomatidae > Acanthosoma > Acanthosoma haemorrhoidale. Next base: position 35,839,670 of record OV884011.1, read on the forward strand.
ATTGTTAGGTCTCCCACTGTCATGTATTTATAGCCATAGTATTATAGGCCACTGACGTTTTAGTCTCCGAGGAGGATTTACGGAAGAGTGGCGCAGTGTAATGGCTGTGCCAGGGAATTAGGGTGGTTGGATAGGTTACAATGGAATTTTATGAACTTGGAAGGGATGAGTTGATGAATGTAGGGTATATTAAGATCATTATGAAGGGTTTTGTTGCTGGTGTAATAAGGGGAATTTACTATTGTTCTTAGGACGTTTGATTGAAAGGATTGGATACGCTTGATGTTCGACTTTTTTGCTGTCCCCCATACTTCTATTCCGTATGTCCAGATTGGCTTAGGTATAACTTTGTAAATTAGTAATTTATTTTCTATTGAGAGATGGGATGTTCTTCGAAGTAGTCAGTACAGTTGTCCAAAGCGTCTGTTTAGTTCTTATCTTTTATAGGATAGTAGTTAGAATATTCTAAACCCCACCGGACTTGGAAGAAGCGCTTTGAAAAGTAAGAAAGTAGGATTAGGAAAAGGGTCTGTGGTAAATATCTTTTGAGCTTGTAAGACAAACCTGCGTGCCAAACCCTGTCAATTGCTAGTAAGAGATAGTTGAAATCTCGATCTTTGACGCTCCCAGGAAATATAGTAAAATTATCAAAAAGTTGATGTTGCTGTCTTCATTTTTACTTTTAAAATTTTATAGTTAAGTTAATTGAATTAGAAAATTAATATAAATAATACAACAATAAATAAAACTGTAAACTAAGATGTTTTGCATTTTTTACAAAATCTATTTTTAGAAGATATCACTGTTAATACCAATTAAAACCCCTTGCCTAGTCCTTGGCTCCCTTAAGGATTTTTTTCTTTTGCGGATTGGTCACGGATAAATCACCATTGCGAGGACAAATTAGAAGGAACTTGGATAAAGAAGTAGTGAATTAGATTAAGCATTCTTTCTAAACCCAACAGGATTTTCAGGAAGAACCACTCAACCTGTGTAACCAGGCATGCACAGACTGTTCCAAGACATCTTTGGACCAAATTCAGAAGATAATTACTGCTTTTAAGGCTATCTCTTTCATATATTATCTTTCACCCTTAACAATCCACTCTGAATCTTTGCTCTAATATTGTAAATGGTTGTTTTTATATGGCTTGACTGGGCAAAAGAAGAGGCAGCCTTTCTTAAGGTGAACATATAACTTCTGTCAGACATCACGTATTCATTACAAGCACTTTCACGGGATGGTGGTAGTTTTAAAGAACTTGCAGTTGACTGATCCCATAACTTCATGACATCAACTCCTGTAACCAAAACTTTTTTTTAAGTCCAGTCACGAAATGAAGGGTTTCATTAAACTTATCATGTTATTAATAAATTAATGAAACCTAATTATTTTTAGCATCAATGCTACAAGACAAGTTTGTCTTTAAAGGCAAAATTTCATGTTTCTATGCCAAACAAGGATTGCTAAAAAAATTGAGAACATGATAGTAATGACACCTGAAGTTTCACCACACAATTCAACATATAGTTCCCATATGGAAGAATATTGTGCAATGAATTTAAACTTCATAGATAAAGAGTAATCTTTCATTAGAAATTGCTAGATGTAATTTATCCATACAAAATACCAATTCACCCACCATGGAACTATTAACATTCCTACATGATCACGTTTTAATAATTCTTGTTATAATTACAGTAGTTGCCTCTTATATTATAGTAAGAATAAAAAGAAATAAAATGATTGAATTAATCTAACAACCCTCCTCCTGCAATCACTCTAGTAATCATTGCATTACCAAGTTGGCACCAACAAAGTTGCTTAAAAATTAAAGTACTTGGTCACCAATAATAATGAACATATGAATATTCCTTTTTTTCTCAATACAGAATTTGACTCTTATGTACAGCCTGTAAAGAACTATTCCAACTTTTATTTTTGACAATCAAACTGTATTACCTATTAATTCTTATAATCTTTTTAATTAATTAATTCTTAATAGTAGTATCTTTTGGAGGATACTTAATTGTAAATGTCTTAAAAAAAATTACCTATCTCAGACAGTAAAGGGGGGGGGGTTTCTAATAGTGTGAATTTGAAGTTCATATTTCTAAACATACAAGGTCACTTTTTCCTTAGATTGAGAATAATGATTTAAAAGTTAGAAAGATTCTACTTCTAAACCCTACATGTGTAAACTAACACTCAAAACCAATTCATATGATTTGAAAATCATAATTTCTTATTCAAGTGATGATTTCAATGTCTCAAATATCTTTAAAAGTTTGTGTTTATATTTTATGTTCGGGCCCTTATGCAGTAAATAAGTTTTTATTAAACTTAATTTTTTTTATGATCGTAATTATTTTTAAATTATAAATTTATTTTATTTCCTTTTCTGATTGTTTCGGCTGGAGACAATTAGTATGTAAATATTGTATACATCAACATACAGAGGAAATAGTTCGAAGAATTATACATCTCAAGGAAGTAAATAAACACGTCTTTGCGTATTAGAGGACAAGGCTTTAGGCCTGAGCCTGTTTTAGTCAGTGATGAAGATAACTCCATACCGGACTGTTCCCCTGCGAACACGAAGTCGCTGTTTCTACAACTGAACTTCTCGGCCTTTCTGCCTGTTTATCTCTCCGTGCACATCCATATCCAGCGTATCGTGACTATAAACCTTTTCGTAATTTTTATACGTTAATTATACTAACAATTATTTATACTAATATTCAGGTCTGGTTAAGTTGCTGATCAGTAATTTTTTTTGTTTTGTTTTTTAATAAAATGAATTGTTTTTTCTTTAATATTTTTGACTTTGTTTATTGTATTTGCCTTATTGTTGGCAAGTTTGTGAGCTAGCCGCCACAATCAAACCTCTAGCTTCTCAAGACGTAACCGGCGCAATTTTCTGGCGTCTGGGGACTTCTTAATTTTTAAGAGCCCTAGCGCAAACATTTGGTCCTCCGGGCCGGATCGTCTGTGTTATATATTATTTAGCGTAAAAAAAAACGTTTTTAATTTTTTCTTCCACCATGGCAGACTTACCTCCTGAGAAACGGGCTAAAATTGTAAACCAAATTTAGTAAAGAATGCATCACATGAGCTACCATATTTTCATTACCTTGGACCTATTTCTGCTAATTTTAGCGGCATTCTAAGAATAGCAGTTATTACCTTTCTGTCCTTCAGAACCAGCAAGACACTATAGAGCTGGATATCGAACCCTAAAGACCCTGTGCCACTTCGAGACCGCTCCAGGGTCTACAAGTTGACATGTGGCAAATGTGATGCTTCATATGTGCGAAGGACCTATCAAAAATTGAAGACAAGGTTCCTTGAACACTTAAAAAGAAAGGACAGCCCGTTCTTCTCCCATGTCACCAAAGCTGACCACCGAGATGCTTCTCACACTGTGGCCAGTTGCTAAACAGTGCAAGGGACAAGAAATATATAACCCAATTAGTGAATATTGAGATAAAACTCAATGTGAATGTTTGTAATTATCTCAACAGACTCGAGGACTTCAAATGAATGCTGGTGCTAAGAGACCCACCTCCTATCCTGCTTACCAGACAAGACTGGGACAAATCCAGTAACAGATCTGATTGTGTTAGTATAGGAATGATGTCTCCTATAATATTTCACTTTCTTTTGTTTATAAATTGTTTCTCCTATTCGATCATTTAATTTATAAGGTAACTATATTCTTTTAAACATTTATGGAATTCATTTTGTGTAATATTTTAGTGATGGAAGAAGCTTTACCTTAAATTGCCATAGTTTGTAAAGTTGTTTTTAATATTTTATAAATTGTTTGATGGGTTTTAAATGTTATAACTATATTTCAGAATTTTAAACAATTCTCTCACAATTTCATAATGAACAATTTTATATTGAATTGCCTTTTTAGATATTTGTGTATAATGGCATAGCTGCCTATAAGCGCTCCTATCATTGTAAAATAAATTGGGTAGACCAGAGACTGGTGAATATTTATGAAATATAACAGTCGCCAGAAGTGGACAACAAATAGGATGGAGGGAATGATAACAGATAGCAAAAGAGGAGTAGGGAGGGAAAGATAACAGTCGCCAGAAGCAGAAATAGAAGTGAGGAGATAGATAGAAAGTCAGATTGGGAGGGAAAGATAATAGGCAGCAAATAGAAGTGGAGGGAAGACAAGAGACGACAAAAGAGAAGTAAGAAGGAAAATATAATGGTTGTCAGAAGCTGATATAACTAAAACTCTTGATATAACTAAAATGTCTACTGGCGTTTAACCGTTCGGGAATGTGTCACTTCGAGTAATGTTTTATTGTGTTTTGATAGTGAAGGATTTATTTTTAATTTCACTTCAAGTGGATTATGAATGTATCTTTTTTTTACTTATTATTGCTATACTTGATGTTTCCATTCACAACTGTTTGCACTTCGACACTTGCCATAAAATATCAAGTGTTTTATTGTGAGAGATCAACATAGTTAAAAGTTGCAATGGCTGGACTCAAAAGGACAGATTTCTATGAGGTAATATGATTACTAATAAACTTTTGTTGTAAGACATAAATTTCAGTTCTAAATTGTGAAATCCTCCAGGTAAATGTCACACCGACATTAAAAAAGAAAAGAGATTCAGATCCTCCGAGATTTTTAGTATTGGCACCTTTTGCTCTTGTTCCTAAAATTTCCCTCAGTGATGTGAAAATAAATACTAGTGTGAATGCAATTGTCTATCTGAGAAATCCTACTGATAAAAACATTCAGGTAAATATTATTCAAACTTTGACATTTCCTTTTGTTTTACCATTAAGTAAGTTTACAGAGAAACTCAGAACATTTAAATCAAGAAGCAGTTTAGTTAACCACTAATGGGAGTTATTTGTGTAATTATAATCGGAAACCCAAATACAATTTATCTATGAGTCATTCCATGCCAAATCAACTCATTAGTCAACCTTACAAGATCCATTTAAAATACGGTTAGAAATACAGTTATAAATATTTATCATCATTAAAGATGTTCATAGTTCTGTTATTTCACTCGTTCCATTTCAGAGTTTCCCGAGGCCACTTGTATGGGAGAACTGTAGATCTGGAATTGGCTTACTCAGTATTTCATACACTGCTGTAGGTTTTGACATAACTCCTTATCTTATTGAAATTCCACTCTAAAAGTTTCAGAACCTAAAACTTATGTTTTATGCTATATAATGATTTTTTGTACTATAAGCTTTTAGTCTCGATGCCTAAGTATGGTACAATATTGTTTACCAAACACATTCCAGTAAAATATCAAATTAAACTATTACCATTGGTAATTTGGCATGGGATGAGCCAGTTACGCCAACCACAAAATACATTATTTATATTATTATAATTGGTATACAGAAAGCAATTCATTCATATTACATATGGTCAATGTCTAGTTGTAATATGATTTTCATTGAAACAGCCACTAAGCATTGGCCAAGCTATCAAGAAACTTTTTTTTTATTTAATTATTATTCTATATCTTACTTTATTTTCCATTTACTTACAGATATCCTTAGACTTAGCGGATAGTCTTAAAAACATTGGCCTGCAATTAAATGCTAATTCTTTTGATATAGCTGGGAATTCGAATGAGATTCTTGAAATAGCATGGATACCAACATCTGTGATCCAATTGAGAGAGAAAATATGTGTAAAACATCTGAATGGTGTCAAAAAGTTTTCATATATCAGTATTGTATGTTCCTCCATATCTTCACAATCAAAAAAGGTTATTATTTTTATGATATGATAATTTCTTCTGCTAAGACAATTTGAACAATGCAAATGTACTGTTGTTTTTTGAAGTGTACAAAGATCTATCCATCAGGCTATCAGTGAATTGATGGGTACTGACTAATTTCCTGTTCAATCACACTGACCATATATTTTCAGACAGTCTTACTTGTTTGTTTATAAACAATACAATTCGATTAAAAGGTTTATTTTGTAATTTGTGTAAAGATTCAGTTTAAATAAGAGTGATAAGCAATTAAGTGGACAACTAACTGATGATCAGAAAATATAAAGATCTAAATAACCTGACACTATTTTGGCTAAAAATGTGTAGACATTTTTTTTGCCCCTTACCTCCCTAGTATCAAACTAGAACTATGAATAAATTTTCCCTAGTTCACAATAGTCTGTGTCATTCTGACTAATAAGTTCTCTGATTGATTCAGTACCAATCATAACAAATATATTTTTTTATTTTTAAAAATTAATATTTGTTGGGGGGAGGGGCAACTTTGGATACCAAAATGCAATTCTCCGTCCCCGTTTCGAAACTGATCCGGGTCGCTAGCAGAAGGCAATGAGAAGGTGAAAGGGCCGAGGGATTTTAATGTTATAGAGGGCCAAGCTGAAATTCGACACTTAAAAATAAATTATTGAAAGCAGAAACAATGCAAACCAAAATGGTTTACCCATTAAGCAAATAAACAAATGAAATTAATAACTTAAACCTAAATAATTAAGTTTAGCGAAATATTCAGTAAAGCTGGCATGAAAGAAAAAAAAAAAACAACATTTGGCAAAGGTAAATGTAAATATATTTGCCTTTCATATTTCTTAATTAGCAAATCATTATATTGAGAAAAGCAGTTTGAAATACAAGGATCAATTAGGCATGATACGGATAGCCCATAATAACTTACAGTTTTCTCACAAAAATAACTGATATGAATTTATAAATATAATAAATCTATTACAACAATAAATACATACACGCATCCAATACTTACATAAAACAACAAACACGTGTGTATGCGCGTCCACAAGCACACATGTATTTAATATATATATGAAAATGGTAATAGATAAAAATAATTTTTAGATTAAATAATATGGTAGTGTAACCTTAAAATATTATGCTATAATTGGAATGATCCAAGAGACAAACACATTTCATGAGTTTTATAAATTAATCAATTAAATGTCATTCTTACATTAAGTGACACATGAAAAGAGATAACAGTTGAGTTAACCAACCTGAATGTTATGCTTTATTTAAAATCCTGTTTCTATTTCTATGTACTATAATTTTGCATTTTTCAGATTACTAAATAATTTCTAAATGTGTTCGTGAAAAGAATTTATATTATATACATAAAAAACACATGCAGAAAATTAATAATGAATTCGCCTTATAACTGGGTTTAAATATTAAATATATATAAATAAATATGATAAATATAAATAAAAATACGCATTATTGACGAAAGCATCAATGGAGCAAGATCCTACAGATTAGTATTGTTAATAAATAAATAAAGCACAGTACTGATTGACGGCTTCATTGGGTACCCAAGCTGGCAGCTGGGACACACGCGGCGCTTGTGTTGCTAATAACCGCAATCGATTAGTGGTGGTTGAGCGAGTCCTCACTGCTACGACTTTCAAGACGAACTCATCCGATCACGACCGAGACGAATTGTGATATCGACAAAGCGAAATGGATAATGAGTGCGATCGATAGTTTGATAGTCCAAGTGTGAGGAATAGCACCTTCCCGTTCGATAGACTAAGTTGGACAGACGATCGAGGGCTATCATGAGCCTTATTACAACGTGTACTTTGGCCGTTCACCATAAACACTGGACACTGGATTACTCACTAACACTATGATATGAAGGACAATTAACATCTAAATGGACTTAACAATGTAAACAAATGACATTTTTTCACTGGTTAAACACAACTTATCTTTCAATGAACAGAATTGAATATTTCTCTTTTCTGATAATTAAACTAAAATCTTTCTGCCATCAACAAATCATCCCCCAATGAAATAAGAAAACAAAAACTTTACGAGAGAATTTTGAATTGAATTACAATAGGTTAAAACATTTATTTTTTTTTTTTTTTTTAAAAAACAAAAAAAAAAAAAAAAAACTATTATTTTAATGTTAAAGGCCTTAACAATATTAATGAACCTGGATTTGATTCCCAGCTCTCCTGAGGTTTGGTTGGTCATGGTTGACTCATGTTGTGGATAAGTGAGTAGCCACTTCAAAAAGAAGTAGCTAATCCAATTAAGAACATGGAGAGGTAACCAACCCCCTGGAATTCTGGAACTAAAAGTAATTGTTGACATGCAAAAAATTGAGTTGACTTGTTTTTTCTTTTTGTTTTGTTTTCGTTTTTATCGCCAATATCTTGAAAATGGTTTATTATACAAAATGTATGTTTATGGTTAAACATGCTGGGACCAAAACTGCAATTTATGGTTATCCATTTAAAAATCGGCCTCATTAAGAAGCATGTTTTACCTTTTTTTTTAATATTCAGTTAAAAGGGAGATGTGCTTGTTTTTTTCTAATGAGTATTATATCAGTAAAACCAGAAATGTTATTGAGGTAAAATTTTATGATTAAGTTCTTTATAAAAAATTAAGTAGCAGTAACAATAAACATTGTTTAGTATGCTGTCATCTAACTGTAGCTATATTAGGTAGAGTTTTCTTTAAACAAACAATAGTATTAAAAGTTGGGCTGCAAAACTAATTTTTAAACACTGGAAATATTTTTGTTTCAGGAATAATTTTTTAGAAGTTGTTGAAATAATACCTTAATATATTTTTTTCTTTACTAGCCGCTTCCTAAAAGATTCACCAATGCAAGAAGTAGAGAAAAAATCAACAATAATGAAAAAGTTAAGCAAAAGACCGTTAGATTGAAAGAAAAATTACCTGAGTGTAGATCTACTAACTCCCTCAGAAGAGAAACATACGAAGTCAAGGAACCAAAACATTGTATTCCTTATACTCCTTTTAAATTTAGAAATAATGAATTCCCATCGAATTTATTTCAATACCTGAAAGAAGAAGACTTTAATTTACAATTTAGTGACCCCTTAATACTAGAGTCTTCTAGTCCAAAGTTTAAAAATACAGAAAAAAAAACAGGCCAAGAACGTTTGAAAGAATTTAATCTGAATATTCACTTAGCAGATTTGAGTGAGAAAGAGAGAATGGAAAGAGATTCATCTTTTGATTTGTCTCAATCAAGTTTCGATCAAGATAGACTCAACTCTCCGATACAGTTTTCAGGGAATTCAAGCTTCTTCAACCTCTCAGCCTTTAAAATTGGATTATTGGATTCTCCTATCAAAATAGAAAAATGTTTAGATGATTCATTGAAAGAAAAAAAAATTGATATTAATTTAGCTGTTAAGTCAGAACCTATGACTGATCCTAAAAGCAATATGACATTTTCTGTTGTTTCTCTCTGCTCAAATTCTTCTTTTGATGAATCTCATTGTAGTATTACTGCAACATGTAATGCAGGCAAAGAAGAACCAGTAAAACCACCGCAGCAATCATTCTTTTATGAAATTTCACCAACAAAGCCTTTATTAAAAGCATCTAGTTTACAAAACGATGTTAAATCTACATTGAATGCGAACAAGAAAATAGAGAAAGAAAAAAGTCTTAAACGTCAAGAAACTTATACAGGTATGTTAGTAATATATATTATTATGTATAAATATATATTTGGCCCCCCTCGAAGCACTCAATATGTATTTGAGATTCCACTTGAATTTTGTTATTATATCTCACATATTTTTTTTATTTTTTGTTTCAAATCAGACAGATTTTTCTGCGTGAATGACAATTCATTTGGGTACTTGTTAATTGCAGGTGCTATCACAGTAGATAACATAACCTCCATCCTGAGTTATTATTTCTTGGGAACTAATTAGTAGCTGTAGGTGTCCAATCTCTAAGCCGAGTTAAGAGTGGGTTTATTTTTTTATTTTTTTTTCCATAGCTCTCAAACTTATAAAAATAGGATGTGGGAAAAATAAAAGGAAAATTATTTTGGACTGATGGGTGCCTTTCACTAGGGGTAGTCCCATTTGAAGGATGTATGAGAAGGATATGGGGCGTGGGATGCCTGAAGGAGGCGGGTGGATTCAGGAAAGAAACTACTCTGCCGGTGTCCCCCAAGGATCGGTGCTAGGCCCCTTGCTGTTCAACATTTACACCGCCCACATCGTAGGAGCCTCGTACTCCAACTGCGAGATATCCGCGTATGCAGACGATATAGGTGTTTACAGCACTAGCATCAATCCCTCAAGAGCCCTTAAATTCGCTGAGAGCGCTAGTCAACGAATCGCCGAGAAACTCGATGCCGTCCACATTAAAGTCAACCCGGCCAAGACGCAAGGAATAATATTCAGTTACAAATCTGGAAAAAAGAAGCTCCCGAAATCCTTCGTCTTAGACGGCAAAGAGTGCCCTGTAAGCAACAAGCTGTGCTACCTCGGGATTACCCTCGGTAGGCACTTGTCGTTCACAACGCACCTCGGCAGGAAATTAAAAAGTGTTAGGAAGAAATTCTTCAGCCTCGGACACCTACTTCACAGCCCGGCTTTATCAGTACGCCTCAAGCTGCTGATATACCAGAGCGTCCTAAGACCTGCTCTGATGTATGGGACCCCTCTCTACAAGTATTTGACTCCTAACACTCTCCAAACGCTCCAGCAATTTCAGAACAGAGTTCTCCGCACCTCCCTCAAACACACCCCTTTCGACCGAATGAAGGCAGACGAAATACACAAAAAATTTGAAGTGCTCACCATCCAAGACTTTATCAAGAGAAGGCACATCAATTTTTTTGACTCACTAAGACATAGCCACAACCCACTATTCTCCGACCTTCAGGCACCACCAATTCCCGTCAGATGGAAGCACTGCTGGACCGCCGAAGCCTGGAGAATGAAAGACATCATAGAACCAGAAGACTGAAGGACCTACACCCAGCCGAGAGATCGAGGCCGATCTCCCGGCTGACTCAACCGACGCCACATTACCCCATCTACCTGTGTAAGCAGGGTCGACTTTCCGGCCGAGAGGCTGACTCATTTTAGGCCCCTGCCTGGGCGGGCGCCAGGCTTCGCGTGGCCGACTACAATCCACTGCCTAGGCACCCCTAGGCTCAATCCTTGGTAGACTCTCACTACCTTCCTGACTCCATCCGCCTTTCTAGGCATTCCACACCCTATATCCTTCTCATACATCCTTCAAATAGGGGTCTCCCCTTAGTGAAAGGCACTTTTCAGCTAAAAATAATTTTCCTTATTTTTCCCACATTCCTATTTTTATAAGTTTGAGAGCTTTGAAAAAAAAAAAAAAAAAAAAAAGTAGTGAGAGTCTACCGATGGTGGAGCCTAGGGGTACCTAGGCATTGGTTTGTAGTCGGCCAGGTCAAACCTGGCCCGCCCAGGCAGGGGCCTAAAATGAGTCAGCCTCTCGGCCGGAAAGTCGACCCTGCCTAAGCAGGTAGAAGGGGTCATGTGGCTTCAGTTGAGTCGGCCGGGAAATCGGCCTCGATCTCTCGGCTGGGTGTAGATCGTTCAGTCCCCGTCAGGGGGCTCGGGTTCTATGATGTCTGTCATCCTCCAGGCTTCGGCTGTCCAACAGTGCTTCCATCTGACGGGCATTGGTGGTGGTTGAAGGTCGGAGAATAGTGGGTTGTGGCTGTGTCGGAGTGAGTCGAAAAATTTGATGTGACTTCTCTTGATGAAATCTTGGATGGTGAGCACTTCGAATTTTGTATGCATCTCGTCTGCCTTCATTCGGTCGAACGGGGTATGTTTGAGGGAGGTGCGGAGAACTCTGTTCTGAAATTTATGTAGGTGTCCAAGGCTGAAGAATTTCTTCCTAACACTCTTTAACTTCTTACCGAGATGTATTGTGAACGACAAGTGTCTACCGAGGGTAATCCAATTTCAGGGCTCTGGTGGGATTGATGCTAGTGCTGTAAACACCTATGTCGTCCGCATTCGCCGATACCTCGCAGTTGGGGTATGAGGCTCCTACGATGTGGGCGGTGTAGATATTAAACAGCAGGGGGCCTAGCACCGATCCTTGGGGGACACCGGCAGTATAATTTCTTCGGGTCGTAGACGTGGCGCCTATACGAACCGAAAAAGTTCTGCCTGTGAGATATGATCTCATCAGATTCTGCAGCTGATCCGAGAATTCAAATTCCCTCATACGTTGGAGTAAGGTGTCGTGGTCCACAGAGTCGAAAGCTTTCGAACAGTCCAGTGAGATCATAGCGGTAGCTCTGTTGCTCCGGACGTTCGATGCGACGTGGTGTTGCTGTCCGCACTTAAGCCTGTGCTGAAACCAGTCTGCTCTGGTGAGATGACTTCTTGCGTCTCGCAGTGCCCGGAGAGATGTACGTGGATGATTCTCTCGAACAGCTTCGAAAGTTGAGTCAGCAGACTGATGGGGCGGTAATGAGATGGCTCATAACCGCTTTTCGCTCGTTTCAGAAGGGGGACGACTACAGCGTGCTTCCAGTTCTGAGGGAAATAGTGCAGCCTGAAGCAGGAGTTCAGCACGTTGGTTATGTATGAGATTCCTTTCCTCGGCAGCGACTTGAGTAGGATGTTCTGGATGGTGTCTTGACCTGGAGCCTTCTTCCTGTTCGTTCTTCGAATGACGGCTGCTACTTGCCTGTGAGAGGTGTAGATTTTGGTAGTGGTGGGGTGGGAGGGGGAGGGGGGTCGATGGCTCCTATTGGCTGTCCCTGGCCACGGCTCCCCTCTTCATAATGAGCCGCCAAGATGTCCGCCTGTTCGGTGGTGGGAATGAGCTGCCCGTTCACGGCCAACCTCACGCCGTTTTTTTTTGGACCTGCATGTCTTTACTAGTTTCCACAATTGCTTGTGGTCGCCGTGGAGACTTGTGAGGTGGTCTTCCCAAACCGAGTTTTTCCACTGGGCCATCAGAGACTTAACCTGGTTTGTGAGAGCATTTAAAACCGGTTTTAAGTCTCTGTTTTTTGTCCTAAACCACCTGTTCTTGATATTGTTACGCTGTCTAATCAGTTGTAGAATGTGATCCGGAGTTTTTCTCAGAGAAGGGGGCTTCGGAGATAATTTCGGGATCGATGCATCGGCAGCTCGGTCGATGACGTCTTGTAGCTGATAGATAGCGTAATCTATATCCCAAGTGTGTCTCAGGGGCGTAATTGTGGGAAACTCGGTCTTGATGAGATGCTTGTAGAGGTCCCACTTGGCCTCATCGTACCTGTATCTAAAAGCAGGCGGCTCTGGCATGTCGCCTTCTAGTTCGTAGAGCACATGCTGATGGTCGGAGGTGGTGAAGTCCAAGGTGGAGCATCCGTTTACTCGGTGTGGCTGTCGGAAGGTCGGCAATCCTGGGTGGATGACCGTAAATGGAGTCTTAGTGATGTAACGGCCTAGGGCGTTTGCCCTCGTACTGCTCCACCAGCTGTGGTTAGCATTTAGGTCACCCACGATGACGTGTCTTCGGTCATGAGCTACCGTAGTGAGCAGAAGCTTGTACGGGTCACAGACGGTTCTCGGTCTTCTGTAGACTCCTGACACGATGATGTTATTCGTGAGCCGTAGCTGAAGCGTCACTATCTACTGGTCGGGGCCTAGGTTCACGGGTTAGGGCAGTCTCCTACAGGGTATTCCGTTTTTAACTATCACTGCTACGCCTCCAGAGATAGTTTCAATGTCTTGTCTGTAAGCAGTATAACCCGGGGAGCGGCAGAAGTGTTTCTTCTTCAACCGGGTATCGGTGACAACGGCAACGTCTGGCGAATGGCACCGTAGAATTGCTTCTACATCGGCTTGTTTTTGCCGAAAGCCGCAGACGTTGTAATTTAAAATTACGTGCCCATTCATTTTGATGACTGTTCAGATTTGGCCATCATCTGCGTTACCGCCTCAGTTAATTTATTCATAGCAGCGAGCAAGCTGACCAACACGGTCATCAAGGCATCATTGTAATTGTTATTGGGCTGTGGTAAGGGCTCTGGGAGAACTTCCGGTGTTGCCAGATGCCATCTGGGCATAGGAGCAGTCTGTCGTGGTGGAGGGGGTGCAGGCTTATATGTGGCCCTTTTCGGCCCGGCTGTAAAGTTTTGTGCCTGTTTCTTAGTCTCCGCGGCCTGTAGGAGCTGTAAACGGTGGGGACATTGTTGAAAGGAGGCAACGTGGTTACCCCCGCAGTTTGCACATCTCAGGGAAATCGAGGCATCCCTGGGGCAATCTTTTGTTTCGTGAGGCTCGCTACACCTCACGCATTTAGCCTGCTTACAGCAGTACCGCCTAGTTCGGCCGTATGGGATTAGGAAGTAGAAAATTCCAGAGGATAGTGGAGCGAGCGAGGAAGGAATTATCATATGCTGCAGCTTTGTGAGTATAACTCACTACATCAAAATATCACAACAATATACGGTATTCTACTGTTTAAATCCTCATTCTACTACTGGAACACAAGATCTCGACTTTTTGACCTTTATACTCCTGCTCACAAAGCTGCAGCATATAATTCCTTCCTTGCTCGCTCCACTATCCTCTGGAATTTTCTACTTCCTAATCCCACCACGCTTCATCCTTTAAAATCATCCTATTCCAACATCACGCCATCCCGAAAGTTCTTAGGCAGTGAGGAATTGAATTATTTGTTTAATTATATTTTTTTACTTTTAGTCTTTGTATTTCTATTTTCATTTCATTGTCAATTATATATATCCAGATGTTTGCTTGGCACCTTCGTTGGTTTCTATTATTGAATGTTTAGCTTGTATTTAACTTCTTTTCTGTACTAATTTAATGGGTTTCGTTTACATGTTGAATTGTGCAGACTTCTTAATATTGCCCTCCCCTGATATAATAGGTTGATCCATTTATGATCAATGCGTTGATCTATTTACTGAATGCTGTTAAACAATCTTTTATTTGTGTTTATTGTCTTGTATAGGTTTACACTTTATTTGACTTGGTCATTTTTCTTTATGAAGAAATAGTTCTTTTTTTCTTTTTTTTTTTTGCCAGTAAGTCTTTGTTATTCATAGGAGACATTGTCCCCGTGTAACATTTTTTTCTTTTCTATTTTATATTCTCAAACTATAGATAACCTACAAAGAAATAGTTTATTTTACCTATAATGTTCATGTTAAAAATTATTGTTTCTCAAATAAAAGGTGAAGAAAGTTCTGTATTAATAATATAGGAAGAAGGATTGATAAAAAAAAAAAAAAAAGAATATGTTTATGAACATACGTTTATTTTTTCGCAGAAGATTAATTTTGGACAAATTATCCTACAAAGGGATTGGATTAGATTGGTAAACAAATGAATGTTTCTTTAAAATTGTTCCTGATCAAAAAGAAACTACATTATTGGGACAAAGATAAATCTGGCAAGTGTCATTGTGTCAGATTGCAGGAAGGAACACCACAATTTATATTTTAAAAAATGTTATAACCATCAAACGGTTAATCATAGATACAAAGTTTCTGGATCCATTGGCTAATACACAAAAAGTTAAGTCAAGAAGGACAATAAAAGAAGCTAAGGAGCAAATTGGGAATTTCTGGCCGAATTTATATGGAGGAAGCATTTGAACACACAATTTATGAAAATATATATTTCAATTTTAGTTAGAAATACACTGTTAAATATTTAATTTTAATAAACACATGTTGTAAAGTATTGTAACTGTTACCCGAGGCCCCTATAGTAACAAGTGTTTTGTAATAAATACTCCTACTTAATTTTCTTCAATTTGTTTCTGGTTAGAATAAAATAAATTTCCTTTGTTAATTTGCTTTCCTTACTATTTATCAATATGTTGTTTTGTTTTTTTAGTTTTTCCATCCAGGCCTATTCTTGAGGGCTCAACTAAGAGTTTTTATGATGTGCCAGATAATTTATTGCATCCTTATGGCATGACAGCTAATCAAGATCCCTTTTCTAAGTATACATTTAAAAAAAAAAATTTATGATAAATTTTTACTATTTAACGACTAGTCAATATATATTTGTTCTAAGGTATTCGAATCACTGTCGGGATTGGTTGGAAAAAGTCGAACTTGAGTTGATCAAATGGCTGAACTCTCTCTTAAGACCACCTACAGAACTTGGTAGCATTGTTGAAGGTATTTATTTTGCCTTGAATAAAAAAAGTAAAACAAACTTTATTTTATAATAAGCTGAAGAGAAAAGAAGCTGACTGGGCCAGGACTTGTTGATCTCTGGTCAGGCGCTCGGCCAATTGAGCCATCCCCGCCTCCTTCAGCCAAGTAAATTTCTATTCTCTTTAGCTTATCTCATAAATGATACTTCTGGAAAATGAGATGTCAGCGAGAAATTCTCTCAAACCAATAACTTACTTCTACAACTCATAATTATTAGTACAAAAAACTATACTTTTAGGTTGTTGTTTTGGTTTTTTTATTTTTTCTTAAAAACAGAAACTCTTCTGTCTTTCTCCTCTGATCTTTGTGAGTCCTCAGTACATTCTAAAGACATGACATTTAACTTGAACATTTTTTTGCTTAATGAAAGGTTATTAAATA
Source organism: Acanthosoma haemorrhoidale (assembly GCA_930367205.1). NCBI lineage: Eukaryota > Metazoa > Arthropoda > Insecta > Hemiptera > Acanthosomatidae > Acanthosoma > Acanthosoma haemorrhoidale. Next base: position 35,856,065 of record OV884011.1, read on the forward strand.
ATTAATTACTTGATTATTCAAATAACTTCAGATACTCTTGATGAGGGTATAAACTCAACTTGAAGGCCTTGATGTCTTTACTTATAATATATAACATTTGTTAGGGCTTTAGAGTATTATATAACAAAATTAAAGTCTTGTAATGCTTTACACAATGAAAGGTTTTATAACGACTGCAAGAATGATTTTAATGTCTTGTTTTGTAATTATAGTCACCTAATACATATTATTAATCAGGTTGTCAAGAAGATTAATTTGATAATACCCTATTCAATAAAAAAAATATCTATCTTTTATTACCAAGTAAGTAATTAATAGCTTTGTGTTATTTTTTATGGTGCAGCTTTTATCACTAGCTTATTTGCATGGTATTAGCAAATGAAACTTCCACAGAAAATAGCTTTTTTACAAAAAAATATGGGCTAGTTAAAGTTGCGAACGTGATATTTATGTCTTTTTGTGATTATTGTTCAAAAATAAAACATCATATATTGTTAATCAGGATCATTTATTGAAAATTATTCACAAATTTATTTGTTTTATTCCAAGTAGTTAACAAATTAATCATGTCTTATGGCATTGGCAATATTTTTTATGTTGTTTTGTGATTAAATTAAACTTGTATGTAAAATGTAACTTTTCACTTTGGAAAGCCGAAAAAGTAACATACATTAACTAAATTAGTTCATTGATGGGTATAATTCACAATGGGATTGGTATTACTATTAATCTGATTAAGGTTCTGGATCAATTTATTTTAGTTAAATTTCTTGTTGCAAGGTCAAATGTAGTGAATAAATTACTTTTTATTTTCAATTTGTTTGTTTGATTCTAGTTTTTATTAATCCTGTTTGGTTAATATTAATATATTTATTGTGATAAATAATTGTCATTATAATTATTAAGGTTATAATAAATATTGAGAATAATAGTTCTCATCACTAAGGGGCTATTGAGGTATTCAAATTTATTTAAAGTAAATATTTTTAACTTGGCAAGTTAATGTTTTAATTTAAACTAAAATCTTCCATTAAAGGTATTAATTAACATAGTTTGGATTAAGAGACCAATGCTTAGGGATAAATGATATTTTTTTTATTCAGAGTGTTCTTTCTACAACGAATGGTATAAATATATGATATGCTCCACAAATTTCTGAGCATTAAATTTCTGAGTCCAGTTAATAGTAATATTTGCTTCATTTGGTTTTCCTGGTGCTGCATAAATTTTAATTCCTAGTATAGGTTCTGCTCATGAATGAATTGCATCAGCTGCTGTTATTAAGATTCGTGCTTTGAGAATTAATAGGTAATACAGTTTGATTGTCAAAATCTAAAAGTTGGAATTTGCCATTTAGTTCTTTACAGGCTGTACATTAGAGTCAATTTCTGGATTGAGAAAAAAAGGAATATTCATATGTTCAGTATTATTGGTGACCAAGTACTTTAATTGTTAAGCAACTTCGTTGCTGCCGACATGGTAATGCAATGATTACTAGAGTGATTGCAGGAGGAGGGTTGTTAGATTAAAATTCAATCATTTTATTTCTTATTATTCTTACTATAATATAAGAGACAACTACTGTAATTATAACAAGAATTATTAAAACGTGATCATGTAGGAATGTTAATAGTTCCATGGTGGGTGAATTGGTATTTTGTATGGATAAATTACATCTAGCAATTTCTAATGAAAGATTACTCTTTATCTATGAAGTTTAAATTCATTGCATAATATTCTTCCATATGAGAACTATATGTTGAATTGTGTGGTGAAACTTCAGGTGTCATTACTATCATGTTCTCAATTTTTTTAGCAATCCTTGTTTGGCATAGAAACATGAAATTTTGCCTTTAAAGACAAACTTGTCTTGTAGCATTGATGCTAAAAATAATTAGGTTTCATTAATTTATTAATAACATGATAAGTTTAATGAAACCCTTCATTTCGTGACTGGACTTGAAAAAAAGTTTTTGTTACAGGAGTTGATGTCATGAAGTTATGGGATCAGTCAACTGCAAGTTCTTTAAAACTACCACCATCCCGTGAAAGTGCTTGTAATGAATACGTGATGTCTGACAGAAGTTATATGTTCACCTTAAGAAAGGCTGCCTCTTCTTTTGCCCAGTCAAGCCATATAAAAAAAACCATTTACAATATTAGAGCAAAGATTCAGAGTGGATTTTTAAGTGTGAAAGATAACATAAGTTTACCCCACAACCAAGGTATATCAATAACAATAATTGAATAAGCTCATAGGCTCAAAATTCCAACCACTTCAAAAGTAGATGTTGCTTTAATTTTTATCGGTGACTTGATGGAAGTGACTGATGTTCCCCATTAGTGTGGTTATGGTGCTAAATTTCCTTTTAAAGAGAAAAACTAAAGAAATTTAAAGTTACACAAAGCAGATTTTCAGTTATATATAATTCAAAAGACAAACATAAGATTAATGTAGAGATTTAATTGTAAATTAATCGTCATCACTGTCTGTTTCTGACTAATTCAAATTTATTACTATTTGATTACTATTTATGGCAATTTGATTGGAAATTTGTCATTGAGATAGCCTTTAAAACAGTAATTATCTTCTGAACATGGTTCAAAGATGTCTTGGAACATTCTGTGCCATGCCTGGTTACACAGGTTGAGTGGTTCTTCCTGAAAATCCTGTTGGGCCTAGAAAGAATTCTTAATCTAATTCACTACTTCTTTATCCAAGTTCCTCCTAATTTGTCCTCGCAATGGTGATTTAACTGTGACCAATCCGCAAAAGAAAAAAATCCTTAAGGGAGCCAAGAACTAGGCAAGGGGTTTTAATTGGTATTAACAGTGATATATTCTAAAAATAGATTTGGTAAAAAAAAAATTTTTTTTGTCTGATTAAAAAATGCAAAACAACTTAGTTTACAGTTTTATTTATTGTTGTATTATTTATATTAATTTTCTAATTCAATTAACTTAACTATAAAATTTTAAAAGTAAAAATGAAGGCGGCAACATCAACTTTTTGAAGTAGGTGGAATTTTTTTATATGTGAGTGTATTATTATATATATTTTTCTGAACATTGCCATTCTCTGATTACACCTAAAACATATTTTCAATTCATGCCCTGTATGTTTTCATTATAAATTATTCCTTTAATGGTTTTGAATTTCAGGTGCCCGAGTGAAGCTAGTCCAAATGATCATGTACTATAATCCACTTTGGCTGAGAATTGCTCTTGAAGTTATCTACGACCAGGTTATACCACTTCATGAGAATAATATCCATCGTGGGCTGGTCTACTTCTTAAAACATAATTTACTTACTAGTCAGCACATTATTGGGAAAAATAAATTTCCAAAATCGACTTATTTAAAACCAGAATTTACTGTAAGTACTTAGAACTAGTAACAGAATGTTTATTACTTATATATATACAATATATATTGTTATGATATTTTAATGTTATGATTTTTAATTGTGTTTTTGATAAACTCGGAATTAGCGAGCGTTGAAGAACGTAATAACGATCCGTGGTTCATGCCTATGAAAGTATGAACGTTTTTATTGTCGTCATATTAACTATTAATATTTATAATATCAATAATTAATATAAACATTTATTTTATATTCTACGTAAATAAAGCAAAGTATAAATATCCGAAACAACTGGCATTAAATAACCAGTTGAAAGATCAGTAAGGCAGCGGAGAGATGCGAGATATATGATCCGCCAGAGGACGAAAACAAGCACTCTTTCATCAGGACTTGCACTCATCAGTCCTAAATAATTTTCCTTTATTTTTCCCACATCCTATTTTTATAAGTTTGAGAGCTTAAAAAAAAACACAAAAAAACAAGCACTCTTTCATCAGGAACAGGCAGAGAAGGAAGCCCAGGTAGCGACCTACGCTACGGCCCCGTAGTGCACGAGGACGCCAGCCCTTTTCACTTTCACCGGCTCGAGAACAAAGGACGCTCCAGTAAGACAATCCGGATCATGCGATGCAGATAAGAAGAAGAGCTAACCCGAATCACACAAAAGAAGACGACCACCGAAGATAGCAACACAGAGAAGCACTGGCCAGTATAATACGTAAATTTAGTTTTAACAGTATTATTTATTACGTACGTATTTTTTTTTGTATATCAATTTTTAAAATCAATGTGTGTAAATAAAACCATTATTCAAGAAGTTTCCTATAATTTTATTAACAGAACCTTGAGATAACGTAAAAGTTAAATATAAAGTTTTAAATTATATGAAAAAATATATAATTAAAATATATAGAAATAAGAAATTTTTGAATATTTGGCACCCGCAAAACAGGCAAATGTTAATAAGGAAATCTGGTTAAAGGATTGATTGGATAAAAGTGTGTCACGAAAAATTGTTTAATTTTGATATAAAGGTTAGGTCAAAAAGTGTTAAAAATTGTGTTTGTGGTAGGGATTTGTATTTTTGAATTCAGTCATGGAAAGCGTAAATGAATCGAGTCGCGAGGAAAGTGATATGCAAAAGTTAATTAGGTTAATGATAGAAATGAACAAAAAATTAAACGAACAGAATCGAATTATTAACGAACATAATCGAGATTTTATCGAAAAATTTAACGAAACTAACAGTCATATGAACGAGCAATTCGAAAAAATTGAGCATAGATTCGATATATTTGAGCCAGTGAAAGTGAAAAGGGCTGGCGTCCTCGTGCACTACGGGGCCGTAGCGTAGGTCGCTACCTGGGCTTCCTTCTCTGCCTGTTCCTGATGAAAGAGTGCTTGTTTTTTTTTAAGCTCTCAAACTTATAAAAGTAGGATGTGGGAAAAATAAAGGAAAATTATTTAGGACTGATGAGTGCCTTTCCCTAAGGGGAGACCCCCATTTGAAGGATGTATGAGAAGGATATAGGGTGGGGTATGCCTAAAGGAGGCGGGTGGAATCAGGAAGGTAGTGAGAGTCTACCAAGATTTGAGCCTAGGGGCACCTAGGCAGTGGATTGTAGTCGGCCAGGCGAAGCCTGGCATGGCTTGTTTTCGTCCTCTGGCGGATCATATATCTGCATCTCTCCGCTGCCTTACTGATCTTTCAACTGGTTATTTAATGCCAGTTGTTTCGGATATTTATACTTTGCTTAATTTACGTAGAATATAAAATAAATGTTTATATTAATTATTGATATTATAAATATTAATAGTTAATATGACGACAATAAAAACGTTCATACTTTCATAGGCATGAACCACGGATCGTTATTACGTTCTTCAACGCTTGCTAATTCCAAGTTTATTTCAAAAACACAATTAAAAATCATAACAATATATGTATGTATATTGTAATATTTTATTGTGGCCTTAAAAAAATATATACTGCTTTTAAGTAATCATGAACAACTGAACTCCGAGCGAGCGTTACTCTCAACTATTCCAATTTCTGACATACTTCCTGCTGTTACATTGACTTGCTTGAATTTAAACTTTTTATATTATTTAATATTTTAATAATCCAATAATTCTTCTCTCAAATTACTCCTTAAAAATAAATTACTAATATATATATCTGGGAGATGGGGTATCAGAAATAGCCGGGTCGGGATCCATAATAGAAACACAATGTTTCAAATAACTGAGATAACTATTTAATGAACAATAAACAGTAGAGTAGAGTAACAAGAAGGCGGGCTGGGCTCCCTCGGCACAGACTGTACACTACTATCAGTCTCCACACCAGAGTAAATGCACTGGGCCTTCCAACAGTCTAAGTCAGGATGCAGCCGCTAGATGACATGCTTGAGATGTATTCTTCCATATCGGGATATGCTGATTGGTCCAGTCTGACACTCCTCATCAAAAGTATAGCAACATGCTGATATTTCTGAAAATATTAATTACTTGTAATTAAACAGTATTTCTCTGTCATGTCAAATTAAAGATATCATCTTAAGTCCTGATTGAAAATTTACAAGATGTGTTGGGGCTTAAGTAGACTGTAATCGTGTAAAGTCACTGTTGCGATATGTAGCGAAGCACTAACTATATATGTAAATTACCCTACACTCTGGTTCATAATGTATTATAATAGAAATGCAAACCTGTGTAAACTTCTGGTAATAAATCATAGAGAGGTCGGAAGTCGTGTCATATGGTTGGGTTATCTCTATTAAATGAACAAAGCCGGCTGACAATATTAATCTAACCTATATAACTTGTGACCTAGATATACTTATTTTATGGTTAATAAATTATTACTATATTCAATCAACCTATGTCTTTCATTCTGACATGGCGCAGTCAGTAGGACATGTGAATTTGAAACCGCCAGAACAATTTATTTTCGAAGGAAATATAGCAGAAGCATGGAAAAGGTGGTATAGAAAGTTTAATCATTACTTGTCGGCTATCGAAGCACAAGATAAAAAAGATGAAGTAAAAGTTGGTATACTGTTGAGCGTATTAGGAGAAGATGCACAAGATAAATATGAAACCTTTAATTTAACGGCAGAAGAACAGAAGGAATACGCAATTGTAGTTAAAGCTTTTGAAGATTATTGCATACCTAAAAAAAACGAGACGGTGGCAAGATTTAATTTTTTTCAACGTAAACAGAGAAAGGGTGAGTCATTCGGTGATTTCATTACAGATTTGAAAAAGTTAAGTGTTGATTGTGCATTTGAAACATTGAAGGATAGCCTTATAAAAGATCAAATTGTAAGTGGTATACAGGATGAACAAGTGAAAGATAGATTGTTGCGGGAAGATGATCTAACACTAGATAAATGTACTAATTTATGCAAAGTGGCTGATGAAATAAATATAGTACAGCAAAGGAGCAGAACCAAAGGAGCGACGAGTAATCTGAGAGTGAGTACGCAGCCGTTGACGTCAAAACCAAGTACCAGCGATAGCAGCAAGACATCACTGCAACAAGAGCAGCAATATAGAAGCCAGCAGCGATTGAGGTGCAATAAATGCGGCAACGTCCATGGGTATAGAAATTGCCCAGCCTACGGTAAAATTTGTATTAAATGTAATAGGATAAATCATTTTGCAAAAATGTGTAGAATAACTCGAAATATAAATAATGTAAGTATGATTGAGGGAGAGGATGCTGAAATGTACACTTTAGGGAGAATTCTAAAAATAAATAATGTTCAAAAGGGTTGGGAATTATCTATAAATATATTGGAAAACAAAACTTCACTTTCAGTCAAGCCCGATACAGGGGCGGAATGCAATGTTTTAAAAAAAAGCGACTATGAAAATTTGAAAATTAAAGATAAAATAAATAAAACTGATAACAAATTGGCAAATTACAGCGGTTCTGAAATACCGGTTATAGGAACTGTTATATTAGATTGTGTAATCAAGGGTAAAATAGAACCAATAAAATTTTATTTAGTAAACTGTAATAGCTCAAGCTCTGTTTTGGGATTAGATACAATTAAAAAACTGAAATTAATTACTAGAGTTGAAAATATAAATATGAATACAAATAATGGTCTCACGAAATTGCTCACGAGATATAAAGAACTATTCGAAGGTATAGGAAAAATCTCAAAAATATATGATTTCAAATTAAAAGAAGGATATGAAGGAAAAATTGAACCATGTCGTAGAATACCTTTTAAATTATTAGATCTTTTCAAAGAAACATTATACAGAATGAAAGACAATAAAATTGTTACAGAGGTTAACGAACCTACTGAATTTATGAACCCAATAGTAATCACCAGTAAGCCTGATAAATCATTACGTATTTGTTTAGACCCACAGCATCTTAACACTTGTTTACTAAGAGAACATTGTCCTTTACCTACATTTGAGGAAATATCTAGTAAAATGGCGGGGGCCAAAATGTTTGCAGTTCTAGACGCATCAAATGGGTTTTGGCATTTAGAACTTACACATAGGAGTTCGTTAATGACGGCTTTTCAAACGCCATTTGGTCCATTTAGATTTTTAAGAAGGCCTTTCGGGGTTAGTATTGCACCAGAAGTGTTCCATAAAATTTATTCAGAAATTTTTGAAGGTATAAAAAACGTAGCTGTGTATATCGATGATATAATGATATGGGCAGAAAATGAAAAAGAATTATTAGAAATTTTAGAATTAGTAATGAAAAGAGCTTATGAGCATGGGATTAAATTTAATAAAAACAAATGTAAGTTTAAAGAAGAAAGAATTAAATTTTTAGGTCATTACTTCAGTAGCAAAGGGATAGAAATTGATGATGACAAAGTCAAAGCAATTAGTGAAATGGAAAGACCAAAAGATGTTAAAGCAGTAGAACGATTATTAGGATTGATAACCTACGTGGGTAAATTTGTAGAAAACTCAGCTCAGTTAACGGAACCATTGCGTAATCTAATTAAAAAAGGTACAATTTTCAACTGGACAAGTGAACATGAAAATTGTTTTAAAAAGATAAAAACATGTTTAAGCAAAACTCCTATTCTACAATTATACGATGTAAATAAGGAGTGCAGAATTAGTGTAGACGCTAGTAGTACCGGAGTAGGGGCAGTTCTGTTACAAAATGATTTGCCAGTAGCATATGCATCACAAGCATTCACTGAATGTCAAAAATCGTGGGCTCAAATAGAGAAAGAATTATATGCCATAGTGTTTGGATGTGAGCGTTTCAGACAGTATGTAATCGGTAAATCTTTTGGAGTAGAATCAGATCATAAACCGCTGATCCCTATTTTAAGACGAAAGATAACTGATATACCAATGAGACTACAAAAAATGCGAATGCGGTTACAACCATATGATATTAAAGTAACTTATACAAGTGGTAAAAATTTAATAATAGCAGATTTACTATCGAGAGCTCATTTAAAAGAAACTAAAGAGGATGGAGATTCCAGAATGTATATATTAGAACTTACGTTAGCAAGCGAGATGAGTAATCAAAAGAAACAAAAAGATATAGAAGCAACAAAAAATGACATAGAATTGCAGACATTGAAAAATACAATAAAAAAAGGTTGGCCAAAAGAAATAAAAGATGTACCAAATATAGTTAAATATTATCATACTTACCATGCCGACATTTATGAATATGATGACTTACTGTTTAAAAATAATTGTGTAATAGTACCAAACAAATTAAGAGAAGAAGTTTTGAGTAAGTTACATTATAATCATTTAGGCATTGGAAAAACAAAAGCTAGAGCGAGAGAAATAGTATTTTGGCCCAATATTAATAAAGATATAGAAAACAAAATAAACAACTGTAAAACATGCTTAACGTTTCAACGATCAAATCAGAAAGAAAGTCTAATACCAACATTAATACCAGATAAAACATGGGCAACAGTAGGAGCTGATATTTTTTACATTGATAGAAAACCAAACATGTTAGTTGTGGATTATTTTTCTAAATATGTAGATGTTTTACCATTGAAGGATGAAACTAGTGTAACAGTTATAAAAGCATTAAAGTCTTGCTTTGTACACTGGGGTATACCAGAAGAATTCAGATCAGATAATGGCCCACAATTTTCGAGTTTTCTATTTAAAACGTTTACAAGAGAATGGAAATTTAAGCATGTTACGTCGAGTCCAACATATCCACAAAGTAACGGAATGGTGGAGCGGCACATACAAACTGTGAAAAATGTAATTAGAAAAGCTCATTTTGATAAAAAAGATGTGTACGTAGCAATACTAGAATTAAACAACACACCAATATCTAATACAATACCTTCTCCAAATGTGATAATGCAAGGTAAAAATGTGAATGGTGTTCTATATGATATACCAAAGTTTAAAAGTGAAGAAAATTCATATATAAAAGGTGAATTGTTACAAAGACAAAGGAAACAAAAAATTTTTCATGATCAACGAGCCAAAGATTTGAAAAAATACGAAAAAGGAGAAAATGTTAGAGTTAGAAACAAACAAGGAATGTGGGATCGGGCTGTAATAATAGATAGAAACATAAACAATAGGGCTTATCAAGTTAAGACAGAGGGAGGCTCCTTATTGACGCGTAATAGAATACACTTAAGAAATGATACTAGCCTACCATTCGAAATAGAAAGTAACGAATATAGACTTGATGAAAATATTAAACCACAAATTTCGGAAAATTCAAATAATAATGGTAAGGTTAATAATACAGCCGATCCAGCAGATCAGCAATTAATGAACCAAAGCCAGAGCGAAGATATCAATAATGACAATGACACATAAGCAACTCATAGTGGACGAATCAGTCGTCAGCCAGCATACCTAAAAGAAAACTATGTATTACAATAATAATAATAATTAAAACCTGTGTAAACTTCTGGTAATAAATCATAGAGAGGTCGGAAGTCGTGTCATATGGATGGGTTATCTCTATTAAATGAACAAAGCCGGCTGACAATATTAATCTAACCTATATAACTTGTGACCTAGATATACTTATTTTATGGTTAATAAATTATTACTATATTCAATCAACCTATGTCTTTCATTCTGACAGGTCGTAGACAAGTAACTCAGAGGGTACGGCAATTAACCTAAGAGGATTAGCCACCTGACTGCCATAAATAGACCGGGCAGACCTTCAATCACTTCTAGCAGCCATAAAAAACACACCCTTTTACCCCAACGGTCATAAAACTAAAAGGAAATGGCTACCTGTGTATCGTAAAACATACCCCTGGCAGACAGACTCCGCCTTCCACGAGGGAGGGGGTTACCATATTTATATCAGTAAATTTCGCCCTGAAAAGACACTCTGTTTCCTAGTCTCCTGAGCTGCCCTTCTTGTCACTTTACACCAGGGCCACCATGGCCCTGGTAGGCTCACGCTTCACTCTTTTCTAGTCTCTACATACCGATAGCCGCTATCACCCGTCACGATACGCCTACTCAGCCTTCCGCTAATCTACTCTCGCTATGCCGCACCTCTACGACGGCACTTTGCCACACAGCCTATAGCAGACCTCTGACGACTTGTACTTATTACGCTGCCGATCTCTCGCCCGAACTCTGAAAACTGGTCGTATTCTTTATGAACCTCTGAACCTCATCCTGAACACAGTGTCTTGTCGGGACACATTCCTATCAATAAATGGAGTCAGATATTAAATGCCGACATGGAACAATGGTCCATGTTATAAACTACATCAATCCGCACTTGTCACCAGGGCTAGAGTGATCAGGCACTCCCCTAGTGACGCCCCCGACAGTCACTAAAACTTTCCGTGAAATCATTTTCTCAGCCATAACGAAACCCTTAATTGTTTGATGCATTTTCACTTATCTTGAATTTTGTTCTCAAGGAGTATCAATTATATCCCCAAATTTGTAAAGAAAGAATCACTTCTTAGAAAATAAAAACTCATATTAAATTGTTTTAATTAATAATGGATCATTCTAAGAATACTTTTTTATGAGCCATTTTCTTATATATTACAGTTGCAATACTTTTGATGAGGAGTTTATGTATTATTACATCATATCATTAAAATATATGCATAGAGATACAACTGGTAAATATAACAGCAGATATGCTTCATTATAATTTTGTTTTATAGACAGAAATGAACAACTTTGTAATATTAAAATTTCTGACATTGGTTTATTTCCTTGATCAAGCAAAAATAAAGCGACTAGTCCCATATGATCCATGCTTATTCTGTAAGGATTCGCCAATCAAGGTAAATTATTTTATTATTAATACTTATTAAATAGAAAAGTGTCAAATGTAATATGATAATGAATTGAATCAAACATAAATTTATAAATTTCGATCTCCTCAGGCCATGGTTCTAAAGGATCCATTCTTTTATTACTCAAGGGTTTTTGGATTTTTTTTTTTTTAGTCTCATTAAATACGAAAAATGTATGATATAATAAAACCTTCTTTGTTGACTCCTTTCTTCAGGTACCAATTGCTTCTCATGATTATATGTTTCATGAAAAATAATGAACATTTGTTTACTTTTGGCTTAGCTTCTCTTTCCAGGTTTTCCGAAGCTTGGAAACCATTTTTTTAATGGTCAAGATTTTTTATATTTCAGTGCTAATGGTACGCTAAGAATTGATCTGAAGTAATAAATGAGTATATGATACGAGTTAATTGAAGCCAAAATAGAAATATTCACAGATGATCAAACATAACACAAATTTTATTTTCATCAACCTAAGCCGATTCCCAACAATTGCTTTTCTTAAATAAATACTACTTCATGCCATTTCTGACTTATCACATAAATGTAAATTATAGATGAAACTTTTGTTTACATTATTTTTTTAAATTCTTTAAAGTATTCCAGTTATAATAAATTAAGGCTGACAGAGAATTTAATAATATTAATTAAATTAATTTGCATCATGTTTTTCATTCCTTTTTTTTTTCAGGACAGTGAAAGTATGCTGGATGAATTCATTAAGGATTTTCTAAAATGTGTCGGCCATTTCAAGAAAACTTTAAGAGCAATAGGTTTCCACTTGGGATACTGCCAAACGTATCTAGATGAATTTGATTACGGCTTGTCCACGCATTTAGATCTAAGAGATGGTGTTAGGCTCACACGGACTATGGAAATAATTCTAAAGGACCCATCCTACTCGCAGAAATTATGGACGCCGGCTGTGTCTCGCATTCAGAAAATTCACAATGTTCAAGTTGCTCTCTCAGCCTTGGTAAACAATGGCTATACAATCAACGAAGACATAGTAGCTACAGATATTGTCAATGGCCATAGAGAAAAAATCTATTCTTTGATCTGGCAGATACTTCATAAGTTCCTTGCTCCAAGATATGAAACTGCTGCTGTTAAAATACAACTTTGTTGGAGAAAATACTATATCAGGGTCTGCAAGAGGAGGGAAGCAGCTACCAAAATTCAAAGGTGGTACAGAAAACATTTAAGAAGAATAAAACTAATAAAGAGGTCCCAAGCTGCTTCTGTTATTCAGAATTGGTACAGAAATAATTTAATATTACGTTACTATGAGCACAACCGCTTTAAAATGAAGAATGCTGTGCTTACTATCGAAAAATGGTATAGCAACATTAAATTAGGCGAAAAGGATAGGAAAGCCTTCTTGTTACAAAGAGTCTCTGCCATTAAAATTCAGCAACGTTACCGAGCAATTGCCATTAGAACAATAGAACGGCAAAAATTTATACTTGTCTGGAGTTCTGTCATTACCATTCAACGAGCCTATCGAAATTACCGAGAAATGGTACCGTGCAGGAATAATTATCTCAAAGTTAAGGTTGCTGCTCTTACTATTCAAAAATGGTACAAAGGAGTTAAACTAACTCGAAAATTGCAAGCTGCCTACCTGCTGCAAATAAAGGCTACTAATTCTTTGCAGTTGTGGTGGAGAGTGCATCACACCAGGCAGAATTTCTTGAAAAAGAAGAACTCGGCCATTACAATTCAAAGGTGGTGGTGCAATAAATATATGAGTAAATTAGACAAAGAGCTACTGAAGCGCCACAATGCTGCTACCCTTATCCAGGTATCTTGGTATAATTCAGTACAATACAATAGAATTGACTTAAAACGATCATCGAGGGACCTAAAAAATTATATTGTATCCTGGTTTAAGAAAAGATTAAATAACAATATAAGTACACATACTTATGTATGTAAGCAAATTAAAAAAAAAAAATCAGTATACAATTTATTATATTATATCTAAGACAAAATCGTGCAGAAACTTTATGTAAATTTCACCCTGATATTGTGATATTGTACCACTGATATTGTCAAAAACGATGTTGTTCCTCTCGCAAAAGTTGGTAATCCAAAAAGAACATTTAAAGTCTTGTTTATTAAAGTTTACTAAATTCAGTCACTGTTTCTTGAAGTACCGTGTTATTTATCGGAATGTTGGAACATTGAGTTTTAAACCACTCAAGGAGAGCCTGTTCCACAGTTTGATGTTGGCTTTTGTATTTTCAAGGTTTGATTTTCTTGTTAGGCGTGTTGGCCTTTTAAAAAATACTTCTTATTTGGTCATTTGATTTCTAGATATTAGAGAGCCTCCATTGGCTAATTTCCAGCTCCTGCCAGAGATCTTTATTAGTAATATCATTTTCTTAACATTCAATTATTTTCACTTTTACAATGATAGGAAAATAACGGTGGCATTTAAAAAAAAATTAAATGTGTCAATAACAGTAAGAAACTAAAATGTTGACTGTAGCAGAGCTAAAATGAGTAATTCTTGTCCTGGCTTATAATACTGATAAGGGATTTCATGTATTCAAATAAAGCCAACTGTCAGCTGGGGATCATTATTCATTATCTTTACTCCAAAAATCGAAAATAGAGAAGAAATCAGCGATGCTAATATAACGGTAATTATCCCTTTTTACCCTAGCACCACAGAAAATCGTTATAGGATAATAAAAAAAACAATTTTGTTCCAAAATGAAATCAATAATATTTTTGTAAGCAAATTCAACTGTAGTTTTAAGTTAAAACTTATTTCAAGACCGAGTAAACCAAAGTATGTCTATTTCTTTACAGACAATAATAGCTGGCATAAAAATTTACCAATCAAACTAACATTTTATTTTATTCATCGACCCCCTCTGTTGTACTGTATGAATTTTGGTCAAGAAAATATATGAAAACAAAATTAAACATTAATAAGTTTACCTGATTATCTATTAACTGGCCTGACACGTTTCTCTCAAACTTTTATTATTTATTAAACTTTCCCAAGTCCCAGCTCAGAAGCTGTTTAAGGTTTAATGTTCTGGCTTTCTTCCTTGGGTAGAAACACATTACGTTTAGTTAATGGGAAAATTAATTTTTGGGAGGCAACAATAGAAATCATGTATTTCATGGTATTCAAGATGAAAAAACAGTTTTAATTTTTTGAAAAGGTGATTTTCATTGACTGAGAGGTTCATTAAATTGAATGCAGTATTTTTGGTAAAAATACTTAGTGGTTTTTTCATAATCATTCAACAAGTTTTCATCAAAAACTCATTCAACATCATTCAACAAAAAAACTCGTGTGAAGTTCCATAAGTATCTCTAAATATTGTTTTTTCTCTTTATTTCATTTATGTATATTTAAAATAATGTAACTTGTTTCAATTAATGTAATAAAACTATAATAGGCGAAAGTTTAATGCAATTTAAAAAAAAAAAAAGTTGAGGTCATTTTTGGCAATCGTGTGAGGATCACCACATATATCAAGTTCGGACCCTTAAGCCTCATTTCGATTTAGTTAGAATATAGCTGAAAGACTTACAATGTTTTGGGCTTGTTGATCTACAAATGTTCTGCAGACTGCTTTCTTGTATTGTTGACGCTGTCGGTAAATTATGAGTTGATAGGCAATGAGGTCACTGAGTATCCCCTTTCCGTCACTGATTGGCTTGGAGAGGGTTTTTTTTTAACTATCAATCACTAGTACAAAGTTAATAATGCATGTGTGTATATAAAAATATATTTATTAGTCTCTATTTTGTCAGGCACTGTGGCACGGATACAAGGCAAGATATGAAATGAGCAAGCTGTTAGAAGAACAATTACAGAAAAAAGTTACTAACATCCCTAAACAAAAAAAACAAACGAAAGGCCTCGTTTTGTCCCAACTCTTTGTAAATGCTGTAAATTTTGTATGCCATGGGAGCAGAGACTTGGGAAATTTGGCCCTAGCTTATAATGATATTGGTAAATTACATCTCAGATTATTTATGTATTAAAATATACTGCAGTGATATTTAATGTTGTAATAATAGTTAATTAAATGAAGAATGTTGTCATATTAAGCCAATGCCTGGTGAAAAGATTGGGAAGGCCATAGCAGAAGAGTACTCTGGGGCCAAGATTAATTTGAATTGAGGGTTCTAGATTATAACTTGCAAGTGAATCAATTGTTACATGTGAGATGCTCAGCTGTTCTGTAGCTTCAATAGAACGGAGTTGTTATTCATATCCAAGAGAGGATAGGATTTAAAACTCAAGGGAGTATTGCTGTAAACAGAGGAGAAAGTAGTGCAATAATACTGAGATCATGGTCAAAACTTTATGTTAATGTAATAAATAAATCTAAAGTAGTTGGATTTCATTGATCTGCCAATAATATTTGGGTGTTATTGGATTAATAAATGCAAGATAATCAAATCAGTAAAGGTAATAATAATTTGAGAACCATCATATGGTGAATACAATATACACAGCTGTTGACTAAAAGTATAAAAACAGTCAACAAAGTCATCACTGCAAACATATTTAATTTGCTTTATTTATAATAAATTCAAGTTTTCAAGGGTAAAGAACTAACCTGACATATAAGCTTATAAATAATAAATAAATATTTGTTTACTTCTTAAATTTCATTTTAGTTCAAACATTTTTAAAACAAAAAAAACAATGCACAACTCTTATCATTTTTTTTTGGGGGGGGGTTCATTGGTTTAGTATCAAACTTGAATATCTCCATGTCCTGATTAATATGTACTTTATATATTTAAATTATAATTCCAAAAATTCATTAACAACAAAAAGTTTAGTCAAGTTTGCGTTGAGGGTTAAGGGTTTTGTAGATAATATTTCAATAAATCCCTCTTGAATGATACTTCTAACAAATAATACAAACAAAAAATCATTGATAAAGTGGGTCCATAAATGTAGTATGTTTTATTGTGCCTACATTTAAGAGATGTGTATGATTGATTTTTTTTTTCAGATATATGTACTGTTTTTTCACCGATTTTATGTTTAAAGCTAGTAAAAGATGAGTATTTTTTTGAATATATGTGGAATGATTTAAACCAAGGATTTCGTGATGGGCTATATCTAGAAATATTTACACATTGCCTCAATATCATATTGAAACTTGCCATGTTCCCAGAAACAACAAGTTATCTTATACAGGTTTGTAGGACTTTGGATGTTTTCCTATAAAAACATTTCTCGTCTCCTGCAAAGTTTTTAAGTCAAATATTAAGCAAGTGTCACGAAATATTAACATTTTGTACCTATTACAATAAAACTCGCTTATAAGAAACATGAGGGGGCCAAGTGAATATCAGTTATGAGTTTCTAATATCCGAGTAGACCCCCCCCCCCATACGAGTAGACCCATAATTGGAGGTTGAATATCATAAAATCTAAACAACTGTATTTATTATTTTTAACATGTTAAATACATACATATGTACACATGAATTTATTTATTTTAAAAAGCGGGTAATTTTTTATAGCACTTGGGGTAAGCCATACAGTTGTCGACCAGAAGATTTTTTTTTGAGTTTTTCTTTCCATTGCCTGAGATGCGTCCAGAATATCTTGGCAGTCAGCCAGGTGTTCTTGTTAGCTTTGTATTTTACCGGTATGTTTTTGAAGCACCTAGGCTTCATGGGACTTTTCTATAACCAAGGGTTGCCTTTTGCTGGCCCCCGTCACGTTGGCACATATCACTGCATTCTTTTGATGTTATCCTGCTGATACACTTTTCTCCTTGGAAGGAAACCATTGAATGGGGGCAGAGCTTAAAAAAAACTCCTGTCTCATCTACGTTGTAGATTTGCAGATCTTCGTACTCTCTTCGGATATCTGGCCAACATTTTGTAACGTAATCGCTACAAACACTCCAATTTCGTTTTTAGTAACACTCCATTAATGGAGTTTTTAATGTCGAGTACATGGAAAACCACTTGAGCAGAGCTAGTAGGGTGACCACCCTTTCCTTTCAATACTGGACCTTATATCTGAGGTTTTCTTATAAGCAATTATACTGTACATAATTTTAGAGAAAAGGTTGGCTTTCATTTCCCTTGATTCATCATTTAACATCTCTTTTAATCTTTTGAAAATAAAGTTCTGACTTCGGAGCACCACTATCTTTTGGTTTATTCTCAGTGTTTACCATTGTCTAGTAAATGTTAGTTGAAACATTAATGATGTTCACTAAGCTTTGCAGGACTTCATTTTTAGGGAATCACAATAAACAAATGTGCTTAGGATATGGTCCCTAATTATTAGGCGGTCTGTCTCTCAACTATTTATTTTCCTTAAACCCATTAGTTTTTGTTTGAAAGATGTATAACACATTGCTAAACTTGAGTAAGGGTTTGTGAGAAGGCAAGATATTGCTCCAACTCTTCTACATTAGGTGTATAAACAATTAAGAAACATATATTAAAATATTTTTATTCATAATTTGCAAAATAGAAAATAAGTCCAAAGCTCTGAATAAAAAAAAAGAGGGATAACTTTTTAACTTTATCTCAAGTTAAAGTAAAACGGAGCTGAGTTTTCTTGGTTATTTTTTTTCCCTTTACATCCCCATATTTAAGGTATGAAAAATTTGTTTAACATTTAATATTGATTAAATCATTCCAACTCCTATCGTAAAACATACAGACAATTGCTGTGTACACATAGAGCCTCCCTGACAGGAAAAATATGCCATGAAAGAATTAGTCTGTTGTCTTATATTTAACCATTTGTAGGGTTTTGTTGTTCTTTACTCAATAGTAATATAGGTGCCAAATCCTTTTTCTTTTTTTTCTCCTAAATTCAGAGCATGAACATGTTCGGTGGATATACAACTCTGGTAAAACTGATGGGAAAGTTCATAGAAAAGAACACAGAAATATTTTGTAAAGCTGCGTCTGTCACTTGGTTTCTTCTCGTCACTTGCCCAGATGAAAAGGTAAAGTTTTAAGGATTACTTTATGATGTAACTCTAGTTTTGTGGTTTGAAATTTATATCTCAATATGTAACTGCATAAAATTGATTTAATCTATTTTTGTTTTTTTAAGTTAAAGAAAAACTTTAACTTTGATAAATTGAGATTTTATCACAAAAAAATGTTGGCAAACAAAACCTCAAAAATCGAGAAGTACATATATATACCACCGCTTAGACTGGATTGGGGTTATAACAACGAATCTGTCGCATTTTTAAGCGTGAGGACAGCCATAGAAGAGGTGTTTAAGGCAATATCATAAGCCATTATTATAATTGTAACTTGTGCCTGGTAGAATTTTATTCTTAAATATTTTATTTTTAATGATAAAAATGTAAATTGAATTAAAAAGTAATATTTTTAATTGTTATAAATAAATCAACAAATCGAGTAGTTTTTCTTTTTATTTATCTTTCCTTTTCATCCGAACCAACCTTTTTGATCATTATTTTTCTTTAGTAGTGTTTTGAGAGAGCTTTTTTGATTGATTAAATTAAAAAAAAACTTTATACAATGAGTTATTGATGAACAGAGTTTTAGTAGTGGCTGGGAAAACAATTTTAATGTCTTGAAGCTATAGTTTAAAGAGACCTAGAATTTTAAATCAAATTAAAAAACTTTTTGTAAGTATCAAGAAATTAATTTATGATTTATGGAGATGAATATATTTTTCATCTTCCCAATATCAACTGGACAATCTTCCCATGAAAAACTCCATGAATAGGTGAAAACATAAGGATTTCTGGGTTTTATTGTTGGGGGTGATTATACTCAATGTTATGGATTTAAGGTTGTAATAATATCGGAAGATTAAATATTATCATAGAAGAATTATTTATCTTATAAACTAATTGATAACAACTGATTCCAAAGTCAATCATCATCATGCCAAGCTTTGTTCCTGACAAAACAATAATGTAATTTTAATATCTTTTGAAAATAACAGGAAGTGTGCTTGGAAAGGGACGAATTAAAAATATGTAATAGTCAATTAGTTACTTCCATTTGGAACCTCTTCTCCCAGCCACCATTCAGCTAGAGCAGTGCAGACAAATGAGAGAGAATTGCAGTCTGGCCCAGCCAAACTCGAATGTTAAAAATAAAATCATCCAAACAAAACACAATACAGTAGAATCCCGATAATTCGTATTGTCAAGGGACTGACATTTAGGTACAAATTATCGGGAGTACAAAATTAAAAAATATATTAATGCAAACATGTATGTGTTAAGAAGTATGTACAATGTAGTAAGGATAAAAACTATGCAATAAACACTGCTTATAAACAATACATACAATAAAAAATATGTACATACTTATGTTCTAGATTAAATTAACACCAATCAAACATTTGTTCGAAAAAAATCCGTAATTTTATTCTGCTTTGTCAAGAGTGTTCAGAGCACAAAATACCTCATCACCAACATCTGATTTTGCTAAAAAATGGCGCACATTGTTCACGCATTGTTTAACAACTTCAGCAGTATTTTTGGTTCATCATCTTCATTGCCCTCTCCTTCTTCACTATCAACGACCTCAGATGGATCTAAAATTTAACATCCCCACTACTGCTAGGCCATCGTCAAAATTGACAAAATCTTCTAATGTTATGTGATTTTCATTATTCTGTGAAAGGCGATCCCATTCCAAAAGAAATTCAACATCTTGTTCTTCATCTTCTATAAACGGAGGTTCCACTTTGGTAAACCCACAGGCACGAAAACAGTTACTTATTGTGCTCTCGCTAACGTTTTGCCATGCCTTGTCAGCTATGTTCATAGCTGAAAATAAAGTGATTTTATGATCTAGTCCATCCTCAATTCGGTCAAGAAGTTGCAACACTACTTCCTTAACGTAAAACGTTTTGAATGCTTTAATTATACCCTGGTCCAGAGGTTGCAAAAACACATTATTAACATTGCTGAGGGATGGGATAGAATTGTGGGCCGAACAATTATCGATGAAAAGTAAATTTTTTTACTGCCTTTTTTCCATATCTGCATTGACTGATTGTATCCGTTCGTTAAACAATTCGCCCGTCATCCATGCTTTTTTGTTTGCACGATAGGCCATTGAAAATGATTTTATATTTTTAAAATACCTTGGTTTGGCCGACTTACCTGTCATGAGTGGTTTTAATTTCTCCGAACCATCCATGTTGGCTGCCAACAGTACAGTTACACGTTATTTACTGTTTTTTGCCGCCATGTCACTTTTCTTCCTTGGAACAATCAGGGAGATATATATAGAACAGGCCCGTTTCGTCAGCATTGCATATGTTCTTAGGCTCATAAGGTTCAATTATTTTTCTTAATCCATCCTTCCACTCAGAACAAAAGTTATCTGACACACTTGCACTTTCCCCACCAAGCTTCTTAAATTTAATGTTGTGTCTTTTTTTGAATCTATCAAACCATCCATCACTTGCATGAAAGTCTTCAATTCCCATTTGTTTTGCAAAAACTCGCGCTTTTTCCCTTAAAATATTTCCTCCAACTGGTACATTTGAATTTCTTGCTTGCGCGACCACTTTTTTAAGTTTTCTTCAGGTTGTGGGCAATCACCAGTCTTGAATCGTTTTACTTTGCTGCTTGATGCCTGGGAAGTGATTTTGTCCTTGTTCTTCAGAATTGATGTGATCGTACATATGGGATTTCATAGAAAACTTGTCTCTCTCACTCGCTCTCCCTTTTGCTTCTGTAGAAGGGACTACTTGATTTCCTAGAAAACATTTGTCTCGCACTCATTCTGGTCTCTCACTGTCCTCTCTCCCTTTCTTGGAACAGTACGAATTAACGAGGTTTTTAAGCTGGAAATACGTATTATAAGACGTTTTAAGTGACCTCGAGCATAAAAATAATACGAATTACCGAGTGGTATTGTTTTTATACCACTTACCGGGCTAGCTCTGCTACACGCATGTGCGCGTAACCTAACCACTGGGTGGTAGGAGATCTCAATGCGTGACCCACGCTGTGGTATAATACCGCAACAAACAGGGCTTGGAGGCTCCTGGTGAGAACGCCGTTCATGGTGGTTCACCTCCAGACTTTTACTTTTCGGTTGAGAGGAAACCCGAAGACCACCTCGACAATTGACTTACTTCTGACTGGACAGCCTCGCCGTATCACCAGTTGCACCGCCCTCGACTTTATTACGTCTGACCACAGGCCAGTACTGTACGCAGTGGATGGTAAAGTGGTGACCCCTCGCCCCACGAGATACGACTACGGTCGAACCGACTGGGAGCTGTTTCGGTCGCAGATTTACCATAACCTGCATACGGTACCAATCCTGCGCACAAAAGAAGAAGTAGATCTTCAACTAACTTTCATAACTGATGTGATCATAGACGCCGCAGACACTGCTATCCCAAAGTTTAGCCCCATGCCACCGACCCTGCGCCCACCTCCAGACCATATTCTTAAAATTATTGCCTTGCGTAACAATTGGAAGAATAGATGGTACAGGACGAGAGACCATCAAGCTAAGGTAGTTGTGAATTCTCTCACAACGCAAATCCGCGGCTTTATGAAACTCTGGAAAACAGCAAAGTGGCATGAGCGTCTTCGTAGCACTCACGGCGATCACAGAAAGTTCTGGAAGCTGTTGAAGACTACAAAAAACAAGGCAGCTACTGTCCGTCTTCACGAAGGCCACAATGTTTTTACTTCTGAGCAACTGGCAACTAAACTGGCCGACCGCTACGCTAGGAATATTACGGCTAGGACGGGCTACTACTATCCGCCTCCTCCGCTAGATACAGAACAGAACCACATGTTTGTATCACCAAAGCAAGTCAAGGCGATTCTTCGTCGGTGTCAGGGAAACCGAGTACCAGGGCATGACGGGATACAAACAGTTCTGCTGAAACAAATGGCGAGGAGAGGGATAGTACAACTCGCAAACTTATACAACTCTTGTGTAAGATTGTGGTATTTTCCTGACAAATGGAAACAAGCAATCTTGTTTCCATTACTCAAGCCACCAAAGAGCGGAGATCACCAAGCCCACTACCGCCCGATCAGCTTGCTACCGCAAATGGGGAAAATTTAAGAGAAAATTCTATATCAAAAATTACTGTGCGGAAAATGACATCATTCCGCCAGAACAGACTTATTTCAATGGTCTCATTGGTGGGTCGTCCTGTCGTCTCCTCTTCTGCTGTGGATGCTGCCAGTCGTGGGCTGGTCTCATTCTGTCGAGAAGCTCCTTCCTCTTCGCACAGCCCCTGTAGGATACCGGATGCGCCTCGCCGCAGTTCGAGCTCTTCAGGGGGGCCGTGTCGTTCCTGGGACACTGGGCCACCTCATGAGGTCCCGCACAACGTACACATTTTATCTTTCAGCCGCAGTGGTTACGGGTGTGGCCGAATTCTTGACAACAGTAACATTGAGGAACCTCCCTCTGCTCCTTGAAGGTCACCACCCTCACGATGACGTGATTGATGGCACGTACCTTCTTCATGGCGTTCAGAGTGACGCTTGCCTGGGCTGTTACTAGGACTGGTGAGATATCCTGCTTCCGTCCGGTGGGGTCAGTTTTTCTGAGTCGCTGTACATCGACGACTCCTGGTATAGTATCAATTATGGTAGATGCAGTTTCGTTGATGTCCTCCTGGACCTCCACTCTATAGATATTTCTTATTCTTGGGTCCACCTCTGGGTGCGAAAGTATGAAACTCCTTTCCGCCTGCCTGGAGTAATTCCAAGATTTTTGCTCGTTCCTCCTCGAGCTCGGGATATATCGTGACTCCTTCCTTCGTCTTCCTGAGGGCGGACTTTGTTATATCTGCTCCTTTGAGCAGCTGCGATAAAATTTTAATTGTCTCTCCACAGACAATCACTGGTGGTGGCTTCTTTATCACTTGTGGGGTTGGCTGAGGACTTTTAGGTAACTCGCTAGCGAGACATCTTACATCTACTTCACAATCGTTACTGCACCGATTCGAAGAAGTAATTATGCCTCTTTCCAACTAAAAAACGATATGCACGTTCACTCTTTTAGTGTAGTAGAAGACCGTTCTACAAATCGTTCTTGTTTCTCAGAATCTAATAACCACTGTTCTGTTATATTAATACATATAAGTAACACATAGAAATTATAAATGTGAGGGAAATTAGAGTGAATGGTTGTATTGATTTATTGAGTTTCAACGAAAAATAAAATATTAATAATAAAAAAATTGTGTTACAGATAATAATTTTGAACTGTTAGATTCAGGGGTGATATGATACTGGTACTGGTGAAATCTGAATCTAAAGATTAGGAGTGATGGTGAACGATAGTTATTGATGGGAATAGAGTACCAGAGGTTTGTGGCACAGACAAGGAAAGAAAGAATGATCATTGGAGGCAGGTCTCTAGGTTTGTTTCTTTGGGGGATTTATTTTGGCGTAAACGCCTCAGGTCATCAACGCCCAAACTCATTTGGCGAGCCCGAGATAGTAGAAGGACGAAAACAGTGGCTGTGACAACGATTATTTAAAGAGGCTAGCTGCTACTGCTACCGGGTTGTGACTGTCACAATATCAGTAACGCTCAAGAGGGAGGAGCAGCTACAATATCGCGAAATTAGGTGACCCGTAACTGCTACACCAGTACCGTCACACCCCTAAATAAATTATAGGGCATAGGACTTAACACAATTAAAAGTTTTGATTTTTTTTTACAAAATCAAACGAGTGAATTAAAATAAAAAGAGGGCTGTTCTGTTAAGGGTGGTGTTCTATTTTAATAAATGTCCTTGAAATTTCTCATGATGACTTAAATTAGTGATCAAAAACAAACGCCATATTCAGCTGCCCTACAGAATTTGTGCCTCTTCAACGAATAATGAACACTTTCTCCATGTAGACTCTGCCTAGAACTAGTTGAAAAATCACTCAATAATTTGTTATTACTAGTTGTGTTTTATTAATTTTAATGTGTTATAACAGTTCTATAAAAACACTTCCAATGTTTTGAAGTTCTTGTTTGTAAACAAATGTTGGGCCGTTGTCCATAACCTTCCTCTTGTAAATAAACAAATATTGTTGTGGTCCAGCGAAAGTATATAATATGGGTATTCGAGGCCTGGAATCTTATTTGGAGCGTTATAATCCTGATGCCTGCTATGAAGTAAATATTATCGAATTAATACATAGATACAGGTAATGCAATTTTACTGTTAATTTTATGTAAATTAGAATAGGCTTTGGTATAATTGACAATAATATTTTTTGAGCCTGCCTTAACAATTCATGCAATCCCATTTAATCAAAAATCTGACATATGAATAGACGGATGAAAAAAAACTTTATTCTAGGACCACCTAGAATAATTATTAACTGGTCTTATTCTGGCATTTAATATGTTAAATAATTCATAAATAACTGTACAAATTATTACAGCGGAAGAATATATGTATATTAAATATGTTTAGTTAATAGCATTTCTCTGAAGGGTAAAGAAGTGATATAAGAGACGGGCTTCGAAAGCAGGAAGGATGAAAATAGAGAGGGAGTTCTAGAGGTTTGCTGCTCAGGGAATGAAGCGCATTTCAAACCCAGTCTTATGAGAAGGAATAAGGCCAGAGGGGCTTGAGTGTTTCTTGAAATGTAGGGAGAATTCATATTGTAGGAAGGGGAGTTAAATAACTAGCATGGATTTTTAGAATTTATGATTTGGTACAGAAATGAGCACAGGGAATATTGTCTTTGGGCAGCAGGATAAAACCAATCAAGTCGGGAGTGGAGACACTGTAATCCCCACGAGACCCAAAGACAAATCTGATGAAACAGTACATGACAGTACTGCAATCAAAGACAGGGAAAATAAAGAATGAAATTAATAATTTTTGGGGTTAACTTGGGTTTTAGGATAAAAATAGAACATCTAGTGATTTGGGAAAAATGTGGTATTCAAGCGAGGGTTTGCTCAAGAAGATGCCTAGGTTGTTTAGGGATTTGGTAAAATATATGGGACAGGTATTAATGGTTAAAGGCAGCAAATCAGGGTGGGATTTGAGAACTGGAACTTCGGACAATAGCCTGTAACTTCTCAGCGTTAAGCCTTAGTTTGTTACAGTTCATCCAAACACCGATTCTATTAAGATCTTCCTGAATTTTATAAAATGTAGATGGCAATTCCGAGGGAGATAAGGATAGGTATACCTGGGAATTGTCTGTATTGATGGTATGTAGAGGGGTATGGACAGTGGGTTGTGGTACTGGGATGATTGCTTATGTATGCATTTAAAATTGTAGGAGATATTTAAGCTTTAAAGAGATTAGATAGAATGGAGATTAAATAGAAATCTTTTGGAGAAGAGGGTGCACTAAAGCCTTTTCCCAAGTGGAGGAAAATACAGAATTCAGTAAAGAAAAATTGTAGATAAAGAAGGGAAGTGGAAGAAT
The DNA here is from genome assembly GCA_930367205.1 of Acanthosoma haemorrhoidale. NCBI lineage: Eukaryota > Metazoa > Arthropoda > Insecta > Hemiptera > Acanthosomatidae > Acanthosoma > Acanthosoma haemorrhoidale. Next base: position 35,882,123 of record OV884011.1, read on the forward strand.
AATAAGGAAACATAGTTTTATTAATTTTAAAGGGATGCCAGCAGCACCAATTGAACTTGATCGGGATTTTATCAATCAGATCATTTTTTTTTCTTTTTAATTAAAAAAATAGGTTGGTACGCTATATATTGGAAACTTGTTTAGTATGATAAAGATAAAAGAGAGACACTGATTACATAGGGTTTTTAAAAAAATAGCAAAAGAGCACTCGAGATAAAAAAATTGTTTAGGCTGGTTGAAGATTATTTGTACAACTAATGGGAAGATGCTTTATATCATCGCGATCTCAATGAAATTTATTTAGGTTGTATTAGATGGAAAAATAGGTAGACTGATGCCCCCAAAACAAATTTTGAAGTGCTGAAAATTCAACATCTTTACTAATTATGTCTAATTGAACTGAGCATATTTTTTATTATTCTGTGCCAAACCAGGAGGGCATTGTATTCTCTAAAATTTATTGATAGCCATATTATGATCAAGGAAAAAATTATAAAAAAGGAAAAAATGCCCAGTTTTCAATCGTTCATTAATTTTATTTCCGAGTCATTGGAAGAAACACCAGGAATGTGTCAAATATTTTTTGACTTAGCACCACCAGATGCATCAATTCCATCGCAGTTCACTCTCGACTGTCTTATGATAGAGATCTAAGCCTGTGATGGTATCAATGGTTTTGCTTTTGTAGCATTTTGGCCAAACTTAAAATTGGCAATGTAACTTTCCAAAAGTGGTAGACAATTTTTGAAAACAAAAATTGTAGGGAGAGGTTTATATATTTGCCTCCCTTGTTATGATGGCTAGTATGTAGCACAAAATTAGAATTCGGTTATAATTTTTTTTTTAATTCCTTCATCTATTTGTCTTTCAAATGAAATCTAAAATTCTTTAAAATCATTTTCACAGCTCTAACAAACCCCTTAATTGTGTGATGCATTGCGCTTGACTTAATTTTTTTTCTCTTTTTATCAACAATTATTACAATTTACACCTGTGAGATAACGTTCTGTATATTTCAATATTATAGGTCTGTTTTGTATGTTATGATTGCTTGCCATTGGCTGAATTTCTAATATTAAATCTGTTGTGTCTCTCTAGGCTTTATGTTTTTTTACTACTTAAGTTTTTGATGTTTCAATTGTACTAGTATGTAGGAAAGGAGGAAGGGGGTGACAGTTATGTTTGCTATTCTGTACAGTACCTGAAGATGATGGTTTGATCCGTCGAGAACATAACTATTAAAATATAATAACCTAATACAAAAAATTGACGGCATTCACATTTGTATTTGTTACATCTTTTATTTTTTATCATTATTTATTATTTTTAATTGAATTTCAGGAGAGAGAATAAACGCACACCAGTCATAGTTGTCGACGGGATGGGAGTAATGCGGTTTTTTTACCAATCAAAAAATTTGTCTTGGATATGTGGTGGACAATTAAAAGAATATGAACAAATCGTTAAAGATTTCATCCAAGCTTTTCAGAAGGAAGGTGCAGAACTTGTGTTTTTCTTTGACGGACCTCATATTTGCACTAAAAGGGAAACTTGGATAAGAAGAAGGTTGGAAACATTAAACAAGATTATTAACCTCTTCGATGATCTCAGCGATGGAGTAAGAATACCTACACTGGAACAACAAGAATTATTTCTAACCCCATCTAATCTTCGTTTATTAACGGTTCTTGCCGCAAAGCATTGTGGATGTAAGGTATATAATTGGCGTTTAGGTATTTAATTTAAGCTGGTTTTACATTCTATAGCTAATAATAATGAATTGAAATACAGAAGGCTCTCCAATGTCCACACTAATTTGGGTGTGGTTGATAAAATGCTGGAAAATCATAAGTGTAGTATAGGAGTGGTTTTTTTATATTAAAAAAAAAAAAAAGACATGATCAACTCAACATTGATTAACTTATTTAAAGTTCTTTTAGGAGAGTGCCAGTCCAAATATCAATGACTGAAACAAGTACTGATGGAACCCCATGTGAATTTCTTAAATACATCATTTTAATTTTTAAACCATGCTGGTTGCTGGAAATACCCTTTTCGACTTAAAATTATAAGTAGCTAAAATATTGGCCCGAGGAAAACACCTGTTAGAAACCAGCTTTGGAATTGATTAAATACACAATTTCTATTGTTTGCACTTAAAAAAATAGAATTATTTTTTGCAATATCTTTAAAATTAATTTTGCTCTACGCCTTTAATGTGTCTTTAACAGTAAATTATCAAAACTGTAAATCTTAAATAGTATCTGAGCTGTGATTTTAGAAATCTTAAAAGTTAATGAAAAAACCTCATTGGTTAAACTTGAAGTTTATGTTTTTATGCTAGTTACAAATCAATTGATTCATGTTTACAACTCCTATCATAGAACAATACATATATGCATCTACATAAAGAAAAGAGCTCTCTCTTTGAGCAAGGCAATTTTAACACTTACAAGATTTATTCCTTGACGCATTACACTTATTTATATCCACTTAATGTTCTTGTTATACGACTAATATTCTGGCTAATAACTGTTCACTCAATTTTCATATATGTTCAAAAATGTAATATTCAACTATTTATGACATATCTTCCTCTTATCTTAACCATTGTTGTATTGTGTTAAACATCCTACATACATGGCATGTTAAAACATTGTTTTTGATGAAAACCTAACAGCTCTCTTTTATCAACCAAAGCTGATATCCCAGTACAGCTGGGCCCATTCAAATTTAAAAGTCATGGTTAACTAACAACTGTCATATTAATTTATATTATGAGTTAGATCTAGAGAATGAGTTCCATAGTAAAAATGATTCCAGATGTAGAAGTGACTACTGTATTAAAACATAGATTCTAATGCATATACATTTCTTTGCATTGTTTAATTTTAGAGGTTGAAATCATTATAACTTTCTGGGTGCAATTGCTCCTTGTAAATTGGACCCACAGTAATTATGATCAGTGATGCAATGACGCCAATGCATTATTTGTATGTTAATTGCCTATCAGAAGGAACTGTTATTGAAGCTATGACACCAGTTTTGTTGGACAGTTTTCATATGAATTATAATTTAGTATCATTACCGTTGAGTAGGAGTATATAAAATTAAAAAATGCAAATTTCCAATCAACCGTTAGAAATGTAGTGTTAACAATAGAATTAGTTGGGATTTTATCTAGCTACCAATACTGTAGCTTACCTACTTACTATAGTTAATAAAAAAAAAATTCATAGCAAAAATCGGTGTTTTTAATGCTGTTAAATTAAGCTTCCCCAATTTCCGGAGTAAATTCTTTGAATTAAATAATTAAGTTTTAACCATTTCTTTGATGGAATAATTCTTCTTCTGTGGCCATCAGTCCAGGGCTAGTCTTGACTGCATGCTAAGCATACTTCCTCTTAAGCATCCCTGCCCTGTGATACCATCGTCTGGGCTCCAAAGCCAAGAAGTGGTGTTCCATCCCTGGACTTTGTGAAATGATTATTTTTATTATTAAACATAATTTATTATGAACAAAAGATATCACCTATTTTGGCTCCTCAGAGTTTTGGGAGAAAATATTCAGGTGAATATTTAAAAGAACAATAATGATTCTAGTTTTTTTTTCTGCGCCTTAATGCTATTTTTAAATGATTAATACTGCAGTTATTAAAGATACTTTGTTTTTTTAATTTTAAACTCATCACTGCTTCACATCTATAATTTGAATGAACTTATTTTATCATTATTCTAGGCAATGCTGGGTAATTTTGCTAGTAGTTAATAGAAATTTTGTTTGATGATTTTATGTAATTAACTGTGTTTTTTTTCTTTTTCCCTTTCTTACTTACATAGGTTTACACTTCCGTAAGAGAATGTGATCTAGAAATAGCTGAGTATGCATTTCATCATAAATGCATGGCGATATTAGCTCAGGACACAGACTTTGTTATATTCAAGAGCACCAAGTACTATTTGTCGATGAAAAATTTTAATTTTAGATACATGTCTACTTTGAATTATGACAGTGACAAACTCGCTTCTTCTATCGGTTTGTATTCTACTGAGTTACCGTTACTAGCCAGCATCCTAGGAAACGATATGATTTCTAATGAAGACCTCAAAGTGAGTAGTAGATTGGTTGAGTTCTGCTTTGTTATATTTATAAAAAAAATTAAAACTTTTGATTATAGCCTTTCCATAGATATTTAGTGAATAAAAATTCAGGAGGGTACCAGAGAAATAACAATTGGATACAATTTCGGGAACTCATTGTGGCAGCCGCTCAATTCATTAGAGATAATGTCCACGAAAAGAAGATTGACCGTCAGATTTTGGAAAAAATAGCGCAGAGAGTTTTTCTAGATAAATCTAGATGGCAACTTTTGGAACAAAGTATTCTATCATATGACATTTCAGCCCAAGCAAACAGTAATTATGTTTAACTATTACAGTTATTAGTGTTTAAGTATTATTGCAACAATCAAAGGGACAGTTTAGTGGTAATTTCCTGAAGCAGTGTCTCTTTTGAGTATAATTCTTGTTCTTTATGAAACTTTCAGTCAATTCTTTTTGTGATAATTATCCAGCGATATAATTCCGATGGCACTAAGTTAAGTGTCTTATGTATGACGTAAGGAAAGTAACATCCCTATAATAGCACATATTTTGATAATAAAATCCAGTTTTCAATTGGGTGGTAAAGGATTAATTAATAAAGTAAATAATTACTCATCACCTACCTCAGGGTCAGAATTAAATATAGAATTTTAAAATGAATAACTAAGTTAAATAGAAAGGCTGGAATATGTCGCCGTTTAAAAAGAACATTGAACTGCAAAATTCTGTGTAAATGGCCTTACATGCCAATGGGGGAATGTTGACATAATTGTGGTCATGGTTTTGGCCACTGCATGGAAGTTAGAGATGTTCACCTCCTTGTCAAGTGGAACATTGCCATTCATCTAGTTGTGATCTAGAAGCGAAGCGGAATGTCCAGTGCAACAGTGACATTAAGTGGTGTTTGTGGCAAAAATACTATCAGTATTTATTTGGATATTCCAGCCCAACAATGTAATTTCTGCATTAAAAACTGACTGCACTGGGGGTATTCCACTTTCAGAAGGCAAATTTACAAATTGAAAGAGTTTTCTTTAAACAAACCTGATATCCCAATTAGATAGATATGGTAGATAACCAATGTAAAAAAGAAAACACAAAGTTTTATGAATAACCATGCATAGACTAAGTTTGATTTTCTCAAAGTATTTAATTATGACATATAAAACAGTAGCTGATTCATTGTGATCATCTCAAAATTATATTAATTTTCTAAACATCGATATTTTAAATGAGCAAACCTTATTTAATATCATTAAAATGATTTTATAATAGAATAACAAGACATGGTACTAAAATTTTGTATCTGTACAACTACAAATGACTATATGAAATATTTAAAACATTTATCTCTACTTTGGTAAATTGTTTATTGAATAATGGTATGTTAATTGAATAATGGTATATCTTAAAGAATATAACTCGATGTGAACATCGGTACCAGAATCTTCATATGTTTCCTCAGGTTCATCTCTCAAGTCCCATATCACCTCCGATGGTTATGGATGCTATCCAAAAATGGAAAAAATATTCTCTTCTTAATTTTGCCATTACCGACCTTAAAATCATATTCTAATAGAAAAATGTTATATTATGAGACTTCTATGTATTCCTACAAGTATTAGCCCAAACAATTTGATCGGGCCACAAGCTTAACTTTTCCTTATAATTAAAAATTTCTTATTTTTGACACTTCCGTGGTTAATGGAATTTCCCCCTCTTTCCAAAAATATATACAATCACCTGTCTGCAGCAATAATCTAATAAAGTTAGGACAAAAAATAAAAATATTTCACTTATTCTAAATGATTTATGGGGCATATAATTCACCATATCACAAAAATAAAATTCAATCGATAATAAAAATATTGTTACAATATATATTTTCTTTTGATCGTATTTAAATGTTGAGGTATCGTTTCCATTTTCTATGTTTTGTTTTGTATAATATTGTAATCATGAAGTTAACTATTGACTGTAGTATCAGTGGCCTTCGCCCACATTTTTTTCTTTTTTAATCTTTACTTCCTGAAACTAACATTTCCCATTTCTCTCTCACTTTTAAGATTTCTCAAGACATATCTTTCAGAAGGTATTTTGGATTTCTGATTTTATTCGCATGATTTAGGAAACATTAAGAGACGGCAAAATAAAGTCTTGATAAGTTGACAATTGAAATTGTGTTTTAATGTCCTGAGCTGATATAGTTTTTTTTGTCAATATTCTATTATTATTTTTAATTGTTGAAAGTTTGATTTTCAGTGATTCATTTTGTCGGGTCGTTACGAGGGGGGCCTAGTTACCCTAGCCCTGGTGATGGAGTGAGAGTTGAATAGGCTATGACCTGGATGATTGATTGATGACGGGTCTTACTTCTAAGCTATCTGACTCCATATCTGATAGATACGTGCCCCTACAGTGCACTATGTTCAGGAGAAGAGGTAAAGGGTAGGTATTATAGGCAGTTTATGTGGTCTCGGAATGACCACAAATTCACACTCGGTATCTAAGGGTAGGTGAAAACCGTCCAGATCCCAAAAGCCAGTATGAACCAGAGAGAGGCAGACTGGATCGTTGAGGGAGACGCTACTAGTTAAAGTTTGTAGGGCCCCAGATACCGTCGTTCACATGGAAGGGATTTCTTCCTAGGATTTGCCAGCTTTAGCAAGACAAAGGCAGAGAATCCCACTAGGAAGGTGCTGGGTCTAACCACACCAGACTAAAGCATAGCAAGGCTAGGATAGAAGTGCAATCGCAATTCAGGCCTGGCTGCTGGATACCCTGCAAGGCTCGGAAGAGGCTTGACCAGGGCCCAGAGCTGGACTACCTGGCTAGGGACCCCCTAGCTTCCTCAGAACTCGTGTGCAGCTATGTCATTTATTGTTAACAGTAGTTACTCTGTGACTTTATGGTTTGGCACTATTATTTACATTTTTTAATTTAATTTACAATATACACTATAGAGTAGAGGGTGATTAATCTTATGTAGTTCACGGTCGCTACAATTTATTTCATAAAAGTTTATAAAAATTTAGCCCATAAAGGATTTAAAATTTTACTAGGTAAAATTTGTCAGCAATCCTTATTATATCAACTATTATGTATTTTGATATAAAAAGTTATATGACTATGTTTTACTATCCTATTTTTTATTTTAACAGAAAGTCTTGGTCCTCCTACTTCAAGTGATGAAAATTGGAAAAATATTTTGAGGAAGCTACATGAGCTTCACTATGTTACTTCTATTCCAGCTTCCATTTATGGCATTATTGCTCAAAAAACTTTTACCTGTGGGGCTTCCATGGAAGATTATAGGATGAATGATCTACCACCTACGCAGATAGTAAACAGTACTTTTTAAATAACCGTTTATTCCTTGACCAAAATGTAAAATATTTTTTACAGTGATTTTGTTTTTATTAATTTTTCCAGGTGCTTAGACCTTTACGTGAAAAACTGTACGGAATTTTGCATTTTGAAAATCCTGAAGTTTGTGAAATCGAGGAGTGGGTTGTGTGTGGCTTCCACAGTTTAGATGAGGCTGCTTTCATCAAACCTAAAAAACCAGATGGTTCGTCTCTATACAAAATTTTACTATTAACAGATCCAAGAATCAATGGCCTTGTTACTTTTTTTTCATTGTGAAAAAATTAATTTAATATTTTTTCTACTATTTTTTTTTTTATATCATAGAAGGAGGTGTAAGCCTGTGCCTTTTTTTTTTGGATACGGTCAGTAATGGGTGTAGAATAATTTCCAGCTGATGAATTTAGTAGCCAAAAAGTAATTAATGAAATTTTTTAATATAAATTGTTTTTTTAATGAAATAGTAAAGTGCAGACAAAATAGAAACTAAGATATGTCTAATTAAAATCAAAAGACTAAGATAGTAATAATAAGTTTATATTGAAATGGATAGTAAGAAACGTAAAAAAAAATCTCCATCAGTTAACTTTTAACATGTGAAAACAGACATCAAAATGCATCACACTGAGTGAGTCAATAGTGACAAAAAATGAGTGTTATGTAGCCAGAAAGGATTTTATTAGTTACAGCCCCTCTAGAAGACTACATATGAAAAAGAATTTAGTACAGACTGTAGTTAACAGTTTCAATTCTTCAATATGCAGTCAAAACTAAAACTATTTCCAAATCAAAAATAAGGAACAACTTGCAAGTTGATTGGACAAATAATACTGAAAACAAACTAGTGCTACATCATAAACATGATGGTCGTGTAACATTTCTTATTCCTATCCTTATTTTTGTTTGATTTTAACTGCATAAACATCCACCTTACGTAATATTCTAGCATGCATTAACAATAATAATGATAATAGATATGTAAATATACTGTAGTCGACGTCCCTACAGTTTTTATAGAAGAAGATGGTACTGAGGAGGAATGGGATACAGGAGTAAAATATATATTTAATAATGATAATGGTCAAAATTTAATCTTATTTATAAGTAAGGATTCTAAGTTTATAAAAAAATTAATTAAGAGTAACAGCTTATTTTATAACGTTACATTTAAAATGATTTAAGGGTATTATATAGTTCTAGTGCATAATTTTATCTATTTCAAATGTTTTATGATAGCATAAATGGCTAGAAAATTTCATATAATTAAAATATTATTTACATATTAGAAACAATGATTTGCAATAAAATGGTAAAATCTGTGTTGTTGGAAGTGTTTCGGCACTCCTGTTGACTTCTACTCTCTGGTATTCAATATTTGTTCTTTCACCTCTGGTCTACTAAGCATTACTCTAAGTCTTCATCACAAACACTGAACTGATTCAATGAAAAGACACTCTTTTTTTTTTTTTTTTTCAAATCTTCAAATGTTATAGTTAATATAATTTTTGATATGATAATTATTATTAAACTTAATGAATCTATATAATACTAGCTTTTTTGGAACTTTCTGATGTTCGCACTTTTATATTCAGCTTACCCACTTGTCACTAGTTTTGATGCTTAATGACTGATTAAGAAAGGGTTTTTGTTACATATTGCTATAGACCACTATGTCATAAGTGAATACAATTACAGTGGCTTTCCCTGTGTTGCTGTTGAACTTTGTCTCAACAATTTTGTGTATATGTTGAATTGTACCGTGGAGACAAAACACCTTCTTGGGGAATTATGACCCGTGTGACAAAGAGATATGGAAAGGGCAAGGGGAGAGAACTACTCAGTATATAGTTTATTGTGTTAGGGTAAAGACATACCAGGTTACACGGAACAAATGCTGGCCTGGTGACTGTAAATAGTAAGTATTCATATTTCTCACCTCACCCATTGCATATCCATTGTAATAAATTATTTGTTTATATCTTTTAATTAATTTTAGATGTTCAAATGATTTCCTATTATTTTATTAATAATATTATACCTGTGGAGTGTTTTGGTTACAATTATTCTGTGCCATATTACTAAATATGTATTGGCTGCCCCACTGTTTAATGGTAATATAAGTATATACCTTAAGGTTTGTGAATTAATGTATAAGAGTTTCGATCAAAACTTCATTTACTTAGGACTATTATGCAACATAAGGTACTTCAAGAGAAGTGATATTCATAATTTCTCTTGCCAGAGTAGTCTTTCTTCAGCTCAATGGAGTGAGCCATGGAGGTCCACAGCTCTCTTCTTGCTCCCAGACGATTTCGAGCAGTCACTGGTGGATGGCTTACTATTCCTATGCGCATTATTTCAACAGAAAACTCACTTCCTTAAAATTAACTTAATTCTAATATATATGTGTAATTGGTTATAAAATATTGTTACTAAATACACAACTATGTACCTCCAATGTATGGTGTTTGACAGGTTTAAAATGTTGTGATAACTAGGCAAACATCCACCTTTGTTGTGAATTGCCCATAACCATGAATTAAATAAATTAGGTTTATCTTCTGATTTAGAAGTATGTAATTCAAAGTATTTATCAATTTGCTGCAGTTGAACATCCCGGCTTGTTGTCTCTTTGGAGCGCGCGAAGCCCAGCACACCCAGTGATTATTGGATATTTGTTTAACGTAGACCCTTTAAAAGTAAAATCATTTCCAGGGCATCTCATTGTTCCCGCCCTCGCCCTAAGATATTTATATGTGAGTACAAAACATTACATTATTCAATTTTATTCATCTAAAATGTTAATTTATTTCAATAATTATTAATCAAAAATATGGCATACCATTTTATTTAAAGTTATAAATTTATTTCTTTATTGGTAATAAAATTGCTGTCTTCCCACAAATTTTTATTTGTAACGTTTTAATGTCCAATCTCTGTGATTTGAAAATATTTTTTATTTAAAGCTAATTGATTCCCTAGCTCTACTTGCTATTCCTTTAGTTCGTTAATGCCGTAAGACCAGAGGTGTTGAGGATTGACAGGAGGTTGTCCACTCATTTTTATCACCTGCTTTCTCTTATGCCTGATTCCTCGCTATCTGTGAGTGATAAGCTAACGTAACTTGCCATATTATCCTTCTATGACATTTAGGTCAACCCTTGTCTCCAGCATTTGCTTAGGATTTCTTTCCTGTCCTATTTTTTGTTTCTGGTCAATCCTTTTCTACTAGGAGTGTTTAACTGTAGTCAGAAATGCTTTACTGTCCAATGTGTCAATCTGTTCGTCTGGTTGCCTACCCTGTCTTGCCTCATCTTACCTACTGCTCTGGAGATATCTAATATCTAGTACCTGCAGTCTGGTTTCATGCTTCTTGGTTAGTGTCTAAGACTCTAATCCGCAAGAAAGAATAGGAGTTTAGTCTGATTTGTGTACAACCATTTTTGTTTTTCGGGAGATTTCCATTTTCTTTGAAATTTGGCATTGATATCATAAAAAAAGTTACCAGTCCTTGCATCTATCTCTCCTCCTGTCCATCCATTACTTCTGAACTTAAATCTTTACTACTCCAAAGTATTGAAAGAAAGCTTTTGATTTTTTCTACATCTGCTTCTTTGACTGTCAGTCCAGAATGATGTTCTAGAGATTATATTTTACGTGTTTTTAAGCTTCTCGGTGTTGGCATTATCCTATGGCATCTCCAGGAGTGTCCCCTGCAATGGAGGGTGAAATATAAGAAGAAAATGGAGACCCCATCACTTTGTCTTCCTTCCACTCATTTACTAACATTTTTTCTTTTTGTGGGAGTTTGTGCTGAAGCTTCTTAGTCATCTGGATAGGCGAGGCACTTAATTTGAATCGATCCAATCCACCACCAATGATTCTAATATTTTAGGGTTTTGTTAATTTCTTTTTTTAAATCAGAAACTTTACTGGTTTCACTTGTGTGTCTGTCTGCTCTGGCAATTGCGAGTCTGCTGTTTGACCTATAAACATGAAAATTTATATTGAGATTCCAAATGATTACCCAACGTCATGAAAAGTATTTCAACCCAATAAAACATAATAAGGATAAGAGCTATTATTTAATTACTTGGTAATTCAAAAATAAATATTTTCTTGTCGTATTAAGTAAGCTATCAAAATAAAAATCTTGCTGCAATGATTGATATATAATTTTTGAATTGTACTTGCACAGTGTCAAAGTCATTAAAATCATATTTGCTATTTTAAATCATTCTGCGTTTTACAAAGAAAGATGATATTTTGTATGTTTAACAGCATTTGAATATATATGATAATTAACATAATTTAATAAACGACCACCTAAATATGTCTGTCCTTTAAGGCTACCAATCAATGAAAGGATCCCTACTGCTCCCCTTTACAAACGATCTCTGCCTAATTTTTATTTGATTTGAAATTACCCTTGGGGGCTCCGAGCCCTCCTGGTGCCTTATACTCTATTTTCTATAAAAACAACTCAAACATTTTTTCAGCCATGAATTTGAATTAAAATAAAATTTAATCTATTTTTAATTAAAATTTACTTATAAAATATTGTTAAAATGTATTTCATTATTAAATTCTCTCTAGATATATATTCGTTCCAAAATCCCCTCTGTTGTCATACAAACACACACTGTGTTTAACCCTTAGCATGGAAAAAGGCCCTCAATAGGTTAAGAGTAAATTCTTCTGATCCATACTCATATTTGTCACTGAATTAATTATTAATTGTTTTTTTTTACCATTGGTCATAAGATTTTGATTTATCTGAGATGGATGTTCCAAGGTAACAGTTATTTATTACAAAACATAACGTTAATCTTGCAAGCTCAATTTTGCACTTTCACAAAAGTCACAGAATAATAGTAATTACAGACTTTTTATTATTGTTACTACCTTAACCATTTAAAATTTCTGTGTCCATGTATACTTAGTTATTTATTAGTTTAAGTAAGGACTTCTTTACATTACAAGTTTAAACGTTGTTAAACATTGTATTATTGTTAAGCTCAATATTTACTTTCCCGCTATCCCAGACCACATTTTGAGGTTTGGGGAAAGTGCACCTAGGCTGAGTAATGTAATTTAATATAAGATTTCAAAATTTATGTTATTTTCAGAATAAAGTTAAGTTCCTGGCGTGGGAGTTGCATGCTCTCGTTTCTTCTGCAGTTCTAGTCCAGTTTTACGTTGCACAGGAACTTGCTCGACTCCCCATCCCAGAAAAAATAAAAAATACAAGGTCTATCAGAGTTTTTAGTTTAGTAACCAGATCCTACTCTTCGGTTATATTCATCTTAAATGGTATTGGTGATCCTGTTCCATCTCAAATGGTAATCCAAGACTTTTTTTATTTATTATTTTATATTATTATTGATCACTGCACACCAGTGATGTGGCCGCAGAAGAAGTGATGGGGAATCACCCTAGTACTTAATTATTTCTCTATTGCTGGAAAAATGACAATTTTGTAGTTGAATTCGAGGGATTCCTGGGCTACATATGTTCATATTGTAAATACTCTATGCATGAGAGAGGAAATGTACGTAAATGTAAATGTCGTATAAATGAAATCCCTTATGACAATTACCCATTGACCTACTAATCAGATTGTAATTTTTTTAAAATAAATTATTTTTACAAGGAATTATCGATATTATCTTTTTTAGTAATTTTGTTATATAAGTAATAAATTTAAAATGGGTTTTGGTTACTTCCATTCTATGCAACTATTATCATGTGCATCTAATAATTTTTAATGCAATCTTACCTCTATCTTTTTTCTTATTATAATCAAGATGTTTGGCCTGGCACCTTCCTTATTTTTTACTATTACTATTTTTCTTGTATGCAAGACAAAGAATTAATTGCAAGATTTTCTCTTAATTTAATATTGTATTTTACTGAGTTTTCCTTGCTGTATTTTTTTTTAATTTTTATAATCTATGAATTCATTTATTGGTGGAAAGCTTTCAAATAATTTATTTTATTTTTAAATAGAGGTTAACAGGTTTGTTATTTTTCATTGTCGTGTAATTTTTGTTTGTAAGCTAGAATTCAATTTTTTTTATTTATATTTAATTTTTATTTATAGGAGAATAGGTCCTAGAATATTTTTATTTTTTTTCAGATAATACCTTCTAACTATACAGATGGGAAATTATTTCACATGAAATATTTGCAAGCTTCACAAAATGTTGGAGTCTTGGAGCTTTGTGATGGAAAGGTTATTATATATATTATTACGATATTTATTATTCATATATTCTAATTATATATTTTTATATAATTTATATTTTATTTTTAATCTTTATATTCAACTTTTACTTTATCTTAAGGTTCTGTTAATAAAAATAGGATAGTTCTGGCAAAAGGAATAATTGTTTATTTTCACAAATTGATTTAACATTAATATACAAATAGTTATGTACGTATATAAAATAATACTGTTAAAACTAAATTTAAAATTGTACCTTATAACTAATAACTAACCTCGACTGGTCAGTGTTTCTTTGTATTGCTTTCTTCGATGGTCGTCTTCTATTGTGTGGTTCTGATTAGCGTCTTGAGCGTCCTTGGTTCTTGATCCATGCCGGGTGAAAGTCTGTGGCCGGTCTTCCTTGTGCACCACGAGGTAGTAACCATGCCTGGGCTAGCGTCCCTCCTGGTGCTTCCTCGGTCTCTGATGAAAAAGATGAATGAGTCCGTGATCTTGCGTCTCGTTATTCCTATCTCTTCGCTGCCAGCTTGATCTCTTGACCTCTTTGGTTGTTCAATACTCTTTGGCTCATATATGATTACTTTTCTTGTTTTGAAGTTATTAAAATAAAATATTTATATTTAATTATTGATATTATTTTTATTATAAATATTAATGGTAGATTCATCGCAACGAATAGTGTTTAAACATTCATCGTAATCCACCATTCATTTATGCCTGCTAATTTTGAATTTATATTTAAAAACACCATCAAAAATCAACACATCAAAATATCACAACAATATATTGTTGTGATATTAGAGATTGTGGAGTTTTTATATAAATATTTAATCCAACTTATCAAGAAGGCAAAATAAAAACAATTGAGAGTGGATGAAAAAAACAAAAAAGGAGTATACTGGTTGTTGTGATGATGAAAACACACACATAATTATTCTCTATCTAGTTATGGGACCGGCCTAGTGTATAGGTGTCTGGGTCTAGTGATAGTAGAAGGGCATTTATAGTAGAGTATAGTTGTGGTTGTGAGAATGAAAACACAGAGCATTATACTCATCTAGTTGTGGGATCAGCCCGTAATACATGTTATTAGCTTGAGATTGTGAGTAAGAAAAACTTAAAAACTTTGTTGGTTAGTGGTTATTGACTTAAAGCAGAACGGAAGAGAAATAGCACGAAGAGCAGAAGTATTAATTTGTTTAAAGCATGAAGAGAATTAAAGAAGAAAAGGAATCAAATTTATAGACAAGTATTTATATAATTAATATAAGTTTATATTTTTATTTGTAAAATTAAATTCATCTTTTTGCCAGATTTATATTTGTTAATAGAACCTAATAATAAATAGTAAATAAAATATATTTAAAGTAAAAGAATAAAAAATAAAATTACCATATCTATCTTTCAAAGAACATAATAATATATATTATTATCAATTAAAATGGCTACGTTTTATGGATTATTGTCTATTTTTAGCAGTTAATGTTTCAAATATTTTAATGTGAAGTTGGAAGTCATCTTTCCATAACTTTGGATTAAAATAATTTGACGGCTATAGCCATTATGGGATGACTTGCCTATATGGGATTATTTCAAGGTACCATGTCCTATGGTCTGATACTTTGGGGTAATTCCACCGATGCCAAAAGAATATTTATCTTGCAAAAAATGGCCTTAAGAACAATTCTGGGGGTTCCGAAAACTGAGTCTTGTCGACCAATATTCAAGCAATTGAAGGTTTTAACTTTAACAGGCCTGTTTATTCATCAATGTCTTCTGTACATTAAAGAAAATGAAAATATGTACTCCTGTCAATATAATTTACATGAATATTCAACTAGGAACAATTGTGATATAATAGTACCAACTTTCAGATTGACTGCAACCCATAATAGTTATATATATTTGGGTATTTCTCTATTTAATAAGTTGCCATTAGATGTAAAAAACTTGAGCTTTGAAAAATTTAAAATGAGAACAAAAAAATTATTAATTGAATTGTGTCCTTACTCTGTTCAGGAATACTTTATGTTTTATAAATAGTAAGGAAGAAATTGTTGTAGTGTAGCTTGGGTATTTTCTAACTGTAATTGTTATTTTAAAAAAAAAAAAAAAAGAAAAAATTGTGAAATTTAGTATAAATTATAATATTAATCTTAACTCTGACGATGCAAAAACTTCTGTTATATGTGCAAATAAATGTTTCTATTCTATTCTATTCTATTCTATTAGACATGAAATGTAATTAATAGAAATACTTTTTTTTTCTTTTCTTTTTTTTAAATGAACACTTCAACATAACATTCAATGAAAAACATGGAGAAAAATCTCACAATATTCGAATGAACTGTCCTGGTTCATTCTGCTAGTAGTATATAAATAAATAGATGCCAAAGTAGGATTTTTGTAGATGTGCGATGGCTGGTAGGATTCGGTTCCACACTTGTTTTAGTTTTGATCTGTAATTGCCTATTCTCTTTCATTACTGTGGGACCAGTACCTTGTTCTGGCTTTATTTGGGGGGGGGGGGAGTGTCTTAGTATTATAAACTAACAAATTATTTTAACTTGGAATTTAAAAATAATATTTTGGCTCTCATACAGTATTGTTCTTAGCATAACTGCTTCATGATATAAAGGGTCTGAGTTCAAAATCCTAAATGGAGAATTGAATTTATTTAATTTTCATAAATAGTAATGGATGGTCCCTGATATGATATCCCACCTTTCAGCTCTAAATATGATAATATAAGTTCGTAAATAGTTAAACAAACCAACAAAATTAACATTTATAATTAAAATTAGTTCTACTTAAGATAAAAATGTACCTATAAAATATCACTACAATTTATTCTACTTTTCAGAGTGATGCTGTAAAATGTTATGAACATATGATGAGTTTCATTACTGAAAATAACCAACCACCAATTTAAGAGCATTACCAAATCAAGTTTTTTTTTTTTTTTTAGTTTAAGTTAAATTTTAATTATTTTATGTACATATTGTATATATAACCTAATAATGATTGGATAATTGGGACTCCACTTATATGTATGTATTTAATTATTTAAAAATTTTGATTGGTGCTCTCTTTGAACCAATTATTTTTAATATGTGTATATATATAAAACAATGTTCAGAATAATGTTAAGATTAACCAATGAATGTTAGGTTGGTTTATTTTAGTTGATTTGATTATAATGTGTAACTCCTGTTAAACCACGTCAATCAATGTAATACATGTAGTACAAAGCATCTGGAACTAGTACATTTTTTTAATAAAAGCTCCTTCCTTGGGGCTACCTATGGAAGGGAAACAAAAATATTTGTCATGATATTAAGATTTTTTTTTATAGTCCCTCGATTTTTTATTTCACTAAAAGCTCTATAATTGAAGTGGGTAGCTCACAATGTAATAACTTGTTTAATCGAGACTCCACTTATACGTATGTATTTAATTATTTAAAAATTTTGATTGGTGCTCTCTTTTAACCAATTATTTTTAATATACATGTGTATATATATAAAAAAAAATGTTAAGAATAATAACTTCAGAATAATGTTAAGATTAACCAATGTGTGCCCCCCAAACTGAGCTATTCATGGCTTTTTTCTCAAAATAAAAAGTCATGAGTGATATTTGATTCGATTTACAAATGAAGATAATGGATCTCTTGTGTGCCTATTATGTGGTCACTGGCGCAGAAAAGGATATAACCATAAGAAGTCAAGCAGCCTCCTAGTTAACCTAAGTTGAACGGTTAAAGTTAACATTAACTTAAGCAAGTCACACATTCTTGGGAGCAGATTTATTTCACACTGACCCTTTACCTCTATGCTTAAGCGATTATTCTGAGGGCTGGTTTCCTAAAAATAGCAGATACCAAAACCGGATAGAGAGGGGAATTATAACATATAGCAAAATCAGTGGGAGAAAAAGATAGCACAAGAGTGGAAAAACACCGGGATCGATGTCACCCTGTCCTTGATCCCCCTCTCGGAAGCTTAGTGAATTGGAGGATCTCTCCAGAGACCAGCAATGATCCCCATGAGAAAGGAGAGCACCTATAGTAAAGTGGCATTCCTGGTGTTAGCAAGAGATCTGGACAGAGCAAGGCACTAATTCTGGAAGTGTAGGAATAAACAGGTCTGTGAAATGAACTGAAGAAAAGCTACGCTGCACCATATCCCAAAGGGCTCAGACTGCGACCTAACACTAATCAGCTTTCTCAAAGTCCTGGACCAGCTTATATACACGTCACTTGAGCAGGTGTTTGAAAGAACAGATCATCTGAGCTAGAACGGCTCCTGTAAGGGCAGGAGCTCAGCTGATGCCTTGGATAGGATTTGGGATGACATAACTTGGACTCACTAAAAGTTTTGACCTTCAACATCTCTCCTCATGACAGAGTATGATGTCCCTACGTGATAAGAGGGCAAGCTTCAGGAGCTAGTAGGCAGCTGTCTCGATCAGCGAAGGGTGGTTGACCGTGAGGAGTCATAGTTGAGGCACCTGTGGAGTAAGGTTGTCCCCAATGTCTGCCTTGAGCCCTTCACTTTGGAAACTAGTCTTTGATAAAGTCCTTGTGGCCCTAGATGACCACGGGATCCCTGAAGTAGCATACGTAGATGATCTGGAAGCGACCGTCATAATTTCTTATTCAAGTGATGATTGTAATGTCTCAAATATCTTTAAATGTATGTGTTTATATTTTATGATTCAACATAACACTAAATAGTAAGTAACTCACTATTATTTGCTCATTAAACCTTTGCAGCCCTATCATCAAAAATAATAGAGGAATATGGCTTGATTATTATAAACTAATGTTGAATATGGTTTAAATAAAAAATACAATGAGTATATTAATAAAGGAGTGTATCATTAGTTTGTACAGAAAATATGTCGACTAAAAAAAAAAAAAAATTACAAAATAAAATTACTAACATCAAAAACACAGAATGTGAAAAAACAATATAAAAATTTTATGGCAGGCCTTTGCACAGATTTTTTAAAGGATTTTGGTTATAAAATATTTTTTAATATTTATTTTACTTTCATACCTTAGGAGTAAATAGCTCAAATATTGACAAAAATAAATATTATGCACTTTTTCATACATTCGTATTCTTAACACTAACATTTGTGCAAAATTTTATGAATAATCTGTTTCAACTTTTTAAAACATGCTACAATGAAAACTAGAAAAAAGATTGATGTGATCAGTCATGAAATTGTTCAGCTAATAATAATTAAGAAATAGCAATTTCACTTTATTTTTTCTACAAGCTTTAAAACTACCTTATACCTAACTATATAATTACTCAAGATTACTGCTAACCTTACTTACATAGCAAACAGTGTGAAGCTAAAATGATTAGGTTGGCTGTTCTCAACATGGAGAATGGAATGAATTAAACGTTGCAGCAAATAATGAATACAGTGAGGACATCATAGTCAATCTACATAATAGAATTGAAAGGCATAGACGGTCAAGAAATGAAAACCAAATTTAGTAAAGAATGCATCACATGAGCTACCATATTTTCATTACCTTGGACCTATTTCTGCTAATTTTAGCCGGATTCTAAAGGTATTAGCTTTCTGTCCTTCAGAACCAGCAAGACACTATAGAGCTGGATATCGAACCCTAAAAACCCTGTGCCACTTCGAGACCGCTCCAGGGTCTACAAGTTGACATGTGGCAAATGTGATGCTTCATATGTGCGAAGGACCTACCAAAAATTAAAGACAAAGTTCCTTGACCACTTAAAAAGAAAGGACAGCCCGTTCTTCTCCCATGTCACTGAAGCTGACCACCGTGATGCTTCACACACTGTCCAGTTGCTAAACAGTGCAAGGGACAAGAAATATATAACCCAATTAGTGAATATTGGGTTAAACCCAATGTGAATGTTTTTAATTATTGTGGAGGGAAGACAAGAGAAGTAAGAAGGAAAATATAATGGTTGTTAGAAGTGACTACAAGTAGGAGTGGGCTTGGGAAGATGATTCATTAGTTGGCAATAGATGAGTGGATATGGGGAGATAACACTAGAAGGAGACTAGGTGAAAAATACACCAGGGAATAAATTGGAATGAGGAGGGAGATAGCAAAATCAAGAGTGGGAGAGAAAGATAGGAGTTGAGGGTAGACAAGAGATAGCAAAAGAGGAGTGGGTAGGGGAAGATGACAGTCACTGGAAGCAGGTTGCGGGGGGGGGGGAAGATAACAGAAGCAGACCGGGAGGATCTTGTTTTAAAGAGGGGTTAACTAATTAATGTTCATGGGAAAGTGCATTCCAGGCAAGAAATTTACTCCTTTAAACCTTACTAAAAAACGTTTCCTGACATGGCCCGGCAGGTCCTAACAGTATACCCTGTTAGCATAATTTTTGCAAATACGAATAACTCGATGTTTACAGATATTTACCATAACCACCAATACTCTATTCCATATATCTGACCACTTTAAGCCCTACCCTATTATTTGTCCATCTAGTATAGTTTGGCAACATGGAATTCGTTTGCGATTGCGCTAACAACGTTCATTAGCAACTTGATTTTTCTCTATTGACACAAATACAGATTTACACCTTAAACTATTTTTCTTGTCTCTGACTGGCGAAACGTAACTCAATACTCTTTGCGGCGAAAGAAGCTCTGGAAGGAAAACAATTCGATCCGATCCAAAGTGGTCTTTCCATTTTTGTTTTCATTAGGTATATTAAAGTTTTTTATTTATTTAGTTACATCAATTACAAAACAAATTGTATTTTTTTAAGCGTGTATAAAAAAAGTGGAGTTAACCGTCCACTCCAGATATTTTTATGGAGTCACACGACGCCACAAGAGTTTATTAAACAATACCGAAAAATTAGCCGGTATTATTTTTGTTAAAACATATTGGTCACTGAATATAGCCTTTTCAACAAATAAAAAAAAAATTCAAATTGTTAAAATAATTACTAAAAAATGGGCAGAGCGACTTTAAATACGAGATTTCTATCCCACAAAACCTCATTTTATTTTAATGTACTCTCTTTAGTGACAATGAGAAATAATCAGAACCCTAAATCTTAAATAGCTCATGAACCATCAAGGGAAATCTTAAAAGTCAGTGAGATTACAAAATGGAACCTTATATTTTTTTTATTACTTCTCGTTATTATATCTGTCCAGAAAAACAATTTTTGTTGCCAGTTTAAAGGAAACTCTGCCTTAAATTGCAAATGGATTATATCATTTTATGACATCATAAGACGGTCATAGATCACAAAGACAAAAAATGAAAGACGGTTGCGCTGTAAGTGTTAGAAAATAAAACCTCTTCTTTATGTATTGTTAATAATTAGTTTTCTGATCTTTTTTTAATATATATATATATATGTGTGTGTGAAGCAGATCATTATAAAATCACTTTCATATTTAAACAAAAATTCGTTTTGTCGATTCTTTGTTTTCATTTCAATATTAATATCCAAAAGAAGAAATGGCAACACTGTCTTTGTTAGGTTGTTTGGGATTTCTGTTAAGGTTCTGCCCGTTTTATTGCTTTATATTCTGCAATTTAAATTCATTATGTCTTGTATGCTACAGGTTATATCTGGTCTATCATATTTAACGTTGCATTAGTATTAATTTTTCATTCTATGTTCGGTGAGTGTTTTTCGAATAAGTTTTGTCTTTAATCTTACCGCACTGTTAATGTGCATATTACTAATCTGTAGCAAATTATTACCTTTTATTGCTACTGTTTCCTAAAACTTAGTTTTTTCTAGGTAAAGCTTTGTGTATGTGATATTGTCTGATCTAATACATCGAAATGGACGACACTAGCAGTCTAGATAGGCAAATAGAACAGCTCAAGAAATGCGAGATAATTAAAGAGTCTGAGGTTAAAGCCCTGTGTGCGAAAGCTCGAGAAATATTAGTGGAAGAAAGTAATGTTCAAAGAGTTGATTCACCAGTGACAGTAGGTGTTTCTTTTCATTATTGGTTTTCATAAGTTAATTTTGATTTATTAACCATTTCATTCCTATTGCAGGTTTGTGGTGACATTCATGGCCAATTCTATGACCTAAAAGAACTGTTCAAAGTTGGTGGAGATGTCCCAGAAACTAATTACCTTTTTATGGGTGATTTTGTCGATAGGGGTTTTTATAGCGTTGAAACATTTTTGCTATTACTAGCATTAAAGGTATTCATTATACTTTAATTTGTAAAAATTTTAACATTCAAGGTTTCTGTTATATCTTATCATTTTGGTAACAGGTAAGATACCCCGATAGGATTACTCTGATTAGAGGAAATCATGAATCTAGACAAATCACACAAGTATATGGATTTTACGATGAGTGTGTTAGAAAGTATGGCAGTGTGACAGTATGGAGGTATTGTACTGAAATATTTGACTATTTGAGCCTCTCTGCTATTATTGATGGAAAGGTAATCATGTTTTGTTTTTTTGAGATATTAGTTAAGATGATAGCACTTGACATTTGTTGATTTCAATTGAAAATATGTTTGTGAAACTTTCTAGATTTTTTGCGTGCATGGAGGACTTTCACCATCAATACAAACTCTGGATCAGATCAGAACGATTGATAGGAAGCAGGAAGTCCCTCACGATGGGCCTATGTGTGATTTGCTTTGGTCAGATCCTGAAGGTAGTCTCTCTCACTGTTTAATTTTATTTCCTGGTAACCACATGTGATTAGCTATTTCATTAAAGCTGGTCTGCCAACCTTACATTAATTAATTAAGTATTCTCTATATGTGGTACACATAATGCTTGAGGTTTCTAGAGGAAGAGGCACTTGAATCTAGAAAAGGATAAGGGAAGACCATGTATATCTCTTTCAATTTGAATTATCCCATTAACTTTTGGAGTAAATACATATAAATGTTTTTGTTTAAAAGCTTTGATAATATAATAATCTTTGATTTCTCCTCATTCAATCAAATATTATAAAGGGAAGCCCTAGCCTCAATGTGGTTCAGGTCTTTCTGAATCAATAGGGACCGGAAGACAATGAAACGGGTTAAGATAAAGGTTGATCAGGGATAAGTTCGTTCCCTGGGAGCGATTAGAAATGAATGATTTAAACCAGCTGATGGCACTGTAAGAGGATATCGATAGAAGGATGGAGTAATAAAGGAAATTGAATGCCTTGGTAAAGTCTAAGAGGATAAAGATCCTTGACGGATTGTAGGTCTTGTGTGATTTTGGTAAGAGTTGATTGGATGGAAAATCCTGGTGAGCACTTAAGAACTTTATTTATTGGAAGAATAAATGAGTTGTATTTGCGATAGTTTCCACAACTGAGCTAAGGCTTATTTTGCTTGTTTAATTTTTGTCGACATATTTATTTGACCCACTGCTTTTGGATACCAAGCTCTTAAGGTAGGTGACATATTCCACTGTCTCTATTTCTTTTCCTCTTATGCGAAGCAGATCCTGTTTATTGCTGTTATTTGAGCTTGTATTTTGATTTCCTCATATTTAAACGCGTTGCACCTGTGGCCTTTTTCAGGTCTTCCACCTTGTCTAGTATATCATACATTTGTGGAGTAATCACCATCCATATGGTACAGATTTTCCAATTTAGTAATCAGAGTCAACTTGCGTTCTCTTTTCAGCTTTTTTCCAAGACTTCATCTACTGCCTGGATAAATGGAAGATTGCAGCCTGGTACTCCAGATTTAAATTAAAATGGGTTTGCGTAATGGCTAATTTGCTATAGAATCTACCAATGAATCCTTATTAAATGAATTGTATGATGCATATGATCATTGTATGGATCCTTTTTTTTCCATGTCACTCCCCAGATGTATTCTCTATTTAGTTTTTCAAGGGACCGGCATTCTTGTGACTGTTATAAGATTATTTGCACAGCATTTATCAAATCGGTGCAGGATCTGTTACTCCAAAAGTCGAGCTGCTCTTACCTGATTTTTGGTACAATTTTCTTCTTCAGATGGTTTAAAAAACTTTTTGTGAAGACCATGTTGGTGCATTTAATAATAGTGGGTCCCTCTAGCCCTCTTAAAATATAAAGTCATTATATTTTTTCAAGTTGTGTTACATATTTAACACCCTGAAAAAATAATAGTAAGTAAAGTCTGAACAATAATCAGAAAGACTTCCCGGCTCACTTTCTCTTTATCCATTGATTACTAAATTTAACACCAGCAGGATTTTATGCCACAACTACTAATTATTAATTAAACACCAGGAATGGTCATAAATTGTTCATTATTTCCATTAACATTCAAGTTTCTGATACTCTTCAACAAATTTTAAAGTCGTTTTATCATTCCAACACAACATCCACTAATGACCAAGACTAAATAATTGTGTTCAGATTTGTCAAGTTAATTAGAAGTAGCGCTTAACTAAACAGTTTTACTAAAGTACTCGACTAAATGTTAGTTTACGTAAACAATTACTGGACCAAATATTATACAAATGTGATCGAGGTTTAATTTAATTTATTTCACTTTAAAGTTCCATAATGACAAATTATTAATTATTTTTAATGCAGTATTAAATACATTTGTCTCATACCATCCAAATTTGTTGACCATTCAAATTTGTTTATTTAGATACCCAAGGATGGGGTGTCAGCCCTCGAGGTGCTGGTTACCTGTTTGGATCCGACGTAGTTGCCCAATTCAATGTATCCAATGACATTGACATGATTTGTCGAGCACATCAACTTGTCATGGAGGGCTACAAATGGCATTTCAATGAAACAGTTCTTACAGTCTGGTCAGCTCCCAACTATTGCTACAGGTAATGTTAGCTAACATATTTTTTAATCTTTACCATGTTCGAAATTTCAGAAAGGTTTTATTTGTATCAATTAATACAACATGTGATTTATTAGATTGCCCAAATATTAGGATTCAGAGCGCAAATGTCTTGGAGATAGTTGACAGATCATTTGATGTCATGAAGGGCACATTTCTGTACCTTGCTAGAACTGCAGCAAATTATGAGCTTTCATTTAACCTAGCAATGACAGAATATATCACATACAACATAAATTAGTTTTGAGTAACTGGAGCTATTGCATAAAAATGTGTAGTTAATTAATGAGTGTTGATGAATTTGTTTATCTTGGTACTCGGGTAAATCCCTATAACAACATGCAGCCCAAGATAAACAGGAGAAAAATGGCTGCATGTAGAAATCACTTTACACTATTAATACAGTAATTAATAGCACTTGCCTTTTGATGCATGAAAAAAACACTGTATGTTTAATATGTCCAGTTGAATTTGGTTGCAGAGTCTTGCACCCTATGCTCTTCCTAAGTTCCAGCAAAAATTTATGGAGTATTATTCGATGGAAAATCATGGCGGGGGATGATCAATTGCTGACTAGCTGTTGTATTTAATTTAACTCTATTAAGTTAAAGAGACTTCAAAGGCATGGGTCGCTGTGTGAGACACGAAAAAGTCATGCTTCTTGTCAAGCAACTGTTATGGTGGCTGGCTCTTACCTCTCCAGCTGGCTCTTCACCCAGTCCATTCTTGGCACTATAAAATTGAAGGGCATTGGCTGGTACCAATTATCTCAGAATGCAGATGTTGAGTAAACAGGTAGTATGGAGTATATAGTTGCCTGCTTACACGCTACCTGTTCTGAAAACAAACATGCCCACTACACTCAGGTGGTTGATAAGGATATAGTGCCTGGACCAGCCTGATGCCTTGTATTACGTGAGCTGTTTTAATGTATATAAATCAATTCACCAGTCAGGGCATTATTAATATATTTTACCTGATAATGAAAACCCTCAATTAAATACTTACTTCAACCTCTTGGGGTTGTAAGTCAAGATATGACGACTGGGGACTCCAAATAACCTTTAATTTTGTACTCACTGTTTGCCCTTGAACTAAGTACAGGTGCCAGGTTTAGTTAGTCGATAGGAGATGTCATCGTCAATGTGTTCTTCTATCACGTGCTTCAAGAATGGGATATAAAAAGGATCTCGCCCTTTAATGCTCCCAACTCTCAGCCATGTCTGTAGGCATACATCTTCTCCTCTGTGCCTAGCTCTCCTTCCTCTTCAGCCGCTCTTACCCGAATATGCCGTATCTATTTCGCATACCTTTTATCGCTATTTCCCACTTTAACCTAAGTTCTTATCATGGATTCCTATTGGTCCTTGTTCTTATCCTCCAAGTGCAGAATATAATCTAATTATATACATATCTATAATGTTTCTTAGTATTAACTGTAATTATAATAACTTTAATATTTCTTAATATTAAGAATAATATTACAGTATATGAATCAAATAAATTATAGAGAAACAATATCTAGAGATATGTAGGGGACTCCACATAAGTTTTTAAAATATTAAATGTTGTGAAGAAACTACTTGTTATCTTCAACCAAAAATTCTTAATTTTATTTGTTCAACCATCATGTTATGGTATGGTCTTTAAATAAAAAATTGTAAATAGCTTCAAATATTGACGAATATCATTTTCCACTTAATTGTGTTCGGAACCGTGGGCGACAAAAATCAGAACATTGAATCGTAAATTTTTCCACAACTTTAGATTGCTTTAAAGCCTGAGTCAAGTAGATTAGTTCATACAGGCTCGACTTTTTTTTCATATACCTCCTCCTGCCTTTACACTTAATTCTTTTTCCAATATTGTCTTAAAAGACCGTGAATTGCAATGTATTATCGTAAATGAAATCCTAAGGGGGTGTTACATAATTTAATAAAGGAATAGTCAGTCAATAGAAACGATGATATAATAAATTATACGAACAAAAGAGTCAAATAAGGATTAATGTTATTTTAAAATCAACAATGTTTTCATGTTACAAAAGACTTTTGTTGCCTAGAAGCTTCTGTTATCCTACAATATACTTCTTGTTATAATAAATTTTTGTTTACAGCAGAAGAAAATCTAATATCGCCTTACAATCCATCACTCATGTATTATTATGCATTTTAGGTGTGGCAATGTAGCCGCCATTTTGGAACTGAACGAGCATTTACAAAGAGACTTTACCATTTTTGAAGCAGCTCCACAAGACTCAAGGGGTATCCCTTCTAAGAAGCCACAGGCTGAATATTTCCTTTGAATAATGCTGCATTCAGTGATCGATCTGTACAATACCATAAACATTCAGAAATTACGAACTTAGCGACTTTGTTATGAATTAGTTATACAGTGTGTCATTTATTTAATTTTACTGTGCATTTTATTTATTTACGTTTTAATTGAAAGCCATTTTTCCTTACATAGTTTAACATATTCACATCGGTTTTTTTGTGTAGCATCACAACAGTTGTCATACATTTGTTTTTTCTTTTGTTATATTTTATACTTTGTATAATGACTTATATGGTTAAGTAAAAACATCATGTTTAAGTAAAAACATCTTCTATTTTAACATTCAATTTTTTTTTTTATAGATATTTAATGTTGGTTTTGTGTAAATTGTATAAACATAGCCAAAATAAACATTAAATATTTTTATTTCCCCATGTACTTAGTAACAGCTTTCTTACTCATAATTTTTTGGAAATTAATTATTTTAACACTGTTATGTTTATGTTAGGGTTTAATATGTTCAGAAACCATTTTTTTTGTAAGTACAGATAATTTTTATTTGCTATGTATATCGCAACGGGAACAATTATATACCTAATTGAATAATTATTGACTTATTAAATTGTGATATTTTTATGGTTTTAGGATGTTTTCTTAAATAAATTGTAAAATCAATCTTGGCAGTTAAGGATGTTATATGTTGAAATAAACTCTGTTTACTTTTTATTAGATAATGTACTTTTTATTACATATTGAATATAGAGAATTAGGTATCATATTAAAATATGTTCCGGATATAGCTTGATGAAATCAGTTGTTGTATATATATATATATCACCAAAGAGAGGGACACTGTTTTCATGTAATATGAACTCTGATGGTGTAAACATTATGGCATGATAGACACTTTTATCGTTAAGGAAAAAATATTTGGCAGCAGCCTTTCTAACTGATTTAAGTAGATTTTGATATTTGTATTGTATGTAACATTATGATGTGTATTTTTAATGAGAAAATACTGAGATGTTATGTGTTTATTAATAAAAGTGTTTTAAAAACTTATTTTATATAATTCCATCTATTATTTTTTATTTCACTCCAATATTTATGTTTTCTACATCAAAACAATACTTTAAGTAAAATATATAATTGGAAATTGTTTTTTTCCTATATAAATAGATTAAATCTTTAATTTATTATGACTGTTCATGTTATATCCATTTACTCTTTTTATTTATTTTGATTACAATAAAATTTTGAAACTTTTTTCTGTTTTTATATAGCCTGCCAAATCTTCAGTTTCATTTAATCTAAACCTTCTGTTAAATAGTAAGTAATAAGGGTTGGCAATTTACTTTTTGGGCTATCACAAAAGGCATTAGAAAATTTCTGAAATCATACTTAATTGTTTCTTACTTCGCAATTGGCTTTAATTTTTATTGAATTCACTAAATAGGGATTGCATGCACCATCTGGTGACTTAAGGAATTCCTTTAAAGAAAGTCTGTTTGTACTTGATGTAACATAAATTGTCTCTTCTAAACAAAAAAAATAAATACATTTGTGGTTCTGCACATAGCTAAACTTTCAAGAGAACTGGTGTGAGCAAATGGATCTTGCCATCCTGTCAGTCAACTGTCTCCATTTCAGTTTTTTTTCAATTACACATAGGAACAGGAAACTGACCTGAGAGCTAAAAGGATTTTGTAATACACATCTCCGGTCAGTCACTGGACAGCCATTGCTTTATACATGAAAATATGAAGTTGCAAAGTTTGGTGTTACATTTAACGAGAAAACATACAGTTGAAATTTTGATACAATGTTCAATTCTTCATCAAGTCACAAATTTGTATTGTGAGAGAGTTAACTATGTTCTTGTCTTGATTCATTGTTCAGATTTAGCTATTCTCACAATTATTGCGTAGTGCATTAAGTCGAAGAGTATATATGGTCTGGGATATTTTTGCAGCGTTGTTGGTTTCCGGCTATACTTTAGGATGGGAGTGTCAGCGGCATTAACGATAACCTTGGTTAGAAAATCTACCTGTAGATACACTTCCTCTGTAGTGCTGAGAACAGGGACCATATGTAATGGAGTCGGAGGTCATTCCACTGTCTTTTTCTAGGTATAGTTGCTTTCTCCGCTTGCTTCTTCTTGAGGTCCACTGCGGGTCGGGTAGGGGCAAGACTTGTACGAGACCACCACTGTTGGAGCACTTTGCTTCTTGTGCCTTGTTACATTCATTTGATGCGTGATATTGCAAGAAATGGAACGGAGTTTTGAAATTGCTATAGTGTTTTAGTTAAATGTACCACAGAAATTTAGAGAATTCGAGAACATAACTTTTCGAACTGCGACCACTGTGAGCTCAAAATCTCGATAGATTCCATTTTGGCGTTCAATAACGCAGTCTCAATACAAGCGTTTTTTTTGTTGAATGGTTTCAGTCCAAGTTTTAAACTTTGGTCAGTTTTCAAATTGCAATCACCTATAACATTAGTTAACTTGAATTCCATGCAGGTTAGCTTTCTACAAATGTTGAGCCTATTTTTAATTTCGTTAAGTGTGCAGCACAAATAATTTGGTGTCTTTGAGGGTGTCAGCTTTTAAAACACACCCAGATACTCGGTCAGTTAATGTGATTCTTCTTTTAGGAATGCATAATTAACATTGTATCAAAATTTCAACTGTATGTTTTATCGTTAAATTAAACGCCAAATTTTGCTACTTCAATTTAAATTTTCAGGTATTAAGCAACGGCTTTTGAGCCAATGACCAAAGTTGCCTATTCAGATGAGGATCGTCTATAATTTAAAATAGTTCTTAGCTGTATGTTCTTCCATTGAATGGATGCCTCACCAGCTTTTGGTCTATGATGACCTTGACAATATTGTGTATGCAATTGAACTTATAGAAAAAAACAGGACAACACCTTCATAAATCCTGCTATAATACTGTCTGCATTGTTTCTGTCATACTCATGGATTTTATTTACTTATGAATAAAGATTATTACTGTTAATAATACTTTTAGGGTGGTCATTTTACCCTTTTCATTATGAATAACCTTAATTAGGACATTAAACCTAAACAATATAGAAGCGTCCACCTGGATAATTCGCTCCCCCCTCCTAATAACAACTGAAAGTTTTATTCATGACACATTATTTTTTAATGCGATGAATTGAAAGACCTAGTTGTAAAAAATAAAATTATGAGGTGAGTGTCTCAGGAGAAATTGTTTTAGTACGTTTCTTTAATATTACTTGACGTACCAGAGATTATTCACATATCATTTAGTGGGCATTGTATTAATAATTGATTACTTAAAACATATTAAATCTCGATGAATGTTTCATACTTCTTTTAAAAATGTAATGGTCTAATTTTTTCAAAAGTTCCAATATTCAAAATTTTATATTTTCATTACCGGGCAGATTTAATTTCACCAGGGAATAGAATGTAAAATGGTGTTACAATTGATGAATCAAAAATGGTAAAACTGTTAAAGGTAAAGAAGCGGTGTCACATGACCTCATGACGTCATATACACAGTGAAAATGGCCGACGTCGATCTAAACATTGACAACTTAATTCAGAGACTTCTCGAAGGTATTTCATATTTTCTTACATTCTAAATGCCTTTCGTCAGTTGCAAATATGTTTGTTTACATATTATTTCATTACTCAAATTATTTCTATGCTCTTATTGCTACATACACTTGTGGCAACACAACCCTCCATTTCTAGTTGCACATTTTAGATTGTTTCTGTGTGACGATTTCTATAATACTGGATATTATAAATCAATAACACCTCTGACCAAGGATACTAGGCATATCTTATTGTTAATTGAAATGTTTCTCAAACATGATACTTCACCCAACATAACCTCAAAACAAGAAAACAGCTCCCAGTGTACTTTGTAATTATTCTCTTATCAATTACAGTTCGAGGATGTCGGCCTGGAAAAATTGTGGCGATGACAGAGTCAGAGGTGCGTGGACTCTGTCTAAAATCGAGGGAAATATTCTTGCAACAGCCAATCTTGTTGGAATTAGAAGCACCGCTGAAGATTTGTGGTGAGAAAGTTGTTTTTTATAATTTAAACTTTGCCCACAATCTATTTGATAACGGACTTTTATCTTATCAATGGACAAATTTTACAGTATTTTTATGTTTTATCAAAAGCATCCTTAACTTAACATATTTGGGTACAGGAGAAGAAAATCTGATGCATGTAAAAAATCCTAATATGTAATACAAATTTAACTTTATAATTTAAATTTAAAACTTTATGTGAACTGTAAATTAATTATCTTAAAAACTAATAACTTTTATATTTATACCATTTTTGTGATTCTTATTAATTAAGCTAATTTATTTTTAACTCTTCAATTTATATTTTATTTATTGAAATTACATAATATCTAGTAACCATATTGTAAAACTTCGTGCTTTTATTATACATCAAGAAGATCTTTTTATCTTCCAGTATTCAAAACTTAATTTTTTTATTACCTGTCAGGTTTAATTTCACTCGGGAATAGAATGTAAAATGGTGTTTTAATTAATAAATCTTCAATATTATAACTGTTTTAAGAGAAATATTGTCCCCATAAAATATTAAATATTAAGGAGTGGAAAAGGACAAACAGTCTGAAGTGCCAACTTATTACAATTTGTATAAAACTATAAATAAATTGGTTACCTTCAACCCATATTACACAAAACAGCTTTATAACCTATACATCATTGAGTGTTCTGTAAATTCTCTATTCATGTAAAATTATTTGTAAAAATCAAGTTCAGAAGACCTATCTTCTTATTGAACTAACTCTGATTATTACTTGTACTAAATTAATAAAGTTGTTGCTTAATGTGACATTACTTATCAGTAATACATACAGATTTCGCAACAAACTGCCCTAAGTTCACTTGATATTTTTCTTATCAAAAGGATTGTAATAACCATTCTTTAAGTATTAACCTTTATCTTGTAGCTTCGAACACCATAAGTTACCATACACCTTATATCTATGTAATATTTATTGTATTTCACTTTTCTTACTAGAGGTTAATAAAGAGTGGGTTTGCTTAGTTGTGAATTACGAACTACTTCACTTATTGCACTATGTGTGCAACATATTTATAAGGAGATTGTACATCTAATTATCATTCGGCTTTATGTAACCTATGCTTACTAATTAAATTCTTTAAAAGGTTGGAAAAGTTCACAGACTGCTAACAATTGAACAATATCCAAGGAATGGTGATATATTTGTTCTTAAAGACTGTGCCACTAAATCAATTGAATTAATAGACAAAGTAGCTTAACAGACTCGTACATTGTAACATAAATGTAGTGAATTATAGTGAGGTAAGCTCATGTTACAAGAAAAAATAAAGATATTGGTGACAATCATCAAAGAACAAGTGTATTAATGTATAGTAAACTGATAATGAAAGTACTTAAGAAAACATATTAAGAATCTAATTAAGGTTGCATAAATAAATATTAATTGCATAGAGCCTGGAGAAAAACCAAGACCTGTACTTCTTTAATTTTATTTCTTTAATTAATAGTTAGTTGAGCACCCTAAAAATAATGTAAGAAAAAAGAAAACCTCTCTAGAGTATAGAACTGTTTCTTTTAACTTGATAAATCTCTTGAAGATAAGTAAGATAACAGGAAATTATCTATTACTTAAAAAAAATTTTAAAACAAAGATTCCTCGGTTACATGCAGAAAGAGGATCTTCATATGTCATTAAGAACATTTAAGAGATGAAAAAATTGTAAGGTTAGCTTCCAAGAAGAAAGAGAACCTAATACAAAATAGAAGAACAATTATCAACGTTTTACTAAATCCAACCAAAATCAGATTCAACTAATGCCTGATTAAAAATTATAATTTGTAACGTTCACGGAATCAAAAAAATTTCTTGATAGTAATGCTTATAACCTGGACTATGGCCTGATTATATTTGTGAAGCTTATTGCACTTAAGAAATTTCCTGCCCCTTCTGAATGGAAGACTAGTTATCAATGAGTTTTCCAACCATTAAAGAAAATAAATATGGTAAAGGATCTAGAGGACTCCTCATCGGCCATCTGAATAGATGATGCAACAAACAATTAGTTGGGAAACATTTGTATTTCAGGGGTTTTAGGGTCTTTATGAATGGTGTTCGACCTGCTAGCCTAATTTGTATCAGTCAGCCATATTTATTTGTTATATATTCTAATATAATACGGGGACTGGAAAGTAGTTTCAGTTTTTACATTAAATTTAATCACATAAATGTTTAACAAGTTTTTTTTTAACCCCTTGACATACAAATAAAATGCGCGTTGACGCGATATATATTGTGAAGATAATGCGATATGGCCAAAAAACGTTTACAAGGGATATTTTTTGAAAATATGGGTGTTTCTAGTATTTTTCACTTTGACCAATACATATCTGTTGTTATGTTTTTTATCTAACTTGATTATTTATAATTTATTATCTGAGGTTTTAAAGGTTCTGTTAATATAAAAAAGAATTCTGGCAAAAGGAAAATTATTTAATTATAAAATGATTCATTAATTTATATACATAAGCCCGTCTGTGACAAAATTACAATGTTCAAACAAATTTTCTATTTTACCTTAATATTTATGTCCTTTTCTCTTCTTTCTTCTTCCGCGAATTGAGAGGGGGAAAACATCTTTAACAAAACAGGATCAAGGCACAACTGCAGCAGTTGAAGAACCTAATAGTATACTGCGTGGCATTTGCCGAAGAAAGTTCTTACCGTCTCGGAGACGTCAAAGTCTACAATCACGCATGAAATGAATGACATCTCCCAGATGTCATTGTATGTCAAGTGGTTAATCAATGACGTAATCACCCTCGTTATCGACAACCTTTTGCC
Organism: Acanthosoma haemorrhoidale; assembly: GCA_930367205.1. Lineage (NCBI taxonomy): Eukaryota > Metazoa > Arthropoda > Insecta > Hemiptera > Acanthosomatidae > Acanthosoma > Acanthosoma haemorrhoidale. Next base: position 35,915,837 of record OV884011.1, read on the forward strand.
ATCTAGTGTGCGAATTTTCAATGCCGGACCGATAAAAATCAATTGGTTACTGAGCAAAATATCTAGAGACGGCATTTTGGACATCATCCAAATTTGTAAATTTTTTAGTGATCAGAATAAATTGAAATTCGAGGGCTCAATATTGGGCGAGTATGGTGGGTGAGACTGGAGATGGAAAATGGGTCCTCTATGATAATCCAAAAGGCAGTGTCTCTGATAATGATACACCTAAGCCAGGTTTACACCCCAATAAGGCGTTTTTGCGTGTTTGGTGGAGTATTCACGGGGTCGTTCATTTTGAAGTGCTGAAACCTTGACAAACTGTGAATGCAAACCTTTTCTGTGAACAATTGGATCTAGTAAATCAATCTTTAATTTTAAGAATGCTCAGCGATTGTCAACAAAAGGCGTTATTCTGCAACACAATAATGCAAGACCGCACTGCGCTAGACGAACCCTGCAAAAAATTAATGAATTGGGGTGGGAGGTATTGCCTCACTGCATGCCTGATTGTGCCATCAGATTTCCATTTATTCCGATCGCTACAACATTTTCGAAGTGGCAAAAAAATTTTAAATTTGGATGATGTCCAAAATGCCATCTCCAGATATTTTGCTCAAAAAGCAATTGACTTTAATAGATCTGGCATTGAAAATTTGCACACTAGATGGCAAAAAGTTGTTTATAACGAGGGTGATTACTTCATTGATTAAAACCAAAAACTTGTTAAAAATTTATTTGTTTCAATTTAATGTAAAAATAACGACATTACTTTCCGGTCCCCCTAATACTACTGTTTCAAGAGTGATTAGGAGCTATTTGTGTGATGTTATGTAGCTTTATGGTGTAAGCTTATGTATTTATATTTCTATATATTTATTGCTGAAATTTATAATTTTGTATAGAGCATATATTTCATAGGGAAACAAATAAATGATATTGCGTCCGTTTTGTTTTTGTGGAAAATTAATATTTTATATTGAGTGCTCATGTTGTATGTCAAGTTATTGACTCCTTTTTATAGGGCGACAGCAGTAAGTAATCAAAAGTAATAATTCTGACATACATAGGAACAGATCACAAAGTTATTACGTTCCTGCCTAATTTTTATCAGTTTTCTGAAAAAATAACAAAAAATTCCACTCCTTTAGGACACATTTATCCACCTCTATAAGAACTAAGAGAGAAGGTTGATAAGCTTGTTTAAGAGCATTTCTCCATAGTTGTGATTTATTGAACTACTTATTATGTTACTTGAACAATTATAAAAATATATCCTTCTTTTATTTATTGGCATACATAAAATATCCTTTAGCACTTGAGATCACTGAGAATAATAAGAATATGCACCTGCTTATGATGTTGTTGTCTGAGGATACTTCTTTTTATGAGGATTTATTAACCCTGTATAAATAAATATGGAGTTAATTTAAAGACTTCTAACATTAATGGTATTACTAATATTTATTGGAATATTACTCTTTGAATGGTTCAATCATATATTTTAACTTCATTGGTTGATTCATGTTTTTGATTTGTAGGTGATATACATGGGCAGTACACAGATCTCCTTAGGCTATTCGAATATGGCGGCTTTCCCCCTGAAGCCAATTATCTCTTTTTGGGTGATTATGTCGATCGTGGAAAGCAATCCCTTGAAACCATCTGTCTTCTCCTTGCATACAAGATCAAATATCCAGAAAATTTCTTCCTCCTTCGGGGGAATCATGAGTGTGCGTCCATTAATAGAATATACGGCTTCTACGATGAATGTAAGTATTATTTATTACTTGCTCCCTTCAAAACTTTATAATAAACAGTGCTTAAAATGAATACTTTACAAACTAATTTATTTAAATTTTTAAAAGGTAAAAGAAGGTACAACATAAAATTATGGAAGACTTTCACTGACTGCTTCAACTGTCTTCCTATTGCTGCTATCATTGATGAGAAGATATTTTGTTGCCATGGTGGTTTGAGCCCAGATTTGCAAGGTATGGAGCAGATCAGACGAATAATGCGACCAACTGATGTTCCAGATACCGGTAAGTTGACATTGTTTACCTTATATTTTATATTATAAGTAAATGTATATCATTAGCTTACCAATCTATAATCTGACTTGTTTTATGATGATAGCTCAGTGAAGTGTTCTGTGAATTTAATTACCTATTATCTAGAATATATTCCTCGTTTTATCATTCTATAGCTCCTGATTGTTTTCTTGGGGGGGGGGGGAATTACTCCATTTGATTTTTTAAGCCCTCTGTCCTTGGAAATAGCTGTTTCGAACAATTAAAAATCATAAGTGAGTAAAATACTTATAAAAAAATATTTGTTCCTTTGAATTTATTTTTGCGGATTACCACATTTTACGTGTACCAACCACAAGGAAAGGATTCGGAATCCAAGAAAAGTGGGTGAGTTTAATAGATAAACACACAGTAGACAATTCTAAGACCCTTTCCTTAAAAGTAAAGTCTTTCTCATCGGGCTTGGAATTAACTCATCTTATTAGTGCTTCAATTTTATAACAACATCGTGTCTTTTTTTCTATTACTATTAAATTTTCTAGATGTTTAAACTCTTATAAACCTATCTTGAGGAAAATATGTGAGATTCTAAAATTTGTTTATTTAAACTAAATATATTTTCATTCCGAGGACCCAAGTTGAGTGAAAAATTCGCCCTTTACTTTTAATTTAGAAAATAAACAATAAATATCAGTATTCTATATTACAAAAATATATTTTAAGTTGCTTTATTTAACTAACAGTGCATGGCTTATAGGGCTTCTTTGTGATTTACTCTGGTCAGACCCGGACAAAGACGTCCAGGGCTGGGGAGAAAATGACCGTGGAGTATCGTTCACTTTTGGCGCAGATGTTGTTAGTAAATTTCTCTCAAGGCATGACTTGGATCTTATCTGTCGAGCCCACCAGGTAGGTGACGCAATTAAATTTTTTTGGCTTGATTATTCTGCTATTATATGTGTTGTTCATCTTAAGTTTCTCTTATCGATTGCTATTTTAGGTCGTAGAAGATGGTTATGAGTTTTTTGCGAAGAGGCAGCTTGTTACATTGTTTTCAGCACCAAATTATTGCGGTGAATTTGACAATGCAGGTGGCATGATGTCAGTTGATGAAACTCTTATGTGCTCTTTCCAGGTATTCATCATTTTTTATATTTTACAAATCCCCTTATAAATGTTCACAGTTGATTGAATTTATATTTCATTTATAGCAATATTTATAAGTAATTTTTGAAATAGTGAATAATAAATGATGGTGAAACTGTGAACATAGCAATGTTAGTAACCTTTTTTGTTTAAATTGTTAGTAAGTTTTATGTTTCATCCAACAAATGGAATCACTATTTCATCACAGGCCCTTCATTTCAGGTTGAAAGGGAAAAGTCAAGAAATTTAATATGTACTAAACAAGAACATATTCAATAACCAACCCCAATAAACCTTGAGATTTTAAATACAGAGATAAAAACTTTGATAAATTCTATTGTAATATTCTGATCTCATTTATTAAAATATTAGCTTGATTTTTTTTCAGAAATTAATTATTGATACAAAGAAACAAATATTAGCTATAATCACAATATATTTATTTTAAATTTAAATTGAACTACACAGTTTTTGTAAGGGGAAGGGGGGGGGGTGAAGGTGGAAAAAAAAATATAGTAACTGAGCAGCAGTTATTATTGATTTATTATAACAAATACTTACATATAATTCCAGACTTTCAGGAGTAGACTCATCCATCACTCACGGAAAATCCCTACTGACTTGGCCTACTCAATTTTTGGCAACCAGAAAAATTATTAATTTTTAAAAAAATATACAATAAAAAACTTGTTCTTATTACATTAGCTTCATCTATCATGGTACGTCTCCCATCCATCCCATGGGGGTCCAGAATATTAAACTGATTTCCAGTATTGCTATACTTCCATTCAATATACAAAGCAAACTGCAAAAATCACAGATTTCACATTGACTGACCCCCACCCCCAACATATAAGTTGTTAATTTATCAATTAAAGGCTTAAATGTGTGGTATGATTTATATAGGCCGTTCCCAAAGGTACTGCAATACCAGGTCAACCCGTGACAGAAGTGAAGCCCCTATAAAAATATAAGTGTGATTTTGAAAATGCCAAAGAATACGTTTAATCGAATATTTAAAAACTAAGACTAATAACATTCAAAAATGTATATGCTTACAATTATATGAAATATCCTTACTTAAAAGAATTTCTATTGGTACTGTGAGAAGTAACATGATTAAATGTTCCATAAAAATTCATTGTGGATTGGCTGGATCAGTGTCATATGAAAAATACTGATCACGTGTTCATTTCAAGAGACATTATTCACCTAGGTCTCTTTAGTCCCCTACCTACCTCACATGGGAACTGATTTTGCTTCGTTTTTCCCAACCAAGGACTCTGTTATTTGATAGTCAAATTTTTTTTCTCCCTATGACAAATAAATTCTCCTTATTTAATAACAAATAATTATTTGATGTTTTTTAATTTATATTACTGCCCAATCACAAAATTTAATTCTTGAATAGGCAAAGCTTTTTATGATAGGTATTGCCAGTGGTGTCACTTTTTTTACTCTGAAACATATCATCTCATTTATAGTTATAATATGCATTTTTCTGCTTACTATTTCTAGATTCTCAAACCAAGTGAAAAGAAAGCTAAGTATCAATATGGCGGGTTAAACTCTGGCCGACCTTCAACACCTCAAAGGAATCCACAAAAGAAAAAATAAATATTTTTAGGTAAATATTTCATTTTAATCTTATTCTATGATATGTACATTTATCTGAAGCCCTGATAATAAACAAAAATGTATGGAATACATGTATAACTTTATTAATTACTGCATTAAGACAAATAACCTTTATAAATTTTAGAGTCACTGTACAATAATACCATTACTTATTACCGATAATTTGCGATGGTCGATTAAACATGCAAATATATTAAGATTCACAAGGTCTGTTTTGCAATTTCCTCCATTTGCAAATTTCAAGTCAACAAATTATTAAATTTTGCTTTGCTTTTTTGGCTCATAAGTCGTTAAAAGTAGAATATTCTTGTAACCAGTTTTTGATCCAGGTTCTTACTTCCAGATTTTTATTTTATTTTTTTGAGTGAATTTTCATTAATTTCAATGATCTTTAGTTACTCCACTTAATCGAATTTATTTTAGTTTGGTTTACATTGATCCCATTCCTCTCAAATTTGCTTGGACTAATGAATCAACCTCTCCGACTTCTGAGAGTCTAAAATAGCATATTTGAGATCCCACAAAATAGTACAACCTTTTGAAATAAAGCTCAAAGGCTGATGCCCATATATTTAAGACATCAATTACCGCTGGGTGAAATTTAATATACAAAATAACTTGAAGTGGAGGAAAATATAAATAAAAAAATTGTCTAGATCACATGATATTTATTGAACCAATAGCTAGCCACACGCAAATGGATTTTTCTGATGGACCAAATCTGTGGATTCTCCCCAATTAAAGTATATATTAAAAATATATTTCCCGTTAAAGTACAGGCCTTCTTCATCAGATTAGTTTTTTCAAATTCAAAATGTATGGCATAAATCAGCCGATTTTTTTGAGCAGATCTGCAGGCCAGAACTTTTTTTGTGCATGTTGGAAAGTCTAGAGAGAAGGACCGCGGTTTCAGTGTTGTAGGTAACTGCGTTATGGTCAGTAAAGTTTTCATTTGTTTCATATTGTGGAGTAGATTTATATTGACGAAAGGATTAAGGTTTAAAAAAAAATAGTGACTTTATTAATACATATTTCTTTTTATTATATTAGCTGTTGAAATTAGAAATACCTTAATTTAGGGACAATGGAACAAATGAATAAATTAGATTCTGTCTATTGAAAAAAAAAAGACTTAAAAAAAACAATTGAAAGAAATAGTGTTTACTAGCATTCTAATAGAGTAAATAAATACATAAATGAATCATCATTTAGATAGTAAAATAAGTATTATACAATATTAAGTTAAAAAAATATATATTAGTGGTGGTTACTTCTTTATAAATTATAAATATATAGGTAAATTTAAAGACAGTGAAATGTTTGAAGTGATTTATAATCAAAAATCTAATTAAAACACTATTGGTCCAAAAATATTAAATATAAGCTTATAAATATACATATGGTCCCGAAAAGAATGGAAAAATAAATAAATAAATAGATGAAATTTAAAATCTAACAGGCAGGTTTTTTTTTCTTAACATTTTCATGTGAGCCATACTGCAACTTTTCTTTATTTCTCCTACTGTATAATCCACTATTAGGGCTAGTCAATCATTCTTTTATAAATAATATTTCAAGAGTCGTAACATTCCACAAAATGGGACATAGCCAATAAGTACAAATAACAATAGATTTGTTCCTTCATCCCAAACTTCATTACAATGGTTAAATGGGACTTAGTCCTTAATGTCCTAAATAAATGAGAGAGAAAAGTTTTGATTATTGTTTCAATTGTTGTTTGTTTCGACCCCTGATGACCGACAACAGTAAATAATTTCAACCTAACAGCAGGAAATATGTCGATTGTATCACTCCTGTAATACTCACTAGTAATAATCAAAGGGTTGGTTCAAGGTTTTCTATCTCGCTTTAGAGGTTTTTCTGTGTTCAGTACTTGTTAGCCTCTCACTTAATATCTAGACACATTTTAACACTTGAACAAACAAAAACATGTGATTTGGTTTCTAGTAAACAAGGCACTTACAACACTATCAATATCACAGGCACTATATATAATTTTTATAGCTGTGTAACAATTAAACTACAAAAAAAAAAATCACTGAACTTATTACATACCACCAGATGTCAAAGTTCATTAGGCAGGGAAGATTAAAGTGAGGTGGGTCAAATAGCCATGGATTTTCCGAGAAGGTTCTTCACATCTTAGCACTACGATAAATCTAAATAATGACATACTGCCGTTTGAAATAGAAATCACAGTAGACCACTGAAATGTACCAGAGCATTGTTCTTTCCAATTATTATTAGTTAGATTAGTTCTAACCGAAAATTATGAGATGAATTTACCAAGCTGAGAAGATATCAATATTATGCAAAAAATTGCATATATACACAGTGACAGGGAGGATATCGGTGGCCAGGACTGTCAGTCCAACTCTACGTGTATGGTGAGTTGGCCTCAGTCCCGCCCCTTCCACATCCATCACTGGCAGCTATCTGCCCCTAACTTAGTTCGCAGGCTTTACTGTTTTCCTATAAAAATCTATTTGTGTGTGGCTAGCTAATCGATTGATATTTATAAGTTAACATGATAAGAAAATTAAATCATATGTTAATACTATAATGAATAAAGGTCAAAACTCTGATAAGAAAACAAATTACTATGACTTTCTTCAAAATTAAGAATAACGATTATTTAATGATTTAAAAGAAATTCAATTACAACTTGTTCCAACATGAAATTGAATAAATTGCCAAAATGTTATATTTAATCTCCTATTACATTGAGAGCTCTTATTAATCTTCTTAAACTATCAAATTAATTAAAAAAAAATACAAATAATTAGTTTTATTTGTGTGACCGATGTTCGTGAGACGCTCTCATTTAGCAAAGTTGTTTGGTATAGAAGACAAGCTGGCCGGAAGTAGGTACAGTTTGATCGGTTTCAAACTCTGCAAGTCTATAGACGTCGGCAGTCCAATTTCCTCAAACTTGAAATCATAAATGCAAATGTTAAGCGTTAGCATATAATAATTAAGTTTATTTGCTTTGCTAGTATGGTTTTTTACTCTTATCAATTGTAAAATATAATTAACTCCTTGTTCTGAATATTTAAATTCTGTATGTGAAACAAAGGTGCTTTTTAATTATCCACATTATATAAAAGTTATCAATCATGTAGTTTATTATCAGCATAGTTTAAACATTCTTAATATAGACACTGCTATTGATTTTCCTCATCTGTATTATATTTTATTTTCAGAACTCATTTGATGCGTTTATGTTGGCTAAGATTATCAAGGAAGGTTTTGATTTGGAGTATTTATGATATGAGAAGGAACTTAAGTGAGTGAACGATCGGATAAAGGCAATTGATAGTTTTATTTATATGATAAAGGATACCAAAAGTAATCCATCTTGACTCCTTTTTTTCCTTCTTTCATTTTTTTTTTACACAAATTGTAATTCTTATGATTATATTATGCATATATATACATATATATATTATAAACATTGTATTTAAATGAAAGGAAGTTGTGTGCTTAAAGATTAGACACGTTTAACTCCTTGTATTTTTAAGTGATATATATTGTAAGGGGAAAAGTCCCACAACATTATACTTGTCTTATGCTCTTTTTCCCCTGAAAAAAAAAAATACATACACTGTTAATATCGTTTTGTGTTTTACGCTTAGTAATGTAATGTATTAAAAATTATCCTCTAGTTTTTTGAAAACTGGGAAATGTTTTTTTTTGTTCTGCTGTATTTGTTGACGAGACAAAAATTTTTCGATTTTATTGTTCGAAGATTTGAATGTGAACTATTGTTGTACCATATAATTACCATTGTTATAGTTCTTATAACTGGGCATATTTTCAATAATTCAATTTTAACATGTTGGATAACATAACAGAATATATTTTATTAGACTTAAGTATATTTAGTATATATTTGTTGTGATTGTCATATGAGGCTGTTTATTATAGAAATCCGTTCTAAGGAGTTTATTTTTAATAACTTGTGAACAATAAAGATTAAGGAAGGAAGGCTCATTACCAAACCTGTGAGAGCCATAGTTTGTTTTTATTCCTCCTGTTATGTACATAAAGAAGTTTTTATTATTACAATTTGCTTCTTGACTCACAGAAAATCGTTTTAGACGATTTTAGAGTATAAACAACTTGTGTTTTTTTTTTAAAAAGGATGTGAAACCGTATGAACAATTATATATTATCATTATCGTTTAAAATGTTTTTAATAAATGAATATCTTTGCTAGACTTATTTTATGAGTTGTGCATTAACTTAAAATTTTAATAGAAATAGTTCACATTCGTTTCTTTTTTTTTAATCATTTTTACATTAGATTAATGTATTTGTTGGCTGTCCCGTAGTAAGATGTTTCATTTTTGTACATTAATCTCTTATCAAATCGTAATTATTGTTGTGGGCAAAAAGTCAGGGTATTTTCTTGTATAATTGTTTTATTCCCCGGTTTAATATATGTTTAGTTTATTTCGGCCATAATAATTATTGTTAGTGATCTTAAAGGTTGAATTCGTTTTTATCGATTAGTCCTTTTGTTCTGCAGTGAATGTAATCTGGTAAATTCTTGATAAGATTTTCAGAACTCATAATTACTATTGATGCACTGTTAGCTATTAATTAAGATCTAGCTGATAGCCAAGAGTGGAAAAGTCAATATCTTGGAGGATTAGGCCATCTATAGCATGTGGACTACTCTCAACTTCTATGTTAATTATGTTTTTCTTGAATAAGATAAAAATAAAAAAAAATTGACCAATAACAAAAAATATAAAAGCCTTCTGTCTTTTTTCAAAAAAATTGTTTTTTTTTTCCACATTTATTTTATTCATGCGTTTAGTACTTCAGTTTAATCAAAATTTTCTTGCCAGTGATTGGTTTTAAATGTTATAGTTATTAATTATTGCAGGTATTAATCCACGATATGGTTAAGAATATGACTCATGTTTAATTTTTTTTACCGACATTTGATCCAACTGTTGTTGGATCGATCTAGTTTAATATGATTGTTACTTTTATTCTCATTGAACAAATCTGTTGAAGGACCGTTCTATAACTATCCTTTATTTTATTCCGGCCAATATTATTAAGTGTCCTTTCTCCTTCTAGGCAATATATACTGGTACATAGAAAACTTATATATATATATATAAATAAATGCAGACAGTGGACCCATAAATAGCATTTTGAGTCCGCATATTTTGTGGATGTAAATACATATATTCACTCATATATTGTGGAAAAATTCATAGTAAAACAAAAAGTATATTTTTATGTAGGAAAGCTCAAGGATATTTTCTAGATTGTGTAATACAAACTGTTGTAAATATAATTCTGTGTTAGTCGGCTTTAAGTTGAAAGTTCATCAAGAGACATATTTGGTTATAAATTAATCCTTTTCCAAATATTGTATTTGCTTAATATTTGCATATAAACTTCAAACCTCCATTTATTCTACATCTTAATTATATTATAGAAAATTCAGTGCTCTCCTGTTTGTTGTTTACCACCTGGGACTTCAGGTTATCTATTTTTAAGTAATAAGAGCAATTTATTTACTTAATGTTTAAATGTGACATTAAATGTACCTGTTATATATGTGAAAAATGTCCAAAATTTCAGAATAAAATTTATCCTTGGATAAGCCATTATATAGGACTTTATTCAGTATTGTCTATTTTTCTGCACTGTTTAATGTTAAATGTAAATACATATTTCTGCCAATGTATGCTCTTTTATTTTATTTTACACCTCAATAATTAATGTTGCATTATTTTTTATATGTGTCTAGTACTCTGATGCTTATTTTATACTGAAGTTTATTAATTAATAACAAGAAATTAACATACTTTTAATCCAGTACATCAAAACTTCAAAAGCTTTGACATAAAACAAGAAAAAAATGATAAAACTATTTGGGAAGTTTTGAAACCTACTAGCAATGAAAAATCTGATAAAATAAACAAATCCCAACTTCTAGTTGTATCTATTGGGCTTGTTCATTACAATTTATCATCCTTTTTAGGACCTGACAACCCACCCAATCAACCAGTTAACATATGATGGCCTAACAAAGCATTTAACACAAATGTTGCCCCCTCCACATAACGTATCTCTTTCATCAATACATATCAAAAGAATCGATAGCGGAATACATAGCATTACTTTAAAGGGATCTTTCTGACTCAATTTTCCATTACATATAAATGTGACCAAAACATTTTATTTAATGATTTATTTTAGTTCGTTCGTGGTTTGAAAGACAACTGGATTAGAGAGCAGCTATTACAACCAGATGAAAACCAATTCACCTAAATTCTTTAAAAGGCCCCAGTGTCGGAGGCTGCCCGATTTGAATCAGCAGTGTTGAAATCAAATTAAACTGGTGTAAATAAACAAGAATACAAGCCATTCACATTCTCACCCATACACTACAATAGTTCCAAGACTATTTGACGATAATTATTTTTGTTCAGGATCTAGACAGTTACCGAACTAAATCTGAATTACAACACTGTACACCTTCAAAACAGAGATTTTACCTCAATTAGAAACATCTAGGAATCAATAACTATAAATAACTAAGGAATCCATTCACTGTTTAAGTAGCTCTCATAAAGGTAGTCAATTATTATAAATCTATTTTGCTCAGCATGCAGTAAACGCAGGCTCTCATGCAACAGAAACTTAACAGGAGTCCATCACAGTGATTCCCAAAACTGAAATGTACGAGCACTCGACAAATTTAATTGCTCATGATAATTTTTTTATATACTCAGGTAGAACACCTCAACATTCTAAAGACTCAGAAAAATATTTTGTTACATTAAAAATCTAAGGCCAATATCAAACATTTGAAGTTGATTTAGGGTGCAATACCCTCTTGCCTGAACAACGTTATCAACAGCTGAATTTTCAAAACTCACTGAAACCAACTGGAATTGAAGGGTTTGCTGCAAAAAGGAGGTAGCTCCAATTTTTCCATTTGTTGGGAAACGAAACAAAACGTTTAAAAAATTCAAATTTTAAGTTATGTAAAAATATTGTTGTTGCTTACTTTCAATTATGGTGTTTACATATTACGATTGGAGCTGCATCCTTTTTGTGCCAAGTAAAAGAGGTTTTTTTTTGACACAAGAAAGTGTTTTTAACTCCCAACAGCTATGGGAAGGAGCTACCTCCTTTTTGCAGCAAACCCTTCAATTCAGTTCTGTTCATTCAATGGATTGCTCAAGTTAATGTAGAGTACCAAGGAAAGCAGTTTTCTGAACTCTTTTTATTGTTGTTAATGAATGCATGCTTCTTGTTGGGAGAACTTGGATTAGATACCTCAATATTGTTTTACAAGAACTTGAATGCCATGATACCAAAATTAAAACTATGAATATGCTCGAATCTTCTGCTGATAAAATAGTACTACAATACAAAGATATTTTTGAACCCAAAATAGGTTGCATTCCTAATTTTCGCTACTCCTTAAAGCTACAAGAAAATTTGAAACCCTGAGACATTCCACTAACGCTTTGGGTCAAAGTTAACCAGGAACTTGATTCACTAGAAAAAAAGGGGTTATTACTAAAGTGGAATGGTCATATTGGGGATCACCATTGGCTGTAGTACCAAAAAAAGATAATACATTCAGGCTGTGCGTCGATTACAAAATTATACGCATTGTGTTATATCTAAAATTGAGGATGTTCTAAACAGTCTTAGTAATCTTGGAATATTTTTGTTCTATTGATCTATTCAAGGCATTCCTGGATTTTGCAGTTGATAATGAGAGTCAAATGATACAGACAATTTAAATACAAAGGGAGGCCTACGAAATGAACCACCTTGGTTTTGGCATCAAACGGCACCCAGTGAATTTAATAGCATTTTATCTGACTTGGATGGTGTAGAGACATATTTTGATGACATTGACATTCATGGTCCTTTCCTAGGAGCACTGTAGGCAGCGCCTGGTCGCATGTTTGGACCACCTCCATGCCTACAACTATCTGTTAATAAAACGAAATGCACATTTTTTCAAGCTAAGATATCGTACCTTGGCTATGTTATAAGCAAAAATAAGATTTCAAAATCTCCAGAAAAAGTTGAAGCAGTCATGGAAACACCGCGTCCTGAAAATTCTGATGATGTACGACGTTTGGGTATGGTTACTTATTATCCTCAACTTATCAACAAAAACTGCACTCTCCCACCATCTACGAAGTATGGAAGCTTCATGCTTCAAGGAATATTTTCAGCAGGAACTTTCTGTATTGCAAGGTCTGGACTGATTATTTTTAGAACTTCTTTGAATCTATTTGTTTATTATTGCCCTTTGGTAGTTGGTTTCGAGATAACTTTATAAGTTGGAGTTAGAGCAGAGTGCTAAAATCAAATCAAGCTTTGCAATATTTACGTCTTAATTAACTTCTGTTTAATTATTTATGCCTTTTTGAACTCCCATTTAGGGATTTCAATATTATGAGAAGTAGTTACACTAACCACTACACCTTATGAGAGCCCCTAAGCAGATGCCATACTCATGGGGGGGCCGTTTTAGTTTCGCTCATTTCCACCAGTTCATTCCAAATTGCCTATTCCACAAACCGTTCCAAAATCATCGCTGCGAAAGTAGCTCTTTGTCTATTCATAGTGCTTAATACCTTATAGTTACCTTCTCCCTTTTATTTACTTTGTATGCCAAAATTATTGTTGTTTTTCTTTTTAGCGTTGGTTGGTTTAGCTGTTTTAGGCTAATTGTTTTTTTACTTTAATTCAAATTAAATGGCAGTGTTTCACGATGAAATAGAAATCGAGGATTTCGATTACGATCCGGAAGAAGAAACTTACTATTACCCATGCCCATGTGGGGATAGATTTCAAATAAGCAAGGTATGGTTTTTTTTTTTTCTAATGAATATTTAAGCTGTTTGTTTGTCCCATCGAGACCATTATTAGGAAGCTTATCTGCGCTACCTTTGGAAATCAGTGTCAATTCGTTAAACTACTCAGAAACCAACATTGAGAGGCAATAGAAATTTGTAGATCTACTGTTAAATCCAGCTCTAATAAAATTCAATCTTGGTGTCATGACCTCTGACCAACCAAACAATATTCTGTTTATTGAACAAGTCACTACATATCAACACCATCACTCATGGGTGTAATCATATGCACCACTTCAGGCTTAAGGTTACTGTTACTGAGCAATATTTCTGTTTTATTCATTATTCAGATTATTTTTGTCACATATTAAACACATTTTCCTAAATAAAATCCTTTGAGTTCTCAATTTCTCCTTTATTGGGGAATGCATGAACTTATTCTCAATAGTGAATTGCATAAAAGTTATCAACTTTTTTCCACTAAGTGTGGGGTTTATAAAAAATAATGAACATTTTTTCAAATGCATTTATTCTAATAACTAAATACTATTTAAAGTTTACTGCTAATCAATGCTCCCTTGTACGCCATGTATATTGGCGAACATTTAATTGCCTCTATAAAGGATTAGTTTAGTTATTTCGGTCTAGAAAGAAAGATGACTGTTTCTTATCAAATTCTCTTCAGAATAAGACATTACTGGAAAGAAAATGTACAGCTGCTGAAGCAGCTCATAACATTATTGAAACTGGGGGGCCTCCCCCCCTCTTCTTTGATCAGTACACTGCACAGTGATGATTTCAAAATTTTAATATGGAGATACATCCATAACCCAACTGCAAGTACTCACATACTTGGCAGCTAGTATGAAGTGTTAATTACAATTTACACAACTTGGGTAAGGAGAAAAAGTTCACAAGTAAGGTGACTGGTTCTACAACAACTTATACTTTAACTCAAAGAAAAAACCTTAACGTTACCCAACTTTGGTTGACCTTAAATGAGTTCAGCAAGGTATTACCTACATGAGACATTTTCCAGTCTCACACTTCCCTACAGGACCGAGAAAAAGTTGGAAGATCTTTATGGGATTGAACTCGTGCCATTTCCATCATATAGAGCAGACCTCCCTCTGTCAAATGGTCAACTTTGAACCAGCTCTACTTTCTTTGAGGTAAAGCATTTTATAATTTTGCATAAGTCGAAATTATGGTGCAGGAGGTTTTTAACATCCATTCCAAGGAGTGCTACCTGCGTGGGATCAAGCAAATAATTAGCTGAAAGGTGGCTAAATACATTAAATCACAAAGGGCCTCATTTTGAATATTAATTTTTTGTACCACATATTATTATTAATTGGGTGTATGATAACTGGTGTGAAAGATTACCTTGTACACCACCTTCATTTGTGCAATTAAAACAATTTCTTTATTTATTTCTAATTTTTGCTGTAGGAAGAACTTCAAGCTGGTGAAGAAATAGCCACCTGTCCCAGTTGCTCCCTCATAATAAAAGTCATCTACGACATGGTACATAATATTATATTATATTATATTATATATATTGGATTTTATTATTATAGTATTATTGTAATACTTTAAACATATATTCAACAGTTTAGTAAGTCATGAGTTAATTTTTATTTTGTGCATTTAGGAAAAATTCAATGGAGAAGTGGAAGAAATAAAAGTACCCAAGACGAAAGAAACAGTTAAAGTTTAGTTTTGATATTAATATTTATCATTAATAAACATTACCTCCTCCCTTGTTCAAGTTATTAAGTTTTAAAAACAAATGTTTATTATTTTGATTGTACATAACTCAACAATGTATTATAGTTTTTAAAATAAAATTAATTTAACATAAAGTTTTTGCGCATGCGCTGCTTTCTGGAACACCTCTCTACTTCGCTCGTCCTTTAAATACTGTATACTACCGTTTATAGGCCACAGTTCAGTTATAAAATTGTTCCAGCAGGCAACTTACGGGAGCTGGCCACGAGGAAGCCCTCAAGACGTGAGTAAATCTCTTATTACATTTGTGTGGAAGCCTAAAAGTGAAATCGGACCGAGAAGTCGGCCATATTAGACGCCTTGCCATTAGCCGCTCACGGAGATAAGTCACCAAGCAATAGGCTCTCTGAGCCAGACGGTCTGGTGGCTCAGAGCCAAGACCGGTGACACGCCACTGGAAGTTGTGAGTTCGAATCCCACCGGAGCTATGTATTTTTTTTTACTAACAAAAAAACCGTTGTTATGATAAAATGAGATTTTATCAACAGCTAATGTCTCATAATAAAAAAAAAAGATCTAGGTTACTAGGTCCAACCCCGACACCATCGCCTATAAAAAGAAAACTGAGACTTTCAAATAGGAATGTACAAATAACCTCCTCTGCAGCTAGTTCCATGGAAGAGATACCTCCACAGACCAGCACATCTAAAGAAGACACTGTCAAAGTTTCCCCTTTCTTCACGCCTAACACCTTTGAGGCGGGCGTTATATATTTATATTCAAACAAGCCACCTGCTATATTTGTGCGTAATATTAATAACTTTAAATTATTATGTACCCAATTGAATAAAATTGTTGGTACAGGCAAATACACGTGCCTCAATCGGTCCCGGGACACAAAAGTTTCTCCGGAAACTCCCAACAGATACCGAGCAATAGTTAAATACTTGGGAGAAAATAAGGCCGATTTCCATACCTACCACTTAAAGCAGGAACGATCACTCCGAGTAGTGATCAGAAATTTGCACCCGACCACACCAGCTGACAAAATAGAAGAAGTCTCAACTCTCGGATGCAAAGTTCGCCAAACAACGAACATGTTACACCAGGATAGGCAACAAGATGTAACAATAAAAACAGCATTACCATTGTTCTTTGTCGATCTCGAGAGGACACCTGGAGTGGAGAAGATATATGACCTAACACACCTGTATTACACAAGGGTACAGGTTGAAAAACCGTATCCCAAACACTATATCGTCCAGAAATGCCATATTGTCCAGTGCCATAACTGTCAGGCATATGGGCATACAAAATCTTACTGCCACCACCCTCCCAGGTGTGTAAAGTGCAGTGGGCAGCACAAAAGCGAATTGTGCAAAAAAAAAACCTGAAATCGCCTGCGGTATGCGTGCTTTGCCAGCAAGGCCATCCGGCCAACTACAAGGGCTGTGAGGCTTACAGAACGCTGGAGTCGAGGACCGAACAACGCCGTCAGCCAGAAGAGAAAAAACTAGTAACAAGAAGAAGCCCAGCCAGAAATTCGAGGCCTTCTGTCTCTTTTGCCTATGCCGTTCGTAACAGAAAGCATTCACAGGCACTGCCCACTCCCTGTCCACAAGATCATCTTTCCCAGCATTCCATTCAACCCTCAAGCTCAATCCCATCCTCAACCACACATCTCACATATTCCTCCACCTTCAAGTTCTTCGGATCTCACCAGCCTATTAACCTCATTCCTTACAGACTTCAGAACCCTAATTACCCCTCTCATTTCCCTTCTTAAAAATCTTGTCTCCTACCTTATCCCTGTTAAACAAAACCCATAAGTGGATCCTTCCGACTCCTTATCCATTCTCCTTTGGAATGCGAATGGTGTTCGCACCCACACTAACAAACTGACAGCACTACTCCATGACAAGAACATCCACGTAGCTCTCATTACTGAAACAAGACTAATGAGTAAACGACCATTTATGGTTCGACAGTACCATACTTATAGAACTGATCACTCAGATGGAAGAGCCCATGCACGTACCGCTGTCATTGTTCATAACTCCATTTCTCATCACATAGTTCCTTTAGTAGCACATGATTTCCTTCAGTCCATTGCAGTGTCAATCAGCACCTTCCCTTTCCCCCTTACTCTAGGATCAGTGTACTGCCCTCCCAATAAATCTATTTCCGATTCCCAATTCATCTCCTTTCTAGACTCCATTGGACATTGTTTCCTTGTGGGTGGGGACTTTAATGCGAAGCACCAACACTGGGGGTCAAGATCCACGAATACACGCGAACGTGCTTTGCTGTCTGCACTCACACGGAAACATTGCTCCACGATCTCTCCTGACACAGCCACCTATTGGCCATCCCAACCGAAATCCAGATCTCCTAGACTTCTTCTCCTACAATAGTTTAGGAACACTAAACTATTCACTCACACGCCTCGAGGACCTCTCCTCCGATCATAGCCCTTTATTATTAACCATTTCCCTAAGACCAATTCACAAACTGCCTCCTCCTTCATTTATTAGGGGCCCAGTCGATTGGGACCACTTCCGTCAGCTTCTTACAGGCTCCGTAGACCTCAAAGTGTCCCTGAAAACATCCCAAGACCTTGACGATGCAATGCATTCTTTCACTACTCTGGTCCAGAGGTCGGCTTGGGAGGCATCATCGCCCCACCGTCATCCGAAAACTCACAATCAAAATCGTTTACCTCAGCATTTCAAAGACCTAATCCAATCCAAACGCCGCTCCAGAACAGTACGGCAAAGATTAATTCCTACCTCTCCTCTCTGTCCACCAGGGATAACTCCTTGTGGAATGTAACCAAAAAAATCAACCTGTTTCATACCCACTCCGTCGTGATGATGGGTCCTAGGTGGCTTCGGATGGCAAGAGGGCGGAGGAATTCACACTGTATCTTACCCATACTCTCACACCTCACCTTTCTCATCAAATCCATACTCATAGTACAACTGTTGAAGATTTCCTCACTTCACCTATACCTCTCTCACTTCCACCAAAAGCCGTTAACCCCTCTGAGGTCAAATACCTTCTGAAAAACTTACCTTACCGAAAATCCCCTGGATATGATCTTCTTACTCCTCAAATTCTCAAACAACTTCCTCCTAAAGCCAAACGTCTACTTCCAATTATCGAATCCAAAAACCTTTTTCCAATACACCAGTTTGGCTTCCGTCAACAACATTCCACTACTCAACAAGGCCTTCGCGTTGTTGATCACATTTCCTCAGCCCTTGAATCCAAACAGTATTGCACTGCTGCATTTCTGGACATAGTTCAAGCTTTTGACAGGGTCTGGCACGCAGGTTTTCTTTACAAGTTAAAAAGATATTTACTACAGACCCTTTTCCTAATCCTACAGTCCTACCTTTCAAACCACTTCTTCCAAGTCTGCTGTGGTTTAGAATATTCTAACTACTATCCCATAAAAGCAGGAGTTCCACAGGGCAGCTTCCTAATAACCTATACACCGCTGATGTCCCCTCTACCCCCAATACCTTCTTGGCCACATTTTCAGATGACACTACAGTCTTGTCATCCCACCCAGACCCCGACATAGCATCCCATAACCTTCAAAAACACCTTGACGAGATCGAGTATTGGTGTAATCAATGGCGAATCAAAGTTAATGAAGCAAAATGCTCCCACATTACCTTCACCCTTTGTTGCAAGTCTTGTCCACTAGTTTATTTTAATTCTATTCCTCTCCCTGTATCCGAGACTAAAAAGACAAGAACTAAACAGACGCTTTGGACAACTGTACAGACTACTTCAAAGGACATCCCATCTCTCAATAGAAAATAAACTACTAATCTACAAAGTTATACTTAAACCAATCTGGACATACGGAATAGAGCTATGGGGGACAGCAAAAAGTCGAACATCAAGCGTATCCAATCCTTTCAATCAAAAGTCCTGAGAACAATAGTAAATGCTCCTTATTATGTCAGCAACAAAACCCTTCATAACGACCTTAATATACCCTACATTCTAGAACTCATCCCTTCCAAGTTTATGAAATTCCACAGTAGCGTTTCCAACCACCCTAATCCTGTAGCACAGTCATTGCACTGCGCCACTCATCCCTATAATCCTCCTCGGAGACTGAAACGGCAATGGCCAGTTTCTCCAATCATGTCCTGAGCGACTGTGGCTCTCGCGCTCTTGGTCAGCCTCCACTGGCTCGTATCCGGTGACGCGGCAGACAGGGTGCGAGGGGGGCTTCCCAAGATTCCGCTTCCTCCTTTGTATGTGAGGGAGGCAATAACCATGTGGACTTGGGGGGCCCCTGGGCTGTTTGTAAATATTGTATGAATGTATGAGTGAATGATTAATTGTAAATATGGTATGAATGAGAACATTTATCTCAATTGTTTATTGCCTATTAAGCATTAAGGCAGATTGTAATTTCAACTTAATAATAAAGTTGTTTAAATGAATTTAACATAAAATGAGTTCTTTTTTAATTCATGGATTGTTTGAAAAATTCTATAAAAATGGTGTGGTTAGGGTAACTGCTTCATCATTTGAAGGTAATGGGTTCTAATCCTTTGATGAACTGTGAATTTTATTGCACTTCCGTAAATAGAAGAGGATGGCTGCTGACTTGGTACCTTACATCCCGACATCTTATAATAAGTTTGTTGTACATTTTTGTTTGAGGCAAGAACATATGTTAACAGAGATATTCTTGGTAGAAGGTTAGGATTGTTTTAAGCTATTATGTATTTGGGTATTGTCGTTCTGTGCATTGTTGTGATTTATGATAGTCCTCTGATATTTAATAAAAATGTTATTGCCATGGTTCACTACAATTTGTATGAGTTATTTGTCAAGCATGAATATTCAAACCAATAAAGCCTAAAAGGTAAGATTAAATTTTGGACTCCTAATTCTAGATATTTAATAAATACTTTTTACTATATACAATTAAAGAAGTTATAAGGTTTTTTAAACACTTATAGATTCAAATACACATATTTGACTGTTAAAAAATATGTACCTAGACTTCTGTATCTGTTACATTATCAAGCATTTGTGAATTCCTCTGTCATTACATAGGTCATAAATATGATAATATTAATGAGTTAATATTATTCTGAGGATAATTATTGTTTTAGTCAATGTTTTAATTTATTCTTCGGTATATTTTGTGAGATAGCCTCTAAACAAAAAATATTAATTGCCCATAGAATTATGTACATTTTACTTTTTGATTTAATTTAAGAAGTTGAACTTTTATACTATGGAAATAAAATCAAGATGAATTTGTTATTAATAAACATATAATTATTAAGATGTAAACATGATTTATGTTCCGACTCATTGCAATAATTCATTATATGACATCGTCTGGCATGATGGCCTGTTATATAAGTTGTCTACTACCATACCTAAAAATTATCTTCACATCATAAAGTCATTTTTGTTTGAAAGACAATTGCATCTCTGTATACTCGTAAATATTACTTTTAGCACATCAAGAATTGCAGGTGTTCTTCAATGAGCTATACTTTTTAATTTATTCTGTTATTCCAATATAAGTTTCCAAACCTACACTGACCTTATTCTGTGTCATAGCAAAACCTTTGAAGCTTCTGTCACAGACCTCCCGGAGTCAGTCAAGCAAGTATACTCCTGGTTAAAAAAAAGGAAGCTACAACTTAATCGTTCGAAATAAAAGTTTTCACACACTGCAGATATCATCAAGATAGCTTAAAAAGTACAGAAATTGATGTTATACCAATCAATTGCTACATTGAAAATCAGTTTTTGCTACCTTGTGTATATATAGATACACGACTAACCTAAAAACTAAATACAACGTAAAAACAAAAGCAACAGGCTAATAGATGCCTCAACAGTTGTACCCACTCATCAACAGAGATGCTTCACTAAAACAGGCTTGTACATTACTTTACAAGACACTGAAATAACCTATTCTCACTTAACCTATCTTGTACGGTACTGCACTAAAAAGTCCATTGAGACAAATCTTGTAACACTTCAGAACAAACTACCTGGACTTGCGCTGGGAGTTCCCTGGCTTATCAGGAATACTCAAATTCATTTAGAATTGGGAATGCTCCTAATATCTCAACTTGTAGAAGATTTTATGAAGAGATACTATGAATACCTGCAATTACCTTCAAGGGCAGTCTGTTATCATCTAGGCCAATCTATTCAGCAGATATTGAAGCCAATGATGTATCAAGATTTTTAAATTTTATTTATTTTCAAATTATTATTTCATTCTTTCCTAATTTAAATTTTTTTTTGTAAAATACTTGTGTATTGGTCCAAATAGATATATTTATTGATTGATATCAATAATTGTCATTTGTTGGGTATGTCATCATGGTAACAATATTGCTAACTACCTTTTGTAAACGAACTGCTCTCCTATTTATTAGTTCTTGATCCATTGGTACAGTTGCTGTTAAGATCTGTGGCCCTTAAAATACCCAAGTATTTTGAAGTGGTCAGAATTTGCCGAGAAAAGAATAAAAACTTTTTTAAATGGGCTTGTCTGAAAGGTTTATCTATTTCCTCATGATATTATTTAATCCACAGGGTATCCTTTAATTAGGCAACAGAGCTTTGTGATCTCTTAGAATATCCAATTATGAAGAAACCTTTAAATTTTTAAGCATAGGTCACAAAATGTTTTCATGAAAAGTAATCGAGATAAATTGAAAAAAAAAACTTGTTTTTTTCATTTAAAACTCAATGTACTTAACATCAGGAAGCTCACTACTGCTTTAAATGAAATTTGTCTGGATTGTCAATAAAAATTTAATTATTTACAATTCCTAAATGGTAGACCTGTTTCGTTTCAGTATTTTGTAAATAAGGGGTTTGTATAGTTGTCGTTTTGTGAAGACTTCCAGTTTTAATTAAACTTGACTTGAGATTTAAATTATATGTTTAAATAGAAAATAATAAGTAACATAGCAGACAAATACTTTATTTTGTATTATAATGCAGTTATAATAATAAATAAGTTGAACAGGAAATATTGAAAAGCAAGCTTCAATTTATGAAAATATGCAATTGAATATCAGTCAATTTTAAATTCATTGTTTAAAAGCTTTTCATCACTAACTGAATTAGTATCAATAAATATACAATGTATAAATAGTTCATAATGTGAAGAGGCTAGCTTCAAAACCAACGATATCTACTTTTCGGAATTTATGATTGGAGATTAAAAGACTGTTGCATAAAACAAAAATATCGTTCCTAGCTCCCAAAAGCAGAGAAAGCTGGTTTGATATCAACCCCATCATATTTCTTACAGATCTAATTATTACATGACACACTGGCAGACAGCACATTGTTATGCACCTCCAAAAATTCTTGGCAGGGTAGTGTGAATTATGTACAAATAATTTTAATTAACACATTGTAAACACTCCAATAAGATTAAATATTTTGTTAGTATATTTTTTTTATATTTTCCATTGAGTGGTAATAACTTTCCAATAATTTACCTAGTATTGAAGCAGTTCATACTGATAGGAAAATCTAATGCAGAATTTACTTAACTTCTGGTAATATGCAAGATATTAAATCAAACATGTTCCTAATAGCTAATTTCATTTTTGTATCAAGCCTACTTATATCTCTATTCTCGTTATTTTTTATGCCACAGAGAATTTTTATTTACATGACTTTTTTTTAATATAATTTTACAAAAATAATTTCAATACATATTATTTTATGAATTAATTATTATAGTAACAAACACACATTTCGGTAACTTTGATTATACTTTCTCTGTACAAGGTCTATTGTAAACTGCAGGTGAGATAAAACATTTTTTATCTATCTACATATTTTATCATCTAAGTAGAATTTAAGAAGTTTAAAAGATGCAACATGTTTAATTTTAGATCCTTCCATTATATATAATAAGCTAATTGCATTATAAATATATTTTTTTAAATTAACATGTATATTTTGTGACACTCTTCATACCCAGATTTTTTTTTTTTTACAAACATAAATAATTGGGACTAATATACCCCAAGTGGATTTCTGTTAAACATGTTTAAAACACAATTTTTTTTTTTAATCAGTGACTATAAATATAAACATTAAAGAATTATATATATTATAAAACAGATATTTTTATACAAAGCAAATCGAAATTTGAACCATGACTAGGATTGTGACTGGTTTAAAGCAAGTTAGCGAGCATGGTTCTTGCAGAATGGTCTTCCGGCCTTGGCATAAAAACTCTGTCCTTCGAGGTTCTTTTTACACATCTGAAAGAGGTAATATGTATTAATTTTGTTGTAATGCATATACATATTTTTTTGTTTATTCAAGTAAAAACATACCGTGCAGTTGAAACACTGGCTGTGATAGTTATTGTTAAGCGCTTCTACCCAGCGATCTCCAGCTTCAATCGGGAATCCACACGAAAAGCACTTTGTGGTAAATAACTCGTTCCAATCTATAATGATAAAGTCAATGATTGAACACTATATTGTTAATGACTACCTGATTAAATTAAGAGTTATTTATTCCTTCTGGGGAGAGGCTGTTCTTTCAAACAGGACAATCCCCAAAAGAAGTAATCATATTTCTATTATCTATGGTGCTTGTACTAAGACGTAAAAAGCGAGTGCAGAAAAAAAAAATTAACCTTGGAAAAAGTCAATCCCATAAATATTAATTACCCTTCTTTTCTCTGACTTTTAAGATTCCCTAGTTGCTGCAAAGAAGCTATTTCAAATATAAAGATTTGATATTTTCCCCTGTGGATTAAGTCACATTAAATAAACATGGTAACTATGAAATATAGTGTTTTCAGGTGAGTCCAAAAAAAACAACATTTACAAATTAATTGTCCAACATAAAAAATAACAGAATCACCAGCTATTAAATTAGCTATTAAGCATGCATTAAATCCCAACTACAACACTTAATGGATTTTTCCAACATTTAAATAGTAGATAAATAAAAAAATTGTTAGATGCCTGTAGACTGATATAAGAAACATTAAACATCATCTTATCATGCTTCAGGATGTTTTATGAATTTCACATCCTACTTCCATCTTCAATCTAGGATTCCATATTAGGCATTTAATAATTAAAAAAATTATTCTACATATATGGATGGACACAGTGTCTATGATAATGACATAAATAATGGTTGTTATCTATGTAATTTCAATTACATTAATCATCTTTGAATCCTTGAATTTCATTTTCATCTTAAATTTTAAAACACAAGCTAATTAATTATTAATGTAACATTCCCTGATCAATGATTAACATAGCTATCACAATTTTTTTTATTGGTCGAGTTGTCGATTTTTGCCCTATTGATTCAGGAAGACCTGGACTGAATTGAGGCCTGGGCTTTTCTCCACAATCTTCAAATGAATGCAGAGAAATCTAAGGCAATTATTATTGGCTCACATCCCTTCCTCACAACTCTAATTGATATTCCCATATTCACCATCGATGCTTGACCTATCCAATTACATTAGTAAAAAATCTAGGTTTGATCTTTTGATCAAACTCTATCCTGGAAAGAACACATTTTCAAAATCACCTGCTGATCAGTTTCCACCTTCCAACTATTCAATCGGTCCAGTCCTGACATCTCCTATCATGTATGCACCCATCCTGGTTTCCTCTCTTATCTTCTCCCATTTTGACTACAGTTGTATGGTGGATCTTGGAGCTCAGTTAAAACGGCTGATGAATTGTTTTCTGTCGCATTCCACAGCATGAGTCGGGATGCCTTTACCCTTCTACCCATCGCCAATACTTCCTAGGATCCCATAAATACTATCTCCTCTTCTGTACTATCATGACTAAAAAGGCTCCTTGCCTTTACAACCTCCTCAAATTCTAATTAGCAATCCGATCCCACAATACTAAAACCCATCCTTTTCACCTGTATTTCCCTCCTCACAAATCTGCTTCTGCTTTGACTATTCATTTGTTATCTGTGTCACAAACCTATGGAACTCTATTCTTATTGATATTCATTGTTTATCAAATCTCCCAATCTTTAAATCAATTGTAGTCACCAAGATAGTTTTACAGATAAAATGAAGAATTTTTTATACAGTGAAGTCTTCACTCGATTGGATTATTTGTTGCAGGATAAAAACACTGAGGCAATAAAAATAAAAATATGTAAGTAGGTACAGATTCAATAACATGCCAATTTAGTAGTTTGCTGTGTGTAAAAGTAAATTGTACATACATGTAAATTGTAGTCAGTGTAACTTAGAAAAAATAATCTTTGAAAAAATGGCCATGCAACTGCTTCTTTATTGGATAAACTATTATACATTAGAGAGGTTTTTAGGTTATTGTTTTCTTACCTGCTTCACAGTATGGCAGAGAATCCTCCAAGAAAAATGGATTGTTTCCAAACTGCTTTCCGCAGTATGCACAGGAAAAGCATTCGGGGTGGAAATGTTTACCTATTGCGTTCAAGCAGTCCTGAAACAAGAAATACACTTAATGTATTAAAAATATCGAATTTATTTCTACAAAAAACATTATAGTAGATTTTAAAAAGTGTGGTGTAAACATTTCACTTACCCCTTTAATTTTGGAATTGCACTTATTACATGATGGAGCCAGAAATTTTTCGAAGCAAAATTCACAGTAAAGACCATCGGATTCTTCCACGAAGCCAATGTCTTGCAGAGGTCTACCGCATTTTGCATTTACACAGACAAAGTGTTCAGGGCACCAGATTTTACCCAAAGCTGTGATAAAAGGCCCCCTAAAAATTACGTTATTATCATTATAGGGCATCCTAAATTTTACAACAAATACTTGGCTCTTCAAAAGAAAATAGAAAAACTATTAACTTATTTTTAATTAATGAATACTCAATCCTAGTAATATCATTGAATTTACTATTTATTAACATGTTCTAAGTTGTTGAGATTCCCAATTAATTAGTTGACGGATGAAACTTGACTATTTTTAATCGAACATCTTTTTTTTTTTTTTTTTTGGTGCATAATGTGAAAATCCCATCCAAAACAAGTAATTATAACGGGCTAAGGCCCCAACAAACATTTCATTTACATTTCAAACAGGGGTACTTACAATCCACAGAAGAGATAGACAGGTTAGGTTAGTAAGAACGTTTTTATTTTTTGAAAAAAAAAAACAACTAAATAATAGTTAACTTCAATAATTTGAACCAGTTAACTTCTTGATGGATATATATATTTATACATTCAATAATAAATATAAATCAAAATTAGAAAAAAAATTGTTATATCTTTTACTGATTTTATTTATTTGTACAAATTTACCAAAGTTTTGTACCAATTCATTAATTTCAAGCTGCAACTTATATTACTATTTTAAAAATATTTTGATCAGAAATTTTCTGCAAATTACATTTCCTATTACTTTTTATTAAAATGCTTGTTATGAACTAAGATCTAATTGGTTCTCAAATGTCCATTTTTTTCTTGGCAAAGGTTTAGAGCTTCATAGAATCATCTGCCCAATTTTATTTATACTGCTATATTTATATTGCTCATTCATAGATTTTTATTGTAATATATATAACAGATGGTATGGTACTCAAGACATCTCCATTTCGGTGTTTAGTTTTTGGTCTACATTGATAGATATGCTTATAAATAATAACAAGGATCATCTACTGCCTCCTAATCTCTGGCATTATTAATAATAAACATTAAAACTATATTAATATAAAAAAATAATTGAATTGTAAAATTGTCATCATTGATGGCACACACGTGTGCTTAATTTGCAAACATTACAATAAAGAATTTTTTTATATTTATAAGTAATAAAAGAAAGCTCTTTTGCTGGTAATAAATTTTAACATGAAGAAATGATTTAAACAAAGAGTATTTATCTTAACGGTGCTCTTTTATTATTTTTGATTAAATTTTTATTGACTTAAGACTAGATATGTTGATTAGTTACCTGGTTATTTTCTTATCACATATGTTACACACTCTGTAAGTGGACTCCTGTAACGTTTCTAATTCGGTTAATGTTTCTGACAACTCGTTCACAATTGAGTCATGCACTGTTACAAAATAGAAGAAAACTTAGAGAAAAAAAACACACGCATTAATAATGAAACTAAATATCTTGGTTATGGGAACAACTTCAAGTGAAATCAAAACATGTTTTTTCTGATATTTATCCAAACTAAAATTTAAATAAAAACTGCAAAGTGATTTTTGGCATGCCCAAAACAAGTTGATGATACTTTGCTTTTAATATATTCAGCTGAAACTCTTTTGAATTATGTAAATTGAAGATAATAATTTAGATTAAATTCAAAAATATATAATATATCAGTATTTAATTTCACTATAATGATATACAAAGTTTTAATTAGGCTGATGATAAAAAAAAAAGTCATAACAGGATTATTCAGTAACATAAATCACAAAAATAACAGTGCAAAACACTAGAAAATTAGTTAGTACATGACTGTTAATCAAAAAAAAATTTCATAATAATAAAACGTAATATTAAAACAAATTTTGAAGTAATGTTCTTATATAAACTATCCTAGCATAAATTTTGAGCTGGTGTATCAAAGATAGATACTACATTATTCATGAAACATCAAATAAATAAGTATTATATTTTACCATCTATCATTTTAAGTGAATGATTTTGACATAAATCTATCATCGAGGTTATCGGAAGAAGCAGTTATGGAAAGCAAAAGCACTCAATGTTTAATGTTTACAAAAATGAATTTATTTGAATGGTTGTTAGTATGCACTTTAAATTTTGAGCTGAGTTACACACCAAACCCTTTTTTGCAAGCAATACAATTCCAACTCCAAGAAAAAGAAAAAAAACAGGATGTCATAATAACGACAAAACTAATTAATTTAATATCAAACAAATTAAACTAAAATAATATGATTACTAAAAAAACAAACTAAGATGTGAGCTTTATAATTTTCAGTAAGTAAACAAAATATATGGGTGATAAAATGCTACAAATGATGTGAGACCTTAAAATAAATTACCAATGTAGTCGACTTCTCTACCTCTTAAAGAATCCTAATATTTTAAAATAATGAAACCATCTATTTAATGACATATTAACCATTCAGTTTAACAATCGCTAGTCCAACCCTAAACTAATGAATTCTTCTCTTTCAGGAAATTCTGTAACTCACTTAATTTAACTTCAGAAGGAAAAGAAAAATGTTTTACATTGTAAATAGTAATTTAATTGCTCAATCCAAAGGGAGAGGTTTTACTTTCATTCAGGTACAAGGTTTTTTTTTGTTTTCTTTTTTTCTAGTTCTAGTTAATTTAAATATTAAAAAAGCCTGTCTAGTATCACTAACTTTTAAAAAATTTAAAGTCCCTGCTCAGAAGTTATTTAAAATTTAACGTTATGATTTCACCCCTCCCCTTCCTTGGTTAAGGAAATTATAGGCTGTAACACAAAAATAATTTCAAAGGTATTCCAAAAAATAAACTTTTTGGTTGCAACTTTAGTAATTGGGTGATTAATATGTTCCCAGCAGGCTTTATTTTATTTTCTTATAAATAATTGTCTACAAGTCAATACTTTTCTACTTGTTGGAAAAGGGATTTTTGATTTCAAATTTAACAAATGAAACCAAGTATTTTTTTTTCAAAAAAGTGAGCATTTGTTTTTTCATTATATTTTAATAAGTTTTCAAGAAACTGAAGTAGAACGCGTTGTTTAGAATTCTTTCTTTTAAAGAAGTTTAAACTCGAATATATCTCGATATTGTTCATACTTCTTCTAAATCTTTAATTGTTTATATTTCCAAAAATACAATTTAAAAAAAATTATGAAACAACTGATCCTTGGATCAAATAGTATTTTTTATATACTAGTTTCTAACAAAACTGATTAGAATCTAGAATTAATCTCAGTTTAAAATTTGTACAGTTTCACATCTAGTTTTTGTATGATTTATTGAATAATTTTTTCTTATTTTTATGATTTCAATTTTTTATTACTTAACATACAAGAAATATTGAGGATTATGTATTTTTGCTATATTTTGACATCCTGCAAAATTATTAAAGATAACATTCAAAATGCTTGTTATGAACTAAGATCTAATTGGTTCTCAAATGTCCATTTTTTTCTTGGCAAAGGTTTAGAGCTTCATAGAATCATCTGCCCAATTTTATTTATACTGCTATATTTATATTGCTCATTCATAGATTTTTATTGTAATATATATAACAGATGGTATGGTACTCAAGACATCTCCATTTCGGTGTTTAGTTTTTGGTCTACATTGATAGATATGCTTATAAATAATAACAAGGATCATCTACTGCCTCCTAATCTCTGGCATTATTAATAATAAACATTAAAACTATATTAATATAAAAAAATAATTGAATTGTAAAATTGTCATCATTGATGGCACACACGTGTGCTTAATTTGCAAACATTACAATAAAGAATTTTTTTATATTTATAAGTAATAAAAGAAAGCTCTTTTGCTGGTAATAAATTTTAACATGAAGAAATGATTTAAACAAAGAGTATTTATCTTAACGGTGCTCTTTTATTATTTTTGATTAATCAATCCAAAGGGAGAGGTTTTACTTTCATTCAGGTACAAGGTTTTTTTTTGTTTTCTTTTTTTCTAGTTCTAGTTAATTTAAATATTAAAAAAGCCTGTCTAGTATCACTAACTTTTAAAAAATTTAAAGTCCCTGCTCAGAAGTTATTTAAAATTTAACGTTATGATTTCACCCCTCCCCTTCCTTGGTTAAGGAAATTATAGGCTGTAACACAAAAATAATTTCAAAGGTATTCCAAAAAATAAACTTTTTGGTTGCAACTTTAGTAATTGGGTGATTAATATGTTCCCAGCAGGCTTTATTTTATTTTCTTATAAATAATTGTCTACAAGTCAATACTTTTCTACTTGTTGAAAAAGGGATTTTTGATTTCAAATTTAACAAATGAAACCAAGTATTTTTTTTTCAAAAAAGTGAGCATTTGTTTTTTCATTATATTTGAATAAGTTTTCAAGAAACTGAAGTAGAACGCGTTGTTTAGAATTCTTTCTTTTAAAGAAGTTTAAACTCGAATATATCTCGATATTGTTCATACTTCTTCTAAATCTTTAATTGCTTATATTTCCAAAAATACAATTTAAAAAAAATTATGAAACAACTGATCCTTGGATCAAATAGTATTTTTTATATACTAGTTTCTAACAAAACTGATTAGAATCTAGAATTAATCTCAGTTTAAAATTTGTACAGTTTCACATCTAGTTTTTGTATGATTTATTGAATAATTTTTTCTTATTTTTATGATTTCAATTTTTTATTACTTAACATACAAGAAATATTGAGGATTATGTATTTTTGCTATATTTTGACATCCTGCAAAATTATTAAAGATAACATTCAAAATGCTTGTTATGAACTAAGATCTAATTGGTTCTCAAATGTCCATTTTTTTATTACTTAACATACAAGAAATATTGAGGATTATGTATTTTTGCTATATTTTGACATCCTGCAAAATTATTAAAGATAACATTCAGTAAGTGACCACATCTATTTGTTGTAATTGATTAATAAAAATGTTAAAGTGGAAAAAGTGGACAACACTCTAAGTGGACAAGACCAAGATACCTTATTTGCAAATTGCAGTGGCCGCAGAGCGGAATGCGAGCCCCTGGACCTACGCTGGGATTAAGTATACCTCTGCCACGCTTCGGAGCACTCGATCCAGCAAATGTCGCAGTCCTGCTGCCTGCACCACCAGCACCTGTAGTCCGGTCAACATCACTCAATGGGGGAAGGGATGGGAAAGTGGGATGAGGGGATTGGTCGCTAGCTCTAGGCTTAATAGCATTTTTATTATCCGGCAAAACAACATTAGTCTTGGCTGAAACAAGTTTTTCATTATTCATATTACCAATCATGTCTTTAATGGAAGTGTTATGGCCTTGATGGTCTAGAGTTTTTTGGGTGGTCTCTCCATATGCCCTAAAACTTGTGATGCCTTGGGAGGCGATAGCTTTTTGTGAACTGGAAGCTTCGCTAATATTTTGTGATGAACCTATTTTAGAGACAGAACTTGACTTTTGGGCAGCCTGCGTAGTGTGTTGTTCCATATGGCTTTCTATTTTTTGGCTGCTAGACATTCTTTGTTCGGTGTGTGCAGCGATTTGTTCTTTATGAATCAGTTGTTGGCTACTTGAATGTGCTTGCTCTCTTTGAATCACTTGGTGGCTGGTGTTGCCTTGCTCTTTATGACTACTTTGGACTGGTTGAAGTGTATGAACTGACTCCTGGCCATTATCTTGTTCTATAAGGATTTGTGGAGCCTTTTTATATCCTTGTTCTTTAAGGACATTCATTTGACTAATAGAAGATATTTGTTGACTTTGACCACTAAGATGACTGCTCTGTTCCTTGTGCCCTTGTACTGTGGTCTGTTCGATGTTTTGTTTCTGTTTATCTACTTTCTGACTTTCAGTTTTGCAAGCTGATTCAACACATTGCCTCTGGCATGATTCACTTGCACTCTTTTGAGCAGAACTAGAGATTGTCCCACCATTTTTTCCCGCCTTTGAGAAAGCAGATTTTTCAGAACCAATTGTTGTGCCTGAGGTTGTGACAGGTGGATATTTTACGTTGACTTTTACTGTTGGCGGGAGAGGTGAGGAGGGGCGTGGCCTGTGTATTAACACTTTAGCATCGGCTGCCTGAAGTGTTTCCCCTGATGGAGGTCGAGGAGATGCTGGACGTGGTGATGACAATCTCACAGTTATAGGAGATAAGTTCTGAATCTGTCGACAAGTCTCAGCTTTCCAGCTTTGCGGAGAAAATCCTCTTTCTGGCTTCAAAACTTCTTTTTTGAGTGCTCCATGTGGATTTGTTGATTTCATATTGCCTTTTTGGGCTGTGTATGTTTTAGTTTCGCTATAAGTAGTTGATTTGTAGCCCTGTACTTTTTGCTGAGCAGTAGAAATATGCCCGTATTCCATCTGGGTAGGGTGAACTTCAGGCGCTCTTATTTGATGAGGAAGTGGGGAAACAGACTTATTCCTAACAGGTATTTCCCCAATATTTTGTTGATAATAAGGTAAATTACTGGGAGGGTGAAGACCAGATGGTGTTACTGGTCTTATTGATGAGCCCTTGGTTTGTAAGATTTCTACCTCCTGCCTTTCAGATTCTACTTTGGTCGCATCATGTGTCTCTGTCTTCGGCTTTGGGGGTTGGGGGATATAAGATGGAGTAGGTTTAACTGATGGGCTTACAATGGGTATAGGAGACATTCTTACAATTTGTTTTTGACCTGTCTCGGATATTAGCCTCATGCAGATCCCACTTTTTTCTGACTTGGTAGTTTGTTTCTCCGTTTTAGTAACTGATGATGCATTGAATATGACAGGTTTGAAACCAGTCACCGGAGGAGCCTGTTGCGGTATCGGAGTTTGCCCGGGGACAGTGAATGGTACAGTGGGTGCAATAGTTAGGGCAGAAGTCATTGACATCTGCTTTTTTGATCCTGGTAGTGGTTTAAAAGCCGATTCTGATTTAAATTCTGGTTTGACTGTGTTGTAAGATGGGATCGGTGAATAAGAGCGCTTTGGCGCAACTGTTAATGCTTCAGTAAATGGGGAACGGCAGCCAACTTCCCTAAGAGCCCTATCGACTCTGTCGTCCTTCTTCTCTTTCTCTGGTGGCGGAGGAACCGGAGGGAAGTAGGGTTTTGTTTCTGATGGCAGAGGTACAGGTTTTTCATCTTTCTTCACTGTTGGTTCCTTTGGACAAATGTTTGAAGCTGCAGATGGAATTTCGATTGCCTTTGGAAAAGGTACAGGCGAAAAGGGTCGCTCAGATGCTGTGGTTAGTGCATTCATCATCCAACCGCCTGGGGCTAGAGGCTTTGGCAGATCATGGACAGACATTGGCTCAGGATCCAGTTCATCGTGTGGTTTGTTCATTTCTTCTTTAGCAATCAACGCTTTAGTCACTTGTTCCTGAATCAATTTTTCAACTTCTGATTTTGTATAAAATGCTTTTTCCATTCTACTTGTTTCTTCTGAAGTCTTTTCTTTTTTAACTGATAAGTTTTCTACTTTTCTTTCTGTTTTTGTCAGTTCTATTGTCTCTAAACTTTTTGATGATTTTTCAGCTTTATGCTCCTTTGTTCTATGTTCTTTGTCATTTTTATGCTCTTTCGTTCTGTGTTCTTTGTCACTTTTATGTTCTTTTTCTGTTTTATGCTCCTTTTTAACCTTTTCTTTTTTAGAATGCTCTTTTAACACTTTAGTGAGGGCCTTCTTGTCAGCTGATGCTTGATCCTCAACTTGCGGGGTTGGAGACACTGGCATGTAAGGAACAACTGCATTGAGAGGGCTTGGGCAAGTTATACACCTGTCCGGAGCTCTTTGCTTGATGGGTTGAGGGGTGGGAGACCTTGAATACATGACAGTGGGACACTCTGGAGGGAAAACAACAACTTGCTGGGGTGTCAATGGCCTCATAAGACATGCGGGAGGTAGTAGGGAGTGTATTCCATGAGGTTTGGATGATACATCAAGGAGATCTGGGGTCTTTACAGAGGACCTAGACATCGGCCATGGTGATATCGCCCGCCCAGCTGGCTGAGGTGATACACTTCTTCTTGTTTTCAAAATTCTCTCCCCAGCTTCTATGATAGTCTTCTCAACAGCTTGTCTGCTGGAGCCACCTTCCATCGGCACTGGAGAAGGGCATCTGTCCTCTTCATGGATTGAATTGATTACATCCGATTTTTTACTGGAGAAAGCGCACACTTCTTGTGAACAAATCGACATTCGCTTTTCTTCACTCATCATAGAAGTTTCAGATTTAATTACTTGGCTGTAGGATGAGGAGGGAGGCCACGTTACGGTAGTACAAGGTTCTTAACAATAACAAGTAGAGAGCATCATGCAATTTTAGTGGCCCAGTGAAAATTAGCAGAAGAAGCAAACATTAAGAAGAGAAAGCATGCAAAAAAAAAAAAAAGAAGCAATTTATTAATAATGATTAAAAAATAAATAAAACAAGCTTTAAAACTAAATTACTAGATATGTAGTTACTCAGCTGAGTCACACTTGGAAAATGTTATTTGAAATATTCACGATTTGAGTGAAAACAAAAATTTCTAAGCTATTTCTCTAAGCATCTACAAATTAGCACTTAATTTTGAGAAATGGAAAATGGCCTTGGTTTGGGATTAAAATTGAAAGCTGAAAAAGAAAGAAAAGGAAAATATTGTTAGTTCTACATTTAAGATAGCGCCTATCGTAAAGGCAATAGACCAGCTCTCAAAATAAAAGTGCTGAATCTGCGTGATTCGATTAATGAAATTTCCAGCCTTGGATTATATTGATACCCTCATTAATCATATATGAAGCTTTATTGACTCTTTTCATAGAACATGCAGGCACGTTTGATTTATTACCTTTAGATAGATTGAAGTTTGGTTTTGGAGTAGAGAAACCTGGATGTAATGAATAATATTAATTTTAATTAATGCATTTCAATTATGTATTCAATTTTTTTTGTTTGATTAATATCCCTATTTAAAATTTAACAGTTTACCAATTATATTGTAATGATAGATGTGAATCAGTTATTTGGTTGGCTTATTATGAGTTAAAGCCATCCGTGGCAAAGTTTAATTGTAAATAGTTGGAAAAAATCTATTTTCTGAGGATAATATAACAAATAATGACAGTTGTTAGAATGTTTAGTGTTGACAAGTTTTTGTTTACATTTGCTTGATTATTATTACAATGTCATAAAATGATTCAGTCTAGATATAGAGATCATGTTGATCTGGAAGGGTGCTGGAACATGAAAAAATATAAATAAGGCTAAATATATAAAGGCCCAGTGCAAATCAGCCTGTGTTTGTAGTGTGGAAGTGTTTACTATCCGGGAGGGGGGGGGGTTATGATGAAATGTGTGTTATGTTGGTGTATGAAAACCATAAATGGTTTATATTTTTAAGTGCTACATCTTTAAATTGTAAGTACAACCAGTAATGTTATAAAAGAGCTCTGAAAAAAGGAGAAGCTTCATCGAAGGCTGTTACGTGTTTGGATAATCAAGACTTGACACCAAGGTAGAAGATCATCGAAGAGAATGTACTGTTTGCAACTTTATTTTTGTTTGTATGATCAAGTAAAAAAAAAAATTTGGTACAATGAAACATTTGAATTCTCAAAAGTACAATGGAATCCACCAACCCTGAGACTTAATTTCCTCTCATAAATTATTTTAATTTTTTTAGCTTCTGTTGTAAATATTCAATGACCATACAAGTAAGATAGAAAATATTCATTAATAATAAATTTAAATTGAATAATAATAATTGATTGTAGCAGCATGTTATCTAAATTTACAGGGAGAAACTTAGTTATTATTTATGATAGAATAACATACAAATAACAGGGTCTTGTCTTTAAAATGAAACTGATACTATATTGTTTACATAATATCTTTATTTTTTCTTTTATTATTTACTTCGTTGATTACAGTACACCAATAATTAAGCTAATTATGAATATTTCTATTAAAATTACAGAATTAATTAATAAAATTTACAAAAATTATTTTTATAGATACTTATTAGAATGATGCTATTTATTCCACCCCTCATGGCACTGTCATGAGTTACTGTTATTAAATATAAATACCTAGGTCAGTTTTATAAATTGATATAATAATAATGAAAATTACCTGAAAATGGTTTCGTTAGCCCACTGCTTGGCGGAGCTGGAGGTGGTGCAACTGGAGCAGCTGGGGGTGGTGCATATGATGCTGGAGTAGGGGCGAAACTCACTGAAGTCGGAGTGCTCGGTGCAACAGTAGAACCGAACGGTTTAGGTCCGCTTGGAGCAAAAGTTTGATTCTTCATAGGAACGGAAAATCATTATTAGTTGTTAAACATATCACATATTCTTGGAGGTTTGAAATATGATATAGAGATTGAGCATCTGAAAAATACTTGTCTTATTTGTGAAATATTTTTTGCTCACCATAAAATGTATAAAACCAAAAAATGTAATAATCATAAGGTTTCATGAAGAATAAAATTATAAAATAATATGATGATTTAAATTTCATAAATGAAAAGAAATCTAACTGTTTCGGAAACTTTTGAGTGGTATATAAGTAATTTGTGACAACATACTATATACATGAGTGATGTTTTAATGGAACCTACACAAAAACATTATAAATTAATTATGTAGAAATACCACATTATAAATCTGTATGCTCACGTGAACAGCCAAGTAAAATAAATAAATAATAAAAAATAGACATACAATCTCACTAATTTAAATTTGAAATAATTTTTGGTGCAAAAAAATGAAAATAGAAAATTGTTGCTTGCTGTTAAAAACAAATTAAAAAAAAAAAATGAAAATACGTAATATTCTCTGGGATGGGAACCAGACAATCCTGGGCTCAAATCCTCTGATTTATCTTGCAGCAAAAACTATTTAAAATAAAGTAACATATAACACACAACTAAAGCAACAAACCTTAAAAAAAAATAATGGAAAATGTGTTTAAGAAAATTCGAAAATAAAGAAAAACATGATGTATTAATTTACGAATGCATAGAAATCATGAGTCGAAGCTGATATGCGATAGTAGCAGGTTAATAATAACATTAAATGAAATGATGTGTATAGCAATAATGAATTGAAATCATGAAGAATTCAAAATACAACTCTTGAAGGATACGAGTTACATAATATTAAAAAGAAAATAATCAACTGAAGTCAATGAGCGTGTTGAAAGATAAACAGTCCCACATTTAAAGATAGATTTCATTATATAGCCAAGTATAAACCTTTAGATATGCCAGGTTTTAGTTGTTAAAATGTTTAAAGAAAAATTAGGCTGTTTGAAGAAATAGAGAAAATAGAAACAAAACGTAAAACCATTCGTTTATATGAATAAAGATTAAAATGATAATTGATGAGAACTAGATGGTCAAGAAACCAGTCTTCTGACAGATCTGATTGTAGAGGAAATGTTTAAAAAGCCAAACAAGAATTCTAAATAGCATATTGTGTTGTTATGGAGTTAGCATTAATAACAGTATAGAACTTAAATGGATGTACATATGATAATAGGTTCTACGTATATAAAAATAAATAAAAGCTTTAAAAATCCAGAAGCAAATGACTATGAAGAGATACAAATGTGTTTAGCCCAATTGACTTTTTTGTCTTTTTTAAAAAATAGAAATTGAATGAGAATATATAAAGAGTATATTTATTATAATTTATGCACACTATTACTTATCAGAACTTGGATGAAAATAATTTTAAGTACTCAATTCATTTAAGTTAGCTGAATAATATTTTAAATAATAATGAGCAGTTGCAGATAGCTGAAGAGTCTACAATCTAAACATTAAACATTTTTCAACTAAGAAGACTACTAGTATTCTTGATTACAGCAAAGCACCCCAATTTTGAAGACCTGAACCCACGAAAATGTTCAGGTAATTAGGCCAATTACTAAATGACGACCTCCTAAAATTTTGCTATGTATTCACATAGGGTTGTCCAGAAATAATGCAGGACTTCAGATTTTCGATTTTCTTTAGTTCAAGCCCTATTATTAAAAGCTATTAATTAACGGATTGCTATATGCCTATATGTTAGTTTCTGTTAAGATGCCAAGTGTGAAAAAGGGTTCCTCAGGGATTGAATGACTACCATGTTGCATTTCTGACCGTAAAAATTACGGGAACTTGGTTATGAGACTTTGCTTGATCTATTCTACTCTTCAGACCTCTTGACTATCAACTACTACTTTTTTAAATACCTGGACCACTTTTTACAAAAAAAAAAAAAACTGTGATGACCCAAAAGCTTTAGAAAATGGCTTTTAAGAATTCAGAAATTCTGATGGTGTTAATTTATATTCAGAGGAGAAAAGCTCTTAACACATAGGTAAATGTGCATTGATATTAATGGAGAGTAGTATTTCAATTGATTAATTGTTGTTTAAAATAGAAGTTTTTGTTTTTTTGAACCCTAAACCTGCCATTAATTTTGGACAACCCAATAGTATTTATTTAATTTAATTTAAACTTAATTTATAAAGAATACATATTTCCAAAAAAATACTCTAAAAAAGGTATTTGGAGACTTTTCAGCTTACCATTAATATATTTTTCATTTCAATCAGAGATTTATTGCTTAAATAATTTTATATTCAGCATTTTACATTATATAACTTCAACAGATATTTATATATTTAAGATAGATGAGTGAAGTATCAACTGGGCTTTCATTATGTATTTGATGAGACTACTATGATAATAGCGAGAAAACACAACATCGCTTATTTATTTTAATGTCTACCTGAAATCCTAGCCTTGGATTCACATGACTTATAGTAGTTCTTGGTGCCTGAAATATGCCACAGATAGAGACAATTTCTGATGAGCCCATTGTACACTTCATAACTTTGCTATTAAACTCTAGATATGTATGAATTGGTTATATAAATAAATACAATATAAATTATGCTGCCTTGTGTAATATAGTAGATGCTTACATGGAAGGGAAGTGGTGCTAATGTTCCTGGCTGGGGAGATTGAGGTGCAACCGATGGGAACGACGAAATCTGAGGTGCTGTAAAAGCACCAGCTGGTGCACGTCCACCACTGTAAAAAATAATTTTTTTTTTAAAGCATTTTTAAATGACCAAGAAGTTTTAATAATTCGAATATTCATTTGTTTGAAGTTTGACAAGTGGACATTAAAAAAATTGGAGACATTTAAATGTAAGATTTTGTTCTGTTTCCATTGCCAAGATGGTTGTTACACTTACGGAGGAACAGCGACGGGATCGAAGTTGGGCGCTGGAGGATTCTGACGAGCCACCATCTTTGCATGAATGTCGCAGTATAATTTGTTATTGATGTTGTAGTAGCCAACATTTTTGAGAGAAGTTCCGCAGGTGGCACATTTGAAGCATTCAACATGGAGGTTCTTATCCTTTATACGGACAAACACTCCTCTGTTGAGAAAAAAAAAAAATTAATAAGTAAATGTTTATTGACAAACATTTTAAAAAATGAGCAACTCTAATTTTAGACAAATGCAATAGAAAACGATTTCGTTAATATTCAAACAAGAAAGATTATTATAAAAATATTTAGTATGAAAAGGAAACTTTAACATAGTGGCTGCTTGGAAACTGGAAATTTTTGTTTGCAATATTTTTATAAAATGAATTAATTATTACTTAAAGTAAAAAGTAGTAAAAAACATGGAATGAACATGTATGCCAAGTTACTAGATCGTCCATATCCATCCAAACTATTCAAATGTTCCTGTAATCCCCTTAAACAATAAGCCCACAAACTTCTTATTTCCTCCCTTATCTTTCCTCATTTTAACTACTGCTGTGTTGTTTATGGTGGACTCTCTTGGAATCTCAATGGCCAACTAAAACATGTTATAGAACTGTTCACTCCGATTTGTTCTGGGGATTCCAAGAGACTCACTCATGTTAAATCAAAATGGCTATTTCCTTCCATTAATAGGCAATACTTCCTCAGTCCCACCTTCCTTTATCTACCGAAACTCCATAATACTTATATAATCTCCTTTAACTCTATCTAGTCTCCGTAACCATTCTCACAACACAAGATCAAGTTTATCCAACTCCTCTCTCTCTCTCTCTCTCTCTCTCTTTTTCATTTCATTACTTTTATTAAGAATTTATGATTGATATTTGTCATTGCAGCAGTGGAAAAACACCCCTTTGGCACACTATAGCCACCATGTTATTAGGCCGTAATTTTTCATCATAAAATCCACATAAAAAATCCAATTTCCACTGACAGCTTTGTTTTATTTGTCCAGCTGACAATATTAACAATTTATAGCTAACTGAATTTTAGCGATACTTTCATAATACTAATTTTTATAAACTTATAAAAATACAAATGAGTGAGTGATCACTTAGTAATATAAACATTTTTTATAGAAAACTTTAAAATTAAGCTTAGTTTTTGTGGTCAAGTGATCATTATGTTTAACATGTTCTCTGCTAAGGTGTGATATTTTTATGATGTGCGGAACAAAATGTATTGATACTCAATTAAATACAAATATTATTCAAAGAAAAATTTCACAAATATTAAAATAAAAATGAGTGATTATTTAAAACAGTACATAGGAAAGAGAACATGTTAACAGTTAATTACTGCTATGAATAAATATGCTAACTATTAAATGCATTAAGAAAGATTAAGATTGTTATACTAATTGCTACTTCTTAAAATTATAATGTTAACTAAAATACTAAATTCTTAAATTGCTTTTATCTTGATGAATTCTTCAAGATAATACCAATTTTTCACTGCTATCCATGAAATTAATCCTATCAAAAATGCAAAACTAAAAAATGTGTGTGACCATACACATTTAATTAAAAAAAAAAAAAGAAAAAAGAAAATCAAGTCCAAATTCATTAAAAATAGCAACAGCATACTCAAATTGTCAGGACATCACAAAGAATAATGTGCATAGCAAAAACAGCAAACATAAATTACAAAGTGTAGCAATAGAAGATTCAAGGCAAAGACACTGCTCCATTCCGAGTATACTTCATGCTTGCACGTACGAAGTCGTTCTTTGAGAAGGAAGACAAATGATAGAAACATGTAAAACAAGAAATAAACAGGCGAAGATAGTAAAATAAAATATCTCTACAATAACATGCAAGAAATGTATAAGAGGAATGATGTAAAAGATGGCTTCTACGGGATATGTAAAAAAATTTGAATATTCAAAAATGCGATGATAAAGTGATTTTAAAGAGAGAATTTGTAAAATTTAATTTGCTTTAACTTATTTTAACGGATACACATTGTTATAGGTCTTGTAGACCTTGCACAACCAATATTAATATCATTACTAGAAGTTGTGCATCACTATTCCAACATTATTAATGCCATTTGATCCTACAAAGTTGAAAAGTAATGATACAAAACTCTTGGAAGTAATGAGATTAGTAATGATTGTGTTAGGTCCATATTAGGCCTATGAAGTTAGAAATGGTCACAATTTCATTCATCATTATTTAGCCAACTAACTGAATTTGAATATTATTATTATATTAAAACAAAAAAATATGTATTTTACATAAAATAAATAGTTTGTCGTTAATTTTTTATTTAATAATCAGCTGAATCAAATTTCTTTTCCACTAATATTTAAAATACATAAATAATGGTTGAATAACTGTGAACAAAATTGAATATAATATTTTTTTAAAGGCCTTTTTTGTTTATTTTGTTTATTCCCTTCAATTTTAAAATTTGAGTTTTTCAGGTTTAAATGAATAAATATTAAACATTTAAATTTTTATCAATTTATAATGTAAAAAATAATCACTTTATGTATATTTTACTTTTGATATTAATTAAATATCTTTGAACTGTTATTGGATATAGAATAGGAAAAGATGGCATCCGGTGCATAAGGGATTGCAGGACGGGATTGACTCACACTATGTGCTTGCCGCAAGCAGAGCATGGAGGGTTCTCCTGAACCGAAGCATGGGGAGTTTGGGCGCTTGCCTCTGTAGCACCCATCTCCAATGCCAGCGGGGTCAGGGGCCGCGGAGATGTTGCCCTACCTCCAATAGCATGCGAATGCTGAGAGAAGTACTTAGCCGAAGACAATGATCCTAGGCACAATAAGAAACTAATGTGAATAAAGGACAATTCCTTTCTTTCAAAGGACAACAAGACGGACCATTTTTATTTGTTGTTTTTGTGAAAGATCTCACTCTGCATTGGTGAACGATGCCTGAAAAGGAATGTTGTAGGCGTTTACCATCCATGGGGTTAACTCCATTATTTGAAAGGATACTTATCAAAACAATAAATATTGAAATGCAAGTTAAATGGACTTTCTACAGTAACATGGAACATTTTAATGTTTTAGAATTTATTATTATTATTTATTAACAAGTTGAACCTGTTTTGCTAGCTTTTAAGCTTTCTGAGGCCACAGCTCACATACTACTTAAGATTTAAACTACTGATTTTGTTTTTTATGGTTAATGACACATATAAGATAGTATTGCAGACGAATTTCAAAGAAAAAAAAAAAAAAAAAAAAGGGCAATCCTGTATCTAATGTTATCCGAGCCTATTTCAATAGGTTTTTTTTCGGTCAATATTTGAGCTATTTACAATTTTATTTAATTTTTTGAAAAGGCAATTTTCAGTGACCCAGATGGTTCAAGAAATAAACTAAAGGTGTTTGGATAAAAATACTGAGATCCTTAAGTATCTATTGATTTTCTTTCATTAGTTTTTATGTTTTTTGTGTGGTTTATATAAACTTCAAAAAATGCAATTAGGACAATAATTGATTTAAAATCAAAATCTTTTCAGAAAAAATTGCTTGACTACAGATCCTTAATTATGTCATTGTGTTTTATATGAACCAGGGAATAATTGAGAATCAGCTAAAGGAGATTCGGAGTCATGATAAAATTATCACAACAAAGTATTTCATCTCCTTCTGTCAAACAAGTGAAATCAGTCTATCTTTCAATATTGATAAGGCTGTTTTCGTTAAATTATTTTACTGCTTCAGTTACAGTTAGAATTCCACAACTTAATGATCCAAAGTAGTGAGTGATGTTACTGTACCAACAAAAACAAAATATCCACAGGATATAATGCGTTCAAATAAGTATTCTTCCATAAGAAGTTTGTGCCGCCTGAATAGGAAGGCCAGATTAAGACTTACACAATTAGACGTTCACAGTCCGCACAGATGTTCTGTCCTGGAGGTAACTGGGTTGGTTGCGTGACCGGTGTGGTTGGCACCCTTGGTTCCGGGGGTGGTATGTGGCGCAGACTGTTCACAGCAGCTATCCCTGTTTCTGGGGAAGTAACTTGTTAATTTACTACTCCTGCTATTAGTAATAATTCCCTCCTGTCACCCTTTGATCTAGCAAGTGTTGTACTATTTGAAGTAATTGATTTCATTGTTATTTTTTTATGAATTTTAAGTTTAAATATTAACCCTAACTAGCTTAGCCCCCCATCCAACCTAAAGATCATAAAGTAGAACA
The DNA here is from genome assembly GCA_930367205.1 of Acanthosoma haemorrhoidale. Taxonomy (NCBI): domain Eukaryota; kingdom Metazoa; phylum Arthropoda; class Insecta; order Hemiptera; family Acanthosomatidae; genus Acanthosoma; species Acanthosoma haemorrhoidale. Next base: position 35,959,448 of record OV884011.1, read on the forward strand.
ACAGCATTTAAACAGCTCATAAAATTAGATTATTAAGTATTTTTTTGATGAATTGTGTATTTGTCTTTGCTAAGGTAACCTGTTATTAATTGATGATTATAATTAGTTATGTGACATGGAGTGTTGAATAGTACCAAACATTCATCAGAAGATGAATTTCTTATGCTTCATTTATAGTTAAGAGTTAATTTATTTCAATAAAATAGTTATCATGAGTAATTTTCTAACGCTCTTGAGAGAGCAAAGGTGTATTGTAAACTTTATACTTCTCAGGTATAATGGAATACTGATCTCTATATTCAGGAAGAATTACACAGTATATGTCACAGCCTCAGTTAGTCACCAATTATAAATTGCCGATAGGAAATAAACGACCTTATAGCCAGATCTTGAGCTCTATTCACAGGCTATTTATAATATCATTAAGCACCTTTTAAGGTAAGACAAAATAAAATAAAGTAATAATTATTGAAAAACTGTTAAAAGCTTTCTCTAATAAAATAGGTTTACCTTTAAAACTATTCAAAATTCTTTCTGCTGTGGGTTGCAATTTTTCAAGTATGCAGACAAATTATTATACAAATTAAAAATTAGACTAATAATTAATGCTGCATAGAAGTATCTGAAGATAAACAAGCACAAGATTTAGGGAGGAATGTAGAATCTAAATCAAATTATATATTAGTTGAATTATTCAATACTATTTAATTTTAAAATCATTCTTTTGTTTTATTCCAAATAAATAAATAATTATGTTTTTGGGAATTGATATAAATGATTATAATGTGAAAATTTATCTTAATTATTTACTACCATTGTTATATGTTATATTTTTTTAAGTATTGTACTTAATTTCAAGGGTATACATACATAATGAAAACATGATATCACTCCTTTGATAGATGAGTTATAAAACTCAGAAATTGGCATATTTGGGGTAATTGTAGAGTAAGAACTCTTTATATTACTAAAATAACACACCTTTTCTTTACAACTGATTATCAGTAAAACACCTTTGTTTGAAGTTTTCACTTTTCTGTCAATGGAGAAATACATATAACTTATTGGACTTTTGAACAATTAAATTAATCTTAGGATTATATCTTGATATAATATTTTATTAATTTTATAAATCTTGGATTAACACCTATGGCCTAATTGATAATGCTGTACGAGTAAATCATAATTTTTCTAACATAGATTTTTTCGATTGATTGAGTATTAAATATTATTTTTGTTTATTATAGGATGAAATGTTTACGCTATTACAAAAGCTTTCCATGGAGAACAGAAATGATACATTTATGTAATACGATACACATTTAAATGAAACTGTGCAAACTATATAACAGATAGAAAAGTATATTATTTTCCAAATAATTACCTGGTTCTGGTGACCTGGGTTCTTTATCGACTTCTTGTACCATTTTGAAAACTTCACTTTTCTGGGAATCATATGTTTTTTCATTCTTCATAAAGTTCACACTGAAAATTTAGTTGGTATAGAAAAAATATATTTTATGTTAAAAAAAATTGTTATTGGTACCAGCAGTAATATTAATCTATTTTTCATCCTGTAGAGAATCTAATGCATATTAATCTAGGAATATGATTTTCCAAAAGTATAGTGGAATACAATAGTAATTTTAATTAAAGGGGCATCTATAATACTGTTATTTACATATAGAAAGGATTAATAAAAAAAAAAAATAGTTTGTGTGTGAATTTTCGAATAGCATCCAAGGTATCAATCATCAAAAATATGTTTGAAATATTAAAAACCTCAATAAATAATAATAATGAATAACTGACCCAATAGCTCCTCCAGCAAGGACCTCAGCCTGAGCCGAAAGGGTTTCTGCAATCGTTTCTTCGCTGTACATTCCTACAGGAGTGTTGTACTGTTTGTTCACTATTGCTTTAACTGCCGCATCACCATTTACCTGTAGGCAGTAAATAATACAGTAATATATAATGGGGATTCTAAATAAGTTGGATAACTTTCATATACACCAAGTATATTCCGTAACACCCCTAAACAGGCTGATTAGTTTTTGGTTGAAATACAATAACGACAAGTATACAAAAAATAAAATATGAAAAAAAATTCAGGCACATTTCGCTAAGAGGTCTCAGCTCAGAATCTATTTAAAATTAAACTTTTGATATTAAATATTTTGGTTTTCCTGCAGGATTAAGGAAACATTGTTTTAAAATATAGTATTCATTATTTTTTTAGCCGATTTCAATAGTTTTTAGTAGCCGATATGTTTTAACAAATAAAATAACGTATTTTTTTAGAATCATTTAATAAGTTTTTTTAGTAAGTCCAACAAGTGCATCTATCGATATTGTTTCTTCACTTTCTATATCATTTACGTAGAGAGACTTATTTTGTTTATATAGAAATTAAAAGAAAACAAAACAATTTATCTCATAATCGATTTAAACCTAGAGTCCTAGGTTCAAGCTAGAGACATCTCCATAAGTGCCATTAATCAATCACTGATATTAAAATTTTTTTTTTTTAAATTTGAGCAGGGCATCAAATTAAAGATTACTACTATGCAGCATCTGTTGAGGTTTATTTGGACCATGAATTAAAAAAAAACAACATTAAAATTCACAGTTGTAACCCTCAAATGTGTTAAAGCACACTTGACTTGAATTTTTTTCTTTAATTTCAGGGATTTAGTACCCCTCCCTCGTTGGTAGGATGATTATACAAGGACGCAGCAATGGTGCAACGGATACTCACTGCGACTATTGCAACCGTTAAGCGAAACACTTCCAGGAGCTGTCGGGATGAAATGAGACCAGGCTTAAGGACAGCAGCGAAGACGGATTACGTCCCAAGGAGAGAAGACAATTAGGCAATAGACTTGGCAATGTCCATCCATACTCGGATTCGCCATGCTGCCCCCCCCCCCCCGTAGACAAACCCTCGGGCCAAATATGCCCGTTGCAACACACACGTCCTCCCTCATTTGTGAACCGATCGCAGGCGAGCGGGCAGTGGTCTGTTCTCTGTCACATCCACAAGAGAACAACCGCCTCTTTGTATTGGCCAACACAAGTGCTCCGACCGACCTATATCTTAGTCAGTTGCACTTAACTAATTCCATAACAATATCGGAATGATCCTGTAAGATCAGGGATAATGTCACGACGTGAATCCGGGGATTTTATGAGTTACGAGGGTTAGATTTCGGCACTACAATGGATGCAAGTGTGGTTGGTCTACTCACAAGTTCTAGCAATTTTTTTTTTTTTTAATATTATACACATATAAACTAAATAAAGGACTGAAGAAATAATATCGAGAGATACTTGGGGTACTTATAAACCTAGGATTGTGAAAATCCTACTCGTTATTTGTTATGTTAAAAAACATAATTTTATTTCTTAAACGACCCTCGATCTCTCAAAATCAACTTTTCTTAAAAATAAAAAAAATTTATACTAAAGAATTAATTTAAAAAAAATTATATAATGAATTGAAACAATTAAAAGGCCTATTGAAATAGGCTGGAATGCATTGCAATAGCTATTTTTTGTTACAGTTGGCTTTCAAAATCATTGTAATTTATTTTACATTATAGCAATTAATGTAACCTAAATCGCGAGAAAGAAATCAGAACTATAAATCCTGTATAGGTTCTGAGCTGGGAACGAAGTTCAATAGTTAGTGAAAGCGAAAATTTAACCGACAAATTGTGACATATTTCGAGGAATTGTTTAAAACCTTTAAAATTTCAGGTCAATTGAATCAGGACCGCTAAACACACGAGGAAGCAGACAGGCGAAAGACATACATTACCTATCAAAAGTACCTACTGCCAAACTCGACATCTATTCGTTGTCGTAAAAAAAAAAAAAAATTAAATTGACTGTTTTCGCTCAAGACCATTGTAAAATATGTATCGTTTTATTATGTAATAAGTACCATTCTGAAAATTTTCACAAATATCATTATTATAAAACAAATAATAGGGACAAATAAAGTTCAAACCCCAAAAGTAAAGAAGTTTCAGGAATGAATAATTTTCGAAAACGTCTCGCAACATCGCGCTTTGAAATGTGCCAAAAATTATAGACTATGCAGTTTTAATTAATACATGGAATTTCTGCGACCATCTGAGGCATTTGTAGAATAATCCAATTAAATACAACACAAACTCGTCAATGTGGTCCTTGGCTTTTTTTGTTGTGGAAATTGGTTATAATTTAATAGGTGAACTGTAAATATTACGTATTCTGTTTGAACAAAAATTGATTAAGAAGTTGGAAAAAAAAAAAAAATGAGAAAGTTATAGCTCAACTCACGGTGAAAATGGCTGGTTAAAAATGAAAAGTGTTCACACTGTTAGGCAAGCTACACGACTATTGTAACTTTTCTTATTGTTCTCAAAAAATGTTTATGACTGAAATAGTGACCGTAAGAGATAGTAATAAAATTGGCTTGGTATGATTGTTTGGTGCCGTGAATAAGAGGATTAGTTAAATTAACGACATAAATGGTTTTCTAGGCAATGCTTGTCCTGTGAAGAAATTGGTATAATCGATTTTGAGTAAGCTCGGTACAAGTTGAGTCACTTTTTATTCTTTTTTTTTATATTATTGAGTCAATTTTTACCGAAAACATAAGTTGCAGGAATGTTACCCTTGTCTTCAGATTTATCACTCATTCTCCGAAATTGCATATTTTATATCATACCCGATTTTATTTCGAGTTGATAACTCTCAATCTTTATTATTTTTTTTATCACAATATTGTTTTTAAACACCATAACGTTATTTAGCTATGCCTTGAGAAACGTGTCCTGCTTTCACGTTTAAATTTGTTTCCACACTTCTGTAAATTTATTTTAAACAAAAAGTAATCAGTATATTTCAATGCCGAATGTAGCCGTTAAATTTAATATAGATCGAATTATTTTTTCGCCCACCATAGTAGAACGTAAATACATACGAAAAGTGATCATTCCTTCTACCTGGATGAAAGTAGAGCCTCTTCATTTGGGCACAACTACCACAATAATCTTTTACTTGCCTCATAAAATTCTAAGAGATCAGATTAATTGTTCATATGAGATCAATGCAGTGGAGTACAATTACTATAACCCAGTAAAAATTATGTGGTGCATCTCATACTTGACTTGATTTTTTTTTTTGTTAGTCATGCAGCGAGTGTATGCAACGATTTTAAATTCTTTTAAACAGATGCATATAATTATTGAAGATGGTAGTCATCGGTACCAAAACCAAAGAAGAAAAATTCTCAAAATATACCACATGACCGAGGTCGGTACTCAATCAATAGATACTGTGATATTAGAACAGGCGACAGGAGGATAACAAAGAAAATTACATCATAGCCGCGGGAATGGGACATGGACCCCCTCGTAAGCCTTGCGAAGCAACAGTCATTCCTGTGCATACGCTCCCGGGTGTTTTCACATCTTTTGTCAGGGTTTGCATCACGGTAACAATCATAAAAGCAATCTCTATTTTATAGCATGTTACATAAGTTCGACTTTGGGCTCTAAATCCGATGGAAGTGGGGCCCATTTGCACGTCTCAACTGGCTTTGAGGGTTTTTAAAAAATAAATTTCAAGATCAAAAATCCATATGTTTTTACCCGCGTGTCTGTTGGTACAATTTGATAAAAGAAAGACGTGACAAATAAAATTATATCCATAAAACATAAATGACATTAATTAATTTGGTTAGTTCAAAAAATTTAATTTTAACCAAACTAATGACATCGACGTCCTAATTAACAATATGACAATTTGTATTTGGTTTTAAAATTGTCATTAACTTCGTGTTCGCTGCTTTATCTCAACCAGTATTTTTTTAGATGAATTATGTTTTGTACGCTAGTTCCAATTCTTGTCTACATTGAGCTTACTTTTATGCCACGATGTTGCTAAAAAATAAAACCAGCACCCTTGAAAAATAATAAAAGGCCATTACAAAATTAATTAATTAATAGAAACATAAATGTTTATGGATTTCGTCCTCTTGATTAATAATTTGTAATAAGTGCTGGTACTAAAGTGAACTATAATTACGTAAAGTCGTGAAAAATGAATTTGCGATCCCGATTTAATATAGAGAGATGATATTTTGCATTAAACTGTAATTTGATAAAAAAAAAATGCTAAAAATAAAAGCAACTTTTTTAAACATAATGAAGGGAGAATTATTAATAAGTTAAAAAAATAAATGTTTTCCAATCATATTAGTAGGGTATCAAATAAATGACCTCATTAGTAATATGCATTAAGGGGGCTTTAGTGGACTACTATAATAATTCATTAAAACTGTCATAAAAAGTAAATGCAAAACGCTAAAATATTAATATAAAAGAAAAACTATCAAAATCGCCTGGAACGTATTAAATGTATTATTTCTACTGTTGTAATTTGTAATATGCTGATGATGTATGGTATGTTAAACTAAATTATTAATCTATCCTCCCCGACCAATGATGTCCTATGCAGTCAGGAGACAACGGAGGAGAAAAAGAACAAAGAGTAACGAAATTAACTTTTTTTTTCGCGGCGAGTTTTGGAACTGTCTTGTTCAGGGTTTAATAAAAAAAAAAAACAAAAAAAAAAAAACGCAGAAGCAGAAGGATAAAAAAAATTGAAGGCTGCACTACATTGTGCACCTTAGTGATTTATTGCTGCCACCGAGGCTGAAAATACAACACGTCTGGGGCACAATCATCTCAAAACCCATTCAATCCAACTTAAAGTTTAAAGTTATATTCAACAATAGTTCTAAATGTGTTTATTAGTTCCCGGTCAAGATACACCACAAGGGAACCATGGAAACCAAATTAAACTTTAAAATATATATATATATTCCGTTTCGCTTACTATTAACATTAATCAAGTCCCAACTAATCAGCTCAAAGAATACTTATGACATAAAGCTCTCATTTTCCCTAACAATAAAAGTTGAGACACATTATTTTATAGTAGTTAATATTTTATTCAACCAATTTTAATAGTTTTTAGTGCTCGAGATCATCAGAGAAAATATTCTTTGCCAATCGGCTTTTTTTTTGTCAATCTTGCCGATTTCCAGTTATGAGATGCGTATCTATCTGTACTTTCCACAAAGGAGTGATAGATCAACACGGAAAGTGTATTGAATTTCATTAATGGTAAATCATACAGTATAGCTTACCTGAGGCGATGACCCGAAAGGTTTGGGGGACAGGTTGTGGCCTGAACCTATCGCGCCGGATGGCGTTTTGGCAGCGGCCAGCGACGTCTTCGTGACGGCAGACATCGGCGAAGCTTTTCCAGGAGTAGGCACTGAACCTACAGGGCTGACGTGGGGCTTCCACGTGCTTCCCGATCCCCTGGGAACAAATGAACGTTATTATCACAGGGCTAAGAAGACAGGAGAACACATTTCGTATGGCAGGGGTTTGACCAAGTGTTGAGAAAAAGTGGTACAATCTTAAGACTAACCATCATGTAGTTAAGTAAGTTATAGATTAATCCTTCAAGGTGTAAAACAGAACTACACATACCACTAAGTAACTAAACATAATTACAAACTGTGTACAACAAGCTAATAGTACAGCTGTGCCCAGCACATTAACAGACAGGCATTACTGAAACACACTTGTACAACACTTTGTTACACCTTTCCTGTATGGTAATGCATTAGCAAGTCAACAACTATGTACAAAACAGTACAAAATACTCTTAACTAGCGCTAGTAGGTTCCTGTTCTTCGAGAAGTGTTAAATCCATTTAGAATTGGCGATGCCACCAATAACTCAACGCATATAACTGCCTTACGAATAAATATTATGATCCATTGCAACTTTCTTCCGAGCCAGTTCTTTATAACCTACGCCAACCATTCTGACTAGTATCATGCTACTTCAGTATTCTTTAAAATTAGAGTTTGTCACACCCCATCAAACTCATGAGAGAATTATCATCTGTAAAGCTAAGAGTCACAAGTGACACTGGAGAAGTGAGGTCGGGTAAGAGCAGTTGATGCTCACACGGATCGTTTCATGGCCGGGCTCGGATCGGATATCAAATCCATTTTTTTTTTCAAAGCGATATTGCCGAGCCCGGCATTTCTTCCGAGCAGATATCATCTTTCGAAAGTATCTTTAACAAATCGGTCATGCATGTTGCAGTAAGCATAAAAAGCTACTGCGTTCAAATTATTAATTGCAAATTATTCCTTTAAATACTTTTTATGCGGCACTCCATTCCTTCGAACATGATATTAATGCCAGTTTTATCGTTATTTCTTTGTAATAAAAATCCTCTAAAGTCCCAACAAACTTTACAAAAGATTAATCAGGAAATATTTAAATTTGGTTTTTATGTTTCATGTCATCCATTATAGTCGTCAGTACACAATGAGTGAGAACATAAGAAATTCTAGCGTGAAATCAAATTTTTGATTTATCAAATGAAAAAAAATCAAGTTAAGGGTAATGTATTACAAAATTAAGGAACCTGTTACTCCTGTGAAAACGATTTTAATGACTTTTTGTAATTGTAGCATACTAAAGTCCCAACATGATTACATATTCTAATTATTAGACAGTGGGACGTCAAGATCTTCAATTTGATACTGTAGTCAATGTTCATTATTAAGATATACCCTACATTTAACTCATCCCTTCCAAGTTCATGAAATTCCTGTAACCTATCCAACCACTGTAATCCCCTAGCAAAGTCATTACACTGCGCCACATATCCCTTTAATCCTCCTCGGAGACTAAAGTGGCAGTGCCCTCGTGACCTTTTATAAATACGTACACTGGGAGGCCTGGCAATGGCCAGTTTCTCCAATCTTGTCCTGAGCGTCTGTGGCTCTTGGTCAGCCTCCACTGGCTTGTATCCGGTTACGGATGGAGGAGCGTGGGGGGCGACAACCATGTGGAATTTGGGAGGTCTCTGACTGTTAGTAAATACTGTATGAATGAGCGAGTGAGTGAAGAATTTTAAAGATGGTATGAATGAGAACATTTTACACAATTACTTATTGCCGATTAGGCAGATTGTAATTTTATCACAATAAAGCTTTGATTAGATCTATAGACAATTTGATACCCTAGTTTATAAGATAGGAAAATACATGTATATTTTATTAAAAGTTATTTGATTAATGGAACTTTAGTATTTTTAAGAGGGATTATTTTTTTATTTTTAACATCATTATGTCAACATCGCGGGTTTCTGGGCTAGCGGTGGCCCCTATACGAGAGGAACCTAAAATTGTCTCACTCAATTTTTAAAGAATTCCACCAGTCTTTAATCTCGAGTCAGAAGAACTAACTAGATAAAATCTTAAAATAAACAAGGTTGTTGCGTTAGAATTAGAAGTCACTAATGTAGTTCAAAATTCTCTGGCCGCTGGACTGAGGCCAATGAAATTACAGAAGAGGGCTGATAATAGGTGACTCAGGGATTGTCAGTAGGAACAACGGGCAAAGAAATACGCTTTCGCCATTGGGTTGATTCACAATGGCTATCTGTAAGTTCGACATGATCTTTTAACGTGTTAACATTTTTTTCCATTTTAGAGGATACTTATCACAACGTCACATATTCCGTATTTTAAAACATATAATTACATAAAAGATGAATTGTCTGCCCGCTTTACGGCATTTGATGATTTATATTTCGGTCGGGGAGCTAAGTTGGTTGAGCACCCGACCGTAGACATTGGGAGGTCCAGCTGTTTCAACCCACGTCCACGGCATAATATTTTTTTCTTTGGCTAATAGTTTTTTTTTTTACATTTGTTGTTAATGGGTAATTCACCATTGCGTAAAAAAATTGTTAATGTATATTTTTAAATATAATTAATTTTTATAAGTTTTTGGGGATAATTTACGACGGAGAATATTTCTTATCGTTTTTTTTTTTTCAAACATAATTTATTTGCATAGATTTTTTTATGTATATTTTCGGGCTTGACATACTTCGTAACAGGGTTCAGCGATATTTTTTTTAGAGGAACATATGTTTTTTCACGATGTCACAGATTTCTCAACTTATTTTTAAGTAGCATTCTGTGCGAATAGTTTTTGTGGAATTTCACCATGACGTACCGCATTCAATAGCGGGTTTTCGAGTCACATTTCCCCCTGTGCCATTAGAGATAGAAAGTGTTATCAATTACCTCTGAACGGCGACTTCGAAGTTGTGACCAGCCTTGACGATGGTGTCCTGTGCCTCTTTGTGCCTCATGTCTGACACATCGACGTTGTTCACTCGGATCACGGCGTCACCGACCAGAAGACCAGCGCGCTCGGCCAAGCTTCCACCGTTAACCTGTCAATCATATAATATATAATGCAATAATTAACTATAAAGAAAATGCGGACAAAAAATAAATACATTTCCAAACATGTTTAGTAGGGAATCAAATTTAAGATCTTGACGTCTTCATCAATAAAATGGAACTTTTATAGGTCGTATTTAACTAAGCATTACTGCCACTAAAATAAGTAGTTTCTTTGTCATATTTTTTTTTTTGTTACAATCCCAAGTTTTTACTCGATAGCCTACTTGAAATGAAACAACCTTACGAAAAATAATTAACTGTCAATAATAAATTGTAAGTAAAAAATAAATGTTTCCCCATCATATTAGGCGGTATTATTAAATCAAAGATCTCGACGTCGCGATCAATAATATGTAATTTGTGATTTTTTTAAGTACAATTACAAAAAGTAACTTAACCCGTATTTTTTTAGAGCCATAAACCTTCGCTAGGTAGAAGTTTTTCTTACCTTAATGTTGCTGAAAATAAGAAGAATAAAGAAACCTCATGCAGAACGACAAAGGATGGTTAGTCCATTACTAAATAATTATAGCATACAGTATTGCCTTTATTAAACATCATATTAAGCAAGATATCAAATTAACGATCTCGACTTACAGATCCTGAATATCTATTATATGTTGGGGCATTAGGTGACTATAATTGGGGAAAACCATTAATGGGTATTATCAAATTCATGGTTAATTTCAAGCTACGCTTTTAAAAAAATAGAAATCCTCGATTTTCATAGTTTTTTTTTAAATGTAGTGTCTCTATATCAATCATTTGGAGGAAGAGTACCACAATACGAAAATATTTGTTTCCCCTTTTTTTCGCTTGGAAATCTTCCATTCACGTATATTTCTTTAAGAAAAATGTCAGATTTTTAATTTCAAAATTTATCGCTGGAGAGCGATCGAGGCAGCCTTGCAGGACAGCGATAAACCTAAATAGGCAAACTTCAAACACTTCTCTTGTAAAATTCTACTTTTTCGTATTGTGGCACTATTCTTCCAAGTGAACAATCATATGGAGCTCATGGCAAGCCCCTAAAACATACCCAAACTTTACTCGGTAGTTTTAAAAATGTCGTTTAATGAAAATTTCACATTTGTAGGGGGTGAGAGAAAACTTTGTTGTTTTTATCACTGAAAGTATCGCTTTTTGTTAGCCATTTGGAAAAGGTGACTGCAATGTCTTCTTCGAAAAAGAAATATGGAATCTACAAGTTTTTTTTTCAAATTTCACTGTTCCTCTGCAAACATTCTACATTACCGATATCGCAGCAAATGTAACCTGGCAAATTCTTTGCTTTACCGTTAGCAATGATTTTGGCTTTGAACTGAGCTGCTACAGGCCAATTCAATGTTAGAATGTAGTTTGCACATGGAGATGTCTCTTTCTGTAATTTTATTAGGAACTACCAAAAAGAAGTTTACAGAAGGATACATAGCTAATTTTATAATCAACTTTTTTCAGCAAATTTGTATTTAGATTTTTCATGGGATTAACCAAAACTCTTTTCCTTTATGTTCTGTTAAGCAGTCCTTATTTCCTGAATACAGTTCTTATCTAGCACCTCGTCATCTTCAAAATAAATGCGAAGGTCTTGTTTCACCATGCAGCTGATCATGCTGGGTCTTTCTTTTAACTGGTTATTGTTTTTTTTAGCAGACATGTGGTATAGAGTATTTTGGCGAAAATGATACTCCTAAGTTGGTACAGTAGTTTTTTACCACAAAATACTAGGGTTGCCCACTACAATTTCTCTGGACGCTCTGTTATCGCGCCTACCAGACCAGATAGACGTTTGTACGTTTCTGATAAATTACGACTAAATGGTTCGCCAAACAGCAAATTTTGTAGTATTTCACGCTTATACCTCGTTTGGGGATTGGAGCGACTGCTTTCCTTGGGTACTTCTCGCCGGTTATACTTCGCTGCAGCCACCAGTGTTTTTGACGCCACATCTTCACTTGTTTTTCGAATCTGTTACTAGAATATTCGGTCTTTTTATAACTCTTGACTGATAACAACCGCTCTTTACGGACTTTTTACATTGCACTAGTAACCTTCCCCTCCTCGCTGCAAGCAAGCTGACAGTTGTTAAAATCTAGTTCACTGGAAGAGGGAGATCGCGCATTCAGATTTGCTACTAGTCTGGCATGCTGCTTCTTTTTATCATATCACTTTTTGGACCTGTCCCTCCATGCCTTACGGGTCTTGCCTAACTCTCTGGGAGTCATTTCCGTAACTAACTCTTGTTTCTTCGCCTCGTACTTCTTCCTTTCCTTTTCTACTTCAATGGTGGCCGAAATTGGAGAAGTCTTAACCCTTTCCCGTCTCATTCTCGTGTCCTTTCCCATTGTCCTTGGCAACAGTATTTCTCCGCTGAGGACATGGGTACATCTAAAATCACACATAAATAAAACTGAGTTTCCTTCAAGGAAAACCAATCAAGATTACACTAGAGGACATTCATATATGACATCGCACTGTTAGGGGAGAGAGTGCGCAAAAGTGGACTTGCTTTGACATGAAGGGGGGCAATAAAAAATTAAATTAATAAAAGATTTTTGTCGAAGAGCTAGGAACCCTAAGTAAATTGCAAAAATTAGTATAGGGTAGGTAGCTTTATTCCCATTCCCCCTGACCTACCACTAGGGATGGTTCCTATTACCCTATTTGTTGGTCACGGGGTGTTTTCAGTAAAACCCTTACCAAGAGAAATATCTTCAGATTTAAATAATGTTTAGTTGCTCCTCACGCTCACGCCAGGGAAGGTCCTATTTTTGCGCAACCCTCCTTCCTTAAGTAACTAGTATGCCGTCATCTGTGAATGAATATAATCCTTTTTATTAAAAAAAAAAAGGAAAACATTCTTCCTCGCTCCCTACAGTCATTCTCACTCCCTACAAATTTGATTTTTTTCATTATATGTAAGGTGTGAAATTGTAGGGAGCAATAGATTCGCCTGAGGGTCTATAATTTTATGTAATTATCTGTGAATTTAAAGGGGCTATGGGGGGGAAAAAATAGTAAGGATTTGGGCGTTTTCCTGCTGTGCTCTGTAGATTTTACAGATTTTTGAGTTCTAAAAGGTCACACAGTATACTGAGACTTATCTTCACTTTTATTAACTAATTAAACACTGACTTTAACTAACAGCAGCTTTGTAGAGAATGAGAAACTATTAAAATACTCTTAAGAACTTTTACACAAGCATTTTCTTAAAAGTAAAAATGACTTCTGATAAAACAAAATCTAGATGCTCTTGCAGCTATGATGGATCAGAGTTGCTTTGGATTTTTCAAAATTTGAAATATTACCTATTCTTGGTTTTGGGGGGGGGGGACATATAAACAAGTTTGCATGGAGTGAAACAAAATTGTGATCAGACGTATAGTAAAATGATTATTATTTTCTACCCAGAGATTATTGCAGGGGAGAGTGTCCTGAAGCCAAAAAGAATTCAGTGTTGAAAACATGCATTAAGAGTAACATAAAAATAGAGGCCGTGGGGTTTTTAAAATTCAAATTTTTAAAATTTGAACTGCCTATGCCTAATGGTTTAGACACAAAAGCTGTCAGACACAAAATAACCTATATTTTTGAAATGACCCTAAAATCAGATTTATAAATTAATTTTTTAAAATGATATTTATACAAAACAGTGGTTTCACATTGATAAGCATAAATAAAAAAAACAATAAATGGTAGGGGGTTGTTAGAGCAATTGATTTTGAATGTTTAATGTTAATACGCCGACCGGGTGGTAATGGAATGGTCCCGTCACAGGTTCGGGTAGCGATCCTCCTACTGTAATTATTTCTTTAGCTAATCAATAAAAGTAATATAGCTCAGTCCTTCGGTTTTTTTTACTGTGCCATCTTAAGTACAAAATTGCGTTTTCAACATATATAAAATATTTTATATAAAAAAAACCTACTGAAATTAGCTTTGACAGCATTTAATAGTCCCCTTCATTGTTGACTCCCATTACACAACTATATTTTTAGTGATATCTTTGAATTTATTTTGGCTAACCATCAAAAAATTAAATCATAACTTAAAAACTTAAATAGCTTCCGTGCTTACCATTGTTGAAAACGGACAAGGTGAGTCAATATTGAAACCCGTCGTTCACTACCGAACAGAAACTTCTGAAAAAGGCAATGGCAGTCCTATTATTTAGTCGGATGTTGTGCAACCTAGGTACCAATTATGATCCCCGGTCACGAAAGTTGTAAAGCAGATAACGCGACGATGTACAAGATCGACGACAATCAACTTCCCAGAGAGATTACGACAGCAAAATATTTGGAGTATCTTTCACAACAAAGCTTCCTAATAGAAAGGAAAACATGATTCGGAGAGTAAACAACAAACGAGAAAGTGGACTAGGCAAGCAATAGATACCACTGGAAATGTCCAATATTACTCTTCCTCTTCGAAGAGGAACGTATAACATCTTAACAAAAATAGACGAACTTCTTGTCGAGTCCGAAGAGGTTTTACTATGGAATGATTACAGACAATCGTCATCCCCGCCTGTATAGGATATTACTAACATTAATAGGACGAACATTGAATCTCGAGTTATATAATGCTAAGAATATTATAATGCTAAAAGTAGAAGGGGTTGAGCAGAACGTATACCTGCCTACTGACTTCATGGAAGTCACTGATATTTCTAAGTAAGCATCTCTTCAAGACCTCCCTCCTACTTCCAAGAACTTAACCTCAGCTTTAGCCCCAGACCACTTGTTCTCAGACACTTGTTCCCACACATTCCACCCTGTAGTATGTAGTAACGTAACTGATAATATTTGTAGATTCCAGTGTTTTGCTTGTACTTCATAATGAAGCTTTTCTTTCATTTCTTTTAAAAGACTCTTCTCTACAAAGATTATTTAACTTAAGACAAAATTTAAAAATCGGAAAAAACGTGTTTTATCACAAAAGACGTTTCTTCAGTCGCTATAGGGTTTTATCCGTCATATATTTGTTGTTGTTTTTTGAAAAGAAAATATATAAGTTATGTAATAAGTTTTAATGAAATACACACAGCCCCGAATGTTTGTCTCTATATTCTTTCTTAAATTTACAAGCCCTTCATTTTGTTTAATTTTACGCGCTGTTAGAGGAACGATGTGAGGTAAGGAAGATAAAATAATTATTGATTTTCAAAGAGCTTTTCTTTTGTAATATCCACTGATAAATAAAACCCGCTAAAGAAGGTCTCCCTTTCAACAAGCGTCGTCTTCTCATGTGCAGGACATCCCAAGTGACGGTTTCGCTCCTTATTAACCCTCCTACAAAACGTATAAAAAAACATGCCTATGCTATTGATCCGTGCACCAACAAGTACAAGAATGGTTCCTTCGTCAATGAATGGCTCTGAAGTACAAGCGCTGTCACATTGTTGTACTTTTGTACTTTCCTGTACCACTCCGGACCACCTTTCATACCCCGGCATAATTATTTATGCACGACATTGACCTGTTCTTGGGGGGCGACCTCCGGCTCACTTCCTGCCTTCATCGCGGATTGCGTCATTGAGAAATTAACACACCTGGGCAGGTCAGTATTAATGACTTTAATAATGATCGCGTGAGGTATCGGAGACATACCGCCGAAACCTACGCTGCACATGTGTCGCGAAGGAAGACTTCCTCGAACTATGCAAATGTCTCCTGACGATGTATCATTAATGAGGTCCGAGAAATCTCAGCGTTTCCTTTCATACAGTGCCAAATGAAACATTACTTTATTTAACAACTTCGCTCGCTAATTTCAAGTTTCTATTCTCAATAAAATATATTAGAATATTATAAACAAAAATGTGCAAATTTTTTTTTTTCTTTTTATTTTACATCCATTACGAGCTAAATTGTCATTTTTAAGTATATACAAATGAAATAAAGGATGCAGGATGCACTGAAAAATTAAATGTTGGAATGTCTCAATGACTCAACTCAATGACCAGAAGTGTTTATTAGTTGATCAGCTAAATTTATTTATGAAAGAGAGATGTTAGATTTTCATCAATTTTATTAATGGACGACGTTTCGGCTATGTATGTCTGTCTGCACCAGGTACGAGACACTGTTGGAGACGACCAAACCAAACTGAAGAACTCGGTTACCAGGAATTTTAATTTCTTCTCGGTTCTCCAATGTGATTTAGACGATCAGTATCTCCGATCATACCACACGAAGAACTGATACTGGCGTAAATAGAATGTCAAACGATGCCCATTAATAAATTTGATGAAAATCTCCCTCTATCGCAGAGCTAAGCCGATATCCCTAAAATCTCTTCTACACATTTTTGTAATAACGGCTAAAAATATTTTAAATTAGACCTTTGAAACCTTAAAAGTTATATTTTTTTCACGATTACTCCCCCCCCCCAAAAAAAAAAACTAATCAGAATAATTGGAGATGTTGTAGGATGTATACTTTTAAAATTTCAGATTCGTTTTAGTTCAATTTGTTTGTATCGTTGTCTAGTCGTCTCTCATAATCTCGATGTCTGTATGAAATAGGCGTTGGACAACACAAGATTCCAAAGAAGTTAATCTCCTAGCGCCGGTTCCTAGATACCAGTGGAGAGTACCCGTGGATTTGTCAGGATTAAGAAGGCAGCTGTCCACCACCTCCGTTGTGAAACCAATCTCTTCATATATCTTGGGATTGGAAGGGACATTTGAAGTCGATCAACATAACTCACCGACCGAGATAAAACTCTTGAATATAAGGTAAGATGTTAGACAGGGGGGGGGGGGAGTTTATTCCATTATATAAATTAAAAAAAATAACAAAACCTGTATATAATGTAGCAACGCTACAGGAAATACAAAAATAATTTGTAAATAGATTCGCCTGAGGATCTGTAGTTGTATATAATTATCTGTAAATTTAAAGGGGCTATGAAAAAAAAAAAAAGATGTTAGACAAAAATAATGTCGGCGATTTATCGAAAGCAAAATTTTTATATTTGTACTGTTTCTCTGAGTCGGGAGTTTTAACGACAAAAAAAATTCCTAATTAAATGAGCTCACTTTAACCCAATAATGACAGGTGTTCAGGTCGACTTTGCTGCCCCCTGAACTACTAACTAGTACCAGGATTTGGCTGACATCCCATCACTTGCTGGCAGGGAAATTTCCATGTCAGTGATCAGCTTCACGGCGAACCACTCGTGAGAGCTAACACTATAGAGATGGAAGACAAATAAAACAAAGGATACCCCGATAGGCAACTTCTTCGGAACAGAGAAAGCTGGGAGAGGCTTTGAGGAAGAAAGTTGGGCGATGATGCTAAGAGATACGTACTAGTTAGGTTAGGCAGAACAAGGGAAATGAGACTAGATGTTCACAAACTGTTTAGCAAAACATGTAATACTTAAAACAATCCCTCTTAAATACCAAGGAAATATGTTTATTGCAACAAAAATTACAATCGGTCCAATGGACCAGTAAGCAATTGTGATCAATGATCCAAATAATCGCATATGCTCAGGACCTAATTGCAAAAAGTCATTGCCGAAACTCACAATGTAATATATTTACAAACTCACAATGTAATATATTTACAAAAGGCTAAAATCATTGGATTTGTCGTGTTGGTGTGTCTTTAACCATAGAAAAAAAACAACTCGGAACTTAAAATAATAAAAAGCTTCTGAGTTGGGCCTTAAAAAAAAAAGCAATCACTTTTTAACTCTATTTTTCCATACTCCCTGTTATTGTATTTAAACAAAAACTAAATCAGCATATCTCAAAGTGTTGTTGAATGTCCATTTAAAATTTTAGATCGACTCAATCATTTCTACGACCATTACGACCAAAGATAACCAGACGAACAACTAACAACGTCGTTAAAACTGTCAATTAAATCTCTTTTAATCATGTTGCAGGAACTTTTTTTAACGCCAGGAAGTTCCTCTTGAAAAGACTAATAACTAAAAATAATGACGAATCGCAAAAAAAAAAAGTAATTATGGTGCATTAATAAAAGAAAGTACTAATATCAACGCCTTAAGACTTGGAAATCGCCAATGAGTCATTGTTTTTAAATCATAAATATTACTTGTTTGAATGTTTATCATACATGGGAGCTCCCTTAAGGAAAACATTCTGACAAGATTTACCGTTGTAGATTCATTATTTAGCATTGAGACTTGAAGCGCAGCTGTACTTAATGAAGTATTATGGAAATTGGAACCATCCATCAACCTTTAAGCATTGAGAACCAGAACAACGCTCCCAAAACCTCCGCTTAACCTAGAAAGGTCTTCCCCCTTCGTACTGCTTAGCTCCAAGGGAGATTCTAGAGATTTATTCAATGCCGAAATTGACATTTTCTGCATTAAAGCTTTAGTGAGATTTCTCTTTATGTATTTCAATGCAGTTCAAATTTCAATCGAATCATTAATTTTTTTTTTACACGCGTAGCTTATTATTGAAATATTCTAAAACACTTTCAAAATACTTTTTTAATATTAAATTAGGGGTGCTACAATAATCAATATATATATAAAATCTTGAAACGCAAAAAAGGGACAAAAACACGGTTTGTTTTCTTCCTTCAATAGTACAAAAACTACGTAAAAAAAAGATAAAACAAATAACATTGTGTTTGTTCAATACTTACAAACTCCTTAGAACAATAGCGATTTTCGACGCTAAAGCTTTCTTTAGCTGTGATTTCTCCAAATGCATTAACATTTTTAACTTCTGTTGTCTCGTGGGGGTTGGTCCAGGTCTCATTCGACGGTGAATTTAATGTCACAACGTTATCATTTATTATTTGAGATATTCTAGTGAAAAAATTCAAATCCCCCCCCCCCAAATTCTGATTGCTTCATGTTCAAAGATTCGCCCATAAATGTCCCACCTTGTATAAAAACAGCTAACCTAAACTTTTGTCCAAACTATAACTTGATCCATTTTGAAAATTTTAAGTGGTAGGTCAGTCGTATGATCAACCCATTAATAAAACACGAGTTCTCGGGCGCCTGCATCTTAATTTGACTGTTTAACGTAACCTTGTCTAGACTAGATTGTTCTTTATTGGGGTTAATTATTCTGCCATTTAAATTTCAAAAAATCAGTTGTTTATGTCTAGGGTTTTAAGTGCCAATCAGGGTGATATTTTTCGCATCGGTTCAATGAAATCTTGGGTTTCGTCTGTTTTATTTTTCAAACCCAGAAATTTTTTTTTTGTGTGCTTGATCTGTAGACGGGTCTGTAGATGAACTTTTAGCAGGGAATTCCATTTTATGTCTCGACGACGGAATTAATAGTGACCAGAAAAAATAATTTAAGGTCATTTCAAGGCGGGAAATCAAGAAGGTCTTCTGACTATAATTCTTTTACAACCTCAAGGGCATAAGATTGCCGAATTCATTTTAAAGAGTTAATTGACAGATTTTAGTTACTAAAATCAAAGAAAGGTTTAATGATTTCTGAAACCTAAGATCTGAACGGATTCGAAATGATTATGTATGTATCCTATGTATCTTGATGTTATAAAAAAAATCAAGTCAAGTCTCAAGGGTTTCGTTACAGTTAGAAAATGATTTTAATGGCACTTATAATCACTATTTTTTTTAATAATAATACACTTAGGTCCTTCCTAACAAATGTATTACATCCTCGAGATCTTTCAAGTCATACTTTTGTCCAGGTTTTTGATTAATCAAAGATTTTCTTACTAAAGCTACACACAATTCATGAAAATTGTGTAATAAAAAAAAAAAGTCTCAACTTTGTAGCGATAAAAAATATATCCCGGAAAATGTCCCAGGAATGTCCGCCTCAACAAAAGAAACTGTTCCGCGGATGGTTATCTAACAGGCATTGGAAGGACGGCCGACTCATTAAATTATTTTATTATTTTTTTTTATTTTAGCTAGTGTTATGAAAATAAAAAAATATCTGTGGACTGCGCCTGGTTGCTAACTTTGGACAAGCTTAAGAATTCTACTTCTAAGCCTCCTGGGGGAAACAGAGTGGCCTGTTCTATCACTCCCCAAAACATATTTTTCTCGTAAAGAGGATAAAGGTACGCTGTTAGTTTGTATGTAATTTTAACACCTATTCACTTGTTTGTTTTAGAATTTACTAGTCAATTTATGAATCCGTTTACGTCCATTATGAATGAAGTTGTTAAATTTTTTAAAATGTGTTAAGGAAAATAGAACGAAGAATGCAAAGTAATAATATCAATAAATACTCCCAGGACTCAAATGAATATCTCAAAAACTTATTAAGTGGTTGTGGAAAATTTTAATCGTAGTGTAAGTAGGATAAATAGAGATGCAAACAAAAATTGTGGACCTTTCCTTTAAGAAGTTAGGAGCCAAAGGCAATATTGCCACCTTCCCGGCTGTGGAGAGGAGGCAAGGATTAGGGACACCTACACGCTGCTACTCCTGTAGCCGCATCACTAATACGTAGCAGTGAGAACCACAGACGCTCAGGACACGAGAGGAGAAAACTGACCGATGCCAGAACTCCTATGAATAAACATTGACAAAAGATGTTGGGGCCACTTCCGTTTCGAACTCTTAGCAGGATTATAGGTTTGGGTGATACTTGAAAGTGATATCACCAGAAGATTGTAATTTTGACTGTTTCAGATTCCATTTATGATGATTAATCAATGTTCGGTTTTCTTCAGTTAAACGGTCAGGGGGGGGGGGTGAACTATACGAAAGAACTTTTTTATACCCCCCCCCCCCCACCGCGGTTCCCGGTCTTTTCATTTAAGTCCTGTGTCGTAAGACGTATTCTTCGTTAAACTAAACTTTGGTTTGTACGCGGTACAAATAGCCATAACGATGACTGTTAGTAACCCACAATGAAGGACAGAAAGATGTTAATGAATTCTATCGGCCTTACGACTGGCAAACATACTTCAAGCTGCTCTCTTAAAGTTCAAGATCGAACGCCTTTTCTCCGAAACAGTCGCAACTGTCTACCAGGTGACATGCCGTTCCCTTTTGAGCTGAACAGACAATATCAGAGTTAACATTTGATTTGGAACAGGATACAATTTTCCGTCTAAAATTATTTTATATCGATTATAAACTAATTGTATTGAAAAAAATATTTGTATATATTTAATAGATATCTAATTAAATAAACCTTGATATTCAAAAATGCTTAATTTTATTTTTTAAACCATCACGATCAATGGAAATCGTCATTTCATAAACTCACAGATCTTGTTAGCATCATCTCGCCGTATTGTTTATCTTGTTTAAATATTTATCTTACAATTGTTCCTATCTAATTATTTTTGAAGTATTAACATTCAATAGCAATTTATCTTGGAATTGGTTGTCACTGTACATGAGATTTTGTCAACACTCCCACAGCTGTTTTATTTTATTATTACTAAAGGCATTTCCATTAATAGTTTTTTGTGTGTATTTATAGTCCACTAAGGCCCAACAAACAGCACACCGAGATTTTTCATTACACTGTAATTGTCCGTTAATTTTTTTTTGCTATTCATTTATGTCGTATTATATTATACAGACGTCTGCATATTGTTGTTTTTGTTTTATATATGTGAATCCATCTATGAATTGGTTTACTAAATGTAGTTAAACACTGTTTTATTTTATTTCGTAATTATTGTTATATCTTTTCTTTATTTTGCATTATTTTTATTTCACCTCAACATTAATGTTATTCAAAGAGGACTTTGTCACGGAATAATTAAATTTTATTATTACTTTTTATTTACAATATTCATTTCACATAGTTAACGGATTAATGACACATTATTTTTCCATAAGATTACTTTTATTTTTAGCTCCAGTATTGCATGAAATAAAACTAACATGCAAAGTATCATCTCTCATCGTAAAACACGGAACGAGTTAAAGTTGTGATATCGATTTTAATGCCGGTGTGTAATTAAATTTCACAAATAAAAAAAAAAAATGATCAAGAATACGAAATATTTAATTTGTTGACTAATTTAATATGATAGGAAGATAATTATTTATTTTTAATTCCAAGTAATTAAGTAATAACTTTAATAAGGTTTGATGGAGATACAAATATTTTTAAGTCGTTGGATAATCAAATGGAATATTAATACAAAATTTCATGTTTATAAGTCGAACAGACAAGAAAACACACAGAAGAAAACATAAGGGTTTCTGATTTTGAAACAAAAAAAAATCAATGAACTCTAAAAATGTAAAAATGTTATTGCGATTTTTAATGTTATTCAAAGAGGACTTTGTCACGGAATAATTAAATTTTATTATTACTTTTTATTTACAATATTCATTTCACATAGTTAACGGATTAATGACACATTATTTTTCCATAAGATTACTTTTATTTTTAGCTCCAGTATTGCATGAAATAAAACTAACATGCAAAGTATCATCTCTCATCGTAAAACACGGAACGAGTTAAAGTTGTGATATCGATTTTAATAAGGTTTGATGGAGATACAAATATTTTTAAGTCGTTGGATAATCAAATGGAATATTAATACAAAATTTCATGTTTATAAGTCGAACAGACAAGAAAACACACAGAAGAAAACATAAGGGTTTCTGATTTTGAAACAAAAAAAAATCAATGAACTCTAAAAATGTAAAAATGTTATTGCGATTTTTTTTTTTTTTTTTAGAACTATAGAGTAAACTATAGACCCGTCACCATACTCAAATCAAGGTCACTGGTTACTTGGACAGCTGATCTCAATTTCTTCACAACCTTATTTTCATATAGAAGGAAAGCCTTTTTTCAAGGGGGTTATGCTAGAAGCCCCAGATGTGATCGAAATAAAAATAACCCCCCAAAAAAGAATGACCGTTTATTTCTGCGTCATGTTTGAAAGCAGATCTTCTTTCTTACTTCGGACTCTGCAACAATACGAAGGGCTGGTGGTAGGCAAGGGACCTTCGTCATCTTTGGATCTAATAGTACGATTTCTCAATAGAAATATTTTGAGAAATATTGGTGTTGGTGTTAACGATTTTTTCAAATCGAACAGAAACTAAAAACAAAATTCTAACGTCATCTTTCTTGATTATGATTAAAGTCATCATTGAAGTACAAATAAATTTAATAAAAATAAAATGTTAATATAAGAAACATTTTTTCAGAATATATTATGCCTCGAGCCCTTATGGTTGACTAATCTATGTTAGCAATATTTTGAAATAAAGGATTCTCGGTATGTTTGTCTGTTTAATCTATGCACTCGGATAAAGGACTGAAAAGCAGGCTATCATATCCACCTACTTATGTATCCAGAAGTGAAATGAATTCATTTTACATCTAAGGATTCTGACCCAGAAACTTAATACCACGAAGCAATTACTGTAACCAAGACACATGAGAAGCCTTTCTTCCGTCTAAACCCCCCCTCCCTTCTACAATAGAAAAATAAATGTTAGCATTACTTTTAGCAGATAATACCTAGGAATTCGATATCGATTTTCGTGTGAGACGTCCAGTTGGCGATAAGGCTGCTGGCAAGCTGCGCGCAGACGGACCATCTGTCTGCGAGCGTACTGGATCTGCACCAGCTGTCAACGGACGCTGCAAAAACTTAAGCTACAGCTGTAGGAAATGTATGCGATGTTAGAGGTACTACTTTCTGTCTCTCTGTTCTAAAAAAGCTGTCCTCAAAATTATGCAGTTCTGAAGTTATGGATGTATATTCCACAAGACCTCGAAGTGTGCTGATAAGGTTTCTATTTAAATTGAACTTTTCCATGACAGGAGGACAATACACCACTGGGCGCTCTACTTCCCACGTATTAATCTGTATTACCCGATATTTTTACAGCACATTCACTGATTGTGTCTGAATTCGAAAATAATGTTAGAAAAACAAACAATTACGGGGAGGCATGGGTTTAAAAATAAACATGAACAAAGCTGGTCCTATTTAGTAAACTATTAAGATTTCTCCAAATTCTGATTAGGCTAAACCCCCCCCCCCGGTTAAGAACTCATATAAATCAGTAACAATAATATAATGTAAAAGCTAATCTGAAAAATAAAGGTTTGATAGCCAATAATGCGAATTGAGTATTATACAATATATTAATTAATCATGTAATAATATAATATAACTATTATACTAATACGATTTCAATTGGGCTTTTATGTTTTCACCCGTGTGCTTGTTTGTCATGGCGATTGTAAGACCCCTGTCACTTTAATTATTGGGTAATTAAATAATATATTATTTTCCTGTCATACAGAGTAGGGTTTCAAATTAAAGATCTTAGAATAATTTGCATTTTTTATTTTTCTTCTTTGAACTGCAACAAAATTAATTTCAAATATCGTGTTCACAGCTTAATCTAAACCCGTGTTTTACATCTTATTATTAATTACATCTTTGAAACAAATAATAAAAAAAAAATAAGAAGAGTAACTAACCAAACCAAAAAATGTCGACGTGTTAATTAATAATACGTTGGGGGTTTTGTTGAATATAGATATATAAAAACATAAAATCATACTAACCGTATCTATATATAATAAAACAGTAGTTGCCTTGGTTACATATTGTCAAGTACTGTTTCAATCAATAGAGCGGACTTGGTGAAGAACTGCCCTTGAATGCGTATGCTAATAAACATAATTGAATAAAACTTAGTAAAAAAATCAACAATGAAACAATTTGCCAGATCATCGAAACCTTTATTTGCGCGGTATTTCACACTGAAGAGACTTTATGTATTAATGTTTAAGTTCCGAGCTGATTTTAATAAATTTTTTAAACCCAATATTTTTGATATTTACAATTTTTTTTTAACAGTTCAAAAAGAGATCTTCAGAAAATAAGATTAAAATTAAAAATTAAATGAAGTATTTTTGGTCAAATATACCATTAATTTAATTTAAAATGAATCATTCAATACTCAGTTTTAAATAATATAAGGGGAGAATCTTTACATTCGCAAGCTACCTCCTTGATTTCGTTTTTCTATAATTGTAAGAACACAATTTTGCTAACCAATTGATGTAAACAAATTTCGCTCGTTAACACTATGTTTAAATATTGACACAATTAACGATTTCCTCAGGTTAATAACTCTGTATAATTAATTATATTACACTAAAGCCCCAACACGTTATAGAAATTCTTATTATGAGGAAATCGAGTCCGTTTATTGATACTCTACTCAAAATTCATTACTTATTTATAAAACTACTTAATTAAGATAAAATTACGATCTGCCTCATTGGGGAGTAAGTAATTGTGATAAATGTTTTCATTCATGCCATATTTACAATTTTCGTTCACTCGCTCATTCATACAGTATTTAACAGCCCAGAGACCTCTCAAATCCACATGGTTGTCACCTCTCTCACATGCGAAAGAGGAAGCGGAGTCTTGGGAAGTCCCCCACGCTCCTCCGTCAGCCGCGTTACCGGATACGAGCTAGTGGAGGCTGACGAAGAGCTCGAGAGCCACATACGCTCAGGACATGATTGGAGAAACTGGCCATTTCCGGGACTCCCACTGTTACGCAGTTAAAGCAGGTCACGAAGCCACTGCAGTTTTAGTCTCCGAGGAGGATTATAGGGATGAGAGGTGCTGTGCAATGACTGCTAGGGGATTAGGTGGTTGGATAAGTTTCGATGGAACTTCATGAACTTGGAAGGGATGAGTTCGAGAATGTAAGGCATATTAAGATCGTTATGAAGGGTTTTGTTCCTGACTCAAAATTCAAAAAAAATAATTTTTTTTAAATACCAAGTTATTAATTAATGACGCCTAATCATATTTTTCATGACTTTCTTAAATCGAATGGGGCAGGCCTCTGCAAAATCTCTTAGTTTCTGCTTTTGGAATAATACAACTGATTTTCGGTTGGGCCAATAAGGGTTTTACTTCAATGCAGATTCTCACCTCTAAGTTCAGAATTAAATTATTATCGACCTCGGTATAACCTGAAGCTGAGGGTATATTTAGTTAGATTATTATAAAAATGCCTCGAACCGAGATATTTTCACTATTTTACTTCTCATGCCAGAAGTAATGTCGAAATGCAACTCGAAATATCCCAGGTATGAAAATCTACTTTAGCAGCAAACATTTAAATATACGCTATTAAAAATTCTTCAAGGAATGAACTCGCTTCAAGGCTGTGTGATTTTAAGGACAAGATTATTTAAAACCGCATTCGCAAACTGGAAAGGAAAAATATTACATATTTTAATATTAAAGTATTTAACCTCCACTATTTATCCGAATAAGTAATGAGCATATTCTTAATATATGCCTGAAGGGAGCTAAACTTTCGAAAAGGTTCACAATTCGTTGGTATGTATGTGTATATCTGAAA
This sequence comes from Acanthosoma haemorrhoidale, assembly GCA_930367205.1. Lineage (NCBI taxonomy): Eukaryota > Metazoa > Arthropoda > Insecta > Hemiptera > Acanthosomatidae > Acanthosoma > Acanthosoma haemorrhoidale. The sequence goes on from OV884011.1 coordinate 35,986,134, forward strand.
TTTAAATATTAACGAAACACCTCGAAATATACTACTCTTAGTTAAGACAAAAAATTGAATACAACTTAGTCCGTTTCACTGACTTATGCCAGTGAGTTTAGACGTTATGATCTTCTCTTCTCTCCATGATCAAGGACATATAACAAAAATACAGTTTATACAGCCAAAAATATATTCTAAGCCGGTTTTTGTTTAAATCAAATATTTTAGCTATTAACACATTTTTTTTTGACACCACTAATAAAATGAAGTATTTTAGGAAGTAATTTAAAAAAAAAAAAATAGTGGGATCTATACCAATACTAATAATTATTAATTTACGTACCGTCGTTCACAGCATGTACCTGGGAAATACCATGATCTCATTCTTACCTGAAAATATAAAAAAAAATCTTTATTAATAAAGGATGATTGATATTATAATATAGAATAACAGTATTTAAGCCCAATACAAAAAATACTTTAATAAGCCAAAAAAAAAAATACTTTAACGTTTATTTTTAAAATCACGGTTACATCCGCTACATGGTGACTCCTCAGAGATACCGGTTGAAAAATAAATATAATAAAAATAAATAATAAAAAAAAAATCATTTACAGGCTCTATTATGGTCTAGGTAGGTGTAGTGACAACTATAGAACTTTTTTTTTCTGATCCTTAGAGAAAAAAAAATAAAACTAAGATAAACTACTTTTTGTGATTGTGCCCGCTTGGTTTGGTCGCCTTAAATGTACTTAAAATTGAACCCTAAATCTCCCAGATAGACCAAGCCATTCCCGAAGGAATATTTATATTATCTATGCTTTTAGCGACCATATCTATTCCAACAAAAACACTAAAAGGTTTGGAAAATAATCCTTCCACATTTTTTTTTTTTTGGTTTTGTTTTAAACCTGTTTGTAATTTATTAAGAATCTATCCTAGTAATAGTTCAACAGCTTGTAAAATCGAAATATTTAAAACATAAGGTTGATGTATTTCCATTTTTTTTTTTAAATATGACCTTGAACAGTATTTTGAGAGAGCCTACTGAAATAAACGCTACTTCTGAGCCAAACATTAGTCGTTAAAAATCTACTAAAAAATAATGAGCCAATTATATTACGAGAGCGATTTATAAATAGAAAAATGACAGACCATCCCTCATTGATAAAATTAAAAAAACCAAAATTATGCGCTGGTATTGAAATGTGTAAATTGAATATTTGCCCTTTTGTACCATAGCTTAAATCAGAGTTAAGAATTTCTAGAGGCGACCAAGAGAGACCGAATGCATGAATTTAAGACAATAAAAATAGTTAACTAGTTACATCAAAGTTAAATGAGGTACGTAAATAGCCAAGGATATCGTACAGAATGAATCAACAAAATGGAGATTGTCACACGTGAGATCACGCTTCATTACCACACAGCCTTCGTTGCTTTCATTATTTAAAAGGTATATTGGTAAAACGCCAAAAAAAAATACCATTTTTCAGTTCTTTTCATGAATAAATTATATTGTTAATTTTCTTTATGCGATGGTTCTTGAGTTATTGAAAGTAAAGACATATTTGAGATTTTTTTGGGGAATAGAAGGATTTTCGGGTAAAGGTAGGAAATTTTAATGTTCTCTTTCTGCATTTTGTTCTGGTCTTTTCTAGCGAGTACTAGAGACACTGACATTTACATGGAGGTATCATTTGATATCGTGACGACAAATCTCCATAAAAACGAGTGATTAGTTAAATGAATAAAAGTCATTGCTAATTTTAATAGGGTATATAGTATCAAATTAATGATCTATATTAACAAGATGTAATTTTTTTTTTTTTTTAAGTATAATTACAAGAACCTGTAAACACTGTCATGAACATGTTCGTAACTTAATTCAGCCATTAAAGATACCAACGTACTCATAATGTTATATGTGTCGCGACTTTAATGGAAGTCAGGAAACCCTAAATTGTGTGATACTAGACGTGTATTTTTTTCTGCCTAGAATGACCTAGAATATACCTTACATTCTTGAACTCATCCCTTCCAAGTTCATAAAATTCCATAGTAACCTATCCAACCACCCTAATTCCCTACCTAGCACAGTCATTATACTGCACCACTCATCCCTATAATCCTCCTTGGAGACTAAAACGGCAGTGGCCTCGTGACCTGCTATAAATAACTGACAGTGGGAGTCCTAGTAATGGCCAGTTTCTCTTATCATATCCTGAGCGTCTGTGGCTCTCGCGCTCTTGGTCAGCCTCCGCTGCCTCTTATCCAGTGACGCGGCTGTCGTAGGAGCACGCTTCCTCCTTCGCACGCGAGGGAGGTGACAACCATGTGTACTAGGGGGGCTTCTGGGCTGTTTGTATATATAGTATGAATGAGCGAGTGAATGAAAATTGTAAATTGGTATGAACGAGATCATATAACACAATTACTTATAGCCCGATCAGGCAGATTGTAATTTTATCATAATAAAGTTGTTATAATATAATAAAAAGAATGGCCTTCTTTTCTGTAATATTTAAACGAACTTTACAGAAGGCATTATGATACCAATTATTATTATTATTATTATTATTGCCATTAACTTGCTTTTTTTTTCAGGAAATCATACTTATAGCTGTTATCTACATACAATCTTTCGGGTGTTGAGAAAGGTTTCTAAACCATGTCAGGTTAAAGTGTCAATGTAAAAATGGCACCACGAAACCTTGTTTACCGACGGCCGTTCCAAATAGCCCACTGACTTCGTAGTGTCACTTTGTCAACTGTCCAATGACTAATATCGATACCATGTCGAATAAATATAAATGAACACGCTACAAATATCATTCAATTTAAAATGCATTTTGGTATTCTTTCTCCCTGGTAGCCTTACATACTCACCAACCGAACAATGGAACAGGCGGCAGCACGACATGTCTTAATTAGGCAGCCTACACCAACAATGATGAAAATATTGTATTAAATATTGCAAAGTCAAAGCCAGTATTTTTTCAACCGAAATAGAACTTAGCAGCAGATCAGTATTGTTCTTCAATTAATAAGTTCCCAACATAGCGACTAGACAGTGAAATGTTTCTGCACTCATCCTGACGTAATCGATCAAACTGACGTAGTCAGTTGCATCGGTGACTAATATTGCATTCAATGAATTTAAATGCGAATACTTATGACGTTTGAAAAGCAATTCTTTCACCTATCGCTTACGTAACTATTTATCTATAAAGCTAAGTGTAAAATAATAATAAAACAAGCTTTTCTTCTTGCCTTCATCTTGGTCCAGAGAGTTATCCCCACATTGTTGGCGTGGGTAATTGGCTTAGGGTTTCAAGCACGATGAGAGTTCCAAGTCAAATAGCATGGAAACCTACTCAAACCCTTTGCCCAAGACTTATTACTAAATCAATGCAAATACTATTACTACAATGTATCGTTTAAATTCGCAAACGATATGGACGTAATGAAGCTACGAGGTGGACAGAGACGCAAATACACCCATCACACAAGAGAACCGGTCAGGTGTTCTGGAGCACCGAGAAGACAAATGGTCACAAAAATAGAAGGGCAGAAATATCTTGAGCACAGCTGGGTGTTTACCTGCGACAAGGCCAGGGCTTGTTTAAAAATATTTTAGCTGATGGGTTTTTTTTCTCTCTCTGTATTTTCTGCTATCATTATGGAAGTCTAGAAAAACAAGAGGTAAGGAATACTGCAGCTCAAGAACATGTATCAGTCCTTAACAAACTTTATTTCGGGAAAAGGAAAGTTCTATAAGAACAGCAAGATAGGTTGATAAATGTATAAATATTTTAAAAATTTTTAGAATAAGTGATTTGAAAAATTAAACAATTTGAAAAAGTAACAGACTTTTGCGTATAGAGACATATAACTTACGCTTGCCTTCAGAACTAGAAATAAGTCGAAGGATGGATTGAGATTTTAAGTTAAAGTAGGTTAGATATCTATAGTGGAGTTTTGTAGGATAAGGTTTGGAAGAGGAAAGCCCCGAGGAAGTAAGTAAGCTAATTGGTCAAAGACAATAACTATTTTGACTTAGCATAGGGATTCGTTCGTTATTTTGAGAACGAATTGGAGCGAATAGCTAAAATACGAGAGAGTCTTCACACAATAACACTCCGTTTGACAGTTTGAACAATACCCTTAAGGGTCAGACAGGAAGAGATGGTTAAAGGTCTGAGGCGAAAGTATGCCTTTTAGAGAAGGTATGCGTTAGTGGGCCCTTAACGCGCTTACCCCAAATATGTGCAGGAATGGCCTGCTTTAAGCCAGAACCTTCATTCAAATGATTAACTCATTACCAGCACCCTTAACATGCAATATGCTTTCACTCGTCATGTATCATTGATATAGCTTTCTGGTGATGGTGAATCCATCGTTTGGCCTCGAGACGTGAGTTTTACATTCCAGGTTCTGCTGATCTACTGTACGAAGCCAACGACATTGCCAAGCCATTAAAGAATAATACACATCATTAATTGAGCGATTACAAGGTAACAACCAATTTATCTTATGACGCTGAGCCGGGGATTGTAAAAATGATTCAATTGATAATAAAATTTTATAGGTGTATTCCACAATATGTTGATTAAGATAAATACCAGTTCAGAAGTTATTTAAGATTTAAAGTTCTGCATTTTTTCACCATTGTCAATGACATATTAAATACTTTAAAATAACAAAAATCTCTAAAAATAAAATTTTTATGAGCCAACAAATTAAACCGTGTAATTTATAAGTTAAAAGCCGTTTTTTTAAGCCATTATTTTAGTTATATATGTACTTAAAACTTTCGTTTATCATTGACCAAGTTTGTTTATTTACTTTATTTGGAATTACTGTCATTAGTATTGTGTTCACTACTTATTGAGCCCTTCTTTTTGAGAGCTATGAAATTTCTAAATAAGGGCCATTTAATGATATCAAAATCTCAGAAAAAATTACTTAATTGTGATTATCATGAAATGTGATTTATTACAAACGGATCAACGATTTTCGTATTGAATTTTAATTCGACTAATACATATATATTTATTATATTTTAATACTTTTAAATTCTTTTGCAATGCATTTTAGGTTTATTTCGACTTAAAGAGGTTCAACAATGATCAAACTTAAGGAACAGTTGCTGTCAGGCAAGATATTGAAGATTCCCATCTGCTAAAAAGATCTGTACTAAATTGCTCATACGTAGTCTTCTAAAGGGACTGTAACTAATAAGATCGTCTCATCAAAAACTAATTTTTGTCACTTTTAGACTCCATGTCGGTGCTGTATATTTTTGCATATTAAAGTATTAATAGCTACACGAAGGAGATTATTTTCCTTGTCATAAATTTCCCTCTTTAAATATATATTCATTACTTTGTGTCTATTCACTATTGCTTTGAAAGATACCCAATTCATGACCTCAGGAACCGTTCTAGACACGTGCCCATATCCAAAACACAAAATTCAGTCACTCGCAGTAATGTGGTGCGATGATTGATCAAAAAAGAAGAATCTGGTATGAAGGGGACAGTGTTCAACAGATTCGGAGCACAAGATAATCCAAGATGGCATGCTCATTAGAAGGTTTAACAGTGTGTTATTCTCTACAGAAAGGCTGAAGCGAATTAATCACAACCTTCATCGAATACACATTACAGGGAGAAAAAACAAAACAAAAAAACTGTCCTTGCATGCGCCAGTGAGATGAAGATATCCACTTATTGCAGACACGAGTTACTCTCGTACGTGACGAAACGTAAACGAAAAACAAAGAGTCTTAAACACACTGCAAAGCTTATTCAGAGACACGAGAAAACATTTGAGTAAGAAAGTTTCACAAGGAAAAATATTATACCTCAGAGTTGCCAAGAAATTCATAATTCTTTTTTTTTCACTGCCAGGGCTTTATGACATTCTTTACGTATATTTTTGTAATTCTTGTACCATTGACCTATATACTTTAATTTATTATGGGGCGTAAGAATTTTCCTATGCAATCTTACTCTTAATTTTAAATCACTTTTTTTATTTTTGTCAGATTTTCTCGACGCTATTTCTGACTCAGTACTTCTTTCTCTTTCAGATTGACTGAGCCAGAAGGGAACCTCACTTTCAATCCTGGGAATCATACAACGTTCGTCTGTCTTATGGGCAATAGCGGCCGTAAAAATGACTCAGTCTACACTAAAGTTTATAGATTTATTCCAAAACAGCTCTGTATAACTCTCCGTTTAAGGTAATAACCAAACTATGTTATGTCGCTGAGTGGGGGATTGTAAAAATGATTCAATTGATCATAAAATTATATAGGAATATTCCACAACATTTCGAAATATGATGATTAAGATAAATACCAGTTCAGAAGTTATTTAAGAATCAAAGTTCTGCATTTTTTTCACCATTGTCAATGACAGATTAAATACTTTAAATTTTAATTAACAGTGATTAGTTTATTGTTAAGATAATGACGAAAAATATCTAAAAAATCAGAGAAATTCGGATTCGTTTTGCTAACTTGTAATTTCTCAAGTCACCGCTCAGATTAATGAAATTTAATGGTCTCAATTTTTCTCAACACTGTAAAAAGTAGAATATCAAATATATTCTAAAAAATAAAGAACCAACGATCGAAATAGCGTACTTAAGTATTTCTTTCGTTTATATATATGTATTCATTAAACAATATACAAATAACTTAGTAACTGAAAGATCGGTATTAATGATATTGAAGAGGTTTTTAAGTTAAATTAATTGAAAGCGTAGTATCTGTTCTTATCAGCTTAATCTCTGGTACGACTCCCATCGGGGGTCCAGAAGATTAAACTGATTTTTGGGAAATGATGGAGTGCTAGGGGCTTGCTCCACCTCTGTCGCGGGTTAACCCGGTATTGCAGTACCTCCGGGAACGGCCCATATAAATAAAATCAGTGACTCAATTAATTAATTTAATTGAGTCAATAAACGAAACAAATATGGGCCGTTTCCGGAGGTACTGGTCAACCCGCGATAGAGGTGGAGCACAAGCCGCTAGCACTCCGTCATTTCCCAAACATCTTCTGGACTTAGGAAATCGATTTGGAATGATGAAATGGAATGAAGTGTCGATATTTTTTCAACAACCCAAGCCAATATGTCAAAAAAATCATTAACTTATTTATTTACTCAAAGCTAGCAATGAACTCCTAGCATTAAAATTAATTAATTTGAATAGATATTGAAATCTTATCGATGGGCATTAGCGAAAATTACTTACAGAAAGGAAAAACGTCTTGTAAGCGGTCTAAGCTAAGCTGTATCTAAACTTTTAGATGAGGACGTATTTAACCTTTGTAATACTACATCCAATGCCTTAACTAGGTCGCAAGGGTATATTTTTAGTTTAATATATATTTAAAAACTACCGTCTATTTCTATTCGGCTATGGCTAATAAATCTCAGTTTCTTTGAATAAAAGTGATATTTTGTTTTTATTACAGCGGTAATAAATACATCCGGAATCAGTTAGCATTTTTATGACGTCAAGGATTATTTTTAAACAATCAATTGTACACATAAAAGGGGGTAAAGTGAAAGTAAAATATCTCCCTTTTGTTCGTCGAAGTACAATAAGGATATTTTGACTTGTGTGTCATCGGTGAGGATAGTTTGCAAGTTGTTTCCAATAAATTTCACGGTTCATCAAATGTGATGAACCACTTCCTGTACTTTGCTGACAAAGGTACCTTTTTTTGTTGAGTGGAACGATTGTAATCTTTAAATACACCATTTTATATTAAGAAGTCGATTTTAATACGTCTGAAATTCCTGTACATTTTGAAGGTTGACGCCTGGAATGAAGATGACGCTGTTACAGCAGAACAATCAATCATGGTCATATAAATAGCGATCACTTAGTCGATATAGACATTTTTAAAGGAAGTACATAATCGATATTAATAATCTAGGCAGCACAAGGACTGGCTTATCAAACAATGCTTGTACCTCGAGGACGCATGTAGGCCGCCCTGCTGACGACAGTGCAATCTGTTCAAATACAACTTTCAAATTTACTATTTTCTTGCTTGCTTATTTAGCACACGGCTTAACTTCAAGTCAGGCGTGATGGATCACACAATTAATCAAATGATTTACTAACAATCATTACATACTATTAACGAGGACGTCAAGTTAACACTGCATTCAGTATGATAGGATAATATTTATTTTGTAATTATTCGGTAGTTTATTAATGACCCTCCATTCTATTTTTTTATCATCGTTAGGTATGATATTGAACTACAATATTTTATAAGTCTTTCCAATATCAATTAATAGGACCATTAAGTAAAATTTTTGTTCTAGCTTGAAGAGGGAGCAGGGGGGGGGATTTACAAAGGTACGCAGATGAAAACGAAGGTTTCTGGCTTAGAATAATTAGCTCCTTAATATTTCTGCTTGACGATTGTATAAGCTATCGAAAGATAAAACTATAATGTTATTCATACATTTTATAACGACTAAGGTACTTTATATAGTCAAGGGCAAAACTGTAAGCTCACCGAGACGTGAACATATGGCGTCAAGTTTACTTAACTCTCAACAAAAAATAAAAATAAAACAACTGTGTAAAGAGACATAAGGCTCATGTCCATGGCCTTCGGGCCAAAGCAACAAGGCTATTTAAAACCTCACTGCACTCGAAGAAATGTGTAGTAGAGAAGTCAATTCTGCACAAGCCCAATGAGCTCACGAGCCAAAGCACACTTGCAGATCGAACCCACGCAAGAACACTGACAAAAATATTCGAAATAGTTTTACTCTGAAGAGAAAAAACAAGATTAAAAGAAAAAACTATTTATTTACTGAAAGTTAACCGTGGACAAATATTAGCCCCAAAAAAATATAGCGATAGGATTGGGACCTACTAGCCTCCGATTTTCGAAAAATATCACCTTGAGCTCTAAAGGTAACTAAATATATTTGATGCTAGGGTTCTTTTCGTACAAGGATAGCTCACTAGGGAGAGGCCCGCCCTATGCAATTGTCTCATGTCTGTCACTAGATTTTTCTTTTCCGGTTAATAATTAATTCTTTATACTAAATAAACCCCTGTGGTGTCGAATATTCCAACTACTACTATCCCAGAAGTATCCTGGGCTCCATCCACTATAACCTACACACCTCTGGTGCATCCTCTCTCCCTTTTCGGCAACATTTGCAGATGACACTGGAATCCTATCATCCCACCCGGACCCCGGATACAGCATCCTATAACGTTCATAGACACCTTGACAAGATGAAGTCATTGACATCAGTGTAACCATTGATTGATCATAGCTAATGAAGCAAACTGCAAATTACCTTCCGTGCCGCAAGCCCTGTCCACTAGTTTTTTTTTAATTCTATCCCTCTTCCTTTATCAAAGCCAGTACGGTATAAAGGGTGCCATCTCGACAGGAACCCACACGCGAGGCTAAAAATAAAAGAACTAAACTGACGCTTTGGGCAATTATACGGACTACTTCGAAGGACATCCATCCCATCTCTCTAATCTAGATCTACGAGGAACAGGAAAAAGGTCCTGAGAACCATAGTTAATGCCCCTTATTACGTCAGCAACAAAACCCTTCATAACGACCTTAATATACCCTACATTCTTGAACTCATACCTTCCAAGTTCATGAAATTCCATCGAAACCTGTCCAACCCATCTAATCCTCTAGCACAGTCATTACAGTGCACCACACGCCCCTATAACCCTTCTCGGAGACTAAAGCGGCAGTAGCTTCGAGACCTGCTATAAATACGTGGCAGTGCCAATCCTGACAATGGCCAGTTTCTCCAATCATACCCTGAGCGTATGTGGCTCCTGCGCTCTTGGCTAGCTCCTTTATCTTGAATCCGATAACGCAGCTTCCGGAGACTCCCCAAAACTCCACATCTTCTTGTGCATGTGAGGGAGGCGACAACCATGGGTTGTTTGTAAATACTGTATGAATTAGCGAGTGAATGAAGAACTGTAAATATGGTATGAATTATCTCATTAATCACAATTACTTATTGCCAATCAGGCAGATTGTAATTCTATCACAATAAAGGTTGTTGTCATATTTAATAAAGAATGCATCGGCATTGAACAAGAAACATTCACACCAACACAGACCAATAAGTTCCTGTGAAGGTATCATCATGAAGCAGCAAAAATAAAATATTTGTTACATGACACCAAGAATAGTCAAAGGCCCTCTTCAATCTACCCGCACATTGATTGCTATTGTCCTGGAGGTTATGCGGGCATTGCAAGGGGTCCCTCCCGAATCGCGCATAACCACAGTCACGAAAATACCTTGAGTGTAAAACATCACACTAAAAAGAATCTATGCTTAAATTATCATAGATATAAAATCGTTGACTATTTGGGGATCAAACAAGTCTAATTTTCAAGATATAGGAATGCCTGTGGACAAGCTAGAATGCAACAGTTAATGCTCAATGTTGATTGTGCTCGGATCGTGAATATGAACGGTACCTTTGTCATCGAATTGAACGGTAAATTACCGCGAATAAAAATAAACTGTAGAAATGCTTTGACAGGCGCAGGAAACGTATCAAATAAAACTGTGTGAACCAATACTGATTAATGTGCAATGGCTCAGCACGTCACAGCCCTATCTCAGCTCAAGTGCTGAGCCAAGAGATTCTCACTCACTTCGACGTAAAGCACGCTTTGCTGCATCTTCAGTTTTTTTTTTTTAACTGCGTCCAAGATAAGTTATGATTCAAGACTGACTGAAGTATATCCATTAATTTTGAAGTCTCCCCTCACATCTTCAATTTTATTAAACTTTAAAGTGAGTAGATGAATTCAACGGTGAAATCAAATTTATTTGTGGACAGCATTTTGACATTGAAATTTATTGATATGAACTCTATTTCACCAACCTAAGCCAATTTCCCGTCAAACTCTTCAACTCATGCGTATACTAACGGCTGACAATAAACTAGCTCTACTTTCAAAGATAGTCATTGGTCTGTATATTCTCATATAGAGGTCGTAAAAAAAATTTAATAAATGCTAAATTTTGAAGATGTGTGGAACATTTCGAAATATGCCGATCAGTTAAATTTTTAAGTACTATAACGGGAAGTTTTTGAAAAAATTAAACGTGAAAATTTGGGGATGTTTTGCTAAGTTTTAACAATCTAAGGCGTAGCTGAGGAGGTATTTCCTGGTTGTCAAGTACACCTTAAAGATAGTAGATAGCACAGAAAGAGAACAAGTAAAGTGGCAATACTTTAGCTTTTTATGTATTTTTTTAATTGTTGAAAAGATTTTCAGGGACAAGGTGGTTTTATAAAAAACGTGGATTGTTAGTTAGTTCATAAATAATACCGACTCATTTTTATGCCGTCATTCTATAAGCCTTGTAGTATAGCTCAGGTTTATTTTTTGAAAGGCACCTCGCTACTGTCCTCCAGTCAAACATCTGAACGAGTACGGAGTGTAGTGGGCGCGTATTTATATAGCGTGAAAGCGAGAGGGCCACTGAGTACCTTTTTTTTATTTACCCAAAATTTGAGCTCCAAGAAATTGCCCCGATCAAATAGTAAGTATCTCTTAGTCCAGTTTTTTTTTTTCACTTTAATGGGATCCTTTATTTCTTTAATACATATATACTTCCGTAAAATACGATTTAGTTCATAATTTCTGACAGCAATTTGCCAATTAAACTGATTGAATGAAGGTATTATTTAATTTGAATTAAAAAAAAACTAAAGTACGTTTATATAAAACCAAGAATATTCTTGCTGTAAGTGCCGAATGGATGAATACGACTTCAGAACAAACAAATATAGTTTTTTATAAGGTACGGACTATGGGACTTTAATTTGTTAGTTATTCAAAGTTTAAATTTTAACAAAAAAAACACAAGCGGTGGCAAGTAAATCAATAACGTCAAGAGTTCATCGATCGTGAAAAATATTTACTGATATGAAACATATGTGATCAGCGGTGGTTTTAAGGATAAGCTATCTTGTTTGCTTATCCCGCTGCTATCAATTACACTACACATGGGCTATCGTTGTATAGATACGGTTAATGCACATCAAACATGAAGAGCTTGCCTGCTGACACGCCTAGATTGTTTGAAGTACTGATAATGTCATACACTTACTACAAAGTTCAAGATCGATTCCCGAGGAGGCTAAACGTACCAAAAGTGTCACATTTTCATCCTGTCCTTCCCTGTAAAGATGCCCAGATAAAAACTTATAAAAAATTCACGATTTATCAAATTTTTCTTCGAATAACTTAATAGGAACCCTTCGCATCATGAATGTGCTTCTGATAACATTGAAATATAGCGAAGAGTTGTAATATGATGGTTAGAGGATAGAAGTAATATATTTTCTTCAGACTCATATTGTTGTTACATATTTGTTTCTTCAACCTAAGCTGATATCCCAACAATCCCCTCATGAAATTTCGTATTTATTCGTACATAGGGATGTATTTTTCATTCTCCTAATAGTTTTGTTTTAACGACTGATGGCAAAAAACATTCACTGACTATACGATAGTTCAGGTTTTGAATCATCTAGAGGAGGCTACACCATAGTATGAATATTTCAAAACACATTGAAATATACTGTTAAGTTTTTAGTTAAAATACAGTAACCAAGATGAAAGGTTAAAAAACCTTTAAAACAGTCGGGACCGGTTCGCTAAATTTTAAAATTACTCAATTCCCACATCAGAAGTTATTCAGGATTTAAAGTTATGACCCACCCTCATGGTAAGGTCACGTTAGAGAAGATAACGCTCAAAGAATATCACAGATCCCTCAAAAAACAAATTTTTGATTCTATAAATAATAAAAACAATGCGTGGCTACTGATCCACGGAACAATGAAAATGAAATTGCTGCCGCACAATGTAGGTTACACCGACACCCATATGCATCGTATGCCTGGAGGATCGGCCGTCAGGATTAGCAAACAATGCTCTGGAACATTAGCATAGCTAGGTGCGACTAGGGGGCAAAGTGGATGCTCTCTGTGTGGGAAGGTTGTCGCGCTCTTGGGAAGCTGAGCTCTACAGAATATTCTGTGCAATAAATCCGGAATAGTTTTTATAGCGAAATTGGACCATCCGCACTTCACAGGACGGTAACCATTGTTTGACACTGCAAAATGGTCATCAGGACGAGTAAAGATAGCTTCACAAGAAGCTGTAGAGGTAACAGTCGAAGAACTAGGGGCCTCTATAGAGGATGCAGTGCAGCAGACCGGAGAGCATAGCTTTCCTTTTGTACGACCTCCACAACTCACGCTGGATGACGGACGGAAGTGAATTTTCACCGGAAGAGACAAGAAATATAGGGATGACGTGGAAGATATTCCGAGGCTATGAGGTTCCATTCTTTGTTCCTGTTTTCTAGATTGGCCCTACTCTTGGATCACTAGACTTGTCCCTCCCAATACAATAACGAGATCAGCGTTATAGAAGTGGGGACTGAGAAAGAGTAGAGGGACAGATTGATAGGCAAACAGAAATAAAAATCAATTTTGGCGAAAGAAAAATAACCAAGTAAAATAAAGTGTAAACCTCTATTAAGATATAAACCAACAAAAAATAAAATTATTCAAAAGTATTCCAATAAATATATTCAAAGATGGAGCGTTATAATAAAAAAGAACACAAAAAGTCAATAAAATACAACATTAAATTTAAAGTAAACCTTGAAGTTAATACATATGAGATAACATAGCAGATAAATAAATATTAGTGAAAAACTGAAGGAAGATGCCAGACACACATCTGGATATATACAGTAGCCAAAAAAAGCCTAGTAGTAGAAATAAATAGTTCCCCGAGCTAGCATCTGTCTGGACAGTGAGGTTGTGGAAGGGAGGCTTTTGAAGGCAATGAAACATGGTGGATATCAGAAGGGAGAAGATTCCTGAGAGCGGTAGCAAGAATGAAGCGGTAGAATGATGCAGGTTTGCGGGAAGGAATATAAAGCTCAGAGAGGCTGGATCTTTTGTTCCGGAAGTAGGCTAAGGATTTGCACTGCAGGATATTGTAAAAGTAAGGAGGGTGAGCTATGAGAACTGTTGGCTTGAAAAAGGAGGTTTATGCCAGGAGATGTCGGATAGTCGGACACTACGTTCAAAAACCATAAATACCTCTTCGAATAGAAATTGCTTCAAGCAAGGACTTAGAAAGTGGTTCCATTCAGTAGCAACGAACAAAGCATTCATCATAGACGAAGAGAAGTTTCTGAAAAGTGAGTTTCAAATGTATGTAGCTTCGGATAGAGGAATTGGTTTCATTCGAGTTTTAACGATCTCAATAGATAGAATAGACTCGTTCAAACGTACAATTTTGTCATGGACCATTTAGCAGTATTCTATTCTACTAAGATACAGCAAGAGGAAAAACGGTGTTGAAATAATATTAGAGCTGAACAACTGGAATGTCAATTGTAATATCTAGACAAAGAATTAAAGCGATTTATTCGATTGCACGGTTGAGTAACTTTTTCAGTTGCGAATTGAACTCTACCCTTTGGAAAAAAGGTTTGAATATGCAATGATGCAGGCGGGTTGTAAAGAATTTAATGCCGATAAGCCACCACCGTTTATTCAAATGCATTCGGGGTGGAACGTCGTTTCGTCATCTAGTTTTTACGCATATGATTTCTTTTTTTCCTTTAATAAGCGAACTACCGAGGGGGAGAAGCAAGAGGAACTTGTGATCGAGTTCTGTCAAGAATCTTATCTGGTTAGCACACCATTATTGCCCTTATCTGACAGTAATGGCTTCTTTGTCACACCCCCTCCACCTCTTGGAGTGACAAAACTATTTATCCTTTTCTTTTCTTTCTTTATCCTGCCTACGCTAAAGGGCGAGAAGCGCTCTTACAACTGAAATACAACAGTTTCTACTTAGGAGCTCACATTTATCTTGCAGTAAAAAGTGCTGTAGGCACTGCGAAATTCCGGAACACACAAGCACCACTGACGACGAGAATTGGAATTTACTCTAATTTTCGCTGGAAGCAACTGTAGCAACCCTCAAGCACCTAAATACATTTTCATATGTACATCTGTCTGTACTTGTCATTCCGGGTCTCCCGTTTGATACAGACATGTAAAATATTCAACAGACAAGAAATTTATCGCATTTGGAATAAATGTTTCTCTATCATGCTGCGTTAAGCGTCAAATCAAAGAACTCTTGTACCTATTAATGATGTTTATTATTATAGGGTTTCTTAAGATAAATTTCAATTAAATGTCTGTGTATACAAATGAAATATTTTTACAACATAGCATATGATGCTAACGACATTCTAACAAAATTGTTCTTACCTTTTTAAAAACAATATATACCAATAATACAATGGTATGGAATGATCTAACATCGTTTTTACTGATCTTCACAAGGGTCACAAAATCATTAAACTCGTTATTTTTGCAATCGGGGTTCATCAATATATACAATACAACATAAGGAAAAAACGAAAGCAGCCATGAGAAAATTCTTCACCTCACGTGAAAATTTATATTCTGAAGAAAAACGGTCTTGATATCATAAAATGAAATATTGATAGTTGCGAGTAGTTTGGTTTCGATCTATTGACTATTGACCCACTACAGCGCAGGTAAATAGTTTTATGAATCGTACAGGAGTTCAAGAGAGTTGAGTCAGATGACAGTCATTCGGAGATTCCTGAGTCGGGGGCCTGGTGTCATCAGATAGCTCGTCACAATGGCTCGGTCTGAGAGCACCTTATCTAGCTTAGTCTTCTCCAGATGTGTCATGCTCGCTTCGGCTAATGCAACGCCCAATATGGTGACGATAGTTGACAAAGTTTGTATCTGGCATATGGTGTGCAGTTGTGGTAACTTCAATTTCATTGGTTAGATCGGCTATCAATGATCCAGCTGTTTTGAAGTGTAAAAGGTTCATCACAAAACAACTCGAGATATGCTTATTAGTTTCTAGCTCATATAAAAAAAACGTTAGTTAAGCGTGGAGTACCACATAATTAAGGGTTTCGATGATCTTCCTAATTACCCCCTCATGATTTATTTATTAAGTTCTAATGTATTATTTTATTAGGATACACATTCAAAGACAGTTTCTATAACGCACCCTATCCCATTGACTCACTCTATACTATGTATGTGTCTATGGTTACAGCTAATTTATTAAAAAAAAATCATTGATCTGATTTTATATTTGTTTTGTTATTATAGTCCACTAAACGCCTACATATTGCTATTGTTACTATTTTTCTACTGTAGTGCTTGTGAGATGGACAAGGGTTTTATATCACAAGCTTTTAAAAAAGTTTTAATGTATTTCGGAAAAGTTACCAATTCGTTATGCAAATGTGGAAGAATGAAATAATGAATTTAATGCTAATACCATTCATAGCCCTGGGGATTCATGAACTGTCGAAACATCGACTGGTGATGTAATAAGAAATAAAATATTTTTGGAGAGATTCAAAATCTTTTTGGAAAAATTTGATTTTCTCACGGTGTAAACTCGTAATTATGTTTTAGGAGTTGAAAATATGTTTTATACCATTGGGTAATGAAATGGAATCTAGATATATAATTTGATGTTCACAGATCGAGCAGGATACTCACAATCGCTTCATGATAGAGCAGGCACACAGGTAAAAAATCAATTTTTTTCAATTCGCAGAGTATGAAATTTTGAAAACGACACCCGTTGCGGACCTGTTTTGTCAGTTTAGACAACTTTTAAGATTTCTCAAGTCCAAGCTAAGTACCAATCTAAGGCTTAAAGTTATGACCCACTATTAGCTAAGGGCATATTTTTCGGTACTTCGCTACTTAATTACCCCACCAAAAAATCTTCAACTTCAAGAAAAGTAGTACGAGAAAGGTGCTAGAGCGGAAGGGCATGAAGACCTCAAAGAAATACTTGAACTGCTAACAGTCGAAGGCATGGACATTTCTTTGGCTAAATCCTCCACCTAAATTTAATTGGCTAAATCTTACTACTAAATGTTAGGCATCTATTTATTTCCTTAAAATCCAACATGGCCCTCAGTATATTACGCTAAAGCGTATTTATTGTATTAGTTATCATCAAATAATAAGAACTGGTATAACGTAGATTTTTAAAGGCAATACTAGTTAATAAATAAAATATTATTTTTTGAATGGCTGGCACAATGTTATGCAACTATAACGTCAGCAAACGTTTCAAACAAATACTTGAGAAAAACTCTCCCACGGTCTGAAGATAAAGCGTTATTAGATTCGATAGTAACAACACATTTGGCTTAAAGGCAGTAGAATTATATTCAAGGAGGACAGGAAGATATTCTTTAACAAGTGAGAAATGTGTGACTCTGAAAAACTTTTAAAAATCCAGAGATTATAATCTCATATAATTTTCTATAGTAGTCCACTATCACCTGGAGGTTGGACTATGTTGAATAGCATTTCGAGTTGTATGTAGCACTTTTTCTTAGAAATTATGTGTAAACCAAATAAAAAAAATATTATAGATTAATAATCCAGTGTTTAAACTATGCCTGGAGTAAGACGAGGGTGGTCTGGGTGGCATAGAGCCTGGTCACTAAATATAGCTGGCCCCCTCTGGCCTAAAGGAAATCCAGGGCAGGGAGTCCACAGCTTTTGTAAACATGGCTATTCCTCCACATACAATATTTTATAGAGAAAATATAAATATATCAACTAAACAATAATTAATGAGTTATTAATTAATTATATATTATGATGATGCTGTAAGTATATATCAAGTAAGCATTTCTAGCAAAATTGCATGCCACTAAACCAAAAGAATAGTTTTATCGAATAGGATTTTCATCAATCCTAGTCCACTAGAGTACAAAACAAAATACACATTATTAATCTTTTTAGTATTTTTAATGAAGATGCATAAATAAAACTGCCATGAAAAATTGAAGTTGCTATCACCATTATTAACCAGGATGGCGAAATCTTTAATTTAATTTAACCCTAAACAAATTTCTTTCCAACATCAAAACATAATGTAAAATTCCACATTTCTAACTTGGACAAGGGCTCACAAAGAACTGAATACACTGGTGGAAAAATTTACCTTTCTTATTCTGAAAACCCGAGTTGAGAATTTTGTTGGTTCAAATCCCGATATGTAAAGCAGATATCCCGAAGGGAAAGTTTGAGTCACTGCAGTGACAAAACATTTTTATATCCCCCCATTACTATTTCGAGACGTGGGTGTCAGTGATAGAGTTTCGCATAAAATTTTATTATTATATCCTGGCAGTAAATGCGCTAACGAAATTCTCAATAAGGCCGGCCGTTATTCGATACCGAGATAAATGTCAAGATGCTACCTACAACTGTTCAGTGGTTATTAGTATTGAAGCGAAAAAGTAAATAAAGCGCACTTTGTAAACATCACGACACTTTTTTGAACTCCTGCTACACATTGAGAATTATCGACATGACACTCAAATGTTTATATATTAATCACCGAAATTGTATCCAAGTGAATCAAAACCATACAATTTCAATGCCATCGTTAATGAACTAGGGGAAAAAATCCATATAGATTGGTCCATAGGAATGTTTCATAGGAGGACCAGGGTAATACACATGCAAACATTTTAATACATAAAACTTAGTACTGACTAGTAATCGTTCGGTATGAACACATCTCGAACCCAAAACGAAGTAAATCTTCCTAATAACGAATGATCGGAACGAATTAACCAGAGTTCTAATTTCAGGGGAATCCTAGTGCAGCCGGCAGTATGGTTTAGAGCATAAAATATATTGTAACATTCATGATATTTGAGAATATCATGGCCAGGAACCCTCACATCTGGTAAGCATCTTCCCTTATGCTCCTAGGAGTGGGGATGAGATAAAAGGTCAGTCTTAGCACAACCGCCGAGAAGAGCGGACTTAGCAAGCTCCCGAATGGGCGGTTACCATACAGGAAGAGAGGAGAAGAACCAACAGCAGAAAGTAACGTTGATTGGATTACAGGAAGATCATCGATTGGGTGATATTAATATTGTTTTTATTATGGATCCATTAAAAGAAATTGAGCACAAATTTCATGTTTTTTTGTAATTAGTAGTAAATATCCTAATTTAAAAGGAATTGAATATTTTTTTATACTTTTTGTCAGCACTCTATATAATTATAATTATTTGTTATAACCATTTTATTTGAATATATTTCACAATCCCTAGTTTCTCAATTTATTAATAACTACAACGCCTTGAGATCGGGCGATTCAATCGGGATAAATTCCTATGTCAAAGACATAAAACAATTTGAATTAAAGATCTCATGACGGACCTGCCAGATTAGTTAAGTTAAATTGATCAAATAAAGTAGAAAAAGAAATGGTAAAAAAATGAGGTAGGCTTCAATATATGTTTATATCTTGTCACAACATAATGTCATGATTATTCAAATATGTAAATTATTCTAAAAATTGTTTTTGGAAGCCACTGGCCTTCACTGCTATCAAGTCTCATGACATATTTTTGATTGATTAGACTTAAAATAAATTTGCACAGGTGCGCTAAAACATAGAGGGCGTAAAGTTTAGTGGGAAACTGTAGAGGCAGGTCTGTAATGAAGTACTCATGAGATAGGAGTTACAGAGCCTAAGCATACGCCAAATGAGGTATACAGAAAATACTTTTGAGTAAGTTTCCCAAACGTTTTTTAACCAAATAATAAATACTTGTATTATTCTATTGTAAGGAGACTGTTGTAAGTGAATTAGATAATGTTCACTTCAGATAGAGTATAATAACCTGGTGTGATCGGAGTAACGCCAACGTGTCAAGATAACAACCACGGTTCTTAGGAAAATGTGTTGCAATTTTTCTGACGCATACCACAACTGTGATCGATCATGACGCGAACCTAATAAAGGAGAGCGATTATCGCAGCTAACTATTCACAGCTTATCTTATTGCTGGGCGTTCAGGTCAGTCAGATTGCTCGTTAGATTTATATTTAGTCAGTTGGATAGTTATTACAGTATTTGCAGCGTAACTAAGACACTAGACACTTCTTGTAATATTTTATATGTAAAGTAAAGACCTAGCCCAAAAGCATCTTTTCTAGAAATGATAACTACCTATTTTACCAAAACATTCACACAGATGGTCACCAAAACGAAACTCTCTCAATCCCTTTACTGCACTCAGAAAATAAACGTACTGGAATAGTCCATCAGTTATATAATGCTAAGAATATTGTAATCCTAATATAATATACAAGGGTAAAAGCCCCTTCTAGTGTATACCTGCCTCGTGACTTCATGGAAGTCAATGGTGTTTCTCGTTATTTTTAAGTAAGCGACCGCATCTCTCCGAATTCCTGAAACAACCCTTCTCATATTCACATGTCTCAGCTTAGTTCCAGTCCCCACTTGTTCACACTTGTCTCCCGGACTAGTCACTAAACACCCTTCCGACCCAGTATGTAGTATCATAACTCTTAATATCTGTATATACCAGTGTTTTGCTTGTACTTCATAATAAAGCTTTTCTTTCTTTTCTTTTAAAATACTCTCCTCTACAAAGATTAATTAACTCATCGAAATAGCTTCCAAAGAATGGTGTAGTAAAATTATAAAACAGGTTTATTGTCTTTCTCCAGATGTCATCACAGCTCTAAGATATCATCTTCCATACCTTTTGGACCAAGCCAGTCGTAGAGTAAGGAGCGTGGATGTAGCAGCCCTCGTTAAAAGACAAAAATATACTATTGTTAGATGAGTTAAATAAATTATGTTTCTGGGGACAATATTTTTTTGTTCAACTCCAACTAATAAAGAAAACCTACCATTCTCTTAGATTGCCGGAAATCACCCATCTTCTGTAGTGATGCCATGAAAAAAAGATAAAGGGAGCGAAAGTAATTTAATAATAACGGCATAAAAAGGGATAAAAAAAAAAAAATCGATCTAACCGTTTCATAAGAAAGGTTTGGTGTGGAATCACCTTGAGACTATATTTTCTAATTAAAGATTTCCAAAACATTTGTTAACTAGATTACTAGATTATTAGTTCAAATATCAATGCGTTTCAATTAACGTATAACTTTTTTAAAACACTAGACTGTCAATTTAACGGAAATCACGTGCTGAATATACAATAACATTTCATGACGCCCATAGCAGCCGGATGAATACTCCAAAGAAAGCATAAAAGTCAGTTCACAATATAAGTCTCTATAAGGTATCGGTAGAATTTGTCAGCCCATGCATGAGTTCGTACTCATACCCCGGACAATCTAAAAATCAAAACTAAACCTATAAACGATGATTAAGGTATCACTTGTAATAAGACAATAAATATTTTATTATTGTCACATTAAGTAGGGTATCAAATTAGATAACTAATAAATGATATACGATATGTGTTTGAACTTCAATGGTATACTATCAGAAAACGACATTGGATTTGTCATTAAAATCCGTTTCGTAGCGTGTCGAAACCCTGACTGAATTGCGAGATTTACTTGATTACAATTGACATGAATTTTTATATTCATATGAAATGCACCCGACATCTGGTTATTTTCGGAGGCATATATTCCTCGGGTGATATCATCTTCAAGCAGCATAAGATGGATAAAATATAATGGATCCTCCTCTTTACACTTTGATGTTACGAAAAAAAATAAAACGTTTACTGCCGAGGAAGAAGACCGGAAAACGTTTGGTTAATGGGGGCCGAACAGCGTTGGCAACCGTCCGGCCTGCTAAATCCGTTTGTTTTAAATTCTCCAATGGCACACTTTGAAAACAACTGGGGAGATGTTGTCTGAGAAAACTAACTCCCATTAGAACATTTCCTAAGCAGGAAGATAATGTTGTCTTACTGGGACTACCTAAAGATACTCGATACCCTGAGCATTAAAAAAAAATTGATGACAGAGTAAATAAAGCTCGAGACAATCCTGAGAGAACGTCACAGTTATTTTTACACAAGTCGGCCTTAGAGAAGGAATTGGAAAACTAAAAGGGTTAGAAGTAATATTCTTTTCACACCAAAACACAAATATCCCTAAGTACAATAGTACGCTGATGTTTGCCACTCCTGGAAATTGACTAGTTACTGTTTTAAAAATTCATTTAAATTTATTACTCTTGGTGGCCAGATTAGAAATTCCATGCTATGATGACAATTGACGGAGTCATATTGTTCAATCACCTTGACATAGCTCACAGATCATTCAGAACTACCTTTGTCACCTGACTGCACAGATCTCTTTTTTGGGAGGCCTTTTCCATAATGTGCCTAAAGCTGGGTATTTATGAGCATAGTTTCTAATTTAAACAGTGCACTCGTGCCTGTTAATGTTTCAGATAAGATTAATATTTCACATACTGTAACGCATATACAAATAACAAATAACTTTTGTAACTTCCGAGGTCCTTCAGTGATTGTGAAAAAATGACTTGTTAATTGTAATTGAAAATATCTTTCGCCCTATTGAAACCTGAAATAACCAATAGGTCTCCGGTGAAAAATAGAATCTTTCCTTAGAGACGAACCGAAGTTATTCTACCGTCTTGGGGACGACAAATGGCCTAGAAATAGAGCGACTGTAACGCACAAGTGATGGAGCAGCTTCATGGTTCAGCCCCCGATACAGATCAGCGCACCCATTGTTTCTTCCCTTGGCAGCTTCTTGTTCTTTCTTTAGCGGATTCCTTGGATTAGAGCGTTTTCGGTTCGTTGTTCGGCTTGATAAGCTCAAAGGAGAGGAATCGGCCGTAGGAATCTGCTGGCGTTTCGGTCCGATCGAACTAAACTACGAAAGAACTAGCTAATCTTTCACAAGAACGATTTCTAACTGACTAGTCCATCCATAGCGATAAGAGTCTGTTCGCTACTTTCGGAGTGTTTTTAGATAGACAGATTAGACAGAAGGCCTGAAGGCTAATCTCAACATACTAACTACATCAAGCTAACAGGCGCCTAAAGCTTTACTCACTCTTCAACATCACTAAAACATATTTGTACATTAGCGACTCTTACAAGTAGTTCTGCACTAGTAGCAAGCCCCGTCAGGATATACTGGAAACATTTCAGAGCAAAACACTCAGTCTAGCGCTGTTTCGTCAGGATTTATCAAATTCTTTTAGAACTGTTAATGCTATCAATTTCACAACAAAAAAGATCTTGCAATAATCTGCAATATTCATATGGCTCTTGTCTAGTAGAGATTCAAGCTAAGAATTTTTCAAGACATTTGACTTTTTTTTTTTGTTTCTTTTAGAAAATACTTATGCATTGACCCAAGTAAAGATATGTACTAATGATTTGATATTTTACAGTGATCAAAATTTGTCTACAAAGATTATAAAGTAAAGCGTATTTTTGGACAAATATACAAACAAAAAAAAAAGGAAATAGAAAGTAAAAACATCGAGAGGAAAACTTAAATAGCTACAACATTGAAAAAAAAAACTACGGGACTGTAATTATTAGAATTTGTTTTCGTGTCAGTTGCGTACTTCAAAGAAGAAAAAGATCAGGACTTAAAATATTGAACAGCTTGTGAGCTGGGGACTTAATGAGGGAAATCTTAAAAGTCAACTTTTTTTACTTCCTATTTTATTTTAACCACAATCCAATTAAAGTATTTCGAATTTGTGGAATATACATTTAAATTTCACATCGGTTGAATCAATTTTACAATCCCTCTCGTAGAACTACAGTTGTCTTTCCCGTCAAGATCGGCAGTGACAATTCTTCCCGGACACAAGAAGACAGGGTACCCATATGTTCCGAATGGGGCATTGTAGAGAGTTCTGAGTTGCAGGTGAGCGGAAGTAACGTTCCAACAGGTGTTTCCGGAAGTTGCTACAAAGAAGAACAAGTGATTAGCGCCTGTTTAAGGGATGAGTCAGGCATTTACGACCCCATTGTGAGCATCCCTTCCGATCGAAGGTCTAAGAACAGCCCAGTCATTTCGGACAGATAGCAGCGAAAAAAATTTGTAACGACTTTTACCACAGGTGACTTCCTATAATTTATGTTACAGTAATTTTTAAGATAAAAAAAAATAAGAAAAAGAAACGAACCTCCAATTTTTTTATCCCTGTGTGTGTTCAGAGCTTTTTGAACTTAACACGGACATTTTGATAGGACTTATATGGGATACGATTAAAAACTATCGTTAAAATATTGTTGGCAGCAAAAACGAAATCCTGAATCACACAAGCATTGATTTTCTTTCGAAATGCTACGAGTATATTTCTGTTAACATTTCTTTCGTGCGAGTTATGATTTGATTATATATGTAATAAGCCACACGTAAACACAGTTAAGCTATTTATGAACACACCGCACGTGATCCTGGAATTGCCGTGGAAGATAGATGGTAGTGTGAACCATTTGAAGAACCTAAATATACCATCTGAAGAATGCCACCCACGTTTTTGAGAGTTATTTGTTTGAAATTAGTAGAAAATTCTAATTCACATCATAATACGAATTGTCATATTATTTTATTTTATACGAATTACTATTATTTTAAATTACACAAATTTTCAGTCATAAAATAAATTCTTGGATGAGCAAGCGACATAAAAGTTGTCAGTGGGAAGAAGCGTGGACATCTCAAATCCGCAGTATTCACCAGACTGCCCCTTGTGACTTATTGATCGTGGGAATTGCGAATTTTTAAAGCTAAAAACGAAAACCTTTCCCTGCTGGGATAGTTGCTTCTATTACGTTACCCACCATTTTCTTTAGAAACAGCCTTGTGACTTGGAAAAGTTTGTGGGGCAAGAGATTCCGTAGTAAAATAATACCAATAACCCCCCCCCCTCTTTTCATTTTCATTAACTGCCAGAAGGTTCTGCTGACACCGAGTTGTGTTCGCTTCCACAATTTTGTAGAAGGTTCGTTCTACTCGACGAAACTTGGGCTTAAATGTACAGAGGGGTCCAAAAAAAATGTATCCACTGTTTAGAAGTCCATAACTTGCAAACTAATTGACGGAGTTGTCTCATTTTCGGTAGTGTAATAGTTTGTAGTTCCGGCAATCGCCATACAAGCGATTTTGTCAGATGACAGTCGCCAGATAGTTAGTGTTTTATTGTTAGTTGTACCTTGTTACTCGAGTAAACATGGCTAGAGTAAGGCTTACATTTGATGAAAGGAAGTCTGTTTTAAAGTGGTATTTTAAGTACGAAAGGTACTTGAAGGTACACGTAGAGGTGCTGTAGAGTATCCACCACGTTCCCCAGACTTAACTCCTCTGGACTTTTACCTGTGGGGAACACTAAAGGAGGTCGTTTATCGACAAAAGCCACGCACATTGGATGAACTTCGAGAATCCATCGTACATTCATGTGCAAATATCCAACTGAACACGTTGCAGTCAGTAGTTCGTGCTGCAGATCGGCGGCATCGTTTGTGTGTGGATGTTAATGGTGACCATTTCGAACACCTACAGTGATATCTTTAAGTTGGACTTTAAGCTACACTTTCACCAAAAATGAGACAACTCCGTCAATTAGTTTGAAAGTTATCTGTTAACCAGTGGATACATTTTTTTTTACCCCTCTGTATTTGTAAAATCTTTTTTTGTTGGACAAACGAAACTCTAAGCGTAGACTTGACTATGAAATTTTAATATTGCGTCAACTGCATTCATCATTTGAAATTAAACAAATTTTAAGTTGAGAAATGTTTTTTCTGTATATTAATATCTGGTTTTGTGAATGTAGCTGATACTGCACACTGAAAGCACAGCCTAGATGATTTAAAGTAAGCAAGGATAGCGAAGAATACCGCAAGTACAAAACGGTGCTGGGAACGCAGCCAAGATGCCGAAAGCAAGCCTGTGATGCAATCCTTGAACACAAATAGCAGTTTCAGTTTACAGCATTCATTAACTGACCGCTCCCTCACGAATCGTTCAATTTAAAATGATGATCGATCATTAAAGCTGTCATAGATATATGTAGAGAATGAAAAAAAAAAATCTGGACGACGTATAATTTTTAAAGTAAAAATTATTTTATCGGCGTACGAAACATTAACCAGAATCGCCAGGATGTGTGAGTGTACTTGGATTTCTTTACATTTTTTTTTTTCAAAACTGAACTCGTTTGAGTTCCCTATCCAGTAAACACACTTAACCTGGACATTACATAGTATATTGATCATTAGTTAAAAAGACAAATATTTTCCTACGTAATTACGAAGGTTATCAGATTAAAAATCTCGACTTCCTGAACCATACCGAAACCATTAATTGTGGCATCAGAGTTGATTGGTTTTTTATTCAAAGTCCGAGAAAAAGTTACAAGTTTTAATTTCAGAATAATAAATTTTAGAGAGTAGCATCTGAACGCCTATTTGTATAATAAGTTATTTATAGACCATAAAGTATAATCAGGTGCATTCGAGTAAATTACAAACGTAGATGCATGTTCAAATCGTCTACATGTATTCATAACGTTCCAATACAAACAAATATAAGCAAGGTAAAACAATAAGAAAATGAATTAATTTCACGAATTTAACCTTAATTTATTTTTTCTGGTTAGCATTATGCGTAAATGGTCAGTTTACTTGATTGTGTTGTGTTAACATTACTTTAATTAAACTCTGGTGTAGCAGTTAAGAAGATGAGACAAATACTTCGTTGCATTTCGGCCTTGAAGCCCCCCCCCCCTCCTAAAAGAAAAGAAGGAAAGAACAAAATTCTTTTCTATGTAAAATATACCAAGTGCATTATTATATTTATATTTTTTTTCTCTCTCTTTGTTTGAGATTTTCCATTTTGCATAGATATAGGTTACTTTTTTGAGAATGATATTTTATTTTTATATGGTAATATCAACAACCTCAATAACCCATTTGGTCTTCTACAACCAAAATTATGGGCCACTTATTGTAACCTACCTCGGTCTATCGTGGTTTTTACTACTTTCCTATGTATGTCATGTGATCATTTATATTTATTTACTTTAACACTGTACGATCAAATTGAGACTGCAGGAAACAACCAACAAACTTTAATCACTCAGGCGTCTCGATAAGTGTACGTGTTCATTTTGCGGATTCCATGACAATTTCAATTCCCAGATTAGTCCAACAGGCATTGTGACTAACAACAGAAATGTTTATTCATTCGTCCGGAAGTAGTTGAGGTCATTTCATCCGCGAGTAATAATTTATTCAGTAAATTTAAATGCCATTTCGCCCAGAATCAAGTCAAAATGTAAAATAATATGTTTTCAACTAAAATAACAATTTTTCAATAGAACTTCTTTATTGTGATAAAATTACAATCTGCCTTATCGGGCGATAAGTAATTGTGATAAATGCCCTCATCAACATGTTACCATATAATTTTCATTCACTCGCTCATTCATACAGTCTAAAATACCAATCTGTTACTTTTCGCGACTTGGTTCTTACTGCCCCCCCCACGCCCCTCCGGCTTCAAGATATTGAACAGAGTATTGTCAATAATATAATCAATACATCATAACTGTTGTATGAGTGATCTGATACACTTGTGACTAATTATTATTAATTATTACCCAAAAGCAATTCAAACACACTTCTATTTACGCTTCTTAAAGATTACATCACTCTTTACCCTGTCATCATCGGCTTGAATCACGGATTCTCCAATGCACATTATTGAAGAGGATTGCGTAATCAATATCAACATTAATGACACGACGCAGTAACTTTCATGGCTCTCAGCTCTGAGGAATTATAGTCATGATTAACTGAGAAAAACAAATATAGAGACCATGGGCTTGACTTCTAGATGACCTAGCTTATCTGGTTTTATTGCACGAAGATATTGAATATTATTACTTGCTAGAAAAAAAAAATTAAGATATAAGTAATTTAATGGGTCAATGGTTACGCTTTTACCAATGCGAAGGTTTAATTACGCTAAAAGTCAGCGTAAAGATCATGGCCGCGTTTATCGCATGTATAAAATCCATAGTGGTTAAAATTAACGATGAATAGACGATGGCGTAATTATTTCTTCATAGGTAGGTCGTGGGTTCGATACCGATGCTATTCAGTAATTTTAATTTTAATCTATTAACTTCAATGCACGTTTCATACCACTACCGATAACGAAAAATATGAAGAAAAAAAAAAAAAAAGTCTGGTACGTTACGATTAACTGACTAAAATTTCTTGACTCACAGCTCAGCAAATATTTAAAATTTTAATTTCTATGTTTGTCTTAAATAAATCATTAAATAAGCAAAAATCATAAATATTAAATTTGAAAAAACTTCAATCATAGATATATTCCAAAAAACGATTTTTGATGAGTTTTAAGGGGCAGCAGTAGAAGTCGGCATCTCATGATGTTCCAGAACGTCTTTTGTAAATTAAAATTCCAGTTATTTACTTGTTGAAAAGGCGATTTTCAGTGAGCACGATAAATAAACAAATCAAATGAAGTTTTTTTTTTAACTACCTTTCAATAAGCTTTTAAAAAATCCATAATTAATTTTTGAGCATCGTACAAAATTATCTAAAAATTCCAATATGTTTTTGTTGAGAGAGGGGGGTGGTGGAAATACCGCAGTTATTTATTTATTTATTTTCGTTATTTGCCTCCTAAGTTCTCAGAGGAAAGAAAGAGCTACAATTTTCGTTTCTATACCATTTTCATATAAATCATTATATCATTGCCTATGTCATTGTATCTCAAAACCAGACATGAAAAATATTTTATTTTCACTGACCATGATCAACTATATTTCCCTCCTAGGCCGGATATCTATAGGTGTTGAAATGGATTATAAAAAGTAAATGGAATTATAAATAAAAGTAAAAAATATTGGAAGAGGAATGTGAAATAGGACCGCGAGGTAGACGTAGGCGTGTGTCGTATGGTCCTCGGACCGGATTCCTGCCGTGCCTAGGGCACCTTTTTTTTATCAGCGGGTCCTCCACTTTCAATAAAGTCCTCTTTGGGCCCTATACTTTTAGATACTTTTTCCCGAATTTGGGCAATGACGAATACATTAAGAACGCAGGGAATGATTCATTTCATCTCGTTCAGATTGTTCATCACGCACAGGACACATGAACGGACAGAGGTCTCACGCGCGAGCAGAATAGCCCACTTTTCAGAGAGGAGAAAATTTAAGCAAAAAAATTAAGTCAATCGAGATACGCCATACAATTAAGGGTTTCGTTGAGACTGTGAAAAGGATTTTAACTACATGAGTAGAAAAGTATGCTGGGAAAAGTATTTGTATACATACAAAATAAAGTAGGGGATATCCGCTAATAGGAAATCGATGCAGGAGCGAGAAAACAAACAGATGGTATTTGACGCGTGAATGAAAGTAATTAACAAAATGTGTTGATCGTGACAAGATATGAATTTTATATATAATAACAAATACGATATTATAAATCAGATTGGAATGATTTGGCTGTTTGCCCATTAATAGCTTTGATGAAAACCTCTTTCCTCAATCTAAGCAGATTCCCAAACAAACTATTTAAGTCGTTTGATTTTAACCAAAGTTTAAATTTGATCAGATAACTCGCAAAAAAACAGGAAAAACGGGTCAGAACATAATGGTTTCTCATTTTTAAAAACTAACAAAGCCCTAAAAATAGACAACATTATACTCTGACCCATTCCCTTACCCCTCCTCATTATCCTCTATCATTGGCCCAGCCATATGATTTCTGCAAATTGTTCCACCCATCTCTCCACTCGTACTTAATTTTTAATACTTTATCCCATCGAATGATATGCTCGTTTGCTCACAATTTCACAGTGTACATTTAGCCTCGAAAAAAATGCAATTATGTCTGTACATACCGTGAATGTTTTTACTATATGTATTGAACATAATATATTTTAATTATTTAAAAAAAAAAAAAAATTGCACATTTTTTGTTTTATGAATAAATTTAATGATTTTGACTAAACTTTATCTATACCAACGTTTAATTCGGTGGAAGTAAATTACGAAATTAAATCTTTTCAACGAGACGGAATCTACAACCGATAATAGATAACTTATGAAATGTGCCCCCCCCCTCCGACAAGTGGACAGTAAACCGTGGGGCATATTTGTTAGCCACCAGTTAATATCTTGATTAATATAACTATTAGTCATATGAATAGCATTGACACATTCCTTGGAGAAAAAGAACGGTGACGCAACGTAGGAGAGAGTACACGGTTTTGGGGACCATTGGCTCCCCACCATTTAGTGTGATATCGTTGACCCATTTCTGGAAGGTAATCCCCGGACAGGCCTTACGCGGCAAGGCGTAATCACTCGGTATGTTAATTTGGCTATAATTTATCATAGCGTAAATTTGGTACATTCAAGACACTGTTCGTTGCGTGATGTAGTTGATGTAGTAATAAATCACTCAGTAGTAATTCTGAGTTTATATCTCGAACAAAGAATCTTACTACTTGCGATGGAAAATCAAACCCTACTTGAGAGAAGGTCCGGCAAAAGAAAAATACAGAATATACAAGCAAAACAAAATATTAATTTTCTCCTAAAATCGGTCGGAATATATAATTATTTTAATTTTAAGGCCATTAGTATGACAAGAAACATAAAAAAGGTCACACAGCTAAGGATTTCCTTTGTAAAAAATTAATAATAACATTCATTTACCCACAATTTACATATACACGTTTTAATTTTGATATTATTAAGAATCAATTTTATTTTTAAAAAGGCGGATTCTTATGAAGACTTCAACTACAGTTTTCGTGCAATAGTTCTTGTTTCGATAAAACAGGAGCTGACGAAAGGAGAAAACTATTTTTTTGAATATACGAACTTTATTGCCTTTTATAAGAGCACTCAGTCTCAAGGAGCCATCATTAGATGTGTGCCGGACACGCGTCATCCAGTGAACCCGGAAAGTCAGCCAGTGACAAGTAAAAGAGGAATAAGGAATATTAAATTATGAAATGCTACTAATAATAACCGAAATAGATGGGATGATTTTAATACCCTAACATATGAATTACCCGACCCAAAATGATACTAGAATTGCAGGCTTTGGGGGGGGGGGAGGATGAATGATTTTAGTAGCTGACCTTCTTACATGATAGAACGAGTTTATGCAGACCAAAACGACGTGAACCAAACGCCTTTAAAAGCAGATTATCTTTTTGCAAGAAAAGGAGCTTTTGGAATTTGTTTCTTTTTATAATTAATAAAATTATCAAATATGTTAGATAACCTTCCTGTAAAGACCAAAGTAGTTCGGGCAGTTGCTTGTGGTGAGAGGAAATGTTAATGAGTAGTACTTCTCCATGTCCACATGTGCAAACTCAAGAAGACAGTATGGCCTTATGGAGGTTGGAGTGTGAGCAATGGTGCCTTGCGTTGCTGACACACAGATGATTTGCACTTTCTCGCATGACGAGGGATTGGTTGTTCGTTTGTTTTAGCAGGTCCTTGAAAGCCGTGAACTTATGCAATCGTTCACATTTCGGCAGTGACAAAGTAAACAAGAACCGCGAACGGCATTCCAACGAACGACGGCCAACAACAAGAAGAGGTCTCAGGCGGAAGGGATACCGGTCGTCCTTGTGAGTCAGTGAGTCAAGGGGGTCATACCGAACTGCTAGGTCTGGGGGACTAGTATCCCTGTAGATCGGGGTACGTCTGGATCCGACGCGGGAGTGGGGATGCTCCCCGCATGCAAACGAGTCCAGATCGTTGACGACCGTCGCCCAGGAAGCGAATCAGTACACTCACTCACCATGAAACGAACAGGAAAACAAGATTTGACTACTTCATTATACCAATGGGTGCTTCATAGCGGTTAATATCTGTAATCTGCTTGGGGATTTCTTTTTACTTTTAGCTCCTCAAATTAGAATTATTTTGGTCTTGAGATATAAAAGGGATCTACACATGCCCTAAATTGCACTATATATATAAGAAAAATCCAAATTATCTACTTTTTGCTCTACATTTTTTGTCGTTTCTGAGATTTCGAAAATCACTTCTTTAGCGTGACTCTGGAGACGAATCAAGCTCAATGCGATGTGAAAATGTATTACTACAATTTCCAAAGCAAAAATAATCCCTTTAGGTGTGATCAGTAAAAGTACAGATCAAAGACTCACGGACTCATTGTAATTGTGACAGACAGGACTTAACTCGACTGCTTTCACATCACAAGTGCGGTTTCTTTGCAAGAAAAAGGGGAAAACTTTTCGTTTATGAATAATATTGATTTTAAAAATTTATTTTGAATTGGCAAGCGTCTGCCTTTCGTAATATTTATACATTTATTTATCATTATGTTTATTTCAATTTAATTTTTTAAGTATTTATTTCTTTGCTTATTGCTAAAGCAGTATTATCATAATTAATCACATTTATTACATGATTATATATATATATATATATATATATATATATATATATATATATATATATATATATACCTGTAAAACACTGTTCGAGCAACAGTAAAGCATTTATTTTAAGGAGAAAACAGTGCACATTCGGATATCGGCCAAGTTAAAACATTTCCTGTAGTTGGTATCATGAATTAGTAACTTGAGAAGCCTGTTCAAAATAAAAACATGAAATTCAACATGGAGGTCCCCCCCACTCGATATTAACAACAGATTAAATATTTTGACATCCCTGTTAATAATACATACTGTATTAAAAATTTTAATGGACCACAATTAGAAAAGGTTATTAAAACTGTCAAGGTTATTAAGTAACGGGCCATTTTTATATGATGAATCAATGGCCCAGAAATTGAAATGTTTCGCATTTGTTCTAGAATAAATCAACGAAAAACTATAAAATGAAGAAAGCACGTTATATAAACATCGAAGTAAGTTAAAATTGCTTTTAAAAGACGAAAAATAAGCTAGGAAACCTCTGGAGAAGACTACAAATTCCAATGATCGTATTTTAAAGTGTTATATAGGTGCTATCGACCTCGTTAAATTCACGATACACTTCAATGTTTATCTTAAGTATTTACTAGATTTGATGCAGGATAGCAAACAAGGAAAATGTTGAAAAATCACAAGAGTTTTTTTGTAGGTTTTCCTGCAAGAGAGAAAAAATATCGTTGAGCATGCAGTAATGAACAAGTGGTCCTCTCCATTTAATCTCTTACTAGTTTCGATGGGGTTGTAAACAGGATGGGTTGTTGGTGATAGCGAGCGTCGAGTCTTTGATAATAGAACTATCGCCAGGCTTGAAGGAAGAGGCTCTACTTTTAAAAAAATAATCGTGTTTCTGCCTATGTTTTACAAAGGCGGCCGTTTAAGTAATCAAGATAAAATTTTAAAGGATTAATTTAAGGTTCCGATAGCTTACTTCTAAAATCTTTTAAGCCCAATTCGCTTCCTCCATAAAATCTTATTTAAAATGTTCCTAACTCATTTACTTCAAAAATCGTAATGTATGGTGTTATTTTACCTGAAAATCTCTGGGATATTTCAAAATACAACAGGAAAAAAATAATCAAAATTTTTATTTTTATTCTATAGAAATATAGTAACTATATTTGTATAACTATAACTACAACTGTTGTTTTTTTTTTTTTGTAAAATTTGTTTTTATGGGCGTCCAAGGTTTTGGAGGTTTTCCATCGATATGCTGTAAGTTTTGGCTAAAATACTATAATGAATCCTCGTATACTACTTTTGGTTTGTTCCTGTCTCTTACAACTTATAGCTCGTGCTGGTCTTTTATAACGAAGGACCCATACCCTATCAAATGCAGGTAAAATGTTGAAAAAGTTAATATGTGCATAGCCTGAAGGGAGAGGTTCTTTGTGGCACTTAATTATGCTTTCTGTAATTCCAGTGTTTTCTTTATATCAAATGGGACCTCTATGTAACATTTCTCTATGTAACAAAGAACTGAAACTGAGCAGAAATGACATTTGGTCTCAAATGATGAGGTTAATGATCATTGTTTAGCTTTAAGTATTTCTTGACACTTTTGTGACGTGACATTACTGTTAGCTTCTAAAAAGTGTCCACGATAGCATTTGAAGCGACCGGCTTTAATGTGAAGGGGCCGTAAACACAAACACTTTCAATTTTATCTGAAGAGTTATCGCTATGAACTATTCAGAGCGGAGAAAGTCGAGGCGTGAATAACAATTGTGTGCTAATGTACTAGGAACTTCACACAGAAAGCTATTAGTGAAAATAACCTAGAGTTGAGAACTGGTTAATTTCTCCGCTGGAATCGTCACAGTTTAAGTGTGCGCAAATCCCCTCGGTTTTTTTTTTTACGATACTGGTCGTGGAAATGATTTAGACGATGAAGTTTTTAATACATACTTCACAGATCATAAATTACACTTATCGATTCTGCTGAGACACTGTTGTCATGTTTGGAGGAGCCTGAGTGAATACAGTCCAATTCTCTTGTGAGGACGAGTAAAGAACCACTAATAAGGAAAATTTCCCCACCCTAAACGATCGAATTAACGGTTTAAAGTCAATTCGCATATTACTTTTTTTCGATTCGGAGTAACAGTACAACAATATATATTCAGCAAGATGATCATGTAATTTAATAACGAAAATGTTGTCACTTATACCCGTTTGCTACAAACCAGAGTATGAATCACAGAGCAGCTAAATGTGTTATAATTTATAACCTCAACACTTGACTCCTAGAGAGCTCTAGGCTGGTGAACTCTACACTATATCGGATCATTAAAGAATTATTTCAGAGCCAGCCGACGTTTTAGGAAGAACTGACAGCCCCATTTCTATTTATGATCCGTTTAAATTTAGTCTGGCATTAGTGTGGGTCTAACACTCATTATTTTCAAGAGTCTGCACTCGACTAAAACCAGTCTAATCATGAGAATTCAAATTGGCCGAGGGACTCCCTGTTAGCCGTGAATTCAGGTAGGCGTGAGTTGATATTGGTGAGCCTCATCACCTAGTGTTGAATATGAGACTATGACTTTTAACCACAAAACAAAATTTATTATATTTATGCACTCCTCCTGCATCTGTGAATGGCAGGAAGAGGAGAAATTTTTATTTCAATTATTTTATTATATATTTTAATCATTCAGGTTTTGAAAAAAAAAAAAAAAAAAAAAAAAGTTGGGATATAACCCATCACCTAGATTTGTATTCATGTTATTTTCCTATTAACTACAATCTGATTTGATGTAACCCAACATCCTTCAAATTCATCTGTGCATAGCAGAATGAGGAGAAAATTTGTCAATTATTTTGTTCATATTTTTACACATTGTATTAAAATTTAAAGGGTTTGGGGGGGGGGGGGGGAAAGGTTGGGATATAGGCTTGGTTTTTAAAAATAATTACTCACAGGGGTTGAAGAAAAAAAATCGACTTGATATATGCTGATAAAGGAAAGGTTTTCATAATATTTATCAATGGCCGAGGTTCAGCGTACAATGTCCTGATGTGTGATGGTTAACGAATATAAGGAAGATTGAGAACTACATGTATGTAAGTACGTAAATCTCGGATATTGCCAATAAAATATTATTTTATTTGCTAAAATATCTCGGGTCACTTATAACGGAATTTCAATTAAATAAAAAATAACTAAAATATTCAAACGAAAATTCTAATCGCCTAGAACAATAATACTCAAAGGACATTCCTACCGCTCCTTAAAAAATCTTCTTTTTTTCCTGAATTATCTTTAAAGTTAGTTTTGTTTTTTTTTCGCGTTACAGTTTTTGTGTTGAGGGACCATGCATGTGGAAAAATTTGAGCTTTGAATTTTAAATTGCTTCTGAACGGTTACACAAAAATGTTTGCGATATTTCCCATTATATAAAAATAAACCTTATTATAATACCTATATAATCCCTATAAAGCATCTGATTGATTAGACAATTTTCATGATCGCTATTGTATAACATACATTCGCCTAAATGAAAGTAGAGCACCTCCCTTCAACAATCGATCATATTGTAAACTTTTAAGAAGGCAGCTAATAGATTTGTTTGTTTTTTTAAATGAATATGAGTCACAGTGGACGACATTCCTTCCTGTCGAGACGCCATAGTTCGGTTTTTTCTATGATGCTGAGCACTTCCAGTTAAATGAAGGATGGTAGCAGGTATATGAATGACTCACTACTGAGTCATCGGAATCCTCTGAAAGGGCCGGCGCTTACCGGAGGATTTTAATGAGGTCACCAAGGTCTTTATGAATGGGCGTCTTCCGGATGTCTGTACCCGGAAGGCAGAGGCTGTACTTCAACGGTAGCAGTCGTAAAATGGTTCAATCTATCTGAAATTTCAAAGTCATATTCCACTACACTTCGAAATAAACTGACTAGGTTTAGTTTGAAATACAATAAATGAAAGAATGGAGAAAAAAATTAATGGTCAAAAAAGTGCGTCCTAGCTCAGGAGGTGTTTAAGATTAATCTTTGAATAAGTTTAGACAGTTTAAATGAGGTAACGCAAAAGAGGGAAAAACAAGTTTTGAGGGGCGATAATATAAACAAGGCGTGTATTAAATACGCTTCAGCCGATTTCAGTATATTTTTTTTATGTTAATATTTCACTTAGATGAATTAACAGCCCGGACCCTTTTTGAAAGTAAATTCGCACAGCTAACCTGGATACCGTTATCCTGGAGGAAGATCACGAAAGAGGTCCTCGCAGGAGTATTGCGAAGTGAGAGCTCTAAGAAAATATAACGACTTGCTATGAGGGCAGGGAAAGCAGGCACTGTAGTCATTTGTGCGCTATTAATTGGCAGTGCCGTGGTCTTCCCTTTCTTAGGGAATAGCCAGCACCTCCAGCGGGATTCCAACCCACACTTGAGCAGTTGTTCCTATAAAACGGGTACTGACTCCTAACGAATAAGGCCGAATTACAAACACCGAAAAGGAAAAAAAAAATCTTTCTTTGTAGAGCCGGGAGCAGGACAGTCGACATACCAGCCTAAATGGTCGTTATTAATGGTTTCAAATGTGCTCACTTAGTTAGCAATATTTGTTTGTTAGGAACTTCAATTCAGAGCACTAATACAAAAATAAAATGTTTGTGAGCTCGACATATATTCAATACGGCTACGACGATATTGTAAACGAATTCGGATATCATTAAATCACAATTGATCGGTGGGACTGAAATCCAGATTGTTCGAAATAAGATAAGCCATACCGACACTAAATTGTTCAAAAAATCAAATCCTTGTAAACATAAACATGTATATATTTTATCGTCCCTGAATATTGTAATTATTAACCTCTTTCCAAACAGCAAAAAATACACAAAGATAGGAGAAAAAAAAATGTTTTAACTATTCATTTGAAATTTATAGTCGGAAGTAGTAGCTTAAAAGAGTCCACCGTTGCCTTCTTGATCAGACTATACCCTCTCTTAAAACAAACAAGGGCGGGCGCCGTTCGCGATCCCATCGTCTTACAAGTGGGCAGTATTTTTAAGAAAGTCTACACAGAAATAGCCCGAATGAGAAGGGTTCGTTAGCCACTAAATTCGTCGGATTTAAATTCAACTACAGTTTCCGAAAAGATTTCAAAGGCTACAACGAGGCTTCCGAAACTTATAAAACCAACTCAAAATACTAAAAAAAGAAAACTTCGTCCTGAACAACAAAGAAACTCCATTTCAATTCAACAAAAATTAACCCATATTGTACTAAAACTTAAGTTCCTGTGCCTAAAGAAAAAACATGCTTAGAACTATCAAGGCAAATTATTTTTACATTTCAATTAAATGACATTTTTTGGGGGGCATTTTACCCATTAAAATTTTGTTCCTGTAAAATATTTAATAAATTATATTTTTAACACATATATATACGAAATGAAGAAGGTATAAAAATGTAGAACAATTGCGAGATATGTACCAGGTGTATTTCTTAGATATTTGTTAAAGGATTCCAAAACAAGTACTTCGTTCAAGCTAAAATATTAAACCAAAAAGATGATATTGAATTGTACGTAATCGAGCGCTTGTCATATGTCTTATTATTATCCATGTTAAAATTCTGTCAAGGTGCAGCCCATAGAAGCAAGCTGGATGTGGGTATGAAATCGGGGTTTGTTTTCGAGATCTATGGGTTTGGATGTTTCGAGTCATAAGGTAAAGAAGCTATTATTATTATTATTATTATTTTCGATTGTGATGGTCGAAATAAATTCTACCAGGTTTTAAGTAAGCCTCTACTGTTGTAATTAACACCAATATAAGCCTAATTTGTATTTATTCATAAGTCCTCAAGTACCCCCCCCCCAAACTATACAAATAGTTATACCGAATGCTTTGATTAACGTTAACATAAATTTTTATTTATGTTCAAAATTAAAAACATAAAATTATGGACTGGAATTGGATAATTGGGCCACCAAGAACCGGAATTTATCAAAATCTTTCTTAATGCACTTCTATAGGATTAGAATAATCACTATGCTGCTTGCAATGTCTTGTTGTTCTTGAGATAAAGAAAGTGATCAGTCAGACAGTGGTATTTAGATTATATGTACATGTTACACACTTGTAAAAAAAACATTATTTTGAATGTATTATTTCATCCACCAGAATAGACCATAGGGAGAGGATTAATATACTCTAAGAACAGCAGTGGGCAAATAGTCAAAACAGAATAATAAAACACTTAAAAATCTTTATTTAAAACACAATCTCTTGCTTAGGGCTGCTTACAAACTTAATTTTGTTTTCGATGTGCGCTTAACTACGAGGAGATACAGACAGACAAACAGAAGAAAGACGATTCCTCCAAAAGAAAATCTTTCAAAATAAATCTGACATATTTTTATTTGAATGGATAGTTCTCAAAAGTATCTCTACTCTAGACGTAAGAGTTTCTTCGACTAATGGAAAAATGACTTTCACCTGTAGACGGAGTGTCATGTCAGTATTCTTGGAAGGGTGAGTGAGTGTTGGCAGGTTATCGTGAAATCGAAGAAGTGATTCTTAGAGAGGACACGAGATAAAGAAAAATTCAACCACTATACCAATATTGTCAGTCGATAAATAACATAAACAATAAAGAAAGATATTTAATAGGTTCAAACAACTAAACAAATTATCTTGATGTTATGCTTAGATGCACCTTAGAGATGTGTACATTCTTGGCATGGGTATAAATTACTAGAGAAATGTGTCAATAACAATAATAATAATATTATTTTTCCCTAAAAGTAGAAGGAAAGTATTCGTTACTACATAAAGTTTATAAAATGTAGCAACACTACGGTAAGTACAATAAGCACAAAGTGCTAATATTAGTTAATGGATTCAAAGTGTTGAATTTCCTGTAATATTTTAAACATGTAAAAAAAACATTTATAATTCGACTAATGATTTTCTAGTCGTTTTGTTAGAAAGTCGTAGAAAATGTGTGCACAAAACGAAGAATACAACAGTAATCCATTCGTTAGTAAAAGTTCTTGTTAAAATTCTGTTTGAGACGTAAACAGATCTGTACAAGTGAAGTTTCAAAGCCTTACTGAACTTAATTACGGAAGAAAAGGTGGGTAAAAATTTGCCTTCGATTCGATTAACATACTGAATTCATAATAATTTCAATTTTTCTATTGATAATTTTACACAAATATTTATTAAAATTATTTGAGGAAATTCTAATGTAAAGATTTATCATTTAAATAAAAAATTACTGATTGGAGGCCAATAGAGGTAACCGATTCAATTGGCCATAACGAAACTGAATTCAACCGCATCGTTACAACTTATTTAAACATAACAAGAAAACTATAGACAATATTTAATCCATTTTTTATTTTATGTTATTAATATGGACAAAAGACAATTTCAATTGAAACCGTCATCTAATCCCGGTTCAATTCAACTAAATTTCAAGAAACTAAATTCAATAATTGATTTAAATTTAGAAAAAGCATTTGGTAATGTTTGGTACTAGTGTAGTTTGTTTCAACAGTTTATAATGAATTATACTCCGGAAATAGTTTTAAAATAAAGTGCTTATCTCTCTCTACTTGTTTGCTGAGCCCTATGAGAGAATATTTACATTAAAATAGATACGCCAGTTGGCTTAATAAATTAAGTGTAGCGGTCATAAAAATATTTTCATGATTAATGAATCGATTTAATGATTAACGAAATAAAATGGAACCTAAGCTCTTACAATATCCGACGAGAAGATTACCGGAAATAAGAGGAACCGGAGTGGCCACTACACGCCAGCCCTGAAGACAAATCCGAAAATATCACTAACATTAACAACTTCCAAGGTTAACCGAAGAAAAAATGACACTAAATAATCGTTGGTCAAATAAACATATACGTGTCGACAATCGTACATAGTGAGTACGCTCCATGGCACAAGAAGAGCGTCGTGGACGCAGCTGCATTTCCGTATTCAGTAATTAAGAAGAGTCCGCTGCCTTGAAAATTAGGACATACAACCGCAATCCAGCATGCAATTGTTTGTTTCAATTAGGCTTCACAATCATTACGCGACTAGTTCGATGCAAATATTCAGAAACGTACTGCTATTGTTAACGTGTTTTTTTATCGAGAGTGCAACCTTGGAGATAATGCTTAAAGTAAGTCGGATGAGTCTCATTGTGGCCAAACTTTTAACATGCATAAAATTACTCGTGCACCTTGCACGGGTGGTTCTAGAAACTACATAAAGACTTATTTAATAATTAAGGTGATGGGAAAAAAAATATACCGGCATACAGGGCAATCTAAGCCTGGCTAAACAATCGCGATAATTATGTCCAAGGATACTTTCCTCATTGTCCTTTCACCCTCAGCTTAAAGTTATTGTTCAAGCACAATAACGAACCAACAATCCATTCCAATTATAATCTTCGTCCATTATGGAGGAAGGTAATTATCAAGACAGTATCAGGGAGTCATCTATGGACATTGCCATTTTTTTTCTTCATTATTTTAGTTATAAGCAATTGTTTAGAGTTAGATTAATTCTTTTCACAGATTATAACTTCGCAGTATTATTAGGAGTTAAGTGATAAAAAAAAAAAAAAAAAAAAGGATGGAGTGTTCGTTTCGGGTTAAGTTAAAATAATAAAAAAATAATTCTTACCTTTTGTATGAGAAGAGGTTGTCCGAAGTCTTTGCCGCCCTGAAGACGGAAGCCCCAGGGTGAGTTGTCTGCCCGGTTGAGCCTGACACTTATTACTTGGGCCATGCTAAATTTCGATTTGCGTTCGTCAGAAAAAAAAAATTCGTTCGGATATTTTATTTACTGTATATGACTGTTGAAAGAGGGGATATTACGAAGAGGTGACAGGAGAAGAGAAGTACGATGCAGTGTCAAGTTATCCCAGCTAAGGACGTTCCGATTTTAGACACGCTCGGCAGCCCCCTCTGTCTATTTTTGAATTTAGATCTGGTCCCGGCTGCGAAGGCGGGGTGGGGATGCGCCGTAGGCCCGTTTCCAGACGACTGCGCATATCCCCTTACAACTCCTGTCAGCCTCGCTGGCGGGAAATATTATCTCTTTGGCTAACGGCTAGCAGACTGTTATCACTGCATGAACAGGTTACAAATATTAAGAGGTTCCAACAGCGTTTTTTTCTTCTGGTTCAATCCTCTTTCGATGGTGTTAAAATTTATATAAATAATAATATACACCAATCAATCTATATAAATTATTACTTTAAACAGCGGCATTTAGTTATTTGAGG
Organism: Acanthosoma haemorrhoidale; assembly: GCA_930367205.1. Classification (NCBI taxonomy): domain Eukaryota; kingdom Metazoa; phylum Arthropoda; class Insecta; order Hemiptera; family Acanthosomatidae; genus Acanthosoma; species Acanthosoma haemorrhoidale. Next base: position 36,027,854 of record OV884011.1, read on the forward strand.
TGGCGAACGAATAGTCAGGCCAGAGAAGAAAGTCCTTCAATCTTAAACTTAAATTTATGAAATAAGTGTGGCTGTTTAAATTCAATGGGTTGCTAACTACACAGGATATTTATCAGTTCCATATATATAAATATTCAAATATAAACATTTAGAACATGATTGATTATTAATTATTAACTGTGGTATTGATCTCAATACTTTAGATAATTATTAGCCAAAGAAAAAAGATTTTGACAAGGACTTGAGCCTATCACCTCCCCTTTTGTTCAGTTGTGAGCTCAGTCTGAGTTATCCCTGCAGGAACACAAGCCAAGTAAATATGAAATCTCCAGCTTTCTTTCCACAACCTGCAAGACATCTCACCATCTGTGGATAGGTAGTCCAGCTACCTTGAAGTCAATTAGTTTAAATTTAGAGAGAGTTATTTTACCTACTTATGGTATTATATGTATCTAATAGTGGAGATTGAATATATATTGTATGTCAATTTTGAATTATTTGATTCAAGCCACAGCCATGGCTCTCTCTTTTTTTTTTTGCTTATAGTTATTTAAAAAAGAGGTTATTAAAAAAAAACTAATAATTCAATTTCTACTTGGCGTTTTGGCTCCAGGTAATTGCTTTTCAACCGAAGAACTTCTATCTTCAAAGTCTATCTTCTTATCCTAGTTCTTCACTAGATAACAAGTTTGTCTAAGGGTGAATTACCAAAAAATTTTGAGACAATAGAAAAAAAGTAATATAAGGGAGAGGTTTGTGAGGAAATCAACTCAGATAAAATATTTAAAACAATATATCCTCCAGACGTCTTCTACTGGAATAAATTCCAAATATGGTGCTGTTCGTTCATCTGGAACCACCATCCTGGGGTTTTAGTACCTTAAAAATAGATGGTGTGATATAATTGGAAAGCTCCAACAATTTAACTAACTACCATAAATTTAACTTGCTCAAGATATTAAAAGACTTACACTGTTATTATTTCAGCTTTTACTTCAATTTATTAGCAATAACTCACGGTATGTTTTATTGATCAGCTCCATCATTCACTCAAGTAACATGAAGTATCCGGGATGTATGCCGTATAATGGCTCTTTGAACCCTTTGTTTCTGAATGCCCCGGTGATTTTATTTTTCAGAGGGGCATTTGAAAATAAAATAAATTGACCCTTTTTCAAATTAGTAGTAGTAATAGTTATTGAAAAAAGAACAAAGTATAGGTATTTGTCAGCGAGGAAACAATTGAATATTCGAAAGAGAAAAAACTGAGGCTTACTGGGTTTCATCTCACCCTATATCACCAACCTTTGCCAAGATGATTTCTAGTTTTTACTGTAGTTAATTTTAACTTTTTGCAGAAGTTGTTTTAAAAGTATAACTGTAACAATTATTCCAAATGGGGTTGGTGAGTCAATAGCTGGACTGAATACATGAAAGTGGGTGATGGGCCAAAAAAGGTTGAGACCAGTGGTCTAAGTAATGACATTTTAATCAAATGTCTTGTTTTTATGGCATTTATAAGTTAATTTAACATTACTTCTTACAAAAAAACTTGCGACTTTGTAGTGCTTTTCCCACGAGTCAATGAAATTAGCTTTTTATGGATAGAAGTGGGTGGTTTACAACAGGATAGCCCACCCCTCAGCCCTAAATATAATTAAATAAATTTACAGAAAAATTATTCTGTCCACAATTCGAGCAAACTCAAGAACCATTCATTCAATTACTAAGTTTAACTCATAACTGGCAGACACTGCAAATGACAATGTTTCAGTGTTGAATTTGATGAAAATTTATTAGTATGATGTGTATTAAGAGGTGTAAGCATGATTTTATTTTTCTTCAAACCATTAGCATTATGAAGACAGTTATCAATGATAAGTTGATTTAATTAAGGAGCTCTTCAATGTATTAAATTTATTATAAAATAAATTGGTTCTTCAAATAAGGGACATTTTATGTCTTCATTTTTGTTGTGATAACATATATGTAAGTGGCCAAAAATAAAAATAGCAAAAATCACTATTTTTTTTTGTTAAACTTAATGTTCTAAGCATTGCATAAATTATTTCAAGTGCTGCCTAAACAACATAATAATAATAAATTCTATAAGACAGTCCGATAATACGTATATAAAAGCAATACGATTCTAATAATATAAATTTCATCTAATAGAGCCATATGATTAAAATGGCAATTTAGAATCAGAAAAGAAATCTTCAATTTTTTTTTCATTGGAGTTCTTGGCTCATCATTACTCCCTTTAAGAGTAAGAAAGATATTGAGGCATATTTAGAGGTTATTCATATTTAGATATAATCAGGCTTATTACAGGCCTGCAAGTGATGGAAAAATTCATGTCTATGAATGCGAACCAGAACCTTGATAACATACAGCAGATCAGATTTTCTTTCTGTTAATCTATCGTAATAAAGAATATTATGAATACACTGATTTAACATGATTTAATTTCTCTGTATGTATATGCATGCAAGAGTGAATATACAATTGTAAACATGGTGTAAATGAGGTAATTTTTCACAATTAATCTATTAGAGTAGGTTGTTATTTTTCTTGTATCTTTCTTCTGCAGTTTCTAACAAAAAAAAAAAAATGTTTGTTGTAAACAGGGAGCTCATAGTAAGCTGTGAATTTCGATATGGGTAGATAATTTGTTAGAATATAAAAAAATATGTTAGGTTTCCTTCTAATTTCTGTACGAAAGATGTTTGGAAGCGTGTGCCTGCATCAGGTCCTGATAACTAGAAAAGAAAGTAGTTAAATATGTTTAAAATAGTGTGACTATTGTTATTAAAAATATTACAAATAATTGGTAGATATAAGTGATACATAATAAAATTTCTGAAATGATATAATATGAAACTGATTTAAAAAATAAGAACTATTAGTGAAACAGTTAATAGCAAGAACATTAACATAACAAGAATATATGTAAAGTTCTAGTATTTTGAGAAATAATACATATACAAAATGAATTTATCTCTAGTTAGAAAGTACAGACAAATATAAATTGATTTAATTATTTTGTATATGTATTCTTTCACAAACGACTAGACCCTTGTTAATATTCAATCTTTGTTATAAATGGTATATGACTCTACCATCTTAAAAAAAAAATAACAACAGTGTTATTTGTCCAAAGAATTACATTTGACATGGATTGAGGAATTTGGAGTATGTGAACATTTTGTGACTAGGAAAAAAATATTGTTTTCATTACCTGTTAACTAATTTATTAATGATACTTGTTATATTTTATAGAATTATTATTTTGAACATCATCATGGGACATCAAATGGAACTATCATACAAAATATGTCTCTCTCAAAAAAAAATCTCCGGTTCAAGTTTTGACACAATTTTGATGATGCTATGTAATTACAGTAAAAAATACACCTTATTAATCAGGGCAACGAGATCTTTATTTTGAAACCATTCTCCATAAGAAAGGACATTTTTTTCTGGTTTTATTTTTTATGGTTTTGCCATCATCAAGGAAATATATGAAATTTACTTGCAAAATATCATATAATTTCTCTAACTGAATGTATTAAAATTGTGAACACATTTTCAATAACTATACAGTTACAACTAAAAAAAACAACTATATATTATCTACCAATCAAGGTGAAAAGATCTTTAGCTCAATACTCAATATTATGGCAAAATATATTTGTAATTATTAAGTAATTAATTAGATATAAAATTAATTACCACCACTTACAAGGGTGGCTTGGAAAACTGGGCACCGCCCAAAGATAATCGGTGAATGTGATTTACATATAAAGGGTATTAGCCTCAGATAAAATTAATTTTAAAGTGATTACTGGAAACAGTTTAATAATAAAAGTTTAAGATAAAAACAATATGACAGAAGTCGACCGAACCATCTCTCATCTTTAAAAAAAAAGTGTAGTCAATTTTAGAATAAATAATGGAAATATTGATGTGATCATCAGATATAAATGTTGTGCGTAGGCACATTCATCCACCGTAGGCAGCTCACAGATCGCGTGAAGCTCACTGTTGCTCCGCTGCTCATGAGAAGGAAGTATTTCCATAAATAAGTTTATATGCAGCGCTATGTGTTAGCCGATAGTAAGAACTAAATAGCAATGTTTGATATTGTATTACACCGTAGTGCATTCTGTGAAGTTTTTAAAAAACTAACGGGTTCCTTATCAGGAAATTTTTATTTAATATCAGGTCTTCAAGATCCCACGTCTAGTCAGTGCCCTTTTTTTTTTCTTTTTTTTTTTCAAAATCCCAGTCAGTGCCTGGTTTATTACTCCCTTCTTATTTGGGGTTTTTAGCACCTTCAAGATCCTAAGGACCTGGTACTAAATAAAAATTTTCTGACGCGGAAGACCGGCCTTACCATGACCTGTTAGTTCTCTTAGTGCTTAACAGAATCCACCAGGGTGCAATAAAAACGCCATTTTTATCTGTTTCGTTTCCGCTATCTGCCAACAGGTAAAGCTGCATGTCAATTTATTTAATAAAATTATCTCACTCTCTCTCTCTCCACCTCTGTGGAGTGTTTCATTGGAACAATGTAGGTGGGAAAAATTATTTTTCGGCATTGTTGCATTTATAGCGATTGGTTTGGCAATATCATAAGAGTATAAAGTATGTTTAATAATAATAAGAAACTTTATTAGTGAGGAGTGCCATAATCAAATAAGAAATATAGAAAAAGTCTTTACATTTTATACAAGAAACCATTTACCTTATAGAAAAATACAAATAAATACTAAAATAACATAAAAACCAATAAAACAAAGAAATCAAAACATTAAAAAAATATAGTACTACCCTCAGAAATAAGATCCATCACTAAAAATGTCCACACAATTACGAACGATGTTGCCGTAAGTGTCACTGACCTAATATTCCCATTGCACTTGAACCATTAGTTTTACTTTTATCCTTATACAATAATATAACTTTTAATCCTTATGACTTATCACTGTGAAAAGGTATACATAAACCATTTTTGGAATCGGATGTTTCGAAGCACTGCTTAGATTAGTTAATTAACCATTACTGGGAATCACTTTTGTTCACCTAGATTGTTTGGATTAAATACTATGGGAATTATTTAGCTTTCCTTTCAATTCTTCCCTAGCTTTATGATTTATGAATTGACGCTAGTAATAAGTGGCCGTTGATAGACCTGATGGTCAGGCGTTGAGACTTTGCCTAAACAAATAGCGAATTGAGTGCATTGCAGTCCCATCTGTTGCGGGAGGGAGCATTAGCTCCAGGCACAGGCTAGCTAGAGAGACAGTTATTTAGAGTCAGAGGGGTAGTATTTCATTCAACAAATTGTCACCCAGTGATACCTAATGGTTACAACTAAGAACTAAATCGAGAAAACGGCATATAAGGAGCTAACTTATCCGGTTAGAATACGGTTTAGCTCTTCCATCACTCAATAGATGACCCCACGATGCTATATAAATATGCCATTTTTCGATTTATTTTCAGATTCTAGCCACTAGGGGCCACTAGGCTGCACGTAATTTTTTTTAATCAAATACTCCCCTCTCACTCTAAATGTCTGTACCTCTTGGCAACCAGAGCCTGAGCTAGTTCTCTTTCCACCCAACAGATAACACTGTAATGCATTAATTTTTTTTAAGTTCGAAATTTAGTTAATAGATCGTGCTGCATTCCAATTATTAACGTGAAAGAATCTTCACTATTTTTTAGAAATTTCTTTTGCTTCTTTTCATGAGAATCACCCGATAGAGATAGAAGAGATGTATTGAGTTGAAATTGCTGTTTATATAATGATCAATATTAATGAATGTATGTCTATATAAATTAATTTGTGGGTGTGTATTTTAGCATAATTATGGAATGCCTGGAGCAGTTAACAACAAATTTGGTACAAATAAAATTTACAATCCGAAAAAATACGGAATGGGTAAGACTGGAATCCCTAGGGAAAGGGAGTTTAAAACTAACCAAATACGGCAGGTATTAGCGGGGGCCATTCGGAATGGAACTTTATTCGTAATCGGTTCCGGAGTGGAACTCTATTCGTAATCGGTTCCGGAGTGGAACTCTATTCGTAACCGGTTCCCAAGCCAGATTGGAACTGGTGGAACGCATTCAGAGGTTTTGCCGCAATTGTGCACCCCCTAGTGGCAATAACTTTATTAGCTTTTGTGCTGAGTGATAACACTTTGAGTCGGTGAGTCAAACTGTCAAGCGTATGCGGTAGGCTAAAGTAGCCTGAGTACATGTTGATAACCCCTTGAATCGTTTTGTTTATTGACTTTAATTTTGGTTTATTTATTTTCGTCTAATGGAAACGAACCAGCAAAACCTTGATACTGTCTCTGAAGATGGTGTAACTGACTCTCCTAAAAGAGGTTATTGGTGTTTACATTATTCAAGTAGTTTTTACTATAATTTAAAGCTGAGAGTTTTTCATCTTCTTACGATAATAATAGAATCAGAAGAATGACAACTAATGAAGATGTTGCCACAGGGTGGACACTGCTGAGAAATATGTTAATCCTTAAACATACTTTGCCAGAGATGTCACTTTCGCCATTCTGAAAGTGTGTGGTAATGCTAATTAATGTGGTGGTTTTTTATGTGAATCCCTGAACACACATTCAAATTTTATTTCACCTGTAGTACCCTGAATAGGTGGTGTGTAGCTCCCGATGAGATAGTTCACTATTTTTGGTGCAGTTAAGAGTACCTTAGAGCTGAAACCCCTTAATTAAACCTTGTTTAAAATATAAGATCTCAAAACTGCTTTATGATCTAAAGTATTAGGGATCAAAATTATGAATTGCAGTGAGGAAGGAGACAATGAATTCTCTTTTCGTAATCACAAGGCAGCTCAGGAAGCATTCTAAGATATACAGAGTACTGACAGTTGCTAGAGAAACGGGAATATACCAAAAAACAATAGTTTTCTGGTTCTTCGACTAGACCGCCACTATCTTCAGACCTGGAAGTGAACACTGCAGTCAAACTGATGTATGCACATGAACACCAGGCTTGGATAAGGGCCCAAATTAATAATACAGTTTACAGATGATAACTGGCATTACCGTGACTGTTTGTACAGTCAGAAGTCTAAGAGAGAGTTTGGAAGTCAAATATAAAGTAGCTCCTAATGAGGTTTGCACTAGTCTGCCATATAGCCCAAACCCAGACTGTTAGGACAGAGCATAATGTATGGATTTTCTGTCCTTGCAGTCATGAAGAAGTTGTTGACTATCGTGTTCAGAGTACTTAAAAGATACAGAAAGCTACTGTTTCTTGTATCTACCACATGAGATTTGTATCTCCTAGTTTCTTGATACAAATATATTATATCTCACATATAGTATATATACATATATATCTGCCTTTAGATTTGTTCAAGTGAATTTCCATGCCCTGACATAGTGATCACAAGGATTGCTTGTTTCTTAGGGAGTCATCCTTTCAATAATTAAATACTTTGTAAATTAAATTGTGAAAAGTTTAATAAGAGGAAGTGCCCGGCAGATCAATTTGTACAAAAAGAATTTCAACGAGTTACTAATCGTGCTTTAAATTGGTGAGAGTATTTATATTTAGACAGATCACCATTTTTTTTTCATAGGTTAATATTTAATTTTTCCAAATTCTTATTTACCTTTTATAAATAGCACTAATTTTAATTATTTAATGCCAGACTTATATGAAGTCTGTGAGCGAGAAATCTGTTTTGTAAATATTGTATTCACTGTATTATATTTATCTAATCATTTAAAATCATAGTGTATGTCCTAATTATTTCAGGTCCAACATTATCCACTAGCACAAGCAGCTTTGAACCACTTGATCCACATGATCCAAACCTGAGCAAGCTGGCAACTACAATGTTCCAAAAGACTTCAGACTATTTATTGGGCGAATTGACTCTTACACAGGTGATTTTTAAACAGAATATAATAGTAATTTAATTTTATTTATTTGTCATTGTTCGCTGAATTAAACTTAAGAAGTAAGTGAAGAAAAATAATTTTATAGTTTATTAAATAACTCGCTTTCTAAATTTGTATTATTTTTTAAAGGCCGACTATAAACTTTTAGAAGCCATGAATGTAGCTACTGTATCAAAATGCAGTGACATGACACAAATGACTCAACACCTCAGGAAAAATATGGTCGATCTTCAGGAAAAATGTGAGTTATTTAGGTTCTCTTGTTGTAATTCCTCCTCTGAAGGTGTTTCTTGATGGGTGTTTTGCTAATTAATACATTTTCATAGCTTTGTTACTAACCAATTGTGTACAAATAACAAGCAAATCTCAATGCTATTTTCTCTTGACCCTCCAGTAGGGTTTTGCAGGAATGGTGTTTAATAACTTAAGTTATTAACAATTATTATGTAGATAACCATAACCAATGTTCTGGTTTGTAATTTCTTATTATTTTTTTTCTATGGTCAATATTACTCAATGCCAAGAAACTGTTTAGGCTAATACAAAGAGTAGTAAAGATAAGCCATACGTTTTCCTTATCGAGTCTGATGAGTCAATTTTATATTTCTAAGCAGTACATATATTTTGCTTGTTATGCTGCCTTCCCCTGCTACTACTCTCTGACCTTAATCCATTCCTTACTACTTAACAATTATAGGAATATTGGCTATTAACTTACTCACTTAAACCTTCAAACTAATTTATTATCAACTATACCACCCAGTTATTGCCACTTGTACCAATTTAACATAAATTATATATACATATAATATTCTTAAAGTTAGTATCTAAAAATTGTCATTTCTCCACCTAAACTACATGCTTTATTTGAAAACTGGACTTGTTTTTAATTGGAGTATTTTTTCAGACGAGGCCCTACGTCCTATCTTAGAGCAAATTAATGAAATAGAAGCCAGTGTCATGAAACTAGAAAAGGCCGCTTATAAGCTGGACGCTTATTCAAAGCGACTGGAGAATAAAGTGAAGACACTTGAAAGGAAATGAAGGCAGCTTTCGCCCTCCGAAGAAGGGGATTCTGGTTTGTGAGTGGACATTTATAGTTTTGAAACTCATCCGTTATGATTTAATATAATTTTATTTTATTGTGAGTTTTTATTTGGTATATTGCCTTAAATATTGTCTTTCACTGGTTAAGAAACTGATATATCGGCTTTTTATTGAGATGTCTTATCTTAACTTATTAATTCTCTAACTAAGAAGTGAAACTGTAATAGTTGGATGTACTGTATTTTGGGAATGAAATGTCTTACTAAAAAAAATATGACAAAAAGATTATTATGATTGTTATTGTTCATTAAGTGGTAATGGCTATGTTAGCTTTGTGATATAGTATTGCTAGGTTCGAATCCCACTATGGATATTTAGGATATTTTAATTTACTAATATATACATTACAAATGTTTCCTATAAATATATATTATAAATTATTATATAAAATAAAAATGTATTTGGAACTCAACCCTTTTTTTTATTCAGTTCAGTAAATTAAAAGTATCCTGCTCTCAGTATGAGAGTCTTGCCTTCTTAAACTATTTGGAGAACATATTAAAAATTGTTTTAATAACTCAACTCAAAATCAAATTTGGTGAATTAAGTGGTATGAATAATGCTAGTATATAAATTATTGATGTATTTCTTAATGTAACAAAAAACTTGTTTAGTATATGGATCTGTTATATTTTTCTTATTTGATTAATTTTTAATTTATGTGAATTATATATTATGTGTTTCAACACATATTCTGTTTATACATACAATTATATATCTATGTACATTTGCTATTATTTACATTAATAAAACATGTTAGTTGTTAAATTCTAGTCAATCAAATAGAGTGGTCTTAAAAGATGTTAATCAATGATGGGTAAAAACAAAATTGATAATAGGAATGTTTAAAGAACTCTTTTGTTTTACCTGAAAGTAAGAATTTTTTCAGAAAAAGTTATATTTTCAAGAAATACTTGGATAGAAAACATAGAGATATCCATCAAATTGTTATTTTAAATGTACCCACTGATAGGTTCTTTAAGTTTTCTAGATGGCAATACAGTGGTACATACACAAAGCAGTAACATTTGTTTCATTGAAGCTGGGACATCTTGTAAACACTACTTTAAAAAGATTTGTAAAATAAATGTTTTCTAGTTGATAAATTTAACGGAATGTAAACAGTGTAAATAAATAAACTGTTTGTACTAATATGTGTACGAGGGTGGTCTGAAAAGTTTCCGACCTAACAAAGCTTTTATTTCACTAGCTTTTATTTATTTTATTATCATCTTCATGTTGAGGTCGGAAACTTTTCAGACCACCTGTGTATTTAAAAACCAAAACCTCTCTTTTTGATTTAGTGTTATTGTTCTGAACTTTATTCCCAGCTGACAAGGTTTATTACAAAATAAACATATGTGATCGAAAAAGTCTCAAACGAACCAATCTCAATGCCAAAGCTACCATAATGTTTTTTTTTAACTTATACAAATTGTCATTGTCCGGCTCTCAGATGTCTGGATCCCCAAGGTGGGGAGAGGACACCCGCTGCGGAGTAGGGTCGCTACAACCTCTCGCCGCCGTCGAGAGCCCCAAGAAAGAGATAAAACGGGTGGACCTGTGGTCTTTCACCTCTGCTGGTGCCCTTGTCGGCGGGCAGCTTAATCATTTTGATCTGACTCCATAAGATCTTAGAAGGTGTGCCCCGACAGTGCACTATGATCTGGAGAAGAGGAACAGGGTAGGTTTATGTGGTTTTGGAATGACCACAAAGAGAGAGAGAGCAGTGTTCCAACTGTACGTTCTGGTGACTGCTTTTTTTTTTTCATAGCTCTCGGATTCATAAAAAATAGAATGTGGGAAAATTATTTTGGATTGATAAGTGCCTTTCACTAAGGGGAGTCCCTGGTGACGGCCCAGTTACACAGTTGGTCTGAAAAGTTTCCGACCTCAACATGAAGATGATAATAAAATAAATAAAAGCTATGTTAGGTCGGAAACTTTTCAGACCAGTATATAGGCAAGCCAGCCGTGGTGGGGGGTTCCCCCACTAGCTTCTCCTCCCCTTACTGATGTCTTAAATTTTATTATTAAAATATGTAAACATAAGTAGATATTTCCTGGACCGAGAAGAGGGGAACTTCTAATTAAGAGGTTGACACAACAGTCATAATTAATAAGACTGAAGTAAACATTTTTAAGCCAAAAACTAGAAAGTAGTTATGAAATTAACAGTAATTATTTCAGCTTAATTTAAATACCTTCACTGTTTCAAAAACCTTCAAGGAACACAAGAGTTTGTCAACATTAGGTCTGGTAGTCAGTAATAAGATTGATTTATGTGAGTATATTTATTTGTAAATAAAATATGTTTTGTACAATGTAATAAACTTTAAATCTTTTTATACTAAAATTTAACATTATAATAAATAAATATTAAGTTATAAACAATAATTACAAAAAAAATCAGAACTTCATCAAGTTCTCTGAACATGCAACCATCAATGGTAACTTAAATATATAATGTATGGGAGTCCTGTCTCTCCTCGTTAGTTACTTCTATGGAGAAATTCCACAAATCTGAAAAAAATGTATTCTTTAATTTTGGATGATTTCTGTACATATTTAAATGTTATGAAAGATGATTAATGATAATTAATTAGACATTTAGAATAATTAAATGGGTACACAGATTGAGTATAAATAATTTGAGAATATAGTAATAATTATTATTTACAGTAAAAAATCTATAATATTTACCGATTCGATCTGCTCGCTCACGCACATGAACATGTCATAGGCAACATCGCATGTGTATCCTTCAACTTGAAAATAAATATAAAAAACAAAATATAAGACAAATTATAAAATCAGTACTTTCTGTGTATTAATGAGTAACTGGCTTAAACTAGTAGCCTTAACACAAACATGCCAGTGCCGCCAGCAAACAAAAGCGGCAACCTCCATTGGTATTACCTCTTCACAGGTATAATGTCATGGATTTAAATAACTGATTACATTAGCTATGAACTAATTTGTATTTTTGGAACCCATATAAAGGACATAGAAACTGAAGGAACGCTGTTTAGGGTTGGTCCAGACACTCGTATCTCAATTTCTTAAATGATTTTGAAAAAAAACTATTCAGTATTTTGATAAAAAAAATCCTTTGTTTCTTTTGTAAATTACCAAAAGTTTGGTCTCTGAAAATCAACTTTCCAAAAAAAAAAAAAATTGGAAATAGGTAAAATATTGACCAAAAACTATGGAAATCGGTCCAAACACCATTAAATACAGAATTTCAATTGTTGAGATTTTTTTTGGAATATATTTGAATTTAATTTTTTATTAACATCTTTAATGTGTCATGGAGGGAAAAAAATTCTGAGCTGTGACTTGAGAACGTTAAGTCAGCTAAACAAGTCTAATTTTGTTTACATTTAACTTTTTTTTCATACTTCCCTATGCAAATATGTAATTATCATATTTTGAAGTAAATATTACAATTTTAGATTGACTGAATCATTTTTACAAATGCTATAATGCATATTTACAGACTAAAGAGGATTTCCCTGTTGCCTTTTGAACGTTGAGGTTCTCCTTCAATCAATAAGGCCAAAAATCTGAGTTGGGAATGAAATTTCCCACTTTCGGATTAGATGACATATGATTTTTTGTAATTAATAACATTATTACTATTTAATATACTCAATGTTGTAATCATAGTCTGTTCTACCTGTGGCCAATTTTGGGTTCGATTTACGCTGTTGCAGCTCTTTGGCCAGACACTGCTGAACTCCTTGGATAGTCGCTAAATAGTAATTCCTATCTTTGACTCCTTCAGTGAACATTTCCACGAGAGCAGGTGCCGTTGGGAATCCTTCTTCATCCACCTTGAATGGAATTGTAATTTTAAGTTCATCAGAATAAAGTTTTATTAAACTATATGTATCATAGTCATTAAATTAATGTTATAATAAAAATGTTTATGTGCTAGACAACATAATTAAGAAAGAGACAGATGGAAATAATTCTTAGTGGCATACTAAATAGTTTATTTTGGTACTTACAGCTTTCATTTTTCTGTAGACACATTGCAGCAGGCACTAAAAAATATATATATGAAATTTTATTAAAATAAACACATATAAAAAGTTATTATTACCATTATAACAGAACAAATATAACTCATTTAAATTCAAATTTTCTCGATATGACAGTTTTTGTGTCAAGTAAGTGATGGCTTACTCACGAGAAAAAAAAAAAAAAAAATTGTGGGATATTTGAAGTTCAACCACTGCTCCAGATTTGAAATGAATTGTCTCCAAAGATGAACAAACAGGATTTTAAAGAGTATGTATAAATCAATTACATGAAATAATGTATCATAATGCCAACTCCTAATTTGTGATGAGATATCCCCACTATATTATATACAAGCTTTTTAGAAAAAGCATTTAAAGACCACTTTTGAATTTCTGTGGGTGGCGCAGTGATAATGAACCTTAATATTCAGCAACTAAACAGTCATCAGAAGGTGATCTGTGAGGTAGAAAAAGTTCTTTTAGATATATAAGATATTGAGAACAAAAATATTAACTTACACCTGCTATCCTCCTTTCTTCACCTGTGAATGCCTCTCTCTTTTGTCGTCCCACTGGCTGCCCAAGAACATTTATGGCTTCTGTCAAGTGAGAAATCAAGTCAATTTTTTTGTTATGTTTAGCTAATTAAACCAGAAAATTTTTAAATAAAGGAAACCAGTTAGAGAAAAAGTTAAATAGCATACCTTGTAGCAGAGCATATTTTATCTCATCCTGGCATTGTGTCAGCACCTTCTCTATTTTGACAGGTGGAGTAGTCGGTGCTTCGCAAACCTGTTGTTTCGCCTGTAAACAGACGTTGATCAATGAAACCATCATTCAAATGAAATGATGAACTTAGGCCACAACATATTTTGGTGGTGTAAACTGAAAAGTAGTTGAGAGAAAAAAACCTATGTATTATGAATAAGGGTTCCCTTAGTAGTGTTGAATATCACATTAATGTTTTAAGGAGTTGTTGTCTTCAACCTCTACGTCAAGGGTTATTCCCTTGAATAATATCCCACTAGGGTGGTTATTCCCCTCCTTCCATGAAAAATATTTTCTTGGTTTATAACTTTTACAAACCATCAATGCTCATAATCCTATATGATTGTAATATACATCTATATATGAAATATCCTACAGTTCAAATCCTTAGGAACAAGAGAAAAGATTTCGTCTCTCTGATCTTTAAAGTCTTTCCAACAAATCTGCAGCATTTGACTAATCCTTCCTTGCTCCCTCCACTACTTTCTGTAATTCTTTCCCCCCTAATATCTCCAATGCTTCATCCTCACACCCCCCCTTTTTTTTTACTGTGCATATCAAGAATGTTTAGCTGGCACATTCTTTATTTTTTACAATTGTTTATTTATTGGGTTTTAATATATAAATTTGAAGGTTTTCAATTTTTATAACGTTGCATTCATGGACATATTTACTGGGATTATTTTAAATAATTTTTTATTTCTTAATTGAGGTTTAAAATTTATTTTACCTTGTTATTCTTCTTTGTTGTTATGTGATATTTCAGAATAATTACAGAGGGGTCCAAAAAATGTATCCACTGTTTAAAAGTCCATAACTTGATGAAAGGAAGTCTGTTTTAAAGTGGTATTTTAAGTACGAAAACATTAATGAGGTTCAACGGCAATGGCGAAATGTGTATCAAACAGAGCCACCGACACGTTTAACGATTCGTCGCATTCGAGACAAATTTAAAGCCGAAGGCTGTGTAAAGATGTACACAAACAACGATCTGGACGACCTGTAACAGTAACAAGTCCATTTAACTCCCATCTTGTGTTACAACAATGCACTCGCTTAACACAGAAGTCTGTGAGACAGTGTGCCCGTGAAACTGGAGTGAGTCGCTCAAGTGTTCGGCGAATTTTGAAGACAGCAAAGTGGAACTGCTACATCCCAAGATTGCTACACGCAATGAACGAGGACGACCCAGATCGAGTGGTTTAATGAGGCACAGTTCGAGCTCAATGGTACAGTAAATCGCCACAATTGCATCTACTGGGCCGCCGAAAATCTAAACGTCCATGTAGACAAAGCCGTGAATTTGTCAGGAGTAAATGTGTGGTGTGGGTTGTCTTACCGGGGCTTGATTGGGCCATTCTTCTTTGACGGCACAGTTACCGGTGAGGTGTACCTTCAGAAGCTTCAAACATCCATTTTACCTGCCATCCAAGACTTGTATGGAGACGGAAGATTTTACTTTCAATAAGATGGTGCCCCAGCCCACTACCACAATCGTGTTAGGGCTTATCTCGGCGAAAATCTACCAGGAAGATGGATTGGCCGTGGAGGTGCTATAGAGTATCCACCACGTTCCCCAGACTTAACTCCTCTGGACTTTTACCTGTGGGGAACACTAAAGGACGTCGTTTATCGACAAAAGCCACGCACATTGGATGAACTTCGAGAATCCATCATACATTCATGTGCAAATATCCAACTGAACACGTTGCAGTCAGTAGTTCGTGCTGCAGTTCGGCGGCATCGTTTGTGTGTGGATGTTAATGGTGACCATTTCGAACACCTACAGTGATATCTTTAAGTTGGACTTTAAGCTACACTTTCACCAAAAATGAGACAACTCCGTCAATTAGTTTGCAAGTTATGGACTGTTAACCAGTGGATACATTTTTTTGGACCCCTCTGATACCTACTTCAATGGGTGTGGATGAACCCTGGGGTTGTGATATTTAATTTCTTGCCACCTTACATCAGGTAGATAAAGCAATACGGCTGTTTGTTAAGCAACCAGGATTAAGAATGTCGAAGGCTTCCGTTTGGTTTAATGTAAAACCAGCTGAACAGACCGACCTAAGATCTAGATAAATCTCAAAGTGAAAGGTTCAGCTAACGATAGCTGAACACATCGGCCATGTTCGCCGTAAGGTTTTTTTGTGAGAAAATTCACAATTAAAACAGTCAAAGCCGAGGATGTAGCCTCAGTGCTTATCCCGTCAATTAAGCTAACAAGTCTCCGTGTTACGCGGGCAAGTCGTGTGATGTGGGAATTATGAAATCTCTTCGAGCAACAATGGGACTTGGCCGAGTACTTCGTAATCTGCTATCGCTATGGGAATGATGAGACCTTCACTGCAAGAGATTTTTAAGATACTGCCTTGTAGACAGAGGAGGTTATGAGAATATGGCCCCCTAAGGCAAGTGCAAGAATAAGAAAAACAATGCATGAGGATCTTGTGCATTATACCCAACAATCTGCAAGCCAAAGCCAACAATATCTTTAAAGATAATTATTATTTAAGTTCCTGCTCCGCTACACGAATTCACAAAGAAGCTGTCATTGTTTTACGTATTCTATATGTTTAGCGTTACTTCTTTGGTTTACATTCCAAGACCTTTGAATTTCCTTTGCTAGCCCCTATAGCAGGACCTGTAAAATTTCTGGAACGTTTGAATATTAGGTGGTGATAATTTCTGCTGTTTTACTGTAATAATTAATAAATGTATCAGTGTATGGAAAAATAATATTAATAATATCTGATAGCCTAACGTGTTATCAATTAATATAAGAAAACAAATTGTTCACGGAAAGATAATGCACAAAACTTGTTACTTATGAAATTCCACTTATTTGAATATAAAGTTTTTCATGAAATGTATACCTGACCAGTTATCGCAAATATATCGCCGACTAGTCGAAAGCAAATGCTATACTTGATTCTAAAATCCTGTCATAATCATATCAAATATGTTTTTTTTATTTATTTTTTTTTTACAAAATTACTTTAAGAGGTAGTGTGTTATAGTGTGTAGTACAGTTATTCTAGGTTAATCTCTAAATTACTAAATCACTTTAGAATATTTCTGAACCATATAAAAGCTTATTTATTCCTGAGCTATCTAATAAACAATAATATGTAGAAAGTGCATTTAACAGTATCTTAGCTGTTGATCGCTTATTAAAGAAAAAAATGTCCCAGTTTTAAAGTTGAAAAACAAAATCATATTAATAGAAAAACAGAAAAAGCCGAAGAAAATTAATAAGAACAACCATGGGAAAAATATGCTCCAAGACACACAATACAGCAATTTGGTTTCAAACAAGCCGATAATACTGGTTTTGCAAAGCGTCTTCTTCTGAAAAACAGACGAGATTGGGAAATGCAATCAAATGTGGCTTGAGAGTTACTGCTGAGCTGTTAAATTATTGATTTAGGCGAGCTGGTGGAGGAGTTTTTATCGCTGGCTCCTAATTTTATTTTCATCAATAAAGAAATCGTAAGTTTTATAGCTTTGAAACATTTGACAATACTGTCTTTAATCGTGGAGGAGGGTATTAGACTTTAAATAGTGAATAACTTTTCGAGCTGTGCTCTGAGAAATCTTAAATGTTCACGAAACGGTTAACACACTTTTCCTTGATTGTATTGGTCGTTGTCTCAATAGCCGAAACATTTAGCGTCCTACAGCATTTATCATAACATGTTAATTGCAAGTAATTCAAGATTTATTTAGGATAATGAAAAATACAAATTATTATGACTTATAATTATGGTAAGTATCCTTGATTTGTGTTTATAGGAAACATTTGCTTTAGAATTTCACACATAAAACTGTGACACGCCCATGTATATACAATAGTTTGTATACTTCATTTTTGTTGCTCTGTTGTAAGGAGCCATCTCACTGTTATGTAACTCGCTTAGAAGACACATGTTGTAATGTCTGGGATGGCACATGAAACAAACCAGTTTGGCTTGTTTCTGTTCAGCTCCAAATCGGGGTGTGTGCATTCCTTAATGTCTTTATAGGACCATTTGAGAAATTCGAAGAATGAAAAAAAACAACGATTGTAACACAAAGGATTCTACGCAGATGAGATATTAGAGGCCAAGCAAACTGACAAATGACGAAAACAGAGAAAATTTCCTCGCCAACGAACGATCGGGACTAATTTTCATTCGAGAATGGATTTCTGCCGAAACCTTAGTACTTGTTGATAGTGCAGAGGTAGCACTGCCTACTTACCGCCTAAACTGTGATTTTTTTATGGTTTAAAGGTTACTCACATAATTAGGAACATGTTTTAGATATGCATTTAAGATCAACAGTAAAACAATAAAAAAACATTATGTTCACGACTATATATTAATATTCAATAGGCTACAATGAGCATGTAAAGAAAGTCGGACAACAGTAAATCGCGATTGATCGGGACGGTTCAGTGTTATTCGTATGTATTTGTTGGGAGAATATCCCCACCATCGGGGAATCGTGATCATCAGGCTAAAACCTCAACGGCCGACTTCTGTAATCCTTTCTCTTCATGCCTCCAATAGAGGTACGGATGCTCTAAATATCATTATTCATGACTGATAGTGGTTAGTCTTGGTCACACAAGCTTGGTTAACTATTAGTCATGAGAAGTGTTTACTTGTGAGCTTTTTCCGACCCTGACTTATAGATAAGACCAGTCGCCCTTGCACTAGTACTGTCATAGATTGTACCTACGGACTAGGCTGTAATGTGCATTGGCAACCTTCGATCGTGTACCAGGGTTGTTTCATTTACTACCTACTAATAGGTTTGAAAAAAAATCAGGTCAAGTGTGGTCAATCGCGCAATTATGGGTTTATACTAAAAAAAAAAAAAATCTCAAGTTATATATTGCCAAGCAGGAGGTCCATTACTTTAATTCGACATTATAATCAATATTACATAAAACTACAAAGGGCTTTTGAATAGTAATTATAAAAATAAATTTTTCAGAACACACTTTGTTTCTTCTTGTGAATTAATAGCAGAATCATAATTTGGTGAATAAGGCAACAAAAGGAAATTCGCCAAAAATATGTGGAAAAAATCGTTACAACGGCCGTTTTCTACTAATCAACAACAATGTCTGCCTACAAATTATTATATTTATTTACAAGAAACTGTGCTCTTCAACAGCTCACGCTGCCGATCTCAAGTGCTACGATAGCAAATAAAAACAAAAATCACTTGGACTTCCTAAAACTGTGAAGTTGGTAAAAAATGTATAACTTTATTATCAAATTAAATTCCATAGTAACCTATCCAACCACCCTAATCCCGTAGCACAGTCATTGCACTGAACCACTCATCCCTATAAACCTCCTCGGAGACTGAAATGGCAGTGGCCTCGTGACCTGCTATAAATGCGGAACAGTGGGAGTCCTAGCAATGGCCAGTTTCTCCAATCATGTCCTGAGCGTATGTGGCTCTCGCGCTCTTGGTCAGCCTACACTGGCTCGTATCTGGTGACGCGGCTGATGGAGGAACGTGGGGGACATCCCAAGACTCCGCTTCCTCTTTCGCATGTGAGGGAGGTGACAACCATGTGGATTTGGGAGGCCTCTGGGCTGTTTGTAAATATTTTATGAATGAGCGAGAGAATGATGAATTGTAAATATGGTATGAGTGAGAACATCTATCTCAATTACGTATTGCCTAATAAGGCACATTGTAATTTTAGCACAATAAAAGATAGCTAAAGTAATTATCAAATTAAAGCTAATAAAAATATGCTGCGCTAACCAACAGAGAAAAGCCTGGACTATAGTTCAGTTCAATCTATATAGACACATCATAAAATCTTATACATAAACCATATCAAATAACTCAAAAAAACAAATAAATACAAATTTTAAAAACAAGTCAGCAGTTTAAACGCTAGGGTTAAATGTCAAAAACAAGAATATAAACAAATTTGTAACAGATAAAAGTTACAATAATATGTAAAAATGTGCAAAAGAAGAGGCCGTTGAGCAAATGATGCTACCAATGAGGGCGGTGTCCGATATCCACAAGTTCTTGATTTGCCAGCGCTGGTAGTGGTGGACCACCTAATGACGGAATCCACCTTGAGTGAATATGAGCATGTAGCATTGAGATTTATTTCGAAATTCCCCAGATTTTTAACATGGGCAGTTTGTCTGGTCTGGTAACCTGAATCGAGCGTTCAAGTCTCTTCTATTCTCCTAATATTTGAAACTAGCGAACATTGCGTTAGTGAAGGAACCTTAATCGAAGTATACCTACCTACCTCACAGTGAACACTATAGTGTGTGTTTGACATTTTGAAGGCATTTAAAGTTCAGAAATGTCCTGGCACGATCTTGCGGAAGTCACCTAATGCACTTCCCGTTCGCGGCTAGAGCATCCGTCGGATACGACTTGTTTTAAAAGTAAAATTTTGACTAAAAAATTTTTTTTTTCAAAATCAGAAACCCCTATGTATTTATGGGGGTGTCTTTCTTAGTATTTATAAGTCCCCTGGTAGTCATATTTGAGATTGTGAAGACAGACAGCCTTCTCATTAAAACGCAAGTACCATTGATGGAATAATGAATAGGCATTTAACAAAAAAAAATCTTTTCATTGAGTAAGGTACCAAATTAAAGATCTCATCTTCGTATTTAACAATATGCATTTTTGTGTAGTTTTTTTAAACTAAGATTGGTGTAGTGGTTGAGGTGACTGTTGAAACAAATTCTGAGGTAGTTCAGAAATGAGAAGCTTCCTCCGATAATTACTGACGCAATGTCCTTCAACTCCGACAGAAGTCGGTTTCTGTGTTTACTACTTCCGACGAGTGTTGATAGATTGTGAAACTAACCTAAGCAACGCTGACAATGTTGCTTCAGCTCTTTCGAAAGTTAATTCCCATATACAACGGTTGTTCCCATATACCGCTCTTTATCGGATCCGACATTTCAGCAATGAAGGATGCCCTGGGAAAACGTTCGATTGTTTCATTTTCCTTCTTCCATTAGCGAACAAGGGCCCCTCATTGATATGAAGGTACTTTCCTTATCATAGATTCAAACTACCCGATGTTAAATATTCACTCATGTGTGAAGTATTATACGATCGAGGAACTATTACGTGTCTCTATGTTGAATAGAGGATAAGCAGATATAAAAGTTTATAGTTTTGAACAAATGTCAAATTTTATGCAGCATACAATTAAGGGTTTCCTCATTACTGTGTAAATGAAATCATTGTAATGAAAGTTTTAATTACTTTTTGTAATTACAGAACACTGATGACATTACGTCATTAATGACAGTTTATGAGGTTTATTTTATTTGTATCGGGACATCAAATAGAAGTACTCTGCAAATTGACATGTCTGTAAGTCAAAGGGCTGAGTTGAGATTGCTGACCATTAATGACGAAAGGTTATTGTAGTTATGAAATTATATAAAATACAAATTATATAATGCTAATCAAGAAGTTGAAATATTTTATTTTACACCAGGCCTGGTCAGCACGTGGCCAGTCATGTTAAATTGTGCGGCCCCTCCGAGCGATTTAATATCTCTATTGAAAAGTTTGTTTCTCGTTGTTGTATGCATAGAACAACAACAAAATATTAAATGAATGAAAAATTCCATGTGCCATTGTTATAATACGCAGGTGCGAATACTAACTCCAGTTCTGTACGTGAATGCCCAGTCTTACTGAAAAAATCGGTTTCGTTTGGCAACCATCAGTAATGTTGAGTTGTAAGTTGAATGCAATTATGCAATAAAGAACCTACCCTCACATTTTGGTTCTTAGTAATGTCGGAGGATGGAATCCTTTAATCCTCAAACAATGAAATTGAGAACAAACGAATTCTTTCGTCTCCGTAAATAGCGAATTAGGAATTAGGAGAACCAACAGCTCGTTATTCTTTGCTCTTCAAACACCAAAAATACCACTACGTAGATCCTAGAGTTCATACATTTCAACTTTTATTTTGCATGAGTTTTTTTTTTAATTTTGGATCCACATATGTTTGTGAAACATTTCTTTCGAAGAACAAATTTACGAAGAATTCATTGAAACCGAATTAGAAAACATACTAAGATGTACTAAGTAGAAGATAAACATAGATTTACAAAAATTAAGTGAAAGAAAGGATAAAAAATTATCTCATTAATTAAGAGTCGAGAGTTAATTATATTTAAACATAGTTTAACAATAAAGGCTCATTCATTTTATATTTGTATTACATTTTTTAAAAGCACGTTTACATAAAGTGCGGCCTGCTGTGTCGTTATGCGTCATAAAAGTGGCACGTGAAACCATTTGGGTTGGCCTGGCCTTTTATATACCATACTAATGTATAGTAAAATATATTTAAAAATTTTTTTCAACTAATTTAATCAATTAATGATACTACGTCATATTTCATAGGGCCGAAAATAGTTTTCATATCCTCACAACATCAATTGGGACTCATTTGAATTTCGAGTTTAAGGGTCGATCAGAAAACTCACAAATACGTGAACCTAAACATTTATGCAAAAGTAACTCAATTGTGATGCATTCAATTTAATGTTACTACTTTGGTAAAATAAAATTTACATTAAAACCAATGCTTTATAATGTACGTATATTAGTTCATAATTATCACAGCACATAAATACCCCAATTGTAATATTAATATCTTAGTGTAATATTGTAATCGTAGTGTCTGTTATAGAGTCACATAGTGTGTCCAATATGGAAAATAACACTCAAAGTCATGAACACGATTATTTTTCCTTGGACCTTCCGGTTTCCAAATGTTAGTAGTTTGTAGAGTGTCATCGGAGTTATGATTTGATTTCATAACGAATATGTAACATAATTTTTGATAAAATTAAAACTACCGCTCTAAGTGTTTCAACAAGTCCCTTATTTTTCATGTCACCTCAAATATTTTGAAATTATTTGAATTCGAGCTTGAAGTTGAGACGTGTAATAAGATAATCAATCTTTAAAAAAAAAAACTACTGAAAAGCTAACCTCTCGCTTTTTAATGCCAAAGAAGGGGACATCCAACACAAAAAATCATCAAGTTTTAATCAATTATCCCTAAGATTTGAGGTTTCCATTTGGGCGGTTGACAACAGTGTGCGCCATACTCCTTTTGACAATTTCGATCGAAGCTTTCGCGTTGAAATCATCGTGTTTACGAGACAGCTGGCCCGTAATGGGTTTTTGGCAAATACGGAACTGTTGAAAGATTTTTGTGTTACAAGCGAACTTGTTCGCCATGCTGTTACTTTGCAACTTGTCTTTGACCTCTTTGACCAAAGTGATTGTCACATCGGCGTTGCCTTATGAGATGGGGTTTATTAGATATTTCGCTCAGGTAGCGGATGACAGCAACTTTCATAAATCTGTGTGAAAAAAAATAATATACCTTAGCACATTTTTGGTTTGAGTCTCTTCTGAATAACTGGCTGACCTAGTTGGCAAAACACTGCCCTTGAGGAAATGCGTAGAGACCCTCGTAGTCTCGATACATCGAGGTATTGGGGGCATGCCCAATTCTAAATCATTTTGGGAATTCCTGACGAAACAGACTACTCTTAGAGCCAGCCAGGGTACAAATGCAAAATTTATTTAAATAGATAGGCCACGAGGTACTTTGATAGTACAGAATAATTAGGTTTATTAGAGAAAAGTCATAATATAAAGTCGTTTAAACGGTTTTTTTAAGTTTGTTCCTTATGTGTGCGAATTTTCAGTGAAAAAACGGATTTTCTAGTAAAGCTGTTTTTTTACCGGACAATGTGCCATCTCGCCCTTCTGAATCCATTTTAAAAACAAATTCTCGCCTACTATCTACCACCGAATGAAATTTCGTTAATTCAGCACATGGATCAAGGTGGCCAGTAAGTTTAAAAAGAAGGTTCTTCGTTTTATTCTTGCGAATCTCATGATGGATGTCTTCAAAATGTGAACGATAAAATATGCGATTTGAGCTGTTTGTGAACCATGGGAATGATGGCCTTCAAAACACTGTGACTTGCTTAGAGAAATATTTTAGAAGTAGATGGGAAATACACAATATGATTACCAAAACTACTTTTGAATTCTGAATATGAAAAAATTATAACTTTAAGAAGCATAAGAACAGTCAAATCTATCTATGTTAGAAGAGTCAAATCTTTGAGTAAGAACTAAAAACTGGTAACAGACTAAAACATATTCTAATTAAATTTCTTATGTATTTTTTTTTTCTGTAGGTATGTACTTATTGAAAAAAAAAAAATTTGTGAGTAGGAAATTGTGGTTTTTTGTTTATTTACACTAAAATACCAATACCCCCCACCTCATTAACCCGGATAATCATGGTTGTACTGTACATCCGTCATTATTATCACTATTAAGTAAGACTAAATTTACATTTTTTTTTTTTATTTCTTACAATTTTTATTTTTAACATTTTTCTACAAGTCTAATGGGATAGGCTTGTACAATTAAATTGGTATGCAGTATTTCGGTTTGAAACTTATTCAATCGATCTGATATTATAAAGGTTTATTCCACAACAAATCACAAAATGTGAATTGGGTTTTAATTAACAATAAAGGTTTGTATGGAGATAAAATTAAAACTGAAACAAAGCCAATTTCAATATGCTTTGTAGTCGTTCCCCCCCCCCCAATATTGCTAGTCTAAAGTTTAAATCTATTCATATTTTTTTGTTCACTTTCTACGTCTTTAATATCTCATATGTATTTACATAAAATAGATATTGGTCCAAGAAGCAAGTAGGCAAGTCTAGCGTTTTCCGTCATACAATTAAAGGTTTATGGTTACGAAAACGATTTTAATGACTTTTTGTAAAAATAGTCCACTGAAGAGACCTTCAATTTGTTCGATACTCTACTTAATATGATAGGAAAATGACTTGTTTTTTTAATTTCAACTAAGAAATTAATACAAATCTTTCATTATATTTCATATTGTTGTAATTGTTAGCATATTTTGGAAATCAAATAAAACCTAAAACTTAAAAATGATGCAAAATATCATTCCTCTAGAAAAAAAACAACGCTGGTTGGGACAAACTGTTGTGAATTTTTCTGATTTTTAAAAACAGCACTAACACATATTACTAATCCGTATGTCAAGATATTTTGATTTGATATCCTACTCAAAATCATAGAAAATTATTTAATACCAACTAATTAATTAATTAAATAAACATGCATGTTTTTAAACATTGCAGCATTCCTGATAATTATGCATTTGATATAACCTTTAGCACTATTAAGGACCAAATGGACTCAAAATCAACAATACCTATTTATTCAGGGGGTGAACAAAGCCTTAGCAAGCCATTTAGTGGACTTGTCTCGTGTGGAGGTTAAGTCAACTTACCCACTTGTTACTCGGAACTAAACATGCAGACGGCCTCATAGGTTTAGACGTTAATATAAAATTCTGTGGAGCAGGAATACTCATAATTATTTTTAAACCCCCTCGTAAAGTCCTGAAAGGACTTACATAAGTACCACCTGATGGTTTAGTGGTAGATACAAATATCTTGCAATTAACAGCAGACGACGAGTGTTGCAGAATCATCCACCTTTAGGTGTCCTAAAGGCCCGGTCGTCGTTAGTGCAACATGCTGTCTGTTGCGTCATTGCTGTTGACCTGACAGTGATAGGGCGTTCACACATCTGTACAACAATGACATCATCGTACTAATTTTTCTAAACATTTCTTACAACAGTTATGAACTGAAGAAACAATATCAAGATTTCCTCACGAGATACCGCGGGAGTTTCATAAAAACTGAAATTACTTTGCTCAACGTTCTTACTTAAATTACTACAACTCAAAACGCTAAGCCTTTTTAACAAATAAAAAAAATTGTAAATACACAAAATATTGTCTAAAAAAATTTATTAAAACCTTTTCCATGAGGTTTGAACAGTCGATGTCCTATTGTAAGTTAATGAAACGAACCAGTTTCAGTTTTAAGTTTTTTTTCAATACTTCCCGTCATTGCACTTGAGCCAAATCAGTATATTTGGAGGTTCCGTGAAATATAACTATTATATGGACAGAGAAACTTAAATTATTATAGCTATTTTTTCAGAGCATCTTTTTCCTCAATTTAATTTCAATCATCAAGTTAATATTTATGAGGAAACTGCATTAAAACTGGAAGTTGCCACTCAAAAATTTACATCAAAACAAGATTATCTTGCATCATTAA
Source organism: Acanthosoma haemorrhoidale (assembly GCA_930367205.1). Lineage (NCBI taxonomy): Eukaryota > Metazoa > Arthropoda > Insecta > Hemiptera > Acanthosomatidae > Acanthosoma > Acanthosoma haemorrhoidale. The sequence continues at coordinate 36,053,953 of OV884011.1, forward strand.
ATATGAAAGTATTTCCACCATACATTACGTAATTTGGCTTCAGAAACATGGTTATTTTTAAATTTATAACTGCTGTCTGTGGTTTGATAGCTACGATAAATCAAAATATGGTGTATGTTATGCTGTTACAAAAGTCTTAAAAATAATATATTAATATTTTATTTGGCTCTCTTTTTTTTTTTACAAAATATATATCGTCCTTACAATTACCCATTCCTTTATTCAATCGTACAACCCAACCGAATTTGAATTGCATTCAGAATTATACGCAAGAAAAATGACCGAAGACAAAATTGTGATTTGTGGTATTTTAACCGCTTGAAAACAGGATTGAAGGGGTCATCCGAAGAAGTCTCTGGTGGATGGTAAAGAGGTGCTGCATAGAATGCGGCAGCACTTTGCTTCTAAAGCTTCAATGCTGGGTATTGATGCCAGTATTCACAACGCGCCTCATTTTTCGATGGAGATGAATGCACGTGAATGTGTGTAAGCCAGAAAACGTATGAGACCACTGGAGGATTAGCAGGCAAGGAGCTTCAAATCCCACCCTATAGTAATTTTTGGAATAGACCTGTTTTTTTCACAAGAACGTTTGTAACAAGCTAGTATTACGAAAGATTTACTCTTCAGTAAAGTTTTAAACAACTCCACACCATAACGTCATTACCATATGAAAGCTAACATGTTGTTTTTGAAAATAGAAAAAAAAAAAAAAAAAAGGTAGAAGAGCATGTAATGTATGCGACGAATTTTCACTGATGTTACTGAAGAACTTTCTCTGCTCAATGCGAAACGTATGCGATAATGATTCTAAGCACACTTGACGGTTCTTCCCCGTTGGCTCGATGTTTGCACAATTTATTTGCGGCAATAGATTCTTGCTCCTACCATCGCAATGTCTCAAATAGCACTTTACGAATGTTAGCACATCTTAAAACAATCGGAACAGCCTTGGCACATCGTAAAAGTTCTCAAAACCAGATAAAATCTGTTATTTACGAGATAAAAGGGGCATTCGAAAAGGTGAAACTTGAAGTATTGTGTGTTAGACTTTTGCCATGTTTATTTCAAAATCGTTTCCCCCTTTAGGTATTTCAATGATTTCTTAACACCGTTAGAGCAGACCTAGCTGCCTAGGACCTTCTTCCAGCTGCAATCTAAAATTAAGGAATACTATTTGGGAGTTGAACTCACTATTTTTACACCATTCACACACTGATTATGTCATTATAGAACCTCTGTGAGTAATATAATATAGCTGTGGTCTGTCGCCTTAAGCTCCAAACATGATATGTATTAATGCATGGTTTGGTAAGCTATGTTAACCCTGTGAAGAAGAATGTTGCAATGTTAAAAAATACTGACCTGAAAATATTTGGTTTTAGAGTTTTCTGGATCTTTTTTCAAAATCAGAAGCTTTTTATGTTTCCACCCTTATCTACCCTGTTTTTTTTAGTAAAACTAAACCCTGTTCTCAATGTAGAATACTGGAATTTTGCCTTTGAAATGGGGAAGAAATTAAAAATATACCCATCTTTATAAAACACGAGTATGTTCATCAAACACACAAGGAATGTTATAAAATTGAATACGTTGCCATGGAAATAAAAATGTTTTTAGACTTGCCAAATTATTATCTCCTTAAGAGTCTATTCATCCCTTCTTTAACTAGCTTCTGCGTGTCGGAGGAATATCTTACGGTTTAATTGCTGGTTGTGGGTTTAGATTAGTAAATACGAAGGTTGTTTACTAAGGGATAATTTCGTCCTATCTCTTGTCAAATTGTTCGAGATCTCCCCCATCTTTCCTTTGCAAGTTGCTTCATTTCAGATCCGTCTTCCTCAATAACCATTATATAGCTTTTTGGGTCTGCCACGAGTTCTTCTTCCTATTGGCCCTGGCATCGAATCCCTACTTGGCCTTCCAATTGTCTCCCATGGGGCCTTTGTGAATAGGCTTATCTCGCCATCTCTCCCTGTTTTATCGAGTACTAAGCCCAGTTTTCTCATCTTGACTACAGAGATTCAACTAAGGTTGTTGTAAAGAGTCTCCCAACTTTCTAAGGTACTAGAAGGACAAACACAAGGGAAGAAAAACAGCTTTAAATGCTATCCCTTTTCTGCTTGCGTTCGTGTTCATCGTAGCTTTCTATAAGCATAAGTATTCTTATATTCTCATTCGTTTACTGCAGTTTGAAATCATTCTTGAGTAACTGCTATAAGTACCTATTGGACCTACCCTTTAGGTAAAAATAAGCTTCCGGAGTTAAAAGATATATTATATCCAAACCTGAAGGGGAAGGTTCTAGTTTCAACTGGCCAACTTATTTCGTCACGACTTGTAAGTTTTCTCAAGTCTCAAGTACACTTTTTACGGATGCAACTTGTATGCATTTTCGCAAAAATAAAATTGCACTTTGAAGTAACTAGTATTATGGAGAGTTCTCCAATATTTGTTAAGCGGTACACAACCTACTTCAATCAGCTAACCATCTCACACTAGGACCTGATGGAGGCATACAGTGTTGTTGATAACATATAGAAGGATATTTCCTTTGAGACTAAGTCTCTGTTGGTTTGAGTTAGTTAATGAACGCCTTGAGTGTCTAATGTCTAGGTGGTAACTTTGATCTTATGTGAAATGTGAATATGTATAGCAATTCTGTTGAAGATGCACTTATTTTAAATTCATCGTTTGAAGCCATAGAAGGCCAAGAAGAAGTTCGGCTCCTTTTGGTGTTCACTTTTTCCTGAGGAATCGATCTCATATTCGACTATATCCATTCTGTATATTGAATGGTGACCCTTCGTTGACTCACTGAGAGGAGATATTCCCGGTGATAACTGGTTCAACATTAACAACCATCATTAGGAACATTTTGCCAAGTTAGCCAACAGATCGTGAGGTCAACCAGTGACAGAAAGTACGGTCTCCCGACGTAACGGCTGAGGCTACGAGCACAGTATTAATACCGCAATGATCAGATCCGTGACAAGACATAGCATGAACGGGGACGGGATAGTATTTCCCCTTTGTCTACATTCAATTATATTCAAAAACATCTTAAAGATCTAACATCGCTAAGATTATGCTGAGCAGGTTTAGGTTAAGAGTGCTTAACACAATGATATGGGTTTCGTTACAGTTGCGAAAACCATTTTAATGATTTTTTTTTTTGTCATTATAGTCTAATAAAATCCTAAAACATACTACGCCTTATTGATCAAACGTCGACATCGTTAATTCCATATCCTACTCAAAATTGTAATGTGTTTTTTTTAATACCAAGTAATTAATGAAACTTAATCTTGTTTTATGGAGCTTTATTTCTCACGTATTTTCAATATCAAACGCGACCTCCAAGTAAATTTTCATTTATCTGGCTTAAATAGGGGACTCCTAAAGATTAAACAGACATACACGTAAACATACAGGTTCCTGGTGGATCTCATTTCAAAAACTGTTCACATCTTTTGGTTGTCCGGCAGTGAAAGCATTTAATTCACATCGCGTTCTATCACATTATATATGTGTGTATTTTTAAACACGTACAATTTATTTAAGCAAAAAGATAAATATGTCATAGCTCAAAAGCTACTATAAGATTTAAAGTTGTGATTTTTTTCAAGTTATAAAGAAAAAAGTGTCAAATTTATTCTAAAAATGTTTTTTTGGAGTGCAAACAATAAAAGTATTTAAAGAAGTCTTAACATGTTTCAATATATATATATATATATATATTTTACATGTTGAAAAGGATATTTTCGATGACCGAGATGGTCTAACAAATTAAATGAAGTATTTTTGGATTTAAATAAGGAGTTTTTAATAAGCCCATGAGAAGTTCCTGTATCAATACATGTTAGATCTTCACCCTTAATTTCCACAGAGGCATCACTAGAAGAATTACCCGTGGTTACCCATTTTTATGTATTTTCTCTTTATGGTTTTATATAGTAGCTCTTCAATGGGTAAACCTATGTTATTGGTTTCTAAATCATTTTAAAAAGGATACACAACATTCCTAACGCTAATACTGAACAAAATATTTTAATCCAAAATTTCGAAGAAATTACTCCAGTAATGAGCAAAATATCTCATAAACATTAACTCCTGGGGTATGTTAGTGTAAGGGGTGGAAATATCGGGGTTTCATCCCCTTTAAAGTGGTATTTAAACTTCTAGTTCTTTCCGTTGAGAAGTCGGGAGAAAAAATACAAAAAAAAAAAGTTGTAAAGCCGTGGAATTTGTTCCTGCATTTCGCGCGTAAACAAAAAAATACCGAATTGTAATTTTAAAATAATTTTTTACAGTTAGCTCCCATTTGTGCTTATTAAATTCAATGTGTACTATTGAGTCCCGATTAGTCGGGGAGTTACATAGTGTACACGTCATACAAACGATCACTTTTAAATATATACAGGTATATACTCGTGAGTACTAACATCTACACTGGAGGAGGTTGTTTACCTGAGACTTGGCGGCTACAGCGCAGGCTAGGACCGAGGCAAGTACGAACAGCTGCATGGCGACCGACCGACTGACAGTCCCTCCTTAGCCCAGCATCCCTACTTCTTTTGTTGTGCAAGCGTTCTTCAACTTGCTTAAGTATAACCCTGTGGATCAATATTGTACTGTAGGGAATTGGCAAGGTAGTACAGACATTTACTGATGCCTTAAGTAGATACAGGGGTGCAAGAAAAGGGTGCCTCTAAACTTGAACTAAAAAATGATTAATACGTCAAACTAAAATATCTGCTTATTTATGAGTAGGAAAAAACCTACAACTAAGAGACTATCTTCTACTAGCCTTTAAAAATAAAATGAATGACTTATTCTTAGTTTCTTCAGTATGAACTTTTTACTAAATTGTTGTTGCTACACTAACAATTTTCATGAAAACTTACGTTTTTTTACCATCTTATAAATAAAGTGAACGCCAGTGGTACATACATGTATTATCTGCAGTTTAGGGATTCTCCCGGATGACTATATATAACTTATTAGATATTAGAGGTTTGAAAGTTACATAGGCCTACAATATGCACGAAAAGTTCGAGCTCCACGCCATCACCGACGTCATCAAAAGAAGACACATCACGTTCTTCGACTCGATGAAACACAGTCTAAACCCTCTATTCAAAGACATGACACCACCACCGCTACCGGCAAGATGGCAACTCACAAGATCGAGTAAAGCAGAGGAAATGGTGGACATCACGGCACTAGGCCCGCCAACAACAAGCCTCTAAGGGGCACCCATCACTGAAATCAGACTAAATAAAAATACACTACATGCCTAGAGAGACTCTAGGCCCAGCCACCAGTGGACTCTCACCACTGTACCTAAACAACCAACCTCCACCAAGGCTTCCCACACCCCTTAATCCTCTCACACCACCTTCAAGCAGGTACTCCTAGTATAAGGATCCGATTAACCTAAATATTCTATATTTTTCCCTCATCCTGAATTTCTAACTAGAGCTTAGAAAAAAAAAAAAAAAAAAAATAGGCCTACAAGAAAAACATTTTTTTGGTGCCTAGGATTTTATAAATGATTTCAGATATATTTGAGCCACCGAATCAAATTTTATCTAACTGCTCTACTTTTTTAGATCGGAGTTTTTTGTTTTTATTAACGTGCAGTTCAACACGAAATGAGCAGTTCCAACTCCGTTTTGTTGCAGAACATTTGCAACAGTGGACTACCTGGAAAAGAAAAAGTCTGAAATTCGGCTTACCGATGGTTTGGAGATAACCCAAAAAACACTTCGGTGACTGCTATTTTTGTCTAGTAAATATTACTGGAATGAATCGAAACAACCCTACCAAGTGTACTTATCCTGATTTAGTCTCCCTAGGACTTAGGACCCCCAGTCCCTCACTCAAAGGAAGTTTCACTTTGAGATACTTTGAGTTCCCAACCTCGGTGAGAACGAGTGCTGTCCCTCATATCAACCTTATGATACTAATGAAGGTGGCAGTGATTATGAGGGGATGTCATTAATTCCTCAACGTTTCAACCAGGATGAGTTAAATGACCTCACTAGGGATCTCAACCTGTCAAAAGAAACTTCTGAATTACTGGCTTCCAGGTTGAAGGACAAAAACTTGCTGGATCAAGGGACCAAAATTGCCTTTTACCGTACATGAGAAAAGGGCCTGCTACCCTTCTCTTAAGAACGCGTGTATTTTGTCACGAAATTAGAGGATTCCTGGAAAGAATGGACCTTCCTGACTATTTTCCGGATGATTGGTGCCTATTTATTGACAGCTGAGAGCGAAGTTTGAAACGTATCCTTCTACACAATGCGAATAAATATGGTTCAATATCAATCGCTCACTCAACGAAAATGAAAGAAGAATGTAACATCATAGCTGTGGTCTTGGAGAAGATAAAGTATTATGAACATCAATGGGCAATTTGAGTGGACTTAAAAATGGTACACTTTCTCCTTGACAGCAAAGTGGCCAGCCCAAATATCCTTGTTACTTGTGCCTTTGATGACAGAGACAAAGCCCACCACTGGGTTAGAAAAGAGTGGACTAAGATACTAAACATGGACGTTGAATAGTTTATAAAATGGTTATCAGATCTCTATTAACTTATGCATCGTATTTCTGGAATATGACCTGTACTGGCAACTTCATTAAACTGCAGAGGGTACATAATAAATATCTATAGAAAAATATCAATTTCACGTAGGCTACCATCTCCAGATGACACCACTTGCGTTCGCTTTAGTCATAAAACAGTAAAAGAAACCACTCAAAATTGTCTCCCTTCGGGCTTTGCAATAAAAAAAAAGGATCATTACCCTCACCATTTGATATGATTATTTAAATACATTTAATAATAATTTTTTAATTAAATTTCAGTTTTTAAATAAATAAATATATATATATATATATTGTAACATTCATGATATTTGAGAATATCATGACCAGCCACCCTCCCACTTTGTCCAGCATCTGCCCTTATGCTCTTAGGAGTGGGGATGAGATAAAGGGCCAGTCTTAGCCAAGAGCCAGAGAGCAAAGCAGAGCAAGCTCCCGTTCCGTTGACGGTCATCAACACAAGCAGAGGAGAAGAAGAAGATAAAGAAGAAGAAGAAGGTTACACGGATATCATCGATTGGGTGATATAGATATTGTTTTTTTATTATGGATCCATTAAAAAGAGATTGAGCTCAATTATCATTTTTTTTATATAACTAATTAGTAGTAACTATCCTTGTTCAAAAGGAATTGAATATTTTTTTATATAATTAATGTCATCACTATTTATAATTATAATTATTTGTTATAACCATTTTACTTGTATATATTTCACAATTCCCAGTTTCTCAGTTTATTAATAACTATAACATTAGCCTTGAGATCGGGCGATTCAATCGGGATAATTTCCTATGTCGAAGACATAAAAACAAGTTGAATTAAAGATCTCATGACGGACCTACCAAATTAGTTAAGGTCAATTGATCTAATAAGAAATAGAAAATAAAATGGTAGAAAATGAGGTAGGTTTCAATATATATATATATATATATATATATATAAGTTAAGGTTCGGACGTCGTAGGCAGCCAGCCTAATCCTTAAGTCATCGGGATGTAAACATCCCGAATGTATTTAGAGAGGCTTTAAAAGCTCAAATAAAAACAGTCTTGTGACAACTCTCGTTCAGTAACTACATTCAACCTCTTTCCTTTTTCTTCTCGTTTTTCGTTGACGATCGTTAACTGGTGCCGAAACCCGGGAGCGGAGTGGGTTCGAGTCATTAACGTGCGAGTTGGTTTTTGTTTTTTTTTTCCTTCTTATTCACTTTCGTGTGATTTAATTAAAGTAGGTAATGGTGGAATTGCGGCCGGCAGCGTTTGAAGTTCCACAGTTACCTAAAGAAACCATGGCTGAAGCCCATGCGATCACACTGGCGTGGATCAAGGTGCGGGCAGTGACGTCACAGGACATGAGGAAAATGATCTCAGACCTCGAAAAATTTTCTGGGGAAATAGGTGAGTTAAATCATTTTCTCAAAGGTGGAGATAGGATTATGGAGAGGATACAAGCCAAGATGGACGAAGGGTTACTCGACCCAGGTGACGCTAAGTCAATAAAGGCAGACCTGGTGTGCAGGGTGAAAAGGAAGGTGCTGAACCTGATACAGGCGGACGAGGAAACCCCGTGGGAGATAGTAAAGACGAGACTGAAAAAAGCATATGGGGGGGGGACGATGGACCCCAGAGGAGGATATATTCCAAATGTTTCGAGAAATGAAATCTCCGAGACAGAATAGTGGACAGTATGCTGCAGTCCTGGTTGTCCGCTACAACAAAATAAATGAGAAAATGAGGGAGACAACTAGCGCCGATGAAGTGGAGGGCAGGATGGGATTCCTGTCAACAATCTTAAAGGTACAATTAGCGAAGGAGACGGGAAGGAAGGAAGGGTTCCCTAATGAGGGATCGTTCCTCGAATGCGCCCAGGCGATGATAGATGCTAGCGCAAGGGAAGAAGAAGTAAAAATGAACGAAGATGACAACGATTGGAGCCAGATCCCATATAGGAGAAACAGGACCCCAAAAGCAGTGTGGAGGAGACAGGAAACGCCGTTTGCCGGTAGAGACAGGGGAGCGACAAGAGAGAGAAGATTGGGAGTGACGAGGCCTAGGTACGCACCTCGGAAAGAAGAAAGGAAATGTCATGGTTGTGGAAAGACGGGCCATCTGGTAGCTCAGTGCCCTCGCACTAAGTGCTTTGAGTGTGGGGAAGAAGGACACATAGCAAGACAATGTCCATACTTGTTTCGTAGAAGGGAATTTCACAAAGCAGAACCAATGGAGGTGAACAACCAGGAAATCCGGGAGAGGCGGAGCGCGACACCAAGAGAAATTGGATCATCGGGCGACGAGTCATCAGGGATGTCGGAGACAGACGGAGAGGAGTCGAAGCGCAGCGGGAGCAGACGACGAGAGTGGCAGAAGAATCCCTCGCGCAGATGGGAGCGGCGTACGGAGGCCTGAGGAGAGTGGCAGCAGAGAGGCGACCGCATCCTAAGGTGCAATACAGTGCGGGAAAGGATTTGTGGTTTGCCAATTATCGAGTTCGGGAAGGGGGAGAGGTGCCTCATTGATACTGGCAGCACCAATACAATAATATCTCGTGGTGCGTTAGAGAGGTTGCGTAGAGGAGAGAGGGCACACCAGATCAAGGTATGTAAGTGTAAATTACTTACTCTTGGGGGACCCTGCGAAGTAATGGGAGAAGCGGTCGTGGGGCTGGAAGAATGGGCGAAAGTAATGGGTGACATAAAAGTACACGTCGTGGAAGACATGCCACGGGAATACCAGATAATAGTGGGGTGTGATTTACTGGGAAAAGTAGGCGCGCGCATCGAAAACGAGGGGGAGAACTGGAGGATCAAAATAGGGAAGCGAACCTATCGAAGCCGGGGGGGCGTAAGGGGCGAAACAGAGCAAATAGGAGCGGTTAAGAGAGTGGAGGATTGGAGGGAGCGTCTGAGGAGCGAGTTTAGGGATATTTTTTTCGCTGAAGGGGACAAGCTAGGAGCAACGGGGAAAACGCTACATGAGATCCCGTTAAAAGTAGAGCGGGTGACGTATGTGAAGGAGAGGCGGTATCCGCAAGCGCTCAGACAACACATTAGAAAGGAGATCGAGGATCTCAAGCGCCAAGGTATTATCAGAGATAGCACGTCTCCGTATAATAGCCCTTTGTGGGCAGTGAAAAAGAAAAGTCGACCGGGAGAATGTGAGGAAAAATACCGAGTCGTGGTGGATTTTCGGAAACTTAACGATAATACCCTGGACGAAAAATATCCGATCCCGCGGTTCGAAGACATCCTAGACAGACTAAACGGTGCAAAAATTTTTAGCACATTGGACCTAAAAGCAGGGTACCATCAGATCAAACTAGCTGCGCATGACCAACATAAAACGGCGTTTTCGTTTGAAAGAGGGCATTTTGAGTTCACGAGAATGCCGTTCGGTCTCAAAAATGCTCCAATAACCTTTCAGCGTCTCATGGACGAACTTCTGAGAGGAATGGACGAAAATATGTGCCAAATTTACATGGATGACCTGCTGATCTTCAGCCGAACGGAATCGGAACATATTCAACACCTCCGGAACGTATTTGAGAGATTAAGGGATTTCGGGTTGAAACTGTCAATAGACAAATCGTCACTGGGGCAGGAGCAGATTAGTTTTTTAGGGCACACAATCTCACAGGAAGGGGTTCAACCAGACTCGACGAAAGTAGAAGCGATCCAGAGAATGGAGGTGCCAAAAGATGTAAAAGGGATTCGGAGATTACTGGGCACGCTCAATTACTACCGCCGTTTCGTGCCGGACATGGCAGAATATATGGTACCCATTAACAATTTACTACGGAAAGGAGCACGGATAATGATCACGCCGCTGATAGAGCAGAATATCCGCAAATGCTTGGCACGTTTGCAGGAGGCGCCGATTTTGGCTTTCCCTAACTTTGAGAAGGATTTCACGATCACCACCGACGCAAGCGACTATGCCTTGGGGGCAGTATTGTCACAGGAAGGCGAAGACGGGGAAAGACCGGTGGCTTACGCGAGCAGACGCCTGACGCACACGGAGGCGCGGTACAGCGCTCTGGAACGAGAACTCCTCGGGATAGTGTGGGCCATTGGGCACTTCCGTCCGTATGTATTTGGCAGAAGGTTTCGAATACATACGGATCACCGACCTCTTCAATGGGTCGGAAAACTCAAAGAATCCTCCTCAAGGGTAACAAGGTGGAAGGAATTCTTAGCCCAATACAATCTGGATATTGTATATAAGCCAGGCAAAGACAACGTCGTGGCAGATTGGCTGTCGCGTGCTATTATGGTGAACGCCATAGAAGAAGGGGAAACATCGAGCGGTATGAGGCAGTTCATTGAGGAATGGACGCCTGGAGAAGCGGGCAGGAGCAGCACGCGGAAAGATAGTGACAGGAGTGCGGACACACCATCAGACGAGTCTATAGGAGAGAGACCGCGTGATATGGAGACGACGGACGAAATTATCAATGATAAGCGGAGGCAGATCATTTGGAAAACTCAAACATCGGGTGCTCTGAAAATACTCCATAGTACGTACGGTAGGAGTCAGATCGCGACGATTTGGTCACCACCAGGAGTTCGAGGAGATCAAATTTGTCAGGCTCTCAAGGACGTGTCCAAACCCGGCAAAACACACCATTTATTCGTGGGCAACGAGACTGTGTGGGACAAAATTAAAAAGCTGTGGCAGAAAGAGCTGTTGGGGGTGGATCGCTCGTTCATTCGGTGTCTTTCCGTGGTCCAAACCCTGCGGGACGAGGAGCAGCAACGCGAGGTAACACTGGCGTATCACCAAGGAAAAACCAACCACCGCGGTGGGCAGGAGACGGCACAAGCACTACGAAGGCGCTATTTTTGGTGGGGGATGCAGCGGACTATTCAGGAGGTAATCGGAGCATGCGAAGTTTGTCAGAAGACGAAATATGATAGACATCCCCCGCAGGGACTCCAGGAGGAATCACCCACGGCAGAAGCACCACTGACGGAGATTCAAGTGGACACCTTCACGTGGCGGGGTTTTAAGTGGGTCACTATCATCGATCCATTTAGCAAAGTGGCTATGGCCTACGCGGTGGGAGACAAGTCATCAGATTCCATATTACAAGCCCTCAACACATGGTTTCAGTTCTACGGCATACCAGAGAGGATCTCGTCGGACGGGGGACGGGAGTTTGACAATGCTACCGTGAGAGCCGAAATGCAAAAACGGGATGTGGTATGGCATTTTAATACCCCCGGGCATCCCAAGAGCAGGGGAACCATCGAAAGGTTACACAGCACCCTCAGCGACCACTTACGCGTGTACCAGGTGGATAAAGGCCTGTCGGCGAACGTAGCGATGCCAATGGCGGTGGCGGCATACAACCACTCGATACATGCCACGACGGGGTTAGCACCCTTCGAAATTTTGTTTGGATTACGAGTGAGACCGAGGAACTGGCCAGAGACGGTGGCGGATGAGGGAATGGTGGCACAGCTCCATAACACCCACATACAGCTCGGAAAGATGTGGTACAAAGTACGCGATAAGATTATGCGCGAAAAATCCAAGCGCGTGGCACGGGCAAATTTGAAGGTGCGGGATCGCATAGGAGCAATATCGATTGGGACCGTTGTGTACAGAAAAGTCGTGTCAAATCGTAGTAAGGAACTTGTTCGGTATGAGGGGCCCTTTAAGGTCATCATAATTCGGGAACATAATCTCGTGACCATCGAGAGTATGACCACCCCAAAGAAGAGGCGAACCGTTCACATTGAACAGTTGAAACTCCCAACACAGGGGGGAGGGTGTTGAATGTGCGTAAGATGGTGTGCCCTCGATCCGATACGGAGCAACTGATCCGGAATCATATGTTTCACATGTTCACATTCACATGTGCTGCTCAGAGAGAGTTTTTGTTTTCATTATTTATATTGTGGATGTTCCATTTTTTTTTACCTGGCAGCCACCGGGTCCAGGGCGAATGTATTATTTTTTGTTATTATTATTTTTGTTTTATTTCTGTATTATCTCTTTTCTTTGTTTTTTTGTGAGGACTATGAATATATTAGACCGTAAACGTGATGTAAGGGATTACAGGCTGTGTGCTGAGTGCGGCGGACCTTGGAGTTTACGAAGAGATATGCGTAAACTGGCAGGGGGGAGTTAAGGTTCGGACGTCGTAGGCAGCCAGCCTAATCCTTAAGTCATCGGGATGTAAACATCCCGAATGTATTTAGAGAGGCTTTAAAAGCTCAAATAAAAACAGTCTTGTGACAACTCTCGTTCAGTAACTACATTCAACCTCTTTCCTTTTTCTTCTCGTTTTTCGTTGACGATCGTTAACTTATATATATATATATACAAATAAATATGTATGTATACACACACACACAAATTATATAGTAAAGATGTAGAGAGTGAAGAAATGTTACAGAGAGATACTTAGGGGACTCCGCGTGAGTTTATTTAATACTTAATAAACTATCAACAAAGTGCAGAAAACTAAAATAATCTATTCTATTAGTTTAGAGTTCTCAACACATATTTTAGCGTTAACTTCTTTAATGTGTGTTTCCTTAACGCGTAGATCACAAGGTAGGCAGACAGGCAAAATACTATTCACAATACGGGATCATGTTAAGTTTTAACATGTAAAATTTAAATTTTACGCGTACTTCCTCTAAATATATTTCAAACCAAAACCTATGCAACGTAAACCAGTGTGTTGTTGAATTAAACACTATTAAAATTTCAGATAGATTCTCAAAATTTAATGACTGCTAGAGTAGAGCATACAGACAGGCTTTGCGAGCATAATGGGAAAGACTACAAGTTTAGTTTCAAGGTCAATCTCTCCTTTCATACTAAAAAATTAATTCATCTTTCAGATGTTTTACATTACACTTCGTGAAACTTGAGAGTTGATCACCATTTCAATATTTCTTCAATGGAGGAAATTCGCCGAAATCGTGGATTTCAATGTCTATTCTCGATGGACATACAGTAGCGCTGTATGTCGGTACCTGTGATGGATTAATCCAGATTGTCGTCGGTGAGTAAATATTCCCCGTTCTAGATTCATTGCTTCACTTACTAAAATATTAATACAAAAATTTCAATTATTGGCTCCCGAAATGTTATTTTTTGAAATTCTTGTTGAGGGAAAGAATCGCATCTTTTTTTTTTTTCATACCATGTTGTATCTTAACCAAAAACTAATCGACCTATTGCGAGGTCTTGTAAAGACCTTTAAAATTTCATATCGATTGAATGAATTTAAATGCCCGAATGAATGTGAATCCTCTCTCTTCGGGCCCGGCAACTATCTCTTCATCGTTGGGAAAATAGGACGGATACGTAATATTTATACATCGGCACTTAGCAATGATTAACATATAAAACATTTATATGCGGATTCGATTGCAAAAGTGTAACAGCGTGGTCTGTTAAGTGAACGAATGAATGTCTGTCTAAATCCGTAAATGAAAACGATTTTTGTGACCCACCTGTTTAAAGTACTACTATATGTCCATCGAGAATAGACATTGAAATCCACGATTTCGGCGAATTTCCTCCATTGAAGAAATATCGAATTGGTGCTTAACTCTCAAGTTCGGTATTTCTACCGAATTCTGGTACCAGTTAGTAGTACAGTCACCAGATCAGGTCACGCAAGCCATTTTTTTGGTCACTTTTAGACTCTGTGCAGTTCATTTTTGGGTTAAATCGACCTTAAGAGGTTCAACAACGATCAAATTCAAGAAATAGCTCTGGTCAGGTCAAACAGTCTCGGAAGCTTCATTTAATTTAAAAGAATCACAATACGGGGTCTTGCAGGGGGACTATTACTAATGCAACCGTCTCCTTCCCACATAAAACCCATTCTTTGTCATCTTTAGATTCTGCGCAATGCATTTTAATTTTTTTTCCTTTATTGTAACCCGAAGGTGAGCCCCATCACCTAGTCCAATCTATTGTTTTTGTAATTTTAACTGTAAAACGAAAAATGTTTTTGTAATTCTACCCTCCTTCAAATGGATGTTATGCTATGCAGGAAAAGGAGCCATAAATCTGTAAATTTGTTTGTAAAAAAAATTTTAAATAAGGGGGTTTTGAAACAAAAAAAAATTAATGTTTTTCTCTGTTTATATGTTAGAAGCTGCTTAGGGGAGATTTATTTTCCTTTGATTACTATATATTTGTAGGTAAATTTATAATTACTATATTAGTACTTTCAGTTTCTATTTAATTTGTACTTCATCTCGTATTATAGTAATCGATATGACTACGATGGTCATATAAACAAAGTAGGATTGTTCGGTTTCGCTGGGAGAATATTCATCATTCTTTCAGCGAATCGCGATTATTAACACCAGTACCCGATGAACTGACAAGGAATAGTCCAAGTCGATGACTACCCTCACTCACCGCTCGACGACTGTGGAAAACAATCGCCCATTAGATTGCTCCATCGCACGCACCTAGCTAGAACGGTGAGCAATTACTCAAGGAGCGCAATTGCGAAACCGCTACTATACCTTCCCTGTTTATACCGTTATTAAATAGGCGAGTGTGTAACAGGGACTAGGCGGCTCTTACGTCTGTGCAGGCTGAATTAAAATATCGATCCAGGAAACTGTGATTATAGCAGCACATATATATGTATACATTTCTGTTACATGAAACAACCCTTATAAGAACTAGAGCATGAGCGATTGGACACAAAAAAGCAATGATGGGCAAAACTAAAAATTAAAATTTAGATTGAAGAAAGTAGATTGAGGTTGAAACTAGAACATAGAAAAAAAAGTATTCTTAGAATTAAATTGGGCTAAGCATAAATGCTTCGTGACCAGCAGTTTCGATATTCACATGTTCGAAACGAAATTAACACGTTAGATTAAGATTGCAAAAAAATGAATATATGTTTAAACATAGATATTCATAATTTAAATTCTAGATAATATTAGAGGTAAATTTATTATAAATAGTCTCAGTTTATTATTTTTTAGAACTAATTCCTCCAAGTAAAAAATATTAGTAAAATTTTAGAGAGGTCATACATGTATGATAATAAGTAATGAACTAAAAAAACAACAACAACCTTAGCTTATGTTTTGTTAGAAAAAATTTAATTCATGAACTATTACTAAAACAATTTAAAAATAGTTTAATTTGTCTGATTATAAATTTAAGAATAAATAAATTATTAAAAAAATATATTGTGGTTTATTTTTTACTAAAAGAAAATTCAAGTTAGTTCTATCAGCTAAGGTTAGTTTTGCTCGTCGTTCTTGGCCCATTATCCCAAACTCTTGAGTTGGTGATAAATCAAGCGGTTGTAGCGTGATGGCGACCACGTTGCCAATCTCTATAACTGTTTGTTTTGTTAAGTTTTGTCTTAATAGATTTTCGGATCCGTTTGCACGATATTTCTCTTTATCTTTCCTATACATCAAAATATGGTATCAAAAATTTAAGCACCTCAAGCCCATAAATTTGAGGATTCTGGGAAAAAAATCATGCACTGGATATGCACTAAATGTAAAATCGATTCCAACATTACTACATAAACCCTTTTTTTGGGTGGGGCCTTCTTCTATCTTTCCTTAACCACGGGTGTCAAAATTCAAGTGTATTCCATAACACAATTAAGTTAAAACGAGTTTTTTGTAATTACAGTACCCTAAAATCTCAACTTATTTTACATATTATTTCATTTGACACGTAGATAAATATGATAGACCACTGTTTCATTTTATTACTTAAATCAAGCTTTAAGAAGATGACAATATTTTTTCATGTCGTCATGAAACATCAGATGTGTCCTCCATAATAGATTTTATATGTCTGCGTCGTGTAGGGGACGCCAAAGCCGTATCACACCTTGACATGAACAAAAAGGGTTTCTGGTTCTGAAAAAAAAATAATAATAACCAACGATCACTAAAATAAAACAAAAAACTTTAAATCTAAAGTAGCTTCTCATATTTGGCTTTGAGAGAAAGCATAGAACTACGAGAGTAGCGTGTTTGATACTTAATAGATACCGGAACGACCTTTTTCTCGCATATCCCCCGCCATTATATCCCAACCAAACCTTATACAGCGAAGTCTGGGTTGTTGGTGGCTTTAAGCTTGGAAATTTCAGATAGATTTTACGTCCGCTGTCATAGAACATACAGTCAGACGATAGCCCCGAGCCTCAGTGGAAGTAGGACATCTTTCGGTTTCTGCAACGAAGTTTTAGAATTTGTGTCAATATAAAAGGTGTACCAGAATTAACGCAAGATTTGAATTAGCCACTATTTGTGCAGTAAAGTGTTGGCAACCCTAACAAAAAAACAATTTGACAGCTGACAGTTTAGGGTTAGTAAAAATGGAGCGTTACACGATAGAACAACGTGTCTTTATTTTTGAACATTATCTCAAAAATAATGAAAGTTTGGCGGCCGCAATCGAAAATTTTATTCAAAATATGGTCGGAATAGTGTTTTGACTTCATCAACTGTGAAGAGATTAATTGAAAAATTTAGGGAGACTGGATCAGTTGGAGACACTAAACACACTCGTCCAAATGTCAATATCGAAGCAGTGCGTGAGTGTTGAAAATCCAGGAACATCAATTCGGCGTCGTAAACACAATTCTTTGTGCCGAAATTAGATCATATTGATATGGCCAATATGTGGTTTCAACAAGATGGTGCCACATTCCATACAGCCCATGAAACAATTCAAATACTGCACGAGACATTTCCAGGTCGCGTACTCTCTCGTTTCGGTGATCGGAATTGGCCCCCTAGATCGTGTGACCTTTAGATTTCTTTTTATGGAGTTATTTGAAGTCAAAGGTGTATGTCGACAAGCTCACATCCACCCGTACACCAACGAAATTCATCCACATTTATGCCAAATGGTCATGGACAATTTCAACAAAAGAGTGCGTATATGCCAGCAAAGTCGTGGAGGCCATTTGCCCGATGTGTTAATCCATAAATAACCCTATCCTATTTAATTTATAAGTCAATAAAAAAATAACAACAAAAATACTAAAAACTGTGTTTCCTATCAAATCTTGCGTTAATTCTGGGACACCCTTTATGTTCAAAAGAAAAGATTATTAGACTATTAGCCAGAGCTACCAGTAAAAGGAAAGATCTCATTTCGCCAAGGGATTTAAAACGAAAAAATCATTACTCAACCACTACACACCATATGATTGCCCAGTATTTTATAGTTTTAATCAATAAATACAAAATATTATAGCACGCCTTCTATAATCAAGTTACCACGGTTTTTAAGAGCAAAAAAATTGTAAATCATATGATCATAAACGGATTTATGATTTTAGGCACCCTGTGGTTCCAGCAGGCCACTGAAGTATATCATTCATAAATGAATAATTCAGGTAACTATGTCCACTCTCTATGTAGTTTTTAGAAGCCTGAACCTTTTTTTTTAAATAGGAAATTGATCTTTATATTTAAAACTTATACAAAATAAAAATAATTGTAAATGATAATGCTGCAGTTTTATTTGAAGTAAATGTTACCTTTAAAGGCTATTTCATACTTTTGACATCATAGTACTCACATTCAACAGAGGAAGGGTGGTCAGGAACATGAATCCAGCTCATACTAGAAAGGGGTCACCTTAAATAATTAATCACTACATTAGAGCCCCAGATAAGCTCGTATTCTTCTCATCATTATATTAATGAAAAGTAGATTTATGTGGCAGTCTCATCAGATAATATTTTTAAATTTTGAAAACTCTTTAATGTTTAGAATAAAAAAGTCTATATAAAGCATAGGCAAAAATGCTAAAATGCCTATTAATGTTCTGTTTAAACTTATCAAATATTCACAATATCTAAAATATTTCATCTTTTATATTTATGATTTATTTCAGTATTAATTTCATCAAACTTTCTGTGAAAATATAAAATTAATAAAAGAAAACAAACTAAAAATTAATTTTATTAATAATTTTAAATTAAAATTGAAGTTACATTTTTTTTAATCAATTCTTAGTGAGGGACTTCTTAATATTTTGGGAATTGTGCTTTTTTTTTATGAAACAAGTGAACAAAATATGGCATCTCATATCCATACTTCTGGTTACAAACAATCAATAAAAAACTATTTTACAACATAATTGTTTTACCTTAAGCTAGGAATTAGCACAACACACTTTTTGTAGCATGCTCCAGGCTCGATATAAAACAGGTATGTCTCAAGAAGTTCATTTCCAGTTTCAAGATTCGTGGAGGCATTTTCACTGTAACCATTTGAACCACAGTATAGAGGGCTACACACTCCGTAAAGCAGTGGAAAAGTCATAGTTTTGTTTTGAGGCAGGCATTGTTATTCTGCCTCCCTTTCTCTACTATCTATCTGCCTAGGTACTTAAAATTGTTGGCCTTCTTTAAATCTATGGAATGGGTGTATATGTCAATGTGGAAGACCATGTACTTTATCATAAATTTGTTGAGCACCCATGCTAAATACTTTTCTAATAGCTTCTTCAACAGGTGTCCCCAAAAGCTTAATAACCTATCATAATATTAAAACATCAATGAAATTGCCTGAAAATATTTAACCAATACATAAAACTTTTATAATAAATAATGGTTTTGATGGAATAAACTGGTGTGTTACAGGAGAGGATCCCCATCTTCTACCAGTGAAAGTTGAAATCAAAGAAGATCCGTTGGGTGAAGCTCTTACAACCTGTAAGGTTTCTTCAGTTAACAATTGAAACATAACAGATAACATTAGCTTATTAACCCATTTGATCAGTTTGGTCAAATGGAATAATTTCTGTAATCCCACTTTAAACAGAAACAAATATCATATTTTCTAACTATGAATTAGTAACATTTTCAATTGTATAAATAGAAATAGAGGTATTTTCAAGTTTGTTGTAATACATGCTCTCATAATTGGATTATTTAATGAATTTTTTGGGGGAATAACATAAAGTAACATATTAGCTGCACTACTTTGTGAGTTCTAGATCATTACAAGTAAAATTACTATGCCATTGAACTTAAATGAGTAAAATATGATTTTTAATGGTTTCTTATTCGACCCTTATAAACCATAACATTTATGTAAGCTCTAAAATTAAAATAAAAAAAATATGTCATTACAACTGATAATGAATGTTTTTATTCTTTGTCAGGGGAAAACCCTGGACAGAACAAAGCATGTGCAACGCCTGCTATATTGGCTGTCCGATTCAGTAGCTACAATAAAGAGAATGTGGAAGTGTTGAGTAATTCAGTATCGTTGCAAGAAAGGCCAGAATGTGATCCTGATAACAATAAAACAGCTGAGCAGAATGCAAAACTTGAATTACAAACAGAAAAAAATCAAGAAACAGAAGGCAAACT
Organism: Acanthosoma haemorrhoidale; assembly: GCA_930367205.1. Lineage (NCBI taxonomy): Eukaryota > Metazoa > Arthropoda > Insecta > Hemiptera > Acanthosomatidae > Acanthosoma > Acanthosoma haemorrhoidale. The sequence continues at coordinate 36,073,932 of OV884011.1, forward strand.
GTACACTTGCAGTTACTGCATGAAATATTTCAAATGGAAAAAGAGCTTAATGGACCATTTGAAAATTCACATAGGAAACATCATGTACCAATGCAATATCTGCCTTTCATCATTTGCAGAGTACTCTGCTTTGGTGGATCATCGGAAAACCCATGTTGGGAGTGTGTTAGGTTGTCAAATCTGCGGGAAATCATACCAATATGGTTTGTCTCTCATCAAAAGTAACACTAACAAATTCATTCACAGGTGCAATGCTTGCAGAAGTCGTTTCATCAAACCTCTTGTCCCGGAGTCTCATCTGGACAGAAGGATGTTTCTGTTGAATCGGATATTCCCTAAACATAAGAAAAAACCTCCTCACCCCACAGAGAAACATCTCACATGCCTAACCTGCGACAAGAAGTTCTCAGTGTTATCAGACCTAACAAAGCACATCCGGGTACATACAGGCGAGCGTCCGTACATTTGTGCACTATGCCAGAAAGGGTTTAAGCAGTCCTCAGCACTCACATCACATTTCAGGACCCACACTGGGGAGAGGCCCTATGTCTGTCCCGTATGCTTCAAAGCATTCACACAATCATCAGCACTCAACACGCATATGAAAATTCATACTCACAGTTCTCTATAAAAAAAACAAGTTCTGGTCTAGATATTAATTTCTAATGTTGATGGTTTTTCAATTATATCGTTTTAATTATTAGTAAAAGAAGTTAAGTACAAAGAAGAATCATTGGATCTACATTATTTTTTTGTACATACATTGTTATAATTCCTTAGAGTAAGTTCAATACGTGTATTCATTTATTTACATAAAATAAAAATTAAACTGTGGTTTCTAATATGGAATTGTTCTATTGTTTATTGAATTGCTGTTTGAAACCGCTGGTGTAATCTATGAATACAATAACAAATTATGTCTAATGTTTTTCTTTCCAAACAAACTGAATGGATTATCTTACCTCCTTTTACCAATAATCCTAAAAATGAATAAAAAACAATGCACGACACTGGTGATACCACTTTCTTATAAACAAGATTAATACAAGTACACAATGAATATATAGAGTTTCTTGGGTAGAAAAGGCCTGCAACTATGAAATATTAAAAATAAAAAGGTAATAAGGGCTTTAAGTAGCTAGCATAGCTGGTGCTGGGATAATACCTCTCAGCCTTAATTTTGGTGTTGTTAATACTAATCAAAGGTTATACCTTCCCCCCTAGCCATTGCTGAAACAATTTGGGGGCTTTAGTTAACTGGAGCAGGGTTAATCTTATAATAGAGGTGCCTTATATTGCAGGATAGGTAAATCATGTTTTATAACTGATGACACCCACTTGGCGATTGTGGTCTTTTTAATTGATGACACTGGGACACCACACTATGGCCCCATGATGTATGCAGGGCCTTATTAGGCGATTGTAAATCCAAAGCAATATTGGTGGTTCTATGCCCTATGTCTTTCCTATGATTTTTCTTGTTTGCCACTAGGTGACTATGGTTTTTTTTTAGGGTTAGTCAAGATTTTTCTATCTACCCACAATAGTTCTACCAGCTCTCCCTCTTATACTGCCAGACTTCGTCCTTAAAAGCCTTCAATGTAGTTTTATCAAGAGCAAACCACAAACGTTTGCCTTATTGTTTTCGATCCAAGGATTGGAATTTAAGTAAGCAAGAAATCAAGGATTTGAATTTGAAATTAGCGGGCATAAAAGGGCAGTAAATGACGCGTGAACCATGATTATGAAGGGATGGACATTTTTTGTTGCCGTTCTGTCTAATATTAATATTTGTCGTATAAATAATATCAAGGATTACATTAAAATATTTTAATATTTGATTTGATAACTTTAAAAGAAAAGTTGAAAATATGAAACAACTGGCATTGGAAGAAAGACGGATGAAAAAATCAAGAAGGCGAGAACAGACAAGGACTTGAAAACCAATATGGTCTATTAGCGTTCTTCTTTTGATCTTATGAGACAAAATTGTTAAGTAAGATTGAAGTGTTGTTAAACTTTAATTTTTTTACAAGAGATGGTGATTAAACATAAAAGAAACAGTTTACGGAAAAAGAATTTTCTCTCAGAAAAAGGATTGAACTGATAATAACGGATTTTTTACTGATTACATGGCAAAGGATAAGAACAAACGAGGAATAAAGGAAAATTTGCCGAAGAACGAAGAAAAATTGATGAAACAATAGAAAGGGACAGAAAAAGTAGTAAATCTGGCCAGTAGCGAATAGTAATACGGTAAAATAATAAAAATTTATTTTGTAAACCATTGTAATTTAGTATCACAAATGTACTTATTGAGAGATTTAAAGAAAAGTTTTATAATTAAACAATTTCCTTTTTGCCAGAATTCTTTTTTATATTAACAGAGCCTTTAACCCTCAGGTAAAATTAAATAAAGGTAATAATAATTAAAATAAAAAATATTAAAAAGTTGTTTGTACGAAAAATAATAGCAAGAAAGATAAAACTAATTAATAAAAATAATCAGGACATCAATAACTGTAGTCTTTAAAAATAATACAAATACAAAAATATTTAAAAGGACATCAAAATATTGAAGAATTGCACTTAAAGATATTAGAATAATTACAAGAATTTTGTTATGTTATAAGAAGAAGTTTGTTTAGCAATTCTTTAGCAGCCAATTGCATAGCATCTTTTTTACGTGTGGCTTTAGCAACGCTCACAACATCACCTATACTTATGGTTACTTCGAAGGATGGTGGAATGTCATCAGTCTGATGCACTTCGTACTTTGGGGACTGTTTGCGGGAGTCCTGACAGAACATTAGCAAATTACCAATATAGTTGACCTTCAAATCTGGTGTATCAGTTGTATCCATTGAGTCAGTTTTATCAGTTTGGAGTGCTTGCAGCATCTTCTCTGCTGCTGCATACTTCGCTTCCTTTTTGCTATTGCCTTTAGCGCATGCAGACATGCTTTTTGCTGTAACTATACACCTAAATGTTGCGAACCCATCAGGATGGCAGTTCACAAATGAATAGTCAGGCAACGGGTATCCTTGCTGCTGTATTAATTCCTGCAGTCTGGCAATTGGATTTATACTTGCAACTCCTGTCAAACAAAAGAATTTGTATGAGCTGAATTGTTAGTATATTAAATATAAACGATATCATAAGACTTCAATTTGTCTTTGAGACTCATAAACTTTAAGAAATCCAAAGAAACCTATTATTACAGAGGTACAAATCCGAAGGTAGTCAGAAGGAATAAAAAAAATTCATCTTCGATACAGTTGAGCCCGTGGGGTGGTGTAAGTGTACTATCAGTATCCCTTGAGTTGACTTCTGCATCATTGAGCGATTGTAGAAACTTCACTGCTGCTGCACACTTGGCCTCTTTTTTGCTTTTGCCTTCACCATAAGTGGACTGGTTGTCCAGTGTTAGTTCACATCTAAATCTGGGAATATCCCCATCAGACCAGGAGTTTGTAAATGTATAGACAGGCATCTGGCGTTTTTTCTGCTGCATTAATTCATGCAGTTTTGCGATTGGATTTGTACATGGATCTACATCTACTGTAAAACAAAAGTAAATTAAATCTAATCGATATCATAAGACTGTGCGAATGTTATCAACCAAATTATAAAAACAATACTTTTTAATTTTAAGCTATGAATAAATCCTCCTTAATATTTTAATCATTTTTCTATTTTCTTCTTGCAATACTGAAATTATAATAGTTATACTGAGAGTATAATAGTTCAGCATAAGAAAATTACACAATAACTATTCAACAAAGTTATTCTATTGTCCTACTCATAGGAAAAATAAGTATGTCGTGGAAAGTTGTATAGACATAAGAAGGAATATTAACCCTTTCTCCCTAGACAGTGATTGTTATTGGTTATTTTTTTACATTATTATTACTCCACTTAATCATAAAATAAAAAACACACCAAGAAGAAAACTGTATCAATGATTTTCCACTTCTATTTATTTATTTTTAAATATAATATAATGATATTTTTATATTCAAATTAAGTATTATTTTAAAATGAATATCTGCTTAGATGGAATATGTATTTAGACCTTGGATACTAAATCAGGTGAACCCTTGGACACCAAGTGGAGGAGGGAGGAGAGGTTGCCCATAAATAGCAGTGTTTAGTAGAATAGGTCTTTTTCATTCAAGCAGGCACTGAGTTAATCTGGCCATAAGACTGGGAGTTGGGAGAGAGACAATGTGGTTGGAGACCAGAGAAAAGAAATCACCACCAACTTTCCAACATTGAAGAATGTTCATGTTATTGTTGTTTATATTTGGTAACTGTAATTTTTAACTACAGAATAACTCGCTAAGAGACTGGATAAGGATATCTCGGTTATAAGTAACATAAATTACCAGGAGTTTTCAGTTTTTTTAGACAAAAGAAGTTAAAGTTAGACAGGGAATTCCCTGGAAAGGGAAATGCCAAGCCCAATGATGGGTGCCTACATTTTAACTCCCCTCTCCCCCTCAGTCTTTCTTTTTAGGCTGAGTAACTTCTGTCATCGTTCTAGCATGCTTCAGTACAAAAACTGTTAAAGAGAAAGGTTTACTGCATTGAAGAAAAAGTCGTGGTAATTAGAGAAATTGAAAGTGGTTTGAATAACGTTCAAGTGTCTCGAAAATTCAATATGCCTCCATCAAGTGTGATGAACATTATTGGGAGGAAAAAAAAAAATCTTGAGCCCTTTGAAAACAATCAATTCGACATAAAAAAATTAAAGTAAGATCTCATTTTCATAACTTCACTTCTTATTTCCGAGGGATGCTAATGTTTCCTCATGAACCTGTTTATAGGAAATGTGACAAAGAGGCAATGGAATTACTAATCATGAAAAAATTCTTCTTCTTGCAGTTTGCAATTGCATGGCTCACCCCAAGATCAATTCGACAAATATCCGACTCGTACATCTACCTCCGAAAACATCATGATTGCTGCCGATGGACCAGTCCCACTTTTGGAAAAAAATTATGCAGAAAATTGTTCAGTCTGTAGACGAAGGAGGAGTAAAAAAAAAAAATCAATGTTCTGAAAGCCCTTTGTCGGCTCGTCACTAGGGGGGTGCTGTCAGTTTACAGTTAGTTTTAACATGGAGTGAAAAAATAAGCATTTTCGACACATTTTACTTTTATTATTTTCATAAAGGCAAGGAAGCAGCTGAGGCAATATGTGAGAGTTTATGGTGTCGATTGTTAAACAGAACGCACGTGTCAGAATTGGTTTTAAAAATTTTGTTCCGGAGATTTTTCACTGAAAGATGACCAACGTTTTGGTAACCTTCTGAAGTTGACGATGACAAAATGAAAGCCATAATTGAATCGAATCGTCATATAACTGTGCGAGAGATTGCAAAACAATTAAATGTATCACACAGAACAATTGAAAATCCTATAAGACGTCTTTGACTTGTTAAGAAGCTCGATATTTGGGTTCCGCTAAGACAAAGCGAGGCGAATCTTTAGTAACACGTAACAAACTATTGGAACTGTTTGGAAAGTGATGTCGCATCATGTATACAGCCCCGACCTTGCACTATCGGATTATCATTTATTTCGAAGTTTACAAAACTTCTTAAATGGTAAAAATTTCAGTAATAACGATACCTCAAATCACAAGTTTTATTTCACACTAAAAAACCGAAATTACTTTATGATCAATATTTGTTATGAGGGGCATCAGAGTGAAGGAGTGCTGTAACCTACTGTCATGTCATTTTGGCATTGATAATTTATAAAAAAATCCATCGTTAAGCTCGGCCTTTTTAACTTTTGGGTTTGTAGTATTCATGTTTGAGATATATGGGTAATTGTGTTATAAAATTTGCTATATAGCCTTATATATGTTCATGTAATGTCAAAACATTCAGATTGCTATGAAGTGTGCTATTGTTAGCAATAAGATACTTTTGGGTACATTTGTTACCCTTCTAAGTTTGATTTTGGTACAAAGGTGAGGGTAAATTCATATCAGTTTCATCAGCACATTGGTGTTTATTTTAATTAAGGGGTAATTTGGACGCTGTAAAATGAAATGAGTACAGTAGTTGTAAAATGTTGTGTCATTATCTCTAGTCAAATGTTAGTCATAAATAATTGAAGGGTTTGCTGCAAAAAGGAGGTAGCTCCAATTTTTCCATTTGTTGGGAAACCAAACAAAACGTTTAAAAAAATTCAAATTTTAAGTTATGTAAAAATATTGTTGTTGCTTACTTTCAATTATGGTGTTTACATATTACGATTGGAGCTGTATCCTTTTTGTGCCAAATAAAAGAGGTTTTTTTTTGACACAAGAAAGTGTTTCTAACTCCCAACAGCTATGGGATGGAGCTACCTCCTTTTTGCAGCAAACCCTTCAATTGTCAATTTTTGTGTTGGATTGATCAGTTACAAAGTTTTGTTTTGTTCTGATTGATTTCTATTTTCATAATGCATGTTGCAACATTATATAAATAGAAAATATTGAAAGGTGTGAGTAGCTGAAGATATTTGTGAATGTAGTATACAGTTATTTTAATTGACCAATATATGTAATTAAGATTTAATACCAAAAATAAATACATTCTTTAAACAGGGGATCAGATGAAACCCTATTGTCATTCAGTTTCATTATACAAAGCAATATTTATATATAATGGCTAGATATTGGGCTAGAGATATTTGCTCTTTGGCTAGTAATTATAATAACAATATAGGGTGTCGGGTCGTCACTAGGGGGGTGCCTGATCACCTTAGCCCTGGTGACAAGTGCGGAATGTTCGAGTTTATAACCTGGACAATCGTTTCATGACGGCGTTACTATCTGACTCCATTTTTGATAGGTATGTGCCCTGACAATGCACTATGTTCAAGAGAAGAGGTACAGAGGTTTTTCATAAAGAATTAGTCAAGTTTTCAGAAGTCGAGCGGAAACCAAGCGTCACCGAGTAAAGGTCACGAGAGACTCATTAACAGGGCCAGGAGCCTGCCTTAAGTATCCTCTCAACCGGGGGGCTGCAAGGGTGCTAGGCCTGGGGTTGGGGGTTGCCCACACATGTGGTGATGTACCCTCGGCCGACGCTTAATTACCCGACCCCTTGCCCCCTGGAGGTAGAGAGGCCCCAAAAGGGTTGTTATTTATGTTTATGACTGACAGCTGTTGAACCTTCTCGTGTTACTTGCTTGGTCCCCGTCTTTTATTGCTTAACACATTTACAATGATTTACATTTGTCTATAATACATTTAGTTCATGTTATTTACTTTTGCTTATAGAGTATAGGGTGATTTATCTTATGTAGTTAGCGGTCGCTACACCCTTCCATGATGCATGTATGCGTGTACCTGAAGACATAGTAAACAATTCATTCAGTCATGCAGGGCTTAGGTCGAATACCAACATAGGTTTAGAAGACAGCTGTAAAGACGGGAAAGAAGAAGGCCCGAGAGATTACATTCTTCTGGTGGATTCTGACATTGCAACAAGCAAATTTCTGAGCGATAGTCACATCGTCCAGAATCTCCTGTAAACAAACAACAACGATGCCAATGGGGATGAAGTTGAGGAAGAGGAAGCAATACTAAAACCAGTTTGCCGCAGGGATGCCGCCCATCACCTTCGAAACTCTGAGGAATTATTATTTGACCAGCAATCTTCCAGAAGAATTTTTCCAAAAGATTCATGAACTAGAATGAATGTGTTCTAATAGATATACATTTCCCATCAAATGCGAGAGAAGAAAAAATTGCAATAAAAACTACCTGCTTTTTAAAATAAATAAATTTATATGTATGTATGTATTTGAAATGTTGAATAAAATAAATACAGCTGTTTACCAGTAGTTGTTTAGATTTTATGATGTTCAATGTGTACTCTGTAACATCAGAGGGGGTTCTACTCGGTTATAAGAAAGCAGTTTTATGCTCTTTTTGGTCTACATTTTTGGAATCATATTCATGTTTGTTAAATTCTTTTTTGTAAGTTTTGAGAAGTATTGGTACATACATTTTTGGGTAGTGGAGACACCTAATTTAAAACATCTAATTAAAAGGAGTACTCTCCAAGTATGTCTTCCATAGGTCCAGTAGTGGACTGGTCGGTGTTTAACCTGATTTCTTTGATCTTTCTTTTCTTATCTGTGCCACAAACCTTCAGTACTCTTACTCTATTCCCATCAATATTTGTTGTTCATTAACTCTCCTAATCTTTAAATATAGACTTTACCAGTTTCTTATCCCCCTCCAATCTAACAATTCATTATTCATGCTTATTAGCCTGTTTATTTAATTTTCATGCACCTCATCAAACATCCTAGCTCTTTCCCCTCTCATCACAATTTTCATGTTTTATTTTTTTCATCTCTATTCATTTTAGTTTTTGTTTCAATTTTTTACTGTTGATTCTTAGAAATATCACATGTACAAAGCCATAGCAAATCATATTATTATTCATAAGCTTATCAAATATGTGTAATGTTATATATTTTTTCTTTTTTTTTTTGATCAGCTAGACATTCCTATTTTGTTCCTTCTTGTTATTCTTAAGGGACAATGTCCCAGTATAAAGTTTTTTCAGTTCATTGTATGAGGATGACACATGTTGCTTGTTGAAAGCACTTTCTTATTAAAGAAAATCTTATGAAGAGAACTCTAGATTACAGTAATCTTAATACCAGATTGTATAAAAAAACTAAAACACCTTGAACCAACTTCTTCACCACCAATAAATACAAGTTCCCCTCTTCTCGTTCCAGAAAACACCCACCTACATTTCCATACTTTAATAATAAAAACCTTAGGCCTTTCTCAGTTAGAGAAGAGGAACTGGTTCACGACACAGCTAAGGTTACTGGAGGGCGCGGGTATAGCCAGGCCTCTGTCCTACCTATACAAGGCCGAAATTCAGAGCTTTTTTCATTCGTTCGGAACCTGGCACCTGAAGTGGACACTACTCTCTCTCTACACTGGTGATTGCTGCTCTACTTGAACCATCGCTTTCTTATTCAACTACCTCTGCAACTCTCTTTCCTAACCTCCCTATGTTTTAGTCAAGCAATGTCAGACTCCACACCTTCCTATTCTCTGATTCTCTGTCTTCATCTTTCTAAAACTGGCCTTGGAAAAGATCTCTTCCATGTGGACGAAATGGTCTCTGGGGCCCTACAAACCTGTACCTAGTAACGTCTCCCCCAGTGATCCAGTCTGCCTCTCTCCAGTTCACACTCGCCTTTGGGATCGGGACGGTTTTTGCTTACCCTTAGATACCGAGTGTGAATTTGTGGTCATCCCAAGACCACATCAACGACCTATAATACCTACTGCCCTGTACCTCTTCTCCTGAACATTATGCTCTCTTGGGACACACCTTTTAAGATCTTATGGAGTCAGATCAATACGAATAAAGCTGCCTACCAACTAGGCCACCAGCAAAGGTCACAGGTTTACCCATTTTATCTCTTTCTTGACATCTGCCGGTCAGAGGCCAAGTCGAAGAGACCCTAGCCCATGGCCCCCCTATCTCTAAACAGTTTTCTTTGAGATATAAGGAGATTTTAACAATCCCAAGAAGAGAAAAAACAGTTATTACAGAGGTACAAACTTAGCGGTTATCAAAAGAATTAAAAAAAAAAAAATTACTTTCAATATACTTAACTTCGATGTGTGATGTATCAGTAGTGTCCATTGAGATGAGTTCTGAATCTTGGAGTGATTGCAGTAACTTCTCCGCTGCAGCAAGCTTAGCCTCTTTCTTGGTTTTGGCATCAGCCTGTGAGGAATGACCGTCCACTTTCGCTATGCATGTAAATGTAGGAAAGAGCTCTTTGTCTAGGAAGGATAAGAATGTGTAGACAGGCAACTGACGTTTTTGCTTCTGCAATAGTTCCTGCAGTTTGTTGATTGAATTTATACTTGAATCTCCTGTCAAATAAAAGAATCTGAATGAACTAAACTGTTAGTACATTAAAAATAGTCTATAACAACAGATGTGTGACTGTGTCCACAAAATTTTAAAAACAGCAATTTTGGTATTTTAAAGATATGAATAAATCCTCCTTAATATTTTAATGGTTGTCTATTTTCTTTTTTCATTTCTGACATTTCGGCTGTCACCCATTCTCTAGGTTCAATATAAAAATCTACACACTAACATTACAGAAAGTTATTTAGTTACCTGTCACAATGTAATCCAATTTGTCAATTTAAATATATTAAAATCAGCAAATAATTAAATATTCTCATTTCTTTATCTGGGACAGTCTTAATAAGTTATTTGTAAGATACTGTCGTAATGATATTAACATTCTTATGTTCATTTTTATAGTTTACTATGGAGGTGCTGTTGTCCATCCTAATCTTAAGCAACAGTCATATAAGAAGAAAATAGAAAAAAAAACAATATTAACAAGGTTTATTTACATCTTAAAAATGCCAGATAACACAGATGTTATGGCCAGATGCCCTTCTAATAATAAAAGGCCCGAGGATTAGCTAATTTCACTATGGAAAGAGTATTAAAATGAATTTGCACAAACCCAGGGGGAATTATATATAACCAGCTCACCCAAAATATGGCTTTTGCCAACAATGTAGACGTCTTAGCTAGAACTCTATTGGTATTGTCAGACGTCCTCCAGGAAGTTCCTTGAATAAGAAGGCTTCTGATCAATGACCAGAAAACATGGAAGTAACTGTTTTAGCGAAGAGACAGAAATGAACTAAACTAATAGAAGCCCTGATTGCTGAGGAAAATGATTTACCCAATGCAATTAAGGGAGAATAGCAGCAGGAAAAACCAATGCTCTTCTCTCCCTTGCATAAAAACCTGTTTTAAAGCACAACTGAAAAAAGCAAAGATCTTGTATACGCATAACATCTTGTATACAAGATTATCGTTAAAACAATCAATGTTAATGTGGGTAGTTAGGCAATGAAATGAGCACAGCTATATTTCTGGGAAAGCTCATTTGGAAAAGAAGTCATTGGAATTCATAGCCCCATATATGAGCACAGATTTTGGAGGGTTAGGAGAAAAGAGCAGATGGCACTATACACTTGATCTGGTAACAAGAAAGGACAGTATATGTATTTTATTTTATTGAAATTTCCTTTTTGTTATTGAATGCCAATGTACATAATAAATAAATAGCAGTTTTAATAATTAAAACAAACTTTAAAATAAATATTTAAATATTGCAGTACTTTTGAAGAGAAGTGTATGTACAACTACCAATAGTAATTTCTTTTTAATACTTACTCTCTATCGGTTTAAGAATACTATTGCTGCTATCGTGCACTTCAGTTGCCTGCTCACAATCTTCATTGATAGTCTTACCCTCCATACTTTTAGAATTAAAGAGAGATGAGTTTTTCAGAATACCGATCTAGTTGACTCAATCGTTGTAAGCACTTTCACTACAACCTCTAAAAAAATCCGTCCTAATGAAATTAAACAGACAACAAACAATTTATTTATTTCTTAAATTTACAAAATGAAAATAACTTATTACATTCAAGAAGTCCAAAGAGCATGAAGTGATAAAATAGATGAGACTGGGAAGGTTGAGATGGGAGAGCCAGGAAGGAGAGATAATAAGATCCATAAAAAGTTATTGTTAGAAGCCGTATGTGGAAAACAGAGAGTGAGAAGAATCTTAAAAGTGAATATGTAACTCTGTTGCTTTTGTTTAATTTAATTTTATTAATGTGAGTTTTTCACTATCTCTGATATGTTACAATGTCATATTGCTGCTATTAGTTTTCTTATAGTTCCATATCACTTGAAAATTACAGCATGAGCTATTGAAAGTGCTTGTCCATAAATAAATTTGTGTTGTTACTCTGGGTATGACACTTTGGAATTTTTCTCTATATACTTAATATAATCTTAGCTAACAAAAATATATGACTGTGAATATTTTTTTCTCAACTTTTTTTAGTGGGCTTATCACTTTGATAACTGTATAGTTCAGTTGTTTAAATTAGAAGGCAATGCAAGAGGTAAATAACTAATTAAAATTTATAATAAAATGTTACTTACACATTTTTCTTTGAAATTATAATGGTTGGGTTAAAATGGTAGAATCTAGAATGGTATATAGCACCAATACATGCTTAGAAATTGTAAATAAATACAAATAATCAATTTGTCTAAGTATTTTTATATGTTTGTACAGCCATTAAACAAATAATTGCTTACCAAAAAGGCAACTTACCGCTTTATACTAGGTATATGACAGTACTGCTTGTTGTAGCAGTACGTACGTGCCGACTAACTGGGTTCCTATCAGTTGCTATCGGCTCCACAGCTGAACGTTACCAGTCCACGAAGTAGCAGCAGCTGTTAAGACCTCTGCCACTGTCCCTTCATTTCCCTCTAAATATGGCAATCATTTAATAGAGTTACTCATTAAGCGATTAATTTGCGTGGTTTCATCAATTAATCGTTCGAGTTTTTATTTCGATTAAAATATTTTTATTTTATAAAAATAATTGAAATATGCTGTATACAGAACTAATAAAGAAATGAAAAAAATAATGGTGGGTATGTAGCTGTTCCATTTGATTTATGGTTCTACCATACAGTTAAGTCCATGCACATCACCAGAAGAAGAGAAGTAAAATATCCCCAAACTTCAATGCCTCAGGATGACTAGAGTTTTTATTTAATCGGAAAATCCAGTAAAACTTTGGGAGGAGATGAAAAATGTCTATCCAACATTGTATCCGGTGGGAATCAAATACAGCCACACAAGTACCGTCCGAAAGGTTCTTCTCGAAAGCAGGTCACTTGGCTGACGAGAAAATATTTCGATTGACAACAGGAAGCTTGTCGGAAATGTTATTCTTATCTTCAATGAATTTACGACACGGAATATTACCCTATATGACACTCTTTTGTCTCTTTCTCATTTCCAAAACATTTGTTCTGTCACTTATTTCCTTTTTGTTTCCTCATGTTATTTATTTTAAATTAGGTACTTGAAAATTGTAACCGGAAATTTATTAATAAATTCTAAAATATATTACATATTTTTAATTTCAATTTATAAATCTATCTCCTATGTATTCTGTTTCAATAAAGATATATTTGTTAAATGATAATCAAGTGAATTTAACTGATTTAACCTTGGAAGTCATAGATTTTATTCATTACTCATTTTTAAAGGTAAGTATTATTAATCAATGATATGTACAAATTAATTAAATAGTAAATGTAATAATGTAAATCAAGAGCTAATCTTTAATTAAAAAAATGATTAGAATTATTATTAGGATCAATTTCTGATGATTAATCAAAACTTCAATGTTTGTCTTTCGATTAATTATTAATCGACTATGGACTAGAACTTGACATCTATGCGTCTCTCCCTTAGCTATCTTTCTGTATTAATTATTTTAAAACACCAATCCCGCCTAATTAGTACTAAGATTATTAATACGCACCGTAAGATAATTTTTCCATTAAAAGCATTTATTAAAATACGATAATACACGTGTAGGGATGCTCATATCTGAGCACATGAAAACAACAATATTTATATACGTAACTGTTTACTTTGAAAATCAAAAATTGACATAAATAAAATGTGACAAAATCTTATAATTAATTATTTAATTATAAGATTTTGTTAAATAATTAATTAAGGTGGTTCACCAGTAGTACACAAGAAGTTTTTAGAGTATACTACAATTTTTTAACATATGGTGCAGGTAGGTAAATTAATTTTATATATCAAAAGGCCTTTCTTTTATAAAAGTCTTATAATTTATTGGGAGTGTACATTTTTTTCGTGTGTTTTTCGGTTTCTTAACGTATTTTTTTGCCTTTGCCAGTTTCATTTTTCTTCCTGCTAACTTTTTCTTTCTCTTTCTTATTATATTCTTATTATTATATTATACTTCTTTAGTCGCGCCTTCTATTTTTTTCATTTATTCCTCATCCCTCTTTTTTTTAAGGTTGTATTCACAATATCGCTGATAGGATTCAGATACTGATCTGGTACAAGTAATGAGTTTTTAAATGGACTTGGTGAGGTATTAGTAAAATTCTTATTATCATACCAATATGATATAAACATTTAAACCAACCAATATTGTCAACCAATATGATATTATGCACTTCTATAATCTACATTGATAGTCTTACCCTCCATACTTTTAGAATTAAAGAGAGATGAGTTTTTCAGAATACCGATCTAGTTGATTCAATCGTTGTAAGCAATTTCACTACAACCTCTAAAAAAATCTGTCCTAATGAAATTAAACTGACAACAAACAATTTATTTATTTCTTAAATTTACAAAATGAAAATAACTATTACATGCAAGAAGTCCAAAGAGCATGAAGTGATAAAATACATTAGACTGGGAAGGTTGAGATGGGAGAGCCACGAAGGAGAGATCATACGACATATAAAAAGTTATTGTAGAAGCCGTACGTGGAAAACAGAGAGTGAGAAGAATCTTAAAAGTGAATATGTAACACTGTTTTTTTTAATTTTATTTTATTAATGTGAGTTTTTCACTATCTCTGATATGTTACAATGTCATATTGCTGCTATTAGTTATCTTGTGGTTCCATATCACTTGAAAATGACAGCATGGGCTATTGAAAGTGCTTGTCCATAAATAAATTTGTGTTGTTACTCTGGGTATGACACTTTGTAATTTTTCTCTATATACTTTTTTTTCTCTATGCCAAACAAACCAATACAAAGAGTGTAATGGAATGGTACGATTGATTTATTACCCCATTAGCCTTTTCCACATTATCAACTAATAATTCAACCTTCAGCTGTTCGATGTGAATATCGAGTGTTCCACTTTTATCTGTGGTAGGATTCAAATCACCTTGAGTTTTTGGCCTAATAAGGTACAAAGAGTAGTATTCATTGGAGCTAGTCCATTTGGATGAACAATGGAACGATTGCAGTTTTTCTGGTTGGATGGACCATGTTCCATGTCGGCGTTAATATCTGACTCCATTTTATTGATAGGGATGTGTCCCGACAATACACTGTGTTCAGGATGAGGTTCAGAGGTTCATAAAGAATAAGACCAGTTTTCAGAGTTCGGGCGAGAGATCGGCAGCGTAATAGTACAAGTCGTCAGAGGTCTGCTAGAGACTGTGAGGTGACTGCCCGGAGGTGTGGCAGAGAGAGAGTAGACTAGTGGAAGGCTGAGTGGACTCACTCCCAGGGCCCCGGGGCCCTGTCGTATCGCGACGAGTGATAGCGGCTATCTAGATGAAGAGACTAGGAAAGAGTGGAGAGTGAGCCTACCAGGGCCAAGCGGCCCTGGCGTAAAGCGACCAAGTAGTGCGGCTGAGGAGACTAGGAAAAAGAGTGGTTCTGCAGGGCAAAATATTAAAATATTAATACTGTTGTCCTAAAAGGGTGTGCTTTATGATGTTTCTGGCATGATTTTATGACCGCCAGAGGTCTACCATTGGTTTTATTAGGTGCAGATGGCTAGCCCTAGGTTTTATTGCACGACCTTTGACCCTCTGTTACTTGTTTCACGACTACCGACCTCTCTATGATTTAATTCGAGAAGTTTACAAAGATTTGCATTTATATTATAATACATTATGCACCAAAGTGTAGGGTAATTTACATATATAGTTAGCGCTTCGCTACATTCACTATCTCTGATATGTTACAATGTCATATTGCTGCTATTAGTTGTCTTGTGGTTCCATATCACTTGAAAATGACTGCATGGGCTATTGAAAGTGCTTGTCCATAAATAAATTTGTGTTGTTACTCTGGTTATGACACTTTGTAATTTTTCTCTATATACTTTTTTTTCTCTATGTCAAACAAACCAATACAAAGAGTGTAATGGAATGGTACGATTGATTTATTACCCCATTAGCCTCTTCCACATTTTCTAGCATTCTTTTATGGTTCGTAAAACATTCTTCTTGGCAAAACTTGCTAACCTGAATGGCCAAGTGAGAAGTGTCCCCACCCAAAATGAAAATTACTGGCAAAGTATCAAAGAAATAAACCATAGCTAGAAATAGTTGCCCATGTACTCAAAGAAGAGGGAACCGTCCATCCATACAGATTCTGATTTCTCCATGTACTAGCCATTCGGTAAACCAGAAGCGATGTGATAGGGAATAAGTTCATATTTCAAGATTACAAACAGACGAGCTAAATTTCCAGTAGCACTAACCTCTAATAATACGGTCAAACATTCTTTATCGTCAGAGTTGACTTTCTGGTGAACTGTCTAGTTACCTTTTGCGAGCAAGACTTTATTTCCTTTGGGAGACAGGAAAAATGCAGTTCCATCACCATTGAAAACGTGGCACGGGAAACGTAGATTCAAACCCATTATTATTAAAGTAAATTTTCACTTCATGATAACAAGCATGCAGCTTTTCTTTGGCGTCGGAAGCTCTACTAATTGCAAATAAATTTCATACAATTATTACTAGGCACGGATATTTCTTATCAGGCATATATTATTTAGAAAATGTATTCTCTATTGTCATTTTTGTAGTCTAAAATGACTCTAACCTCTCTAAACTCGATATTTGTATGTGATTTAATTAGCAAAAGCAAAAATTAAATTCACCTTTAAAATTAACATTGAGAAACAAAGATTTCTGGAGGTTATACTACGAAAATATGGCAATTATAGTGGGAATACTTCATAAATATAGTTTTGTTTCAATTATCAAACATGACTGTACCGACCGCTAACTACATAAGTTAAATCAACCTATACTCTATTGCATATATATTGTAAGCAAAAGTAAAATAACATGAACTAAATGTATTATAATCAAATGTAAATCATTGTAAAAGTGTTAAGCAATAAAAGGCGGAACCCAACTAAGTCATAAATGAGAAAGGGTCACCAGCTGGGAGTCATAAACATGAAAGGGTCACCAGCTGGCAGTCATAAACTTGAAAGGGTCCCCAGCTGGCAGTCATAAACATTAACAACCCTTCCAAGTCACACGAGAAAGAGTCACCAGCTAGCAGTCATAAACATTAACAACCCTCGCAGCCTCCCAGCCGGAAGTAGTATTAATATTATTTAAAATAGAATATGAAAAGGAAACTAACACTGCGGTATAATAAGATTGGCATCAAAAAGAAAAGAGGCTAATGAACATTTATTTTTTTTGAGTTTATATTATTTCGCGCCTAACAAATATAGCATGTATGACATGAATGAGTAATTTTATAAAATTCTATTATATTTGTTGTTCTATTTATAAATTAATAAAGGTTAATATAAACATGCCTAGGGATATATTGTCCAAAAAAATTAAATACTTGATAGTTATTAGTCATAGTTGTTTGCGGGCACCAGCTAGCAGTCACATTAACAACCCTCGCAGCCTCCCAGCCGGAAGTAGAGAGGGTACTTAAGGCAGGGCCCCTGGCCCTGTTAGTCAGTCAGTCTTCTCGTCAGCCTCTGAGTCTCTCGCGACCTTTACTCGTGACGCTTGCTTAGTTTCCGCTCGTACTCTGAAAACTTGACTAATTCTTTGTGAAACCTCTGTAGCTCTTCTCTTGAACATAGTGCATTGTCGGGGCGCATACCTATCATAAATGAAGTCAGATAGTAACGCCGTCATGGAACGATTGTCCATGTTATAAACTCGAACAATCCGCACTTGTCACCAGAGCTAGGGTGATCAGGCACCTCCCTAGTGACGACCCGACAATGACACTGCCTACAAAACAAAAAAGCCACGGGAGAAATGAAGTTTTTCCTGATATTCGTTTTCTTTCCATCACTATGTTCGGGATAGACCACCCTGTATTAAAAAATAAAAGCTGGTAATAGACTCTCCGTTGCCTTCGAACAGAACCTTTCAACTCTCTGCTGCAGAAAATAAACACAATTCATATGCTGACATTTCGGTAAATACTGGAGATTTTAATTTCATAATTATTATTAGTTAATGCTATTGACCATGAGAGAGTTACACCATTCTTTTAATTTCGTTTAAAAAATACCTGTAATACAATTTATCGATCATTGACACCTCAGTCCTAATAATAAGCTAGTAATTGACTAATGTGGGTACAAAAAAAAAAAAAAATTAAACGAATCGTGTAGTGAATAGCTGTTATACCATCTGTAGGTTTTATTGAGATAAAATAACAGAAAACACGGAAATGTAATAATAATTACAAAGATAATATAAAAAAATAAATAAATGTTAAAGTTTTCAGCCACTTGCTCTGCTACTGGTGGATTTCTTTTCAAAAAGATTTTTTAGCTGGCCGGCCATCTGTAAATTTGTTGTCTTGTTTGAGTTGAATCAAGAGATGTTCTCTGTCAAGTACTTGATTGAAACTCACATGAAAGCCAAGAGCAGCAGAATAATGTATCTACGAGCTACGAGAGCGTCTTCATCAGTCGTAGAAAGAGTTCCTTAGGCCTCATTTTTCTGCAGAGAGGTATTTTACCCTTTATCTTATAAAGGAGTGTGAACCTTGGAACAGCATGGTGTCTGGTTGCAGTCGCAACAGGGATAACTCACTGTACTTCCTCATAAGCAGCTTTCAGCTGCTCCATTGTGTAGCTCCACATCTTCCGCTTCTGGCATATTAGTCCTATGAAAATATAATTCAAATCACAATAAAAACCTGGCTACTTTATTATACACATGACATTAGAGTTGTTTACTAAAGGAAACAAGTTAATCTTATATTTGAATCCTTCAAGCCAATACCAGACACCCAAAGTCTGCTACCGGAAAAGTGGGGAAGAAAAGAGCCATATTTGACATCCCTTAAAATAACCTTAATTTTCGTTAAAACCCTTTTCAAAACACATCTAAGTAATAAATTTAATATATTTATAATGATTTATGCGAAAATGAGACTGATTTCCATTGGCTATGTAGTAAACAGTAATTAATTTACTAATAATTACTTCTTTTTTTTTTTTTTTTTTTTTTTATAGCTCTCAAACTTATAAAAAATAGGATGTGGGAAAAATAAAAGGAAAATGATTTTGGATTGATGGGTGCCTTTCACTAAGGGGAGACCTATTTGAAGGATGTATGAGAAGGATATGGGATGCCTAAAGGAGGCGGGTGGGTTCGGGAAGGTAGTGAGAGTCTACCTATGGAGCCTAGGGGTGCAAGGCATTGGTTTGTAGTCGGCTAGATCGAGTAAAGCAGAGGAAATGGTGGACATCACGGCACTAGGCCCGCCAACAACAAGCCTCTAAGGGGCACCCATCACTGAAATCAGACTAAATAAGAATACACTACATGCCTAGAGAAACTCGCCCAGCCACCAGTGGACTCTCACCACTGTACCTAAACAACCAACCTCCACCAAGGCTTCCCACACCCCTTAATCCTCTCACACCACCTTCAAGCAGGTACTCCTAGTATAAGGATCCGATTAACCTAAATATTCTATATTTTTCCCTCATCCTGAATTTCTAACTAGAGAGCTTAGAAAAAAAAAAAAATAGGCCTACAAGAAAAACATTTTTTTGGTGCCTAGGATTTTAGAAATGATTTCAGATATATTTGAGCCACCGAATCAAATTTTATCTACCTGCTCTACTTTTTTAGATCGGAGTTTTTTGTTTTTATTAACGTGCAGTTAAACACGAAATGAGCAGTTCCAACTCCGTTTTGTGCAGTTCTAAATCACATACAAGGATTGGTTTTTGTATATTTGCCCTATTGTGTTATATCTGCTGCCTAGTTAGCTCCAGGAAAAACCACCATATGGAGAGCACCCGGTAACTTAAGTGACCTTCAACGCTTCAATTAGAGTTGAGGTTAGTTTGTGAGTTCTCGCCGTGTAGAGTAGATTGAAGTTGGCCTCACGTGATATTTGGGTTTAGGTAAGAAGCCTTTGTGAAACAAAGTTATCCTAAACGTTGCTGTGTATTTGAATAGAAATAACGTGAGTTCAAGCAGAAGAAGCTGTTGCTACATATGCGGAGAATACACGATACAAGAACAAAAAAAGAAACAGAAAAACTGTTAGAGACTTTGTAAAGAGACCTTATCTTGGATATTTTAGTACTTTGTGTTGAGTTTAATGATCAAGATAAAACCTGGGCACCACATCTAGTCTGTAAAACGTGTACAGAACATTTGCAGTGGACTACCGGGGAAAGAAAAAGTCTGAAAATCGGCTTACCGATGGTTTGGAGATAACCCAAAAAACACTTCGGTGACTGCTATTTTTGTCTAGTAAATATTACTGGAATGAATCGAAACAACCCTACCAAGTGTACTTATCCTGATTTAGTCTCCCTAGGATTTAGGACCCCCAGTCCCTCACTCAAAGGAAGTTTCACTTTGAAATACTTTGAGTTCCCAACCTCGGTGAGAACGAGTGCTGTCCCTCATATCAACCTTATGATACTAATGAAGGTGGCAGTGATTATGAGGGGATGTCATTAATTCCTCAACGTTTCAACTAGGATGAGTTAAATGACCTCACTAGAGATCTCAACCTGTCAAAAGAAACTTCTGAATTACTGGCTTCCAGGTTGAAGGACAAAAACTTGCTGGAACAAGGGACCAAAATTGCCTTTAACCGTACTGTACTGTAGTATTTTAGGTTAGGTTCAGGGTAATTTAACGATATTGACATCCACTGCTAAGGAACACTTCTTTATTTAGTTTTAACAGAAACAAAATACAACACTATAAAAACTGAGAGATTTTTCTCAAGTCCTTCTATCTCCACACTCGGCACTTGACTATCTGCAACAAACACAATCTCACACACAAGCTTCAGTTAATACCTTAATCCGTTAAGGTTAAGTTAATTCGTCAGCACTGGACGGACGAAACCTCAGCGATCAATAAGGCCGTTACACAGTCCCCTCCAGCGGGTAAGTCCGTCTTGGTGAACGAAACAATTTCAGCTTCGAAGGATGCCACAAACCTGCGAGACGCCCATTCTGATTCTTTATCTTGCAAGAGCCCCCGGGAGTAACAGATATGACAGTGTAGGGACCCTCATACTTGGGGTACAGTTTGGCTGCAACCCTGTTCACTGCTGAAGAGAGCTGGAACGCTTTCCTGAGAACCAGGTCTCCTGGAGTGAAGCGTTCATTCCTGCGTCTGAAGTTGTATCGACGGGTCTGCTCCATACTCGCCTTTAGGGAGTTTTCCTCGGCTACATGGTGTATTTCCGGTAGTCGTGTCAAATTTTCGGCCCATGATGAGCGCTCCTCTTCCCGTACCTCCAATGTCTCGATCTTGGGAACATCATGCCAAGGCTTCAGCTCCCTTCCAAAATTCAAGAACGCTGGGCTGAACTTAGTTGAAATATGGAGAGATGTATTAAGGGCAAATTGAATTTCTCCTATTTGCTCGTCCCAGCGTTGGTGTTTCTTACCTAGGTATGTAACTATTAACTGTTTGATGTTCCTGTTTGCTCGTTCAGTGGGGTTTGCTTGTGAGTGATAAAGAGGGGTAGTTTTTCTCTTGATTCCATATTTCTCCGCAAGATCACTAACCACCCGGCTCACGAAATTCTTCGTATTGTCTGTAAGTAATCTGGCCGGAGCTCCGTACCTATTTAGTATACGTGACTTTAGTTTTAAGACGATATTTTGGGAAGTAGCTTTTCGTATTGGGCATAACTCCACCCATCTGCTAAATACATCCATGAAGACAAGTAGGTATACGTTGCCTTTAGAGCTTCGTGGGTAGGGACCCATGATATCCACCGATACTAATTCCCATGGTTGCTTGTTGTAACGAGGGTACATCAATCCACGAGGTGGTCCATTGTTGGGTTTTACCTTTTGGCATGTTTCACATTGCGTCACGTATTTGCTAATATCGTTATACATTCCTGGCCAATAATACAGCCGGTTAATCCTGGCCATCGTTTTCTCTATTCCTAAGTGTCCCGATTGTGGATGATCATGATTATCATGTAATATTTGTTGTCGAAGGTGTTGCGATACGACAACTTTCCACTCTTCACTGGGGTCTTCCAGGTCTTCTTTTAATGGGTTCTTCCGATGGTATAATAACTGTCCCTCTTTTATACTCCATTTAGGGTGATTTTCTGGGTTCTGGTGGACTCGATAGCGTTTCTCATCATACCATGCATCACCAGATGGCGGTATGTCCCCGAAAGACGTTTCGATAGATGTAATAGGAACTGGGATTGATAAAACGGAAAGTGCATTTATGCGTGATAACGCGTCTGCTACGGTGTTAAATTTCCCTTTGCGATATTCGATTTTAAGCTCGTATGGTTGTAATCTAAGAGCCCATCTGGCCAAACGTCCTGAGGGGTTTTTCAGATTCAACAGCCACTTGAGACTAGCGTGGTCGGTAATGACAGTAAATGGGTATCCTTCCAAATAGTGGCGATTCTTCTCTATCCCAAATAATACCGCAAGACATTCCTTTTCGGTAACGGAATAATTTCTTTCGGCGGCATTCAATGTACGAGAACAAAAGGCGATTACTCTTTCTTCGTCATCTTGTATTTGAGTTAATACAGCTCCAAGACCTGTTTCACTGGCGTCCGTTTGTAATTGAAAAGGTTGCTCAAAATCAGGTCTAGCTAGTATTGGGGCTTCAGTCAAAGCAGTCTTCAGAGTATTGAAAGATCTGTCTTGTTCTCCAGACCAAACCCAATTAGTTTTTCGTTTGAGCAATGATGTAAGCGGGGATACGACTGTGGAAAAATCCTTTATGAATCGCCGGTACCAGCCAGCCATTCCAAGGAACCTGTAGAAATATATTAGGATTACATAGATAAAACACAGACGCTAGGTTAACTCGTGTATTCCACCATAGTTGTTTTAGTTACAATGAGGCCATATGTTACATATGTATATAATGATCTTGATGTAAGTACAAAGTAGAGGCCAATGCCACATCAATATTATTTTTTACAGAACCGTCTAAGCTGCGCTACATTGTCTGGAGGTGGAATCGATGTAACAGCGTTAACCTTGTCAGGGTCAACACTCATGCCATTCCTATTTATTAGATATCCCAAATATCTAACTTCTGTGCATCCAAAGTCACATTTCTCCGGGTTGACACGCAAGCCTGAATCATGAAGTCTTCGGAACACTTCTTTGAACATATCCAGATGTAACTTCTGTCATATGGTTTTGTTATCTCTATTAAATGAACAAAGCCGGCTGACAATATTAATCTAACCTATATAACTTGTGATTCAAATGTACTTATTTAATGGTTAATAAATTATTACTTATATTCAATCAACCTATGTCTTTCAATCTGACATGGCGCAGTCGGTAGGACATGTGAATTTGAAACCGCCAGAACAATTTATTTTCGAAGGAAATATAGCAGAAGCATGGAAAAGGTGGTATAGAAAGTTTAATCATTACTTGTCGGCTATCGAAGCACAAGATAAAAAAGATGAAGTAAAAGTTGGTATACTGTTGAGCGTATTAGGAGAAGATGCACATGATAAATATGAAACCTTTAATTTAACGGCAGAAGAACAGAAGGAATACGCAATTGTAGTTAAAGCTTTTGAAGATTATTGCATACCTTAAAAAAACGAGACGGTAGCAAGATTTAATTTTTTTCAACGTAAACAGAGAAAGGGTGAGTCATTCGATGATTTCATTACAGATTTGAAAAAGTTAAGTGTTGATTGTGCATTTGAAACATTGAAGGATAGCCTTATAAAAGATCAAATTGTAAGTGGTATACAGGATGAACAAGTGAAAGATAGATTGTTGCGGGAAGATGATCTAACACTAGATAAATGTACTAATTTATGCAAAGTGGCGGAGTTAACAAAACAAAGAATAAAGACGTTGCGAGGTACAGAAGAAGAGGAAATAAATATAGTACAGCAAAGGAGCAGAACCAAAGCAGCGACGAGTAATCTGAGAGTGAGTACGCAGCCGTGGACGTCGAAACCAAGTACCAGCGATAGCAGCAAGACATCACTGCAACAAGAGCAGCAATATGGAAGCCAGCAGCGATTGAGGTGCAATAAATGCGGCAACGTCCATGGGTATAGAAATTGCCCAGCCTACGGTAAAATTTGTATTAAATGTAATAGGATAAATCATTTTGCAAAAATGTGTAGAATAACTCGAAATATAAATAATGTAAGTATGATTGAGGGAGAGGATGCTGAAATGTACACTTTAGGGAGAATTCTAAAAATAAATAATGTTCAAAAGGGTTGGGAATTATCTATAAATATATTGGAAAGCAAAACTTCACTTTCAGTCAAGCTCGATAGAGGGGTGGAATGCAATGTTTTAAAAAAAAGCGACTATGAAAATTTGAAAATTAAAGAGAAAATAAATAAAACTGATAACAAATTGGCAAATTACAGTGGTTCTGAAATACCGGTTATAGGAACTGTTATATTAGATTGTGTAATCAAGGGTAAAATAGAACCAATAAAATTTTATTTAGTAAACTGTAATAGCTTAAGCTCTGTTTTGGGATTATATACAATTAAAAAACTGAAATTAATTACCAGAGTTGAAAATATAAATATGAATACAAATAATAGTCTCACGAAATTGCTTAGCAGATATAAAGAACTATTCGAAGGTATAGGAAAAATCTCAAAAATATATGATTACAAATTAAAAGAAGGATATGAAGGAAAACTTGAACCATGTCGTAGAATACCTTTTAAATTATTAGATCTTTTCAAAGAAACATTATACAGAATGAAAGACAATAAAATTATTACAGAGGTTAACGAACCTACTGAATTTATGAACCCAATCGTAATCACCAGTAAACCTGATAAATCATTACGTATTTGTTTAGACCCACAGCATCTTAACACTTGTGTACTAAGAGAACATTGTCCTTCATTTGAGGAAATATCTAGTAAAATGGCGGGGGCAAAAATGTTTGCAGTGCTAGACGCATCAAATGGGTTTTGGCATTTAGAACTTACACATAGGAGTTCGTTAATGACGGCTTTTCAAACGCCATATGGTCCATTTAGATTTTTAAGAATGCCTTTCGGGGTTAGTATTGCACCAGAAGTGTTCCATAAAACTTATTCAGAGATTTTTGAAGGTATAAAAAACGTAGCTGTGTATACCGATGATATAATGATATGGGCAGAAAATGAAAAAGAATTATTAGAAATTTTAGAATTAGTAATGAAAAGAGCTTATGAGCATGGGATTAAATTTAATAAAAACAAATGTAAGTTTAAAGAAAAAAGAATTAAATTTTTAGGTCATTACTTCAGTAGCAAAGGGATAGAAATTGATGATGACAAAGTCAAAGCAATTAGTGAAATGGAAAGACCAAAAGATGTTAAAGCAGTAGAACGATTATTAGGATTGATAACCTACGAGGGTAAATTTGTAGAAAACTCAGCTCAGTTAACGGAACCATTGCGTAATCTAATTAAAAAAGGTACAATTTTCAACTGGACAAGTGAACATGAAAATTGTTTTAAAAAGATAAAAATATGTTTAAGCAAAACTCCCATTCTACAATTATACGATGTAAATAAGGAGTGCAGACTTAGTGTAGACGCTAGTAGTACCGGAGTAGGGGCAGTTCTGTTACAAAATGATTTGCCAGTAGCATATGCATCACAAGCATTCACTGAATGTCAAAAATCGTGGGCTCAAATAGAGAAAGAATTATATGCCATAGTGTTTGGATGTGAGCGTTTCAGACAGTATGTAATCGGTAAACCTTTTGGAGTAGAATCAGATCATAAACCGCTGATCCCTATTTTAAGACGAAAGATAACTGATATACCAATGAGACTACAAAAAATGCGAATGCGGTTACAACCATATGATATTAAAGTAACTTATACAAGTGGTAAAAATTTAATAATAGCAGATTTACTATCGAGAGCTCATTTAAAAGAAACTAAAGAGGATGGAGATTCCAGAATGTATATATTAGAACTTACGTTAGCAAGCGAGATGAGTAATCAAAAGAAACAAAAATATATAGAAGCAACAAAAAATGACATAGAATTGCAGACATTGAAAAATACAATAAAAAAAGGTTGGCCAAAAGAAATAAAAGATGTACCAAATTTAGTTAAATATTATCATACTTACCATGCCGACATTTATGAATATGATGACTTACTGTTTAAAAATAATTGTGTAATAGTACCAAACAAATTAAGAGAAGAAGTTTTGAGTAAGTTACATTATAATCATTTAGGCATTGAAAAAACAAAAGCGAGAGCGAGAGAAATAGTATTTTGGCCCAATATGAATAAAGATATAGAAAACAAAATAAACAACTGTAAAACATGCTTAACGTTCCAACGATCAAATCAGAAAGAAAGTCTAATACCAACATTAATACCAGATAAAACATGGGCAACAGTAGGAGCTGATATTTTTTACATTGATAGAAAACCAAACATGTTAGTTGTGGATTATTTTTCTAAATATGTAGATGTTTTACCATTGAAGGATGAAACTAGTGTAACAGTTATAAAAGCATTAAAGTCTTGTTTTGTACACTGGGGTATACCAGAAGAATTCAGATCAGATAATGGCCCACAATTTTCGAGTTTTCTATTTAAAACGTTTACAAGAGAATGGAAATTTAAGCATGTTACGTCGAGTCCAACATATCCACAAAGTAACGGAATGGTGGAGCGGCACATACAAACTGTGAAAAATGTAATTAGAAAAGCTCATTTTGATAAAAAAGATGTGTACTTAGCAATACTAGAATTAAACAACACACCAATATCTAATACAATACCTTCTCCAAATGTGATAATGCAAGGTAAAAATGTGAATGGTGTTCTATATGATATACCAAAGTTTAAAAGTGAAGAAAATTCATATATAAAAGGTGAATTGTTACAAAGACAAAGGAAACAAAAAATTTTTAATGATCAACGAGCCAAAGATTTGAAAAAATACGAAAAAGGAGAAAACGTTAGAGTTAGAAACAAACAAGGAATGTGGGATCGGGCTGTAATAATAGATAGAAACATAAACAATAGGGCTTATCAAATTAAGACAGAGGGAGGCTCCTTATTGACGCGTAATAGAATACACTTAAGAAATGATACTAGCCTACCATTCGAAATAGAAAGTAACGAATATAGACTTGATGAAAATATTAAACCACAAATTTCGGAAAATCCAAATAATAATGGTAAGGTTAATAATACGATCCAGCAGATCAGCAATTAATGAACCAAAGCCAGAGCGAAGATATCAATAATGACAATGACACATATGTAACTCGTAGTGGACGAATCAGTCGTCAGCCAGCATATCTAAAAGAAAACTATGTATTACAATAAAAAAACAAAACAAAAAAAAAAACGGAGATGTCATATGGTTTTGTTATCTCTATTAAATGAACAAAGCCGGCTGACAATATTAATCTAACCTATATAACTTGTGATTCAAATGTACTTATTTAATGGTTAATAAATTATTACTTATATTCAATCAACCTATGTCTTTCATTCTGACAACTTCGACGTTGGAGTACATACTAAGATATCATCCAGGAACACTACCACATACGGGTAAAGCTCGGGTCCAAATATTGAATCTGCTAATCTTTGAAATGTTGCGGGAGAATTGGTTAGCCCAAATGGCATTACTTTAAATCGAAATAAACCTCTACCTGGTACTGTAAAGGCAGTGATCTCTTTACTATTTTCGTCTGCAAGTGGCACTTGGAAAAATGCTTGCTTGAGGTCAAATTTTGATAGATATCTTGCTTGTCGAAGTCCGTCTAGTAGAGATGTCATGTGGGGCATTGGATACGAATCTTTACAAGTCACTTGATTTACTTTGCGAAAGTCGATACAAAAACGGTAGCCTGATCCTTTTCGTACCATGACCACTGGTGAAGACCATGGAGATTGACAGGGCTCTACCAAGTTCTCCCACAACATTCGGTCTAATTCGCTGTACATTGCCTCAAGTACTTTAGGTGAGTAGTTGTAGGATCGTTGCTTGATAGGTTGGGCATCTTCTACATCAATTTTGTTGTTGTCAAGGTTGTTAAAACTGGAGAACTTTCAATGGTAGCCAAAGCTTTCTTCACGACCCTTTCCAAAACACTACGTTCCGAAGGACAAAGCATGCCTATACCGCATAGGCCTGGAGTCTCACCGTCTTTCAATGCAATCTCACGGCAAAAGCGATATCGACGTTTAGGTTCATCGTGAAACCACCAGGTTTCTTCCTGGAAGTACGTGCACATATTACAATTCAATAGAAAGTCTAGCCCCAAAATAAAAGAAAACGGAAGCGGAACTAGTACATAGAATTTGGTGTGGAAAGTTCTCTCTTCTACGGTAATCGGCACAATATATCGCTGATTCACTACATGTTTACTTCCATCAGCGACATAGACCTCGGATTCCGGTACAGACTCTGCGACATACCCCAATTGGCTAAAGATTTTCACCCCTTCTGGCCCAACCAAGGATATTGTAGCGCCGGAGTCAAAAATAGCCAAGTATGTGCGTTCACCACATTGGCCACGTTTCCCTAATTTCACAGCCACATATAATTGCTTATAGATTTTATGTGACGATGGTACGGTATTAGGTTCGGTAGAAAGTGACATGGTAACTGGGTCAACTGAGATTATGGGAATGGGAATGACCCTTACTTCCGATCCCCTTGGTAGTTTTCCTGACATCGAGGACATGTATCGATAGATACCCCAGAGGTTCCGCAGCGATAACAAAACTGTTTTCGTGGTAGAGAGCATCGGGAATAAACGTGAGGTCCCCCACAATTCCAACACTTTAGTTTCCGGTCTGTTCGATCTAACTGCTTTGTAGTCTTACTATCGCATGAATCTTCACATTTTATTTGTGAGATACTAGATAATCGTTTGCAATTTGAACCGCTGCCGCGCCTAGTGGTGTTCGGAGATCTCGATTTATCTTTAGCTCTTGTGTTTTGTTCTCTGCCCTCATGAGCCATCATCTCGAAAACTCTGCACCGATCTGTGACAAAATCAATTAATTCTCGATATGACGGAATTTCTTTGGAGTTGTATCGCTCCTCAAATGCTCTCCTGGTGCCGGGATCTAAATTAGAGAGGGCCATGTGTAATTTAATAAAATCACCCATGTCCTCTATGCCAAGAGCCGATAGAGCAGAAAAGTTATTTTCATGCTCCGATAAAAATGTCTGCAAATTGGTAGACGATGAATTATTCAGTGGCACAAAGTCCATTACCTTCTTTATATAAAATCTGGCCAGACGTCTCCTATTTTGATATCGTGAAACAAGAGTGTCGTAAGCCAGAGTGTAATTCCTTTCATCTAGCGCAAATCCCGAAACAAGAGATAAAGCCTCCTCACGTAAACAACTACGTAAGTAATGGAATTTCCTTATGGTAGATAAGGAATTTTCTCTGTGAACCATAGAGTCAAAAAGAGAATAGAAAACACTACATTCTTCCAATTTACCCGTGAACAATGGAAGATCAATTTTCGGAAGTTCCTGAGGAACAAAGTGACACGCCTTATGAGCCAGAACTGGTTGTAGTTCAGGAGGGCTGCTCGCTTGCACCGCTTTATAATAATTACCTTTAGCTGTATCGATTAGTTCCATAAAGGAGATCTGTACTGAAGAAGTGTTTATCTTTTCCTTTGGTTGTTGAACCGTCACATTATAATCCCTAATCTTTGACTGTATTTCATCAAACAGTGCTTCGTATTTACTTAACCGTTCATAGAACGGCTTAAAGTCCATTACGGTATCGGCACTTAACTTTTTAGACCTCTCAAAAATCGACTGCACAGCAGCAAACATATCCTCCCTCTCTAATAATAACCTTTCTGGATCACTCATGACGATAATTAATTACGTTATTCCTCTTGTAATGGTAATCAGCAGAAACAAACATGAACAGTATTCTATTCTAAGTACTTATCATTCGTACTAAT
The DNA here is from genome assembly GCA_930367205.1 of Acanthosoma haemorrhoidale. NCBI lineage: Eukaryota > Metazoa > Arthropoda > Insecta > Hemiptera > Acanthosomatidae > Acanthosoma > Acanthosoma haemorrhoidale. The sequence continues at coordinate 36,103,819 of OV884011.1, forward strand.
TAATTATTATTTCTGTAGAAATATGATCTAAATAAAAGTAATTTTTAGCAATGAATTACGTACGTTATCAATCTTCAATTATGTCCGAGTTCGGGGCGCCATTTATGTACTGTAGTATTTTAGGTTAGGTTCAGGGTAATAAAATTTAACGATATTGACATCCACTGCTAAGGAACACTTCTTTATTTAGTTTTAACAGAAACAAAATACAACACTATAAAAACTGAGAGAGAGATTTTTCTGAAGTCCTTCTATCTCCACACTCGGCACTTGACTATCTACAACAAACACAATCTCACACACAAGCTTCAGTTAATACCTTAATCCGTTAAGGTTAAGTTAATTCGTCAGCACTGGACGGACGAAACCTCAGCGATCAATAAGGCCGTTACAGTACATGAGAAAAGGACGCATGTATTTTGTCACGAAATTAGAGGACTCCTGAAAAGAATGGGCCTTCCTGACTATTTTCCGGATGATCGGCGCCTATTTATTGACAGCTCAAAGCGAAGTTTGAAACGCATCCTTCTACACAATGGGAATAAATATGGTTCAATATCAATCGCTCACTCAACGAAAATGAAAGAAGAATGTAACACCATATTCTTGGAGAAGATAAAGTATCATGAACATCAATGGGCAATTTGAGTGGACTTAAATATGGTACACTTTCTCCTTGGAAAGCAAAGTGGCCAGCCCAAATAGCCTTGTTACTTGTGCCTTTGGGATGACAGAGACAAAGCCCACCACTGGGTTAGAAAAGAGTGGACTAAGATACTAAACATGGACGTTGAATAGTATATAAAATGGTTATCAGATCTCTATTAACTTATGCATCGTATTTCTGGAATATGACCTGTACTGGCAACTTCATTAAACAACAGAGGGTACATAATAAATATCTATAGAAAAATATCAATTTCACGTAGGCTACCATCTCCAGATGACACCACTTGCGTTCGCTTTAGTCATAAAACAGTAAAAGAAACCACTCAAAATTGTCTCCCTTCGGGCTTTGCAATAAAAAAAAGGATCATTAACCTCACCATTTGATATGATTATTTAAATACATTTAATAATAACTTTTTAATTATATTTCAGTTTTTAAATAAATAAATATATATATACAAATAAATATGTATATACACGAACACACACAAATTATATAGTAAAGATGTAGAGAGTGAAGAAATGTTACAGAGAGATACTTAGGGGACTCCGCGTGAGTTTATTTAATACTTAATAAACTATCAACAAAGTGCAAAAAACTAAAATAATCTATTCTATTAGTTTTGAATTCTCAACACATATTTTAGCGTTAACTTCTTTAATGTGTGTTTCCTTAACGCGTAGATCACAAGGTAGGCAGACAGGCAAAATACTATTCACAATACGGGAGCATGTTAAATTTTACGCGTACTTCCTCTAAATATATTTCAAACCAAAACCTATGCAACGTAAACCAGTGTGTTGTTGAATTAAACACTATTAAAATTTCAGATAGATTCTCAAAATTTAATGACTGCTAGAGTAGAGCATACAGACAGGCTTAGCGAGCATAATGGGAAAGACTACAAGTTTAGTTTCAAGGTCAATCTCTCCTTTCATACTAAAAAATTAATTCATCTTTCAGATGTTTTACATTACACTTCGTGAAACTTGAGAGTTGACCACCATTTCAATATTTCTTCAATGGAGGAAATTCGCCGAAATCGTGGATTTCAATGTCTATTCTCGATGGACATACAGTAGCGCTGTATGTCGGTACCTGTGATGGATTAATCCAGATCGTCGTCGGTGAGTAAATATTCCCCGTTCTAGATTCATTGCTTCACTTACTAAAATATTAATACAAAAATTTCAATTATTGGCTCCCGAAACGTTATTTTTTGAAATTCTTGTTGAGGGAAAGAATCGCATCTTTTTTTTTTTTTTCATACAATGTTGTATCTTAACCAAAAACTAATCGACCTATTGCGAGGTCTTGTAAAGACCTTTAAAATTTCATATCGATTGAATGAATTTGAATGCCCGAATGAATGTGAATCCTCTCTCTTCGGGCCCGGCAACTATCTCTTCATCGTTGGGAAAATAGGACGGATACGTAATATTTATACATCGACACTTAGCAATGATTAACATATAAAACATTTATATGCGGATTCGATTGCAAAAGTGTAACAGCGTGGTCTGTTAAGTGAACGAATGAATGTCTGTCTAAATCCGTAAATGAAAACGATTTTTGTGACCCACCTGTTTAAAGTACTACTGTATGTCCATCGAGAATAGACATTGAAATCCACGATTTCGGCGAATTTCCTCCATTGAAGAAATATCGAATTGGTGCTTAACTCTCAAGTTCGGTATTTCTACCGAATTCTGGTACCAGTTAGTAGTACAGTCACCAGATCAGGTCACGCAAGCCATTTTTTTGGTCACTTTTAGACTCTGTGCAGTGCATTTTTGGGTTAAATCGACCTTAAGAGGTTCAACAACGATCAAATTCAAGAAATAGCTCTGGTCAGGTCAAACAGTCTCGGAAGCTTCATTTAATTTAAAAGAATCACAATACGGGGTCTTGCAGGGGGGACTGTTACTAATGCAACCGTCTCCTTCCCACATAAAACCCATTCTTTGTCATCTTTAGATTCTGCGCAATGCATTTTAATTTTTTTTCCTTTATTGTAACCCGAAGGTGAGCCCCATCACCTAGTCCAATCTATTGTTTTTGTAATTTTAACTGTAAAACGAAAAATGTTTTTGTAATTCTACCCTCCTTCAAATGGATGTTATGCTATGCAGGAAAAGGAGCCATAAATCTGTAAATTTGTTTGTAAAAAAAATTTTAAATAAGGGGGTTTTGAAACAAAAAAAAAATTAATGTTTTTCTCTGTTTATATGTTAGAAGCTGCTTAGGGGAGATTTATTTTCCTTTGATTACTATATATTTGTAGGTAAATTTATAATTACTATATTAGTACTTTCAGTTTCTATTTAATTTGTACTTCATCTCGTATTATAGTAATCGATATGACTACGATGGTCATATAAACAAAGTAGGATTGTTCGGTTTCGCTGGGAGAATATTCATCATTCTTTCAGCGAATCGCGATTATTAACACCAGTAGCCGATGAACTGACAAGGAATAGTCCAAGTCGATGACTGCCCTCACTCACCGCTCGACGACTGTGAAAAACAATCGCCCATTAGATTGCTCCATCGCACGCACCTAGCTAGAACGGTGAGCAATTACTCAAGGAGCGCAATTGCGAAACCGCTACTATACCTTCCCTGTTTATACCGTTATTAAATAGGCGAGTGTGTAACAGGGACTAGGCGGCTCTTACGTCTGTGCAGGCTGAATTAAAATATCGATCCAGGAAACTGTGATTATAGCAGCACATATATATGTATACATTTCTGTTACATGAAACAACCCTTATAAGAACTAGAGCATGAGCGATTGGACACAAAAAAGCAATGATGGGCAAAACTAAAAATTAAAATTTAGATTGAAGAAAGTAGATTGAGGTTGAAACTAGAACATAGAAAAAAAAGTATTCTTAGAATTAAATTGGGCTAAGTATAAATGCTTCGTGACCAGCAGTTTCGATATTCACATGTTCGAAACGAAATTAACACGTTAGATTAAGATTGCAAAAAAATGAATATATGTTTAAACATAGATATTCATAATTTAAATTCTAGATAATATTAGAGGTAAATTTATTATAAATAGTCTCAGTTTATTATTTTTTAGAACTAATTCCTCAAAGTAAAAAATATTAGTAAAATTTTAGAGAGGTCATACATGTATGATAATAAGTAATGAACTAAAAAAACAACAACAACCTTAGCTTATGTTTTGTTAGAAAAAATTTAATTCATGAACTATTACTAAAACAATTTAAAAATAGTTTAATTTGTCTGATTATAAATTTAAGAATAAATAAATTATTAAAAAAATATATTGTGGTTTATTTTTTACTAAAAGAAAATTCAAGTTAGTTCTATCAGCTAAGGTTAGTTTTGCTCGTCGTTCTTGGCCCATTATCCCAAACTCTTGAGTTGGTGATAAATCAAGCGGTTGTAGCGTGATGGCGACCACGTTGCCAATCTCTATAACTGTTTGTTTTGTTAAGTTTTGTCTTAATAGATTTTCGGATCCGTTTGCACGATATTTCTCTTTATCTTTCCTATACATCAAAATATGGTATCAAAAATTTAAGCACCTCAAGCCCATAAATTTGAGGATTCTGGGAAAAAAATCATGCACTGGATATGCACTAAATGTAAAATCGATTCCAACATTACTACATAAACCCTTTTTTTGGGTGGGGCCTTCTTCTATCTTTCCTTAACCACGGGTGTCAAAATTCAAGTGTATTCCATAACACAATTAAGTTAAAACGAGTTTTTTGTAATTACAGTCCCCTAAAATCTCAACTTATTTTACATATTATTTCATTTGACACGTAGATAAATATGATAGACCACTGTTTCATTTTATTACTTAAATCAAGCTTTAAGAAGATGACAATATTTTTTCATGTCGTCATGAAACATCAGATGTGTCCTCCATAATAGATTTTATATGTCTGCGTCGTGTAGGGGACGCCAAAGCCGTATCACACCTTGACATGAACAAAAAGGGTTTCTGGTTCTGAAAAAAAAATAATAATAACCAACGATCACTAAAATAAAACAAAAAACTTTAAATCTAAAGTAGCTTCTCATATTTGGCTTTGAGAGAAAGCATAGAACTACGAGAGTAGCGTGTTTGATACTTAATAGATACCGGAACGACCTTTTTCTCGCATATCCCCCGCCATTATATCCCAACCAAACCTTATACAGCGAAGTCTGGGTTGTTGGTGGCTTTAAGCTTGGAAATTTCAGATAGATTTTACGTCCGCTGTCATAGAACATACAGTCAGACGATAGCCCCGAGCCTCAGTGGAAGTAGGACATCTTTCGGTTTCTGCAACGAAGTTTTAGAATTTGTGTCAATATAAAAGGTGTACCAGAATTAACGCAAGATTTGAATTAGCCACTATTTGTGCAGTAAAGTGTTGGCAACCCTAACAAAAAAACAATTTGACAGCTGACAGTTTAGGGTTAGTAAAAATGGAGCGTTACACGATAGAACAACGTGTCTTTATTTTTGAACATTATCTCAAAAATAATGAAAGTTTGGCGGCCGCAATCGAAAATTTTATTCAAAATATGGTCGGAATAGTGTTTTGACTTCATCAACTGTGAAGAGATTAATTGAAAAATTTAGGGAGACTGGATCAGTTGGAGACACTAAACACACTCGTCCAAATGTCAATATCGAAGCAGTGCGTGAGTGTTGAAAATCCAGGAACATCAATTCGGCGTCGTAAACACAATTCTTTGTGCCGAAATTAGATCATATTGATATGGCCAATATGTGGTTTCAACAAGATGGTGCCACATTCCATACAGCCCATGAAACAATTCAAATACTGCACGAGACATTTCCAGGTCGCGTACTCTCTCGTTTCGGTGATCGGAATTGGCCCCCTAGATCGTGTGACCTTTAGATTTCTTTTTATGGAGTTATTTGAAGTCAAAGGTGTATGTCGACAAGCTCACATCCACCCGTACACCAACGAAATTCATCCACATTTATGCCAAATGGTCATGGACAATTTCAACAAAAGAGTGCGTATATGCCAGCAAAGTCGTGGAGGCCATTTGCCCGATGTGTTAATCCATAAATAACCCTATCCTATTTAATTTATAAGTCAATAAAAAAATAACAACAAAAATACTAAAAACTTCAAAAGAAAAGATTATTAGACTATTAGCCAGAGCTACCAGTAAAAGGAAAGATCTCATTTCGCCAAGGGATTTAAAACGAAAAAATCATTACTCAACCACTACACACCATATGATTGCCCAGTATTTTATAGTTTTAATCAATAAATACAAAATATTATAGCACGCCTTCTATAATCAAGTTACCACGGTTTTTAAGAGCAAAAAAATTGTAAATCATATGATCATAAACGGATTTATGATTTTAGGCACCCTGTGGTTCCAGCAGGCCACTGAAGTATATCATTCATAAATGAATAATTCAGGTAACTATGTCCACTCTCTATGTAGTTTTTAGAAGCCTGAACCTTTTTTTTTAAATAGGAAATTGATCTTTATATTTAAAACTTATACAAAATAAAAATAATTGTAAATGATAATGCTGCAGTTTTATTTGAAGTAAATGTTACCTTTAAAGGCTATTTCATACTTTTGACATCATAGTACTCACATTCAACAGAGGAAGGGTGGTCAGGAACATGAATCCAGCTCATACTAGAAAGGGGTCACCTTAAATAATTAATCACTACATTAGAGCCCCAGATAAGCTCGTATTCTTCTCATCATTATATTAATGAAAAGTAGATTTATGTGGCAGTCTCATCAGATAATATTTTTAAATTTTGAAAACTCTTTAATGTTTAGAATAAAAAAGTCTATATAAAGCATAGGCAAAAATGCTAAAATGCCTATTAATGTTCTGTTTAAACTTATCAAATATTCACAATATCTAAAATATTTCATCTTTTATATTTATGATTTATTTCAGTATTAATTTCATCAAACTTTCTGGAGGTGACCAGGGAAGAAAAATTGGGCTGTGACAACCATGGTAAAGTACTTGAACAAGTTACTTAACATGATGTTTTATTTTAAACTCAAATTTAAGATAGCAGGTAAAACAAACAGTTGGTGAAAATATAAAATTAATAAAAGAAAACAAACTAAAAATTAATTTTATTAATAATTTTAAATTAAAATTGAAGTTACATTTTTTTTAATCAATTCTTAGTGAGGGACTTCTTAATATTTTGGGAATTGTGCTTTTTTTTCATGAAACAAGTGAACAAAATATGGCATCTCATATCCATACTTCTGGTTACAAACAATCAATAAAAAACTATTTTACAACATAATTGTTTTACCTTAAGCTAGGAATTAGCACAACACACTTTTTGTAGCATGCTCCAGCCTCGATGTAAAACAGGTATGTCTCAAGAAGTTCATTTCCAGTTTCAAGATTCGTGGAGGCATTTTCACTGTAACCATTTGAACCACAGTATAGAGGGCTACACACTCCGTAAAGCAGTGGAAAAGTCATAGTTTTGTTTTGAGGCAGGCATTGTTATTCTGCCTCCCTTTCTCTACTATCTATCTGCCTAGGTACTTAAAATTGTTGGCCTTCTTTAAATCTATGGAATGGGTGTATATGTCAATGTGGAAGACCATGTACTTTATCATAAATTTGTTGAGCACCCATGCTAAATACTTTTCTAATAGCTTCTTCAACAGGTGTCCCCAAAAGCTTAATAACCTATCATAATATTAAAACATCAATGAAATTGCCTGAAAATATTTAACCAATACATAAAACTTTTATAATAAATAATGGTTTTGATGGAATAAACTGGTGTGTTACAGGAGAGGATCCCCATCTTCTACCGGTGAAAGTTGAAATCAAAGAAGATCCGTTGGGTGAAGCTCTTACAAACTGTAAGGCTTCTTCAGTTAACAATTAAAACATAACAGATAAAATTAGCTTATTAACCCGTTTGATCAGTTTGGTCAATTGGAATAATTTCTGTAATCCCACTTTAAACAGAAACAAATATCATATTTTCTAACTATGAATTAGTAACATTTTCAATTGTATAAATAGAAATAGAGGTATTTTCAAGTTTGTTGTAATACGTGCTCTCATAATTGGATTATTTAATGAATTTTTTGGGGGAATAACATAAAGTAACATATTAGCTGCACTACTTTGTGAGTTCTAGATCATTACAAGTAAAATTACTATGCCATTGAACTTAAATGAGTAAAATATGATTTATAATGGTTTCTTATTCGACCCTTATAAACCATAACATTTATGTAAGCTCTAAAATTAAAATAAAAAAAATATGTCATTACAACTGAATAATGAATGTTTTTATTCTTTGTCAGGGGAAAACCCTGGACAGAACAAAGCATGTGCAACACCTGCTATATTGGCTGTCCGATTCAGAAGCTACAATAAAGAGTATGTGGAAGTGTTGAGTAATTCAGTATTGTTGCAAGAAAGACCAGAATGTGATCCTGATAACAATAAAACAGCTGAGCAGAATGCAAAACTTGAATTACAAACAGAAAAAAATCAAGAAACAGAAGGCAAACTGTACACTTGCAGTTACTGCATGAAATATTTCAAATGGAAAAAGAGCTTAATGGACCATTTGAAAATTCACATAGGAAACATCATGTACCAATGCAATATCTGCCTTTCATCATTTGCAGAGTACTCTGCTTTGGTGGAACATCGGAAAACCCATGTTGGGAGTGTGTTAGGTTGTCAAATCTGCGGGAAATCATACCAATATGGTTTGTCTCTCATCAAAAGTAACACTAACAAATTCATTCACAGGTGCAATGCTTGCAGAAGTCGTTTCATCAAACCTCTTGTCCTGGAGTCTCATCTGGACAGAAGGATGTTTCTGTTGAATCGGATATTGCCTAAACATAAGAAAAAACCTCCTCACCCCACAGAGAAACATCTCACATGCCTAACCTGCGACAAGAAGTTCTCAGTGTTATCAGACCTAACAAAGCACATCCGGGTACATACAGGCGAGCGTCCGTACATTTGCGCACTATGCCAGAAAGGGTTTAAGCAGTCCTCAGCACTCACATCACATTTCAGGACCCACACTGGGGAGAGGCCCTATGTCTGTCCCGTATGCTTCAAAGCATTCACACAATCATCAGCACTCAACACGCATATGAAAATTCATACTCACAGTTCTCTATAAAAAAAACAAGTTCTGGTCTAGATATTAATTTCTAATGTCGATGGTTTTTCAATTATATCGTTTTAATTATTAGTAAAAGAAGTTAAGTACAAAGAAGAATCATTGGATCTACATTATTTTTTTGTACATACATTGTTATAATTCCTTAGAGTAAGTTCAATACGTGCATTCATTTATTTACATAAAATAAAAATTAAACTGTGGTTTCTAATATGGAATTGTTCTATTGTTTATTGAATTGCGGTTTGAAACCGCTGGTGTAATCTATGAATACAATAACAAATTATGTCTAATGTTTTTCTTTCCAAACAAACTGAATGGATTATCTTACCTCCTTTTACCAATAATCCTAAAAATGAATAAAAAACAATGCACGACACTGGTGATACCACTTTCTTATAAACAAGATTAATACAAGTACACAATGAATATATAGAGTTTCTTGGGTAGAAAAGGCCTGCAACTATGAAATATTAAAAATAAAAAGGTAATAAGGGCTTTAAGTAGCTAGCATAGCTGGTGCTGGGATAATACCTCTCAGCCTTAATTTTGGTGTTGTTAATACTAATCAAAGGTTATACCTTCCCCCCTAGCCATTGCTGAAACAATTTGGGGGCTTTAGTTAACTGGAGCAGGGTTAATCTTATAATAGAGGTGCCTTATATTGCAGGATAGGTAAATCATGTTTTATAACTGATGACACCCACTTGGCGATTGTGGTCTTTTTAATTGATGACACTGGGACACCACACTATGGTCCCATGATCTATGCAGGGCCTTATTATGCGATTGTAAATCCAAAGCAATATTGGTGGTTCTATGCCCTATGTCTTTCCTATGATTTTTCTTGTTTGCCACTAGGTGACTATGGTTTTTTTTTAGGGTTAGTCAAGATTTTTCTATCTACCCACAATAGTTCTACCAGCTCTCCCTCTTATACTGCCAGACTTCGTCCTTAAAAGCCTTCAATGTAGTTTTATCAAGAGCAAACCACAAATGTTTGCCTTATTGTTTCCGATCCAAGGTTTTCTTTCAGCAGCATGGGCAATGGCCAAAAGAAGAAAGCTTTGAGGCAAGCCAAGAATAACCTGAGGGAAAAATACCTAAGAATAGTTCTATCCCAGAGAAGGATGGAGTGATCCAGAGGAAAATAGTAGTCACAGGGTAAAATGTTAAGGTCTATAAGGTGGGACACCATTTTACAGAACTTTTATCAGAATACTCTGTCAGCTATGTCTTCTTTGTCTTTATTCTGTTTATAAACATTCTTAGATTCTTTTCCCTCAAGTTTCTCTTTACTCACTGTTTACTTTGTTGGGACATCAGGTGGTCAATGACAACCTTTAAGGCATACTCCATATTGAAGTGCCCCAAATGTACACTGTGATCAGAGGAAGAAAACTTTGTGTGGTCTTAGAATGAACACAATTCACATCCGGAATCTAAGGGTTGATCAAAGCCAACCGGATCCCAAAGGCTAGTGTGAACCAAAAAGTAGAAGCGAATTGAGCTGCAGTGGGAATGCCACAGGAAAGTGTATGGTGCTACCACAGCCATTGTCAAAATGGAAGGGGGCCCTTTGAGGAGTGCTAGTCTAACAGGAACATCCACTAGGAAAGTTGTGGAGACTGTCAAAGCTAAAGTAAATAAAAATACAGCTGTCAGAAGCATAGAAGTGAGCTCCAGTGTTGCTATATATGACTGTTCAAGAGTGAGGTTAAGCCTACCTGTTTCAAGGGGTTTATATAGGCAGTGCAGAGGCCTGACCAATCAAAAGACCATCTTTGTGGCACCTACCTATAAGTGGGTGGTGTGTGAACTAATATTTCTGAAGGGAGGATGTAACAGGCGCTTGACAGTTTATTTCATTATATAAATTTTTCAAGAGTGTTCTATGGCACATTGTAAAAATAATAAATAGGGTGTTCAAAGGAGAGATTCTCTCAGTGCTGGTGGGACAGTGTTAGCCTCTGCCCATGAGTCAATGGAGGAGGTACTACCACATCTTTCTTTGATAGCCATTCCCTGTCAGTTTCTGGATCCATCTGTTATTGGGATCTAGTTTTGATACCATCTGCTCATCACAAAAACTGGAAATTACCAATTGTTATAATTACTAATTGGTAAAAAAATATATTATAATGAATTATTAGGAGTTTAGAATCCATTAAATCATTTGCTTCAGATGTTGTAAGAAATCAATTATCCAGAAAAAAATAAATCTACTGTATCGAGTATTGTGAAGTGTTGATTAGACATTATGCTGATCCAATGCCTTATATTATAATTGAAAGAAATGATAGGAAAAAAGGAGTATAGGCTTCTACCGAAAATTCGTCGTCCACTTCTCCATGGTGTGAATTGAAATAAACAATTTTGAACCCAGTTTCCTCGTTTTCAATGCAATGGAATGCCTTTATTATAAACACATTGAATATATTGTTACGATTTTTTATATTTAAATAAATTTTTTATTTTAAGTTTATATTTTTTTTTTTTTATATTAAAATTTTTTATTACATTCCAGGGTTCTGTTAATTTATTAGGACAATTCTGGTAACAGGAATAATTTTATTAAAACACATTTCATTAACAATTCAATACTCAACCCAATTCAACAACTAATTATTACCCATTTATGATATTATGCTATACTGATGATGACAATATTTCCTCTATAAGTTATACCAATAATGAAAAACCAAATTGAAATTTATATTTATCCATGAACATATTACCAATAATTATACAAAATCAAAATTACGCAGATCATCAATATTACACCGGTATTCATACCAAAATTAAAATTATACAGATTACAACATTATACTGGCCAGTTTCGCTGTGTATTTTTGGATGTGGCTTCCGCCCTCTTCATCGTCCCCGCTCTATGCTTAGCGTGTTTTCCTACGTGGGAGCCGGCTCATCATATCCGTAGGTTCCCGCGCCAGTGTTCCTGCTGTGCCTCCTGTGCTGGTTGCGGACTGAAAAGAGAGAGAGCGAGAGCGTCCCAAACTCCGCCTTTTATACGCCCTCCGCTGCCTTCTGGATATTCTTTAATGGCATTGGCCATTCAGTCTATTCGTATATTTTTTTTTTAAACACCAAAAAAACACCGTACTAAATATCACAACAATATATATATTTTTTTTTTATCTTAATAATTGTCAACCAAAGAAAAGAGATAGTGGCAGGGTTTGAACGAGGGATCTCCCACTTTCATTAGGTACTATTCTGGTGATTCGGCATCGAAGGTAACATTTTGGCTAATACTATGGACAGAAGATGGGCGAGTACATACTGCCAAATGTCATGACACAATGTTGTGAGTTAAAGGTTAAAGAAGAGGATGGCTAACCTATCAAACATTGTGGAGAGATCACAGGTACAAGCCAATGAATGATTGAACCACTAGTCGCCCAAAGATGGAAGAATTATAACCTATCCAGAAGAGAAGTATTTTGGGCGCGCTTGAGAACAGGCCACTATTATCTTACCCAAAAACATTTGCTGTCTTGGAGCCCTCCACCGATGTGCAGCATGTGGAAGGAATGTAGCTTACCATTGTCCACATCCTCACTGAAAGTCTTGGACACCGACACAGGAAACATCACAGAATTCTGACTGATATCAGTGAATAGTGAACAGGGACAGCACTCATTCAAAGATTTAACTATTTCAATTGTTAAAGTACTCCAAGATGATAAGTAACTTTTCTTTTCAGAATATGCATTGTTGTGATATTTGGATGTTGCCTTTGATTGGAATTCAAATAAACAAGAAATCAAGGATTTGAATTTGAAATTAGCGGGCATAAAAGGGCAGTAAATGACCCGTGAACCATGATTATGAAGGGATGGACATTTTTTGTTGCCGTTCTGTCTAATATTAATATTTGTCGTATAAATAATATCAAGGATTACATTAAAATATTTTAATATTGGAGTTGATAACTTTAAAATAAGATAAGTTGAAAATATGAAACAACTGGCATTGGAAGAAAGACGGATGAAAAAATCAAGAAGGCGAGAACAGACAAGGACTTGAAAACCAATATGGTGTATTAGCGTTCTTCTTTTGATCTTATGAGACAAAATTGTTAAGTAAGATTGAAGTGTCGTTAAACTTTAAATTTTTTTACAATAGATGGTGATTAAACATAAAAGAAACAGTTAATGGAAAAAGAATTTTCTCACAGAAAAAGGATTGAACTGATAATAACGGATTTTTTACTGATTACATGGCAAAGGATAAGAACAAACGAGGAATAAAGGAAAATTTGCCGAAGAACGAAGAAAAATTGATGAAACAATAGAAAGGGACAGGAAAAGTAGTAAATCTGGCCAGTAGCGAATAGTAATAAGGTAAAATAATAAAAATTTATTTTGTAAACCATTGTAATTTAGTATCACAGATGTACTTATTAAGAGATCTAAAGAAAAGTTTTATAATTAAACAATTTCCTTTTTGCCAGAATTCTTTTTTATATTAACAATACCTTTAACCCTCAGGTAAAATTAAATAAAGGTAAGAATAATTAAAATAGAAAATATTAAAAAGTTTTTGTATGAAAAATAATAGCAAGAAAGATAAAACTAATTAATAAAAATAATTACGACATCAATGACTGTAGTCTTTAAAAATAATATAAATAAAAAAATATTTAAAAGGACATCAGAATATTGAAGAATTGCACTTAAAGATATTAGAATAATTACAAGAATTTTGTTATGCTATAGGAAGAAGTTTGTTTAGCAATTCTTTAGCAGCCAATTGCATAGCATCTTTTTTACGTGTGGCTTTAGCAACGCTCACAACATCACCTATACTTATGGTTACTTCGAAGGATGCTGGAATGTCATCAGTCTGATGCACTTGGTACTTTGGGGACTGTTTGCGGGAGTCCTGACAGAACATTAGCAAACTACCAATATAGTTGACCTTCAAATCTGGTGTATCAGTTGTATCCATTGAGTCAGTTTTATGAGTTTGGAGTGATTGCAGCATCTTCTCTGCTGCTGCATACTTCGCTTCCTTTTTGCTTTTGCCTTTAGCGCATGCAGACATGCTTTTTGCTGTAACTATACACCTAAACGTTGAGAACCCATCAGGACGGCAGTTCACAAATGAATAGTCAGGCAACGGGTATCCTTGCTGCTGTATTAATTCCTGCAGTCTGGCAATTGGATTTATACTTGCAACTCCTGTCAAACAAAAGAATTTGTACGAGCTGAATTGTTAGTATATTAAATATAAACGATATCATAAGACTTCAATTTGTCTTTGAGACTCATAAACTTCTAAGAAATCCAAAGAAACCTATTATTACAGAGGTACAAATCTGAAGGTAGTCACAAGAAATAAAATAATTTCACCTTCGATACAGTTGAGCCTGTGGGGTGGTGTAAGTGTACTATTAGTATCCCTTGAGTTGACTTCTGCATCATTGAGCGATTGTAGAAACTTCACTGCTGCCGCACACTTGGCCTCTTTTTTGCTTTTGCCTTCACCATAAGTGGACTGGTTGTCCAGTGTTAGTTCACATCTAAATCTGGGAATATCCCCATCAGACCAGGAACTTGTAAATGTATAGACAGGCATCTCGCGTTTTTTCTGCTGCATTAATTCATGCAGTTTTCCGATTGGATTTGTATGTTGATCTACTGTAAAACAAAAGTAAATTAAATCTAATCGATATCGTAAGACTGTGCGAATGTTATCAACCAAATTATAAAAACAATACTTTTTAATTTTAAGCTATGAATAAATCCTCCTTAATATTTTAATCATTTTTCTATTTTCTTCTTGCAATACTGAGAGTATAATAGTTCAGCATAAAAAAATTACACAATAACTATTCAACAAAGTTATTCTATTGTCCTACTCATAGGAAAAATAAGTATGTCGTGGAAAGTTGTATAGGCATAAGAAGGAATATTAACCCTTTCTCCCTAGACAGTGATTGTTATTGGTTATTTTTTTACATTATTATTACTCCACTTAATCATAAAATAAAAAACACACCAAGAAGAAAACTGTATCAATGATTTTCCACTTCTATTTATTTATTTTTAAATATAATATAATGATATTTTTATATTCAAATTAAGTATTATTTTAAAATGAATATCTGCTTAAATGGATTATGTACTTAGACCTTGGATACTAAATCAGGTGAACCCTTGGACACCAAGTGGAGGAGGGAGGAGAGGTTGCCCATAAATAGCAGTGTTTAGTAGAATGGGTCTTTTTCATTCAAGCAGGCACTGAGCTAATTTGGCCATAAGACTGGGAGTTGGGAGAGAGACAATGTGGTTGGAGACCAGAGAAAAGAAGTCACCACCAACTTTCCAACATTGAAGAATGTTCATGTTATTGTTGTTTATATTTGGTAACTGTAATTTTTAACTACAGAATAACTCGCTAAGAAACTGGATAAGGATATCTCGGTTATAAGTAACATAAATTACCAGGAGTTTTCAGTTTTTTTAGACAAAAGAAGTTAAAGTTAAACAGGGAATTCCCTGGAAAGGGAAATGCCAAGCCCAATGATGGGTGCCTACATTTTAACTCCCCTCTCCCCCTCCCCCTCAGTCTTTCTTTTTAGGCTGAGTAACTTCTGTCATCGTTCTAGCATGCTTTAGTACAAAAACTGTTGAAGAGAAAGGTTTACCGCATTGAAGAAAAAGTCGTGGTAATTAGAGAAATTGAAAGTGGTTTGAATAACGTTCAAGTGTCTCGAAAATTCAATAAGCCTCCATCAAGTGTGATGAACATTATTGCAAAGAAAAAATAAAATCTTGAGCCCTTTGAAAACAATCAATTGGACATAAAAAAATTAAGGTAAGATCTCATTTTCATAACTTCACTTCTTATTTCCAAGGGATACTAATGTTTGCTCATGAACCTGTTTATAGGAAATGTGACAAAGAGGCAATGAAATTACTTATCATGAAAAAATTCTTCTTCTTGCAGTTTGCAATTGCATGGCTCACCCCAAGATCAATTCGACAAATATCCGACTCGTACATCTACCTCTGAAAACATCATGATTGCTGCCGATGGACCAGGGAGTGATCTGGACATTCAAGTCCCACTTTTAGAAAAAAATTGTTCAGTCTGTAGATGAAGAAGAAGGAGCAAAAAAAAAATCAATGTTCTGAAAGCCCTTTGTCGGGTTGTCACTAGGGGGGTGCCTGATCACCTTAGCGCTGGTGACAAGTGCGGATTGTTCGAGTTTATAACCTGGACAATCGTTTCATGACGGCGTTACTATCTGACTCCATTTTTGATAAGTATGTGCCCCGACAATGCACTATGTTCAAGAGAAGAGGTACAGAGGTTTTTCATAAAGAATTAGTCAAGTTTTCAGAAGTCGAGCGGAAACCAAGCGTCACCGAGTAATGGTCGCGAGAGACTCATTAACAGGGCCAGGAGCCTGCCTTAAGTATCCTCTCTACTGGGGGGCTGCAAGGGTGCTAGGCCTGCGGTTGGGGGTTGCCCACACATGTGGTGGTGGAGTGGTGTGGTAGAGAGGCCCCAAAAGGGTTGTTATGTTTATGACTGACAGCTGTTGAACCTTCTCGTGTTACTTGCTTGGTCCCCGTCTTTTATTGCTTAACACATTTACAATGATTTATATTTGTTTATTTACATTTGTCTATAGTACATTTAGTTCATGTTATTTACTTTTGCTTACAATATATATATGCCATAGGGTGATTTATCTTATATAGTTAGCGGTCGCTACACCCTTCTATGATACATGGATGCATGTACCTGAAGACATAGTAAACAATTCATTCAGTCGTGCAGGGCTTAGGTACAATACCGACCTAGGTTTAGAAGACAACTGTAAAGACGGGGAAGAAGAAGGCCCAAGGGATTACATTCTTCTGGCGGATTCTGACATCGTAACAAGCAAAATTCCGAGCGATAGTCATATCGTCCAGAATCTCCTGTAAACAAACAACAATGATGCCGATGGGGATGAAGTTGAAGAAGAGGAAGCAATACTAAAACCAGTTCGCCGCAGGGATGCTGCCCATCACCTTCGAAACTCTGAGGAATTATTATTTGACCAACAATCTTCCAGAAGAATTTTTCCAAAAGATTCATGAACTAGAATGTATGTGTTCTAATAGATATACATTTCCCATCAAATGCGAGAGAAGAAAAAATTGCAATAAAAACTACCTGCTTTTTAAAATAAATAAATTTATATGTATGTATGTATTTGAAATGTTGAATAAAATAAATACAGCTGTTTACCAGTAGTTGTTTAGATTTTATGATGTTCAATGTGTACTCTGTAACATCAGAGGGGGTTCTACTCGGTTATAACAAAGCAGTTTTAGGCTCTTTTTGGTCTACATTTTTGGAATCATATTCATGTTGGTAAATTCTTTTTTGTAAGTTTTGAGAAGTATTGGTACATACATTTTTGGGTAGTGGAGACACCTAATTTAAAACATCTAATTAAAAGGAGTACTTTCCAAGTATGTCTTCCATAGGTCCAGTAGTGGACTGGTCGGTGTTTAACCTGATTTCTTTGATCTTTCTTTTCTTATCTGTGCCACTAACCTGCAGTACTCTACTCTATTCCATCGATATTTGTTATTCATCAACTCTCCCAATCTTATATTATGTTATAATAGACTTTACCAGTTTCTTATCCCCCTCCAATCTAACAATTCATTATTCATGCTTATTAGCCTGTTTATTTAATTTTCAAGCACCCCATCAAACATCTTAGCTCTTTCCCCTCTCATTACAATTTCCAAGTTTTATTTTTTTCATCTCTACTCATTTTAGCTTTTGTTTCAATTTTTGACTGTTAATTCTTAGAAATATCACTTGTACAAAGCCATAGCAAATCATATTATACATATTATTATTCATAAGCTTATCAAATCTGTGTAATGTTATATATTTTTTCTTTTTTTTGGTCAGCTAGACATTCCTATTCTGTTCCTTCTTGTTATTCTTAAGGGACAATGTCCCAGTATAAAGTTTTTTCAGTTCATTGTAGTGCATGAGGATGACACATGTTGCTTGTTGAAAGCACTTACCCATTAAAGAAAATCTTATGAAGAGAACTCTAGATTACAGTAATCTTAATACCAGATTGTATAAAAAAACTTAAACACCTTGAACCAACTTCTTCACCACTAATAAATACAAGTTCCCCTCTTCTCGTACCAGAAAACACCCACCTACGTTTCCATATTTTAATAATAAAAACCTTAGGCCTCTCTCAGTTAGAGAAGAGGAACTGGTTCACGACACAGCTAAGGTTACTGGAGGGCGCGGGTGTAGCCAGGCCTCTATCCTATACAAGGCCGAAATTCAGAGCTTTTTTCATTCGTTCGGAACCCGGCACCTGTAGTGGACACTACTCTCTCTCTGCACTGGTGATTGCTGCTCGACTTGAACCATCGCTTTCTTATTCAACTACCTCTGCACCTCTCTTTCCTAACCTCCCTATGTTTTAGTCAAGCATTGTCAGACTCCACACCTTCCTAGAAGGA
Source organism: Acanthosoma haemorrhoidale (assembly GCA_930367205.1). NCBI lineage: Eukaryota > Metazoa > Arthropoda > Insecta > Hemiptera > Acanthosomatidae > Acanthosoma > Acanthosoma haemorrhoidale. Next base: position 36,122,202 of record OV884011.1, read on the forward strand.
TTCTCTGTCTTCGTCTTTCTAAAACTGGCCTTGGAAAGGATCCCTTCCATGTGGACGATATGGTCTCTGGGGCCCTACAGACCTGTACCTAGTACCGTCTCCCCCAGCGATCCAGTCTGCCTCTCTCCAGTTCACACTCGCCTTTGGGATCGGGACGGTTTTTGCTTACCCTTAGATCCTGAGTGTGAATTTGTGGTCATCCCAAGACCACATCAACAACCTATAATACCTACTGCCCTGTACCTCTTCTCCTGAACATTATGCTCTCTTGGGACACACCTTTTAAGATCTTATGGAGTCAGATCAATACAAATAAAGCTGCCCGCGGACTAGGCCACCAGCAAAGGTCAAAGACCACAGGTTTACCCATTTTATCTCTTTCTTGACATCTGCCGGTCAGAGGCCAAGTCGAAGAGACCCTAGCCCATGCCTCCCCCCTATCCCTAAACAGTTTTCTTTGGTTGTCTTTGAGATATAAGGAGATTTAAACATTCCCAAGAAGAGAAAAAACAGTTATTACAGAGGTACAAACTTAGAGGTTATCAAAAGAATTAAACAAAAAAAAATTACTTTCAATATACTTGACTTCGATGTGTGATGTATCAGTAGTGCCCATTGAGATGAGTTCTGAATCTTGGAGTGATTGCAGCAACTTCTCCGCTGCAGCAAGCTTAGCCTCTTTCTTGGTTTTGGCATCAGCCTGTGTGGAATGACCGTCCACTTTCGCTATGCATGTAAATGTAGGAAAGAGCCCTTTATCTAGGAAGGATAAGAATGTGTAGACAGGCAACTGACGTTTTTGCTTCTGCAATAATTCCTGCAGTTTGTTGATTGAATTTATACTTGAATCTCCTGTCAAATAAAAGAATCTGAATGAACTAAACTGTTAGTACATTAAAAATAGTCTATAACAACAGATGTGTGACTGTGTCCACGAAATTTTAAAAACAGTAATTTTGGCATTTTAAAGATATGAATAAATCCTCCTTAATATTTTAATGGTTGTCTATTTTCTTTTTTCATTTCTGACATTTCGCTGTCACCCATTCTCTAGGTTCAATATAAAAATGTACACACTAACATTACAGAAAGTTATTGAGTTACCTGTCACAATGTAATCCAATTTGTCAATTTAAATATATTAAAATCAGCAAATAATTAAATATTCTCATTTCTTTATCTGGGACAGTCTTAATAAGTTATTTGTAAGATACTGTCGTAATGATATTAACATTCTTATGTTCATTTTTATAGTTTACTATGGAGGTGCTGTTGTCCATCCTAATCTTAAGCAACAGCCATATAAGAAGAAAATAGAAAAAAAAAACAATATTAACAAGGTTTATTTACATCTTAAAAATGCCAGATAACACAGATGTTATGGCCAGATGCCCTTTTAATAATAAAAGGCCCGAGGATTAGCTAATTTCACTATGGAAAGAGTATTAAAATGAATTTGCACAAACCCAGGGGGAATTATATATAACCAGCTCACCCAAAATATGGCTTTTGCCAACAATGTAGGCGTCTCAGCTAGAACTCTATTGGTATTGTCAGGCGTCCTCCAGGAAGTTCCTAGAATAAGAAGGCTTCTGATCAATGACCAGAAAACATGGAAGTAACTGTTTCAGCGAAGAGACAGAAATGAACTAAACTAATAGAAGCCCTTATTGCTGAGGAAAATGATTTACCCAATGAAATTAAAGGGAGAATAGCAGCGGGAAAAACCAATGCTCTTCTCTCCCTTGCATAAAAACCTGTTTTAAAGCACAGCTGAAAAAAGCAAAGATAATAATTGTATACAAGATTATCGTTAAATTAAATCAATGTTAATGTGGGTAGTTAGGCAATGAAATGAGTACAGCTATATTTCTGGGAAAGCTCATTTGGAAAAGAAGTCATTGGAATTCATAGCCCCATATATGAGCACAGATTTTGGAGGGTTAGGAGAAAAGAGCAGATGGCACTATACACTTGATCTGGTAACAAGAAAGGACAGTATAAGTATTTTATTTTATTGAAATTTCCTTTTTGTTATTGAATGCCAATGTACATAATAAATAAATAGCAGTTTTAATAATTAAAACAAACTTTAAAATAAATATTTAAATATTGCAGTACTTTTGAAGAGAAGTGTATGTACAAATACCAATAGTAATTTCTTTTTAATACTTACTCTCTATCGGTTTAAGAATACTATTGCTGCTATTATGCACTTCAGTTGCCTGCTCACAATCTCCATTGATAGTTTTACCCTCCATACTTTTAGAATTAAAGAGAGATGAGTTTTTCAGAATACCGATCTAGTTGACTCAATCGTTGAAAGCACTTTCACCACAACCTCTAAAAAAATCTGTCCTAATGAAATTAAACTGACAACAAACAATTTATTTATTTCTTAAATTTACAAAATGAAAATAACTTATTACATGCAAGAAGTTCAAAGAGCATGAAGTGATAAAATACATTAGACTGGGAAGGTTGAGATGGGAGAGCCACGAAGGAGAGATCATACGATATATAAAAAGTTATTGTAGAAGCCGTACGTGGAAAACAGAGAGTGAGAAGAATCTTAAAAGTGAATATGTAACTCTGCTGCTTTTGTTTAATTTAATTTTATTAATGTGAGTTTTTCACTATCTCTGATATGTTACAATGTCATATTGCTGCTATTAGTTTTCTTGCGGTTCCATATCACTTGAAAATGACAGCATGAGCTATTGAAAGTGCTTGTCTATAAATAAATTTGTGTTGTTACTCTGGGTATGACACTTTGGAATTTTTCTATATATACTTAATATAATCTTAGTTAACAAAAATATGACTGTGAAAATTTTTTTCTCAACTTTTTTTAGTGGGCTAATCACTTTGATAACTGTATAGTTCAGTTGTTTAAATTAGAAGGCAATGCAAGTGGTAAATAACTAATTAAAATTTATAATAAAATGTTACTTACACATTTTTCTTCGAAATTATAATGGTTAGGTTAAAATGGTAGAATCTTGGTTGATATATATCACCAACACATGCTTAGAAATTGTAAATAAATACTAATAATCAATTTTTCTAAGAATTATGTCATATACTAGGTATATGACAGTACTGCTTGTTGTAGCAGTACTTACGTGCCGACTAAACTGGGTTCGTATCAGTTGCTATCGGCTCCACAGCTGAACGTTACCAGTCCACGAAGTAGCAGCAGCTGTTAAGACCTCTGCCACTGTCCCTTCATTTCCCTCTAAATATGGCAATCATTTAATAGAGTTACTCATTAAGCGATTAATTTGCGTGGTTTCATCAATTAATTATTCGAGTTTTTATTTCGATTAAAATATTTTTATTTTATAAAAATAATTGACACGTTTAAATATCCTGTATACAGAACTAATGAAATAATGGTGGGTATGTAGCTGTTCCATTTGATTTATGGTTCTACCATAAAGTTTAGTCCATGCACATCACCAGAAGAAGAGAAGTAAAATATTCCCAAACTTCAATGCCTCAGGATGACTTGAGTTTTTAGTAATTGGAAAATCCATTAAAACTTTGGGAGGAGATGAAAAATGTCTATCCAACATTGTATCCGGTGGGAATCAAATACAGCCACACAAGTACCGTCCGAAAGGTTCTTATCGAAAGCAGGGCACTTGTCTGACGAGAAAATATTTCGATTGACAACAGGAAGGTTGTCGAAAATGTTATTCTTATCTTCAATGAATTTACGGCACGGAATATTACCCTATATGACACTCTTTTGTCTCTATCCCATTTCCAAAACATTTGTTCTTTCACTTATTTCCTTTTTGTTTCCTCATGTTATTCATTTTAAATTAGGTTCTTGAAAATTGTAACCGGAAATTTATTAATAAATTCTAAAATATATTACATATTTTTAATTTCAATTTATAAATCCATCTCCTATGTATTCTGTTTCAATAAAGATATATTTGTTAAATGATAATCAAGTGAATTTAACTGATTTAACCTTGGAAGTCATAGATTTAATATATTAAAATAAAATTATTTTATTCATTACTCATTTTTAAAGGTAAGTATTATTAATCAATGATATTTACAAATTAATTAAATAGTGTATGTAATAATGTAAATTAAGAGCTAATCTTTAATAAAAAAAAAAAATGATAGAATTATCATTAGGATCAATTCCTGATGATTAATCAAAACGTTAATGTTTGTCTTTCCATTAATTATTAATCGACTATGGACTAGAACTTGGCATCTATGCGCCTCTCCCTTAGCTATCTTTCTGTATTAATTATTTTAAAACATCAATCCCGCCTAATTAGTACTAAGATTATTAATACGTACCGTTAGATAATTTTTCCATTAAAAGCATTTATTAAAATACGATAATACACGTGTAGGGATGCTCATATCTGAGCACATGAAAACAACAATATTTATATACGTAACTGTTTACTTTGAAAATCAAAAATTGACATAAATAAAATATGACAAAATCTTATAATTAATTTATTTGTTTATTTATTAATTTATACGGTATAGCGACCGCTAACTATATATGTAAATTACCCTACACTCTGGTTCATAATGTATTATAATAGAAAATGTAAATCTATGTAACTTCTGGTAATAAATCATAGAGAGGTCGGAAGTCGTAGACAAGTAACCCAGAGGGCCCCACCATAAAACCTAGGGCAGGCACACCTGCCCCTAATAAAATAGACCTTCAGTCACGTTTCCACGGTCAATAAATCATGCTAGGAACAGCTTAGGCACCCTTTTACCCTAACGGTCAATGAACTAAAAGGAAATGACCACCTGTGTATCGTAAAACTTACTCCGGGCAGACAGACCCAGCCTTCCACGAGGGAGGGGGTTATCATATTTATATCAGTAAATTTCACTCTTCACTCTACTCTGTTTTCCTTAGTCTTCCGAGCCACACTACTGGTAACTTGACACCAGGGGCACTTGGCCCCTGGTAGGCCCCACTCTTCATTCTTTTCTAGTTTCTACATACCGATAGCCGCTATCACCGTCGCGATATGCCTACTCAGCCTTCCGCTACTCTACGACAGCACTTTGCCACACAGCCTATAGCAGACCTCTGACGACTTGTACTTATTACGCTGCCGATCTCTCGCCCGAACTCTGAAAACTGGTCTTATTCTTTATGAACCTCTGAACCTCATCCTGAACACTGTGTCTTGTCGGGACACATTCCTATCGATAAATGGAGTCAGATATTAACGCCTACATGGAACACGGTCCATGTTATTAACTACAGCAATCCGACAATTGTTGACCTCCGACAATTGTTCACCTTTTCCGACAATTGTTCACCTCCGACAATTGTTCAACCAATATCCCGACATACGGGATAGTATCTAGTTACATATAAAACAATTAAAACATATACTGATTTCTTTTCATTTGAACAAGAAAAAAAATTAATACAAATAAAGGGTAAATGTACCAGTAGTAGACATTTTAGGAAATGTTCTGTAGTTTTTTCTGAATAATTTAATCTTAATATTTAGTTAGTACCAAAAACTTGATTATCGTATTTCATATTTTAGTTCCTTTTATTATGACTAAATTTCAGTAGTATGACTAATGAAAGAAATTATCGAGACCAAATAAACTGAGAAAACAAAATTAACGTTTACCCCCCAGACGTAGAATGGACACGTGAAACACCAATAGTAGACAGGTGGTTCACCACTAGTACACAAAAAGTTTTTAGAGTATACTACAATTTTTTAACATATGGTGTAGGTAGGTAAATTAATTTTATATATCAAAAGGCCTTTCTTTTATAAAAGTCTTATAATATATTGGGAGTGTACATTTTTTTCGTGTGTTTTTCGGTTTCTTAACGTATTTTTTTGCCTTTGCCAGTTTCATTTTTCTTCCTGCTAACTTTTTCTTTCTCTTTCTTATTTCCTTCCTTTTCTTCTCACTTCTTTAGTCGTGCCTTCTATTTTTTTCATTTATTCCTCATCCCTCTTTTTTTTAAGGTTGTATTCACAATATCGCTGATAGGATTCAGATACTGATCTGGTACAAGTAATGAGTTTTTAAATGGACTAGGTAAAAACTTGGTGAGGTATTAGTAAAATTGTTATTATCATACCAATATGATATAAACATTCAAACCAACCAATATTGTCAACCAATACGATATTATGCACTTCAGTTGCCTGCTCACAATCTCCATTGATAGTCTTACCCTCCATACTTTTAGAATTAAAGAGAGATGAGTTTTTCAGAATACCGATCTAGTTGACTCAATCGTTGTATCTCACTTTCACTACAACCTCTAAAAAAATCTGTCCTAATGAAATTAAACAGACAACAAACAATTTATTTATTTCTTAAATTTACAAAATGAAAATAACTATTACATGCAAGAAGTCCAAAGAGCATGAAGTGATAAAATAGATTAGACTGGGAAGGTTGAGATGGGAGAGCCACGAAGGAGAGATAATAAGATCCATAAAAAGTTATTGTAGAAGCCATACGTGGAAAACAGAGAGTGAGAAGAATCTTAAAAGTGAATATGTAACACTGTTTTTTCATTTTATTTTATTATGTAATGTGAGTTTTTCACTATCTCTGATATGTTACAATGTCATATTGCTGCTATTAGTTTTCTTGCGGTTCCATATCACTTGAAAATGACAGCATGAGCTATTGAAAGTGCTTGTCCATAAATAAATTTGTGTTGTTACTCTGGGTATGACACTTTGGAATTTACTTTTTTTTTCTCTATGCCAAACAAACCAATACAAAGAGTGTAATGGAATGGTACGATTGATTTATTACCCCATCAGCCTCTCCCACATTAGGAACTAATAATTCAACCTTCAGCTGTTCGATGTGAATATCGAGTGTTCCACTTTTATCTGTGGTAGAATTCAAATCACCTTGGGTTTTTGGCCTAATAAGGTACAAAGAGTAGTATTCATTGGAGCAAGTCCATTTGGACGAACGATGGAACGATTGCAGTTTTTCTGGGGTTATGTAGTTTTCAAGAACAAACATTTTTGTGATTCCCAATATCCAAACATACATTGGTGCTTCTAAAATTTATCACATCCGGATTCCATGGCACGAGGCCGCACTTACGAAAACCGTTGGCTACTGTCGAATTTGTTTTTTTTTTGTCTTGAACTAGCTTCAACAGTCCGGAAAGAATAAAATTGTCCTCAAAACTGGGACATCAGATGGATTTATACGCCACTCTAGCATCTTAATTTTCCAGCATTCTTTTATGGTTCGTAAAATTGGCAAAACTTGCTTCTTGGCAAAACTTGCTAACCTGAATGGCCAAGTGAGAAGTGTCCCCACCCAAAATGAAAATTACTGGCAAAGTATCAAAGAAATAAACCATAGCTAGAAATAGTTGCCCATGTACTCAAAGAAGAGGGAACCGTCCATCCTTACAGATTCTGATTTCTCCATGTACCAGCCATTCGGTAAACCAGAAGCGATGTGGTAGGGAATAAGTTCATATTTCAAGATTACAAACAGACGAGCTAAATTTCCAGTAGCACTAACCTCTAATAATACGGCCAAACATTCTTTATCGTCAGAGTTGACTTTCTGGTGAACTGTCTAGTTACCTTTTGCGAGCAAGACTTTATTTCCTTTGGGAGACAGGAAAAATGCAGTTCCATCACCATTGAAAACGTGGCACGGGAAACGTAGATTCAAACCCATTATTATTAAAGTAAATTTTCACTTCATGATACCAAGCATGCAGCTTTTCTTTGGCGTCGGAAGCTCTACTAATTGCAAATAAATTTCATAAAATTATTACTAGGCACGGATATTTCTTATCAGGCATATATTATTTAGAAAATGTATTCTCTATTGTCATTTTTGTAGTCTAAAATGACTCTAACCTCTCTAAACTCGATATTTGTAGGTGAATTAATTAGCAAAAGCAAAAATTAAATTCACCTTTAAAATTAACATTGAGAAACAAAGATTTCTGGAGGTTATACTACGAAAATATGGCAATTATAGTGGGAATACTTCATAAATATAGTTTTGTTTCAATTATCAAACATGACTGTAGCGACCGCTAACTACATAAGATAAATCACCCTATACTCTATTGCATATATATTGTAAGCAAAAGTAAAATAACATGAACTAAATGTATTATAATCAAATGTAAATCATTGTAAAAGTGTTAAGCAATAAAAGGCGGAAGCCAACTAAGTCATAAACGAGAAAAGGTCACCAGCTGGGAGTCATAAACATGAAAGGGTCACCAGCTGGCAGTCATAAACTTGAAAGGGTCCCCAGCTGGTAGTCATAAACAGTCATAAACATTAACAACCCTTCCAAGTCACACGAGAATGAGTCACCAGCTGGCAGTCATATACATTAACAACCCTTTTAAGTCACACGAGAATGAGTCACCAGCTGGCAGTCATAAACATTAACAACCCTCGCAGCCTCCCAGCCGGAAGTAGTAGTAATATTATTTAAAATAGAATATGAAAAGGAAACTAACACTGCGGTAATAATAAGATTGGCATCAAAAAGAAAAGAGGCTAATGAACATTTATTTTTTTGAGTTTATATTATTTCGCGCCAAACAAATATAGCATGTATGACATGAATGAGTAATTTTATAAAATTCTATTATATTTGTTGTTCTATTTATAAATTAATAAAGGTTAATATAAACATGCCTAGGGATATATTGTCAAAAAAAATTAAATACTTGATAGTTATTAGTCATAGTTGTTTGCGGGCTCCAAGCGAAGGTTACACTAGGACATTCACCGCCTTTGTTTTGCGAACTAGCGTTACCATTAGTTCTAAAGGATATTGTTTGATCATTAGATTTTCAAAGTAACTTAGAATACAATTCAAAATGCCTTCGGACGAACAAGAGAAATTCGATGGGATGCTCTTGGCTATGGCTCAACAGCATGAAGGAATCAAGGATGTAAGTCGGTAACCTGTGCTATTGTCTGAAATCCTCATGTTAATTAATTTATTATGTATCTGTTAACATTTAGTTAAAGTGATGTCAGTAAAAGATAATGTTAACAACTTATTCAGGATAGGGGTTGTTCTAATAAAGGAACAGCTTACATATTGCTCTGTTATGTATGATTTTGTTATTTTATTTACTCATGTTTTACTAAGAAGGATATAATTTTTTGTAATTTGAATTTCGAAATTTTAAGACTGTTTACCAGTTGCTGTGTGGTGATCTCATTATTGGTTTGTTTTATTGATTATTCTGTAGGCAAGCTAATAAGCTTGGAAACCAAATTAACAAAATTTGTGTTCAGCATTCCTTTAACTATTCTCACTTCACTTTTAGATTATAATAGTTAATCTAAAGATAATTAGCCTCAGCGTTTTTTCAAATCAACAGTAGATGACATTATATTTTTTTTAATTTATCAATGACTTATTAAGAGATACTTTTAGGACTATGGAGCATGTATTTCATAAATCCATTACTTTAATTATGCTTATGTAATGATATAGAAAAACTGCTCAAAAATGTTTCATTTATTTCTTATCCTATCACTATCTCTGAAAATAGCCTTCTAAAGAATTAAAAATAATTTAAATAGTTAAAATACGGACTAAAACAACTGTTACACTGTCACAACCTGTTAAGATCCGTGTACCTTTATATATTAATCTGTTTTAATCCATAATTTTTTTTAACCAGATCACTGCTTTATTCAATTAGCCATGCATTTATCATTGTGAGGCTAGGTGAACCCCAACCAGATCTTTCATTCAAAGAAAAACTTCTATTCGCAAAACTAGAGGGACGGTTTCATGAGTAAATACTCATGACAAACAAGTTTGTTATACATTTTTGTGCGTTACTTGCCAGAATTTTATGTGAATGGTTACTTGAAGCAATTGTCACTGGTCTTTCAATTAATTGAAATATTTTTTCAATTTTAGCATCAAGAGGAGTAGATCTAGTGAAGGCGTATTATTGGGAGAATATAATTTTTTAAGTTTTAATCCTCAGATTATTATTCTATTTTGATACTACTTCCCGAGAAACTTCTTTCTTTTAACTCACTGAACTGCTACTAAGAACTGTTCATTGGGCTTGTGGGCTTATTTAGCAGTGTATATTAAAAAATTTTCAGGCATTATTAATAGTTGACAATCAAGATATGGTTCATTACTTGTGAAGTTTATTTATAATGATGTGAGAATAGAATATCTAAACACATCTCTATGCTAGAACAAGGCTAGGACCTTATAGGTTAAAAACTTAATTTCTTTAAAAATATTTCTACTGTTTTGGTATTTTGCCCTGCAAGGTAATTTTATTTTTCGATAGGTAATAGGTAATCGATGGGCGATGCCATAGATTTTAGAAAAGAGTGGCATCTTGCAGATGCCAACCCTTGGGTAACGTCCTACCCCTGAGGTGTATAAAATGGACTACATAGTTATGACTGAAGTCTGCAATGATCTTAGTGGGCATCTTCCTTGGTAAAGTACTTAGAGGTTTTACTGTACTTAAAATTAATTTTTTGGTTAAAGACGCACCTCGCTTTGGCAGGCCAACTGAGATTAACAGCGACAAAGTGAAGGAATTAGTCGACTCCAATCCCCGTTATACAACTAGGGAGGTCGCAGTTATCCTTAAAATATCCAAATCAAGTGTTGAAAACCATCTGCATCAACTTGGCTACGTGAGCAGGCTCAATGTTTGGGTTCCCCATCAACTTAGTGAGGCTAACCTCGCCCAAAGGATTTCCATCTGCAATTTGTTGCAGAAACATGAAGAAAATGATCCTTTTTTGAAGACAATGATGACAGGGGACGAAAAGTGGATCGTCTATAACAATATGGAGCGAAAACGCTCATGGGGAAACACGGCGAATTACCACAAACAACCCCCAAAGAAGGTTATGCTCTCAATTTGATGGGATTGGAGGGGTGTTGTCTTTAACCAACTTCTTTCCACGAACAGGACCATCAATTCAAATGTGTACTGTGACCAGCTGGACAAATTAAATGCAGCGATCCACCATAAGCGTCTAGAACTTCCCAACCGTAAGGGGATTGTCTTCCGTCACGACAATGCCAGACCGCACACTTCTTTGCAGACATGTGAGAAGTTACTGGAGCTTGGCTGCGAAGTTTTGCCGCACCCTCCATATTCGCCCGACCTTGCACCTTCAGATTTCCACCTGTTTCGGTTTCTTCAAAATTCATTAAATGGACAGACCTTCAACTCTGAAGAAGATGTAAAAATCCACTTGGAAAATTTTTTTGCCAGTAAAGACAGGAAATTCTTTGAGCATAGAATTATGAATCTGCCCATGAGATGGCCGAAAATACTGGAACAAAACGGCAATTATATCATTGATTGAATAAATCGCTTTGTGTTTAAAAGTTGTGTCTTATTTTTGCTTAAAAAACCGAACGGACTTTTTGGTCAACGCAATATATTATTAAAATATTTATTATCATATATTTTAATTATATATTTTTTATATAATTTATATTTTATTTTTAATCTTTATATTTAACTTTGATCTTTTACTTTATCTTAAGGTTCTGGTAATAATAATAGGATAATTCTGGCAAAAGGAAAAATTGTTTATTTACACATTGATTTAAAGGTTGAATATACATTTAAACTACGTACGTAATAAAATGACATTATTAAACTAAACTAAAATTAAAATTGTACCTTATTACTAAACGCGAGACTGGCCAGCTTTTCTGTTGAGCGTCCTTATCTGCGTTCTTCCTTTGTCTGGTGCGTAGCGTGGTCCGGATAGCGTCTTCTTTGTCTTGAGCGTCCTTTGTTCTCGATGCGTACCTCGTTGCGTGCCGGGTGAAAGTGAAAAAGGAGCCAGCTTCTTCCTAGCTCTCGTCTCCTGGGCCCCTGATAAAAGAGTGAGCTTACCGGTATTCTATCCCTCTCTTCGTCCTTTCCGCTGCCTTCTTGATACTTTTTTAACTGGCATTGGACAACCAGTTGTTTAGGATATTTATACTTTTCTTGTTTTGAAGTTATTAAATTAAATATTTATATTTAATTATTGATATTATTTTTATTATAAATATTAATGGTAGATACAACGCAACGAATAGTGTTTAAACATTCATGAATCGTGATCCACGAGTCGTATATTGTTCATTCATGCTCGCTAATTTCGAGTTTATCTCAAAAATACCATCAAAAATCACCACATCAAAATATCACAACAATATATTGTTATGTTTTTTATCTATATTGTTTATATTTAAATTAATCTGAGGTTTTAAGGTTCTGTTAATATAAAAAAGAATTCTGGCAAAAGGAAAATTGTTTAATTACATTACTTTTCATTAATTCTTATATACAAGCACGTCTGTGACAAATTACAATGGTTTATTAACTAAATTTTCAATTTACCTTAATATTACTTGCGACTGGCCAGATTTACTAAATTTTATGTCCTTCGGCGAATTCTTTTTTTGTTGCTTTGTTTGTTGTTTTACGCAATCAGTGAACGTCCACTGCTATCATCTCAATCCTTCTTCTTTTACAAACTCTTCTTCCATCTACTGTTCTTCCATATGCTTGTCTCCTGGGATGATCAAAAAGAACAAGACTCACCTTGTCTCCTGGGAGGATCAGAAATAACAAGACTTACCTCCTGCTCTCTTGTCCTTTTTACACTCGTCTTTTTCCTTGCCTTCTTGATTTTTGCATCCTTCTATCTTCCAATGCCAGTTGTCTTAAATTTTTTAACTTTTCTTATTTTAAAGTTAACAAATCCAATAATAAAATATTTGACTTTAATCATTGATTTTATTTATGACAAATATTAATATTATACAACGGCAGCAAATAATGTCTGTACATTCATAACCATGATCCACAGGTCGTTTACTGCCCTTTTATGCCCGCTAATTTCAAATCAAAAGCAACATCACAAATTCACAACATCTAAATATCAAAACAATATATGTATGTATATATTTAAATAAATGATGTTTCATTTTTTATTAAATTTACTAAATTACATTAAAGCTAGTACTTGAGTTAATGTACAAGATAACAAACAAGTTAACAATAAATTAATACTTTGTACTTTTTTTTGCAGCTTTTAGACACCTTTTTTAGTTTTTTGGCAAGGAAGACTGACTTTTATATTGGTGCTCAAAGAGAAACTGCTAAGGCTGTAAGTTTCATAAAATAATATCATTTTCAAAACTATTTTTAAGTTACTTTATTATATTCCTGTTAAAAAAAAATTAACTACTATTTATTAATTATTTATAAGGTTTGTCATAAAAATAGCCCTTAATGTGTTAGTGGTAGCCAGTTTATATCATCAGTACCTTTGGTAGTTTTCACACTTAATAAATTTATTTGTTTTTTTAATTGAAATCATTATGTTTGGTTTAACCTCTATGTTATATTAGTTGGTTTTAGATTCATTCGAGAAACATCAGTCGAAAGCAAACTTGACAGTAGAAAAGAAAAAAATAGAAAATGCTGAGGCCGAAAAGAAAAATAAAGAGAAGCTCGCCGCTAAACCTACGCCTAAAGTGATGGAAATAAGTGATGAAGAGGCCAAACTGATCGAAGAACAGGTAAACCAAGTATATATGTATAATCATATAATCAATTTTTTGCATTAAAACAATCCTATTATGGTACATAACCACCAAATGCAAAACATTCCTTTTTAGTCATTTAGCGCACCTAACATATATGTGGGTGAATTGAATGTTGTTATGTGTTGTGTGTTTCCACGCTTTGGAAAAAACCCCTCTCTCTAGTTTCATTTGGCGTGAGTCCATGGTAGACAGCTCTGAAGAAAGCAGCTCAAGCCGTGGAACAAGTATCTCTGAAGGGAAACCAAGTAAGCTGCTGGAAGTACCATGGATGGATGGAGACAAAGTTTAACACTTACAATGACATCTTTGGGACAGATATTATTACGTTTTTTATCTTTTATATATTTTATATTTAACTTTAATCTGAGGTTCTGTTAAAATAAAAAGGAAACTTCTGGCAAAAGGAAAGTTGTTTATTTACAAATTGATTTATGGTTAATATACAAATAAGTACGTACGTAATAAAATAACACTGTTAAAAACTAAAGTTAAATTGTACCTTATTATTATCACGACTGGCCAGTTTTTCTTTATGGTGCTTCCTTTGGTGAATTTTTCTTTGTTCCTTTGTTCATGGCTGCAAGGCGTGTGATTCCCTTACGTCTCGTTGTCATCTTGGTTGGTGCCGAGCGTGGTCCTGGTACGTCTTCTATGGTTGCCAGGTTAAAATGAATGAGAGCCATCCCGGGGTGATCCTAGCTTTTATACGCTCTGTTGTCATATTGGATCTGTTAACCTCTTTGGTTTTCCAATGCTCGTTGTCTCATATATGATTAACTTTGCTTGTTTTAAAATTAACAAATCCAATACTAAATTATTTATATTTAATTCTTGATATTGTTTATATGATAAATATTAATAGTAGATACAACGCAACGAATAGTGTTCAAACATTCATGAATCGTGATCCACGGGTCGTATACCGTTCATTTATGCCCGTTAATTTTGAGTTTATCTCACAGGCAACATCAAAACTCACAACATCAAAATATCACAACAATATGTTATCTATATACTTTATTCATATGATCTAGCCAATTAACAGATATTAAATTTTGAAGAATTCAGTTGCCCGTAGTTGTAATTATTTTCATTAGTTTTAATTTGTTATTTTGATTAGTTTTAATTTGTTATTTTGATTAGTTTTAATTTGTTATTTTGATTAGTTCTTATTATGTTATTTTTATTAGTTTTAATATTAGTTGTTTTCACTGGGTGACCACTTTTTCTTATATTATTACTTATTTCATGTGTAAATATATATCATTCTGGGTTAATGACGCGTAATATATTCAATTTATGAACCCCCATGTATACAGTACACAGTTTTAATTTAAGTTCCTTTTGTCTCGATCTGGGATGCTTGTTTATATTCACCTATAATCTTCTACATAAACATTTTCTCTTAAATAATCTAGCTATACTTAATGATGCGAGAATTAATTAAATAAAACTGAATGCTTGGAGTCCATGAAATCTGAAATATTAGGAAGTGATTTGAAAACTTGATCTTTTTAAATTTGTTTTATGAGGCTGTTGCCTGGTATAACATGTCTTGACATGTAGGTATCTCTAGGGTATCTACTATCAAAGACTGTAAGATTGTTCCGATTGCTTAGATGTGAGCAGTGGAAGCAATGAAATTTATAAATATGAAAAATTACAAATCACATGAAGAGAAGAAGAATAAATACGAGGAATAATTAATATTTAAAATAAAAGTAAATTACTAATTAATTGAACCTTTTAATCAATAATAGAAATACAAATTTATACAATAAAAAACATGATCACCTTCAACCTGATTGACGAAGTTGAAGGAGGACGCAGAAATGAACCAATGGGTGACAGACAAGAGGAGCAAGCTAATATGCCATACATTTAACAGGTCAATGATCCCCAAACCATTTCTGAGGTCGGAGAAGCAGAAGAAGATGAAGTCTGTGAAGCACTTCCATCAACACCGGGTACTATGAGCTGAACCAGGGTAGGTGCTATATGTGTCCTCAAAAATTTTTTACAAAAATCAATCATACTTGTTGTGCTTGTAAAAAATAGGAATATTAACAACATAGGACACAAAAAATTAAGTGTGAATAATTTTTCTTATCTAGTGAATTATTACTGAATATCTGTGTTTTTTAAATGGTTAAAAACGCTTATCGCTTTAATAATCAAACTTAAATATAAAATTTTTATATCAAACCTTCCCTTTATAATTTTTTAATGATTTTTTGCAATTAAATACTTTAATGTGAAAAAAAAATTCCCAAAATATTCATGATCAAAGGTGGAAAACATGTAATTTTTAAAAGCATTAAATAGAACTTTTATCTGGGTAGTTACCGCCTACCATTCCATATTTTATCAATCAATCTTCGGCGTCAGTATAGAAAGAGGGGGCTAGTTAACAACCCCGCAAGAGCTCACTATGGGCACGGATGTAGTAGCCCCTGATTGGCCAAAATAACGATCATATGATTGGGTGAAATAAAAAGCTCCCATTTGCTGTAGGCAGGAATGACCTGGTAGAAATTCTGACAGCTGGAATCAGACACTTGAAGTGAACATCTCTCTCTCTCTCTCTCTCTCTCTCTCTCTCTCTCTCTCTCTCTCTGTCTCTGCCTCTGCACTTGTTGTTCTGCTCGAATCATGGCTTTCTTATTTAATTACCTCTGTACATATCCTTAACCTTGCTATCTGGAAGGTTTTCGCCTACCCTCAGATACCTAGTGTGAACTTGTAGTCATTCCAAGACCACGTAAAGCTTCCTTTAATACCTAGCCTGTACCTCTTCTTCTGAACATAGTGGACTGTCGGAGCCCACCTTCTAAGCTCTTATGGCATCAGATCAATAAACAAATACGAATTAAGCTGATCGCCGACTAGTCCGCCAGCAAAGGTCAGGTTTATTTATCTCTTTCTGGTGCCCACTGGTTAGTGGCTGGGTCAACCAGAACTCACCCGGTGGGTGCTCTTGACAGGGATGTTATATGCCTGATATAAGGGACACATATATTTTGCTTGTTGAAGTTGTATAATATACATGCCCTGACATTTAGGTATCTCTATGGCATCTACTATCAACGACTGTAAGTAACTGTTTAGTTTAACATCAGACCTTTATCGAAGGGATGTCCCATATATGTCTCACCTAGAGATTTGTCAAGATTCAATTTTTATTGTGGACATAGTGCTTGGCATTTTTAAAGGGTTTTGGTTAGTAGAGTCTAGTTTAATTTTTCTCCAATTATTTGGTGTTGAGAAGTTCACCACCGGAGGTAATTTTTTGGAAGTTTGACAGCGACTGAGCCTGTGATGTAATCGCGGTGAGGTAGGCAGAACTAGGTAAGTGTGGTGAGGGCCAGGTACCTTGGTATGATTCATTTGGTTGGGGTTTCTTTGTTCTCACTTGTAATGTATGGAATGGAGTATTTGTTATGCTGCAGACTTATATATAAATGGAAGACCCGCAAACAGGAATAAATGTTAATTAACAAATCCATTACAAGCCCAATATCTGTATAACTCTTTGTGTTTCTTGTACAAACACATGTTCACTGATTGCAGTTATTAAGTAAGAGTCATTTTGTTTACACTGTCTACTTTACCAGTGCTCACCGGAGTCCCCATTTTATATTTCATTTGTTCTAAATTAAGCGACTCATTGCGTATTGTTTGTTGAAGTTGTGTCATATGGTCGTTAGTATCCTAGTTCTTGGTTTAATGTGGAAATTACCATATCTTATCTTTCCTATCCCTTATTTTAAGTACACAGCTTCTACATCATTGCAAGAGTTGTGATTTTGTTTGTGACTAAAGATTCATCAATACCAGAAGATGTCTAAATATTTTAATTACTTGCATCACCTCTACATGCATAGTTTTAGGTCTGCTTTTGGAAAATGATATGGGTTTTATTTTATTATTACTTATTTTAATTTTCCATTTAGATTTGAACATAACTTAATTTAGAAGTAAGCCTATTCAACATGATTTCTGTTCTATATGATGACATACAAAAATCTGTATTGTCCGCAAAAATATAATTTGATGTCTTTAAAATTCCAAATCTAATTTATATTGTATAGTTAGGCGAAATTACTAACCCTTGAAGAAGACAGTAAAATATTGCTCTTTTAGATGATTTTACATCATAATTGAGAACTATGCCAATTTATTTATGTTATTAGACAAAAGTTGATTACCAGTTGATGTTTTTAAAGTTAGAAAGCCTCTCCCTTGAGACTTATGAATGATGTTTGAAACATACTGTTCTTGTCAGCGTCATGTCCACACTAAACATGAAGGAGCTGCCAAGACTTGGCTAGTGAAACATAACAGTAAACATGAATCATTTTATTTCACTAGGGCATGTTGAATAAATGAAATTTGCTAACAATACCTTCTTAGGATTAAAGTTTTAGCAATATATGTGATAAATCTGAGTCATAAAAATTAATAGTGCACCCTTGTCATTTGTTTTATCACAACTCATTCTGATGGTGGTATTTTTTTTCCACAGGAAGAGAAGAAGAGGAAAGCAGAGGAAGAAGAACTTTCGAAACCAATTACCTCCGCAGAAAATGAAGAAGATGAACAAGACAAAGGGAAGTTATTGCCGAATGCAGGAAATGGTGCTGATCTTGAAAATTATCGATGGACGCAAACTCTTCAAGAGCTTGAGGTAAGTGACAATCAAGGTCTCACTCACCTTTTTATTCTAATTTATTCCCAACTAATGAAACCAAAAGCTTGTGGTTGATGTTTATTTGTATGTCATGAGTTTATTTCTAGGATTTTTGTTTCACTATTTTGCTACAGCAATTATTGTTTTGTGGATTTATTTGTTATATATGTAAACATTATTCATATCAGGTCGAGTCATAAGTAACTTCCGATGCAGCTAAGTAGAATCTATTGTTCGTATCTACCCGCTATGAGTTACCATGACAACAAGTTTTTGTTTTCACTATATAGACGAAGCTTCAGTTAGTCTTTTGTCAACTGTTTTGTGTGATACACGTTACGTTAAACTGTTTTTTTTAACCTCTGAAATGGAGAGTCAAAAATTACATATTTGTCATGTAATGCTTTGCGAATTTAAACAAGGCAATAGTGCTAGGGCAACAGCTGAAAAAATATGCAGTGTGTATGGTGTAGGACTAATAACTGATCAGGCAGTTAGAAATTGGTTTATAAAATTTCGTTCTAGAGATACGACCTTAAAAGACAAACCGAGGGCAGGACCAAAAAGATATTGTACATTTAGGTACGCTTCTATTGAGTTTCTGCATTATTTTACTGATTTCTTAAACCAAATAAGTATTAAAAATTTTTTTTTATATTTTGTGCTAATTGCAGCAAATATGTACTCAATTATTTTTTCAAATACACTTAAATAATAGGGTTGCAATAATCTAGTTCTAGTTGCAGTCTAAAATCTTCCGAAGTATAAGGGCACCTCAAATGTTACATATCTCAATTAAAAAGGGCCATGCCCTTCCCCCACCATTTGCTTATTTAATGTAACTAATGGCTATATGTTGAAAATATGTGTTATATTTTAGCAAATTATCAATTAAAACTTGATAATCTAAGCCTCGACTGAGGGCCAGTAGACTTTACAATTTAACTGAGATGAAAAATAGAAATAAAATTGAAATTTTTAATTTATAATTATAGAAAAAAAATAGTTATACATTATTACATATATGTACATATAACATAAACAGAAAACAAAAATATTAATATTTAAGGCAAGTATGGTATTTTCCAAAACATTGTCCAAGATGTAAGGGTTCTAAGCATTCAGCACACATAAAGCCACTCTCGCTTCTTTTTTTACTAGCAGAGAAAACTTTGCATGGACGTCATACATATTGGTTTGTTTTCCCTGATCCAATAATTCTGGTAACTTTATGTTTCTTCACCTGAAAGTCTCTGGGGATGATCAAACGTTGGTGTGCGAGGTGTAGGAACAAGTACGGAAGTACTTGAAGTATTAGAATCAGAAGTACTAGAAGTATCATTTAATACATTTTGAGTATTTGCGAATTCCTTGATCCAAGAAAGTCCAAGAGCATGTAAACAATTTTTATATTTTATAATGTTGTCTTTAACTCTATTTATAATTTAAATGCATTAAACATTGTGAAATTACAAGAAACAATACCCCGTCTTCTTTGTCCACTTCATCGTTTTTCTCAAGATAAAATAATGTGATAAATACTGGTCTGGCAAATCTACACCCATCATATACTTGTTTTAGTCTGACTGAATGCTGTTTTATAATTTCTTTTTTTCGTTTTCCAGTGTATCTTATTCGTTTTTGTTAATTCTCCCAAGTATATTGTTGAAACTATGTATGCAATTTTCTGTTTTGGCTTCCACGCCTGTACTAAAATTTCACCTTATCTTTTAAATGCATATTATCCTGTTTTCAATCTGAAATGCTTTAAAGACTCGGGAACAGCTCTGTTTGCTCTAATTGTACCGCAAACTCGTGTACCATTTTTTATCGGCAATTCTGCAGTACGAATGCTGTTAAAATAATTGTCCATGTATACGTGATAGCCGAAACGTATTTTTATCAAGTAATGACATTATGGTCTTGGCCAGTTTTTTGCCTTCCGCACAGTATATTTCCTTGTTGCAAATATATGCTCTTCTAGCTTCACATAACATACGGCAAAGTAGGCCGGATTGTATGGTTTTATAGATAATTTACCACACCATGGAATAATGGATTCATCATGCAAAATTTCTTTCCTAGGTGTGTATACCGATTTAAATTTATTTAATAAATAGCTGAGTATGGGCTGAATCTTCTCGAGTTTATTAGAACCGGTTATTGTTTGATTGTTCGAAAAATACCATGTGTTCCAAATCTGTTATGTGGCATTATAGTGGAGAACGATGTTGTTTTCATATATAACTCTGAGGATTAATAATCAACTTTTACGTCTTTCTTTACCTGGCCCATCATTACAATCATGCCAAGAAATTATTTCGTATCAGCTAGGGTAATATCATTCCACTTAGACATTTTCTTCCCCTTATACATCCTGTCCTTGTTTTGATTATAGATGTTGGATTTATTTACCATTAATTGAATCAAATCATTGCCAATAAACAATTTGACAATTTCTTTTATGTTTTTCTTATCAGTAGGAAACATCTTAGGACCGGGTTTAGGAGTAAAATCTGGTATGTTAGGAAGTTTATTGACATCTGACCATAATTCACTGTAACTATGAGATTCTGTGGAGATTTCACAATCACTGCAATCATCGGAATCACCTAAATACTGTAATGGAACAGTTCTTGATCTTCTCCTTAGACCTACATCACTATCACTGTCCTCGACTTCTATATCAGAATCTTCTGAATGTATCGAATAATCCAATAAAGGGTCAGCAATATACTATACTCATTAATAATTTCATTCATATTATATGGCTAAAAAAGTACAGAATAGTAAGAATTGTTCAAGAAACTGTTCAACCGAAAGCATAAGCGTACGAAAGATATACTGTCTGAGGAATAAACTGCTCGAGTGTATAAAAAATGAAGATCGACGTGACCATGAAAAGTGAATGCAAATTGACACCCATAATAGCAAAAAAATTCCACATCATCGTGGGGCTGGGGCTCAAGCAATAGACTCAGAATCTTGGATGAGAAGGCCTTAAATGTGCTAATTAAAATAGAGGAGCACCCTGGAGATTACTACACCACAGTCCATATTCAAAAGAACTACTTCATGTACGTGAAGGGGATAGCGCAATGTTAGCAACTTCTCTCAGCTCTCCCTCCTCCCCCTTTTTGTCACTGTTGCTTGGAAGATGTTTACATACCTTTCTGAGTGATTTGATAAAAACCTTCTTGACTCTTATAATTATCGTTTCTTTTAAGTATCGGTAGACATCTATGATTGCACATAAAGAGTAACCTTGTGAAGAGATTTTTCTTCTGAGCATATTACAGTTTTGTAGTTATAAGTGTTTAAAACAGTTAGTCTGCTCCTCTGTCTTCAAAATGTCCATGCGGAAAGGAAACATAAATATTTGACTGAAAATGAAATCATCCAACGTTTTGATTGATGAAATAAGTCAAGAATTCTGAGATGAACTTTTTTTTTATTTAAATTTTAGTTGTTTTCTTCTATTCTGATTTTCCATAACAACAAATCAAATATTATTAGCGCTAGTTCTCATAAATAAGAGAATTATCTTGAATATTAATAAGGCTAATTTCACACGTTCGATGCTCCAAAATATTAAAAAATTTAAATAGAAAAAAAAGGCATTTGCAAATTAGTTGCATTGAGAAATGCTAAAAATTTGTCTTCAATTAGTATATGTAAAGTATCCCATAGCACTCCAGATTACAATAAACATTTGGATGAGGTTTCATTGTGATTGATTTTGGAGAGACTTTATTATAGATTTTATTAGAAGTATAGATTTATAATAACTTACAATTACATTAGCTGGTACTCCTTTGTGCGTTTGTTATATTTTGCCATCACTATTTGAGACAAAATATGTTTTGTTCATTGTTTTGTAATAAGTTGCTGGAGCTTAATTCTATTTACAGTCAAATGTCAACATTTGTACTCATTTATGACTACTTCATTGTAAAATTTTGGGAATTTGATTATTTAAAAATGTATTGTAAATATTTTTATTGATAAAAGTCACACATAAATAGAATGTTAAAACATCTATAATTTTCAGTCTTCTAGTTTTTGACAAGATAATCTACAGTCTTACTGTATGTATTCTTTTTACATTGCTCCACTTTGTCTTAGGTACGGGTAAGGAGGATAAATTGAACCTTTGTATTAATACGATATTCAATCCCTGAGATATCGGGTAAATGAAAGACATTCGGATGTAATCGGTTTAATACTAGTCACATTTACATAATTATATCACAATTAAAATACAAGAAATATCATCGCTTAATATTATAATCATAATTACTAACAAATAATGTATAATACTCTCTAAAAGATAAACTTGTAAATCTAACATTTTGAAATTTGTTTTAGTTAAATAACATGTTTTGAATACATTTAATTTTTTTAATCACAGTCATATATAGAAACTTACTAGCAGCTAATCTCTACAATCTTTCAGTTACATAATTAACTTCCTCTTATTGCACAGATCAAAAATCCATTGTTATATTTTAAATAAAAAAAATGGTTCTAATTACAAAATTAATTTTTATTCGGATTTCCGCTGTGCAGTCGATTGGAATCTAGTTCATTCTATCATTACTTGCTATATATTACACTTTTCATCGTAATACATTACAGTAACGGTGGACTCTCTCTTATTCTGGACATGTCCAAATTGGAAAATTATTGGAAGTTATATTAATAAAAAATAATTTACCTATTTTTGAAATCTTCCAAGCCACAATTAAATAAAAAACCTAGATGTAATCGATATGTTTTACAAGAAAATTGTCAGTTAAAGAAGAGCCTACCATTACTTTTATTACAATAAATTGTACAAAAAAGTTAAAACTTAATCTAATTAAATTTGCATATAACTCTTAATATCTAAAAATTGTCATTTAAAAGTAGCTCTACATTTTAATTGACTATTTACATATAAATAATTATAATATTAATAATTATGCTTACTTAAAATGCAACATTGGTTATCAATGGAGCCTTCTGAGAATGCTCTTTGAATAGTTATGACCTCACATATAATTTCTACTGTTTTGTTCAAACTAAACAAGTTTGACCTAAACATAACAAAGTAAAAAATTTTTGCTTAGTTCTTTGATCTAGTTTGACAAAAAATTGGAACTAATCGAGGTGTCTGTTCTGTTGCTTGTTTTGGTCCAATCCAACCTCTTCATGAATAACGGACGGAACTTGATCTCACTGGAAAAGAACAAACATTTATTATCAGAATATTTTATTAAATTTTTTAAACTAAGTAATAATAAACAAATAAATTAAGTAAAGGGAAGTAAAAAAATGATATTTACTATTCAGATCCCCCAGATACTGAATATAGTTAAATTCTATGAAAATAATGATTCTTCTTAATTCTTTGTCGGCTAGTTATCAGATGTAAGGATTCCCAAAGTGGGGAGGAGACGCCCGCCGCGGGCTAGGATTGCTACAACCTCTAGTCGCGGTCCGGCGAGCGTCTAGAAAGAGATAATAGTGGGTGGACCTGTGGTCTTTCACCATTGCTGCTTAATTCGTTTTGATCTGTCTCCATAAGATCTTAGAAGGTGTGCCCCGACAAAGCACTATGTTCAGGAGAAGAGGAACAGAGTAGGTTTATAGGTAGTTCATGTCGTCTTGGAATGACCACGAATTCACACTCGGTATCTAAGGGTAGGGGAAAACCGTCTGGATCCCAAAGGCGAGTGTGAACCGGAGAGAAGCAGACTAGATTGCCGTGGGAGACGCTACTAGGTAAAGTTTGTAGGGCCACGACAACCGTCGTCCGCGAGGGAGAGGTCTCTCCCAAGGAGATGCTAGTTTTAGCGAGACGAAGGGAGAGATTCCCACTAGGAAGGTGTGGGGCCTGACAAGTGCAGACGAGAGAGAAGTGTTGCAAGTCCCGGTCCTGTTCGTTCTCGGTCCGCACTGAGACGCCCGGGTTATATAGGCAGGCCAGCCGTGGTGGGGATGGTTCCCCCACCTGCGGCTGTTTCCTCCACTAGCTTCTCCCCCCTCTCTCACTGACGTCATAAACTTTATTATAAAAATATGGAAACATATAGATATTTTCTGGGCCGAGAAGAGGGAACTTCTAATTATTTGTAATTAAAAGGTTGCCACAACATACTCATTGCCTGATAACCTAGAAAGTTCCATTCAATACAGCCACAGGTTGGAATACAGTTATTAAAATAAATAAAGGTTTATAAAATTATAAAAGATTATATTTTGTAAGCTTACTATCTATATAGTAAACGGCAGCAATGAGCCCGACGAGGAACAGAGCCGACATGGAGAGTACTATCGTCGAAACGTGGTGCCTGACGCATATAGACTGACGCTTCTCTTTCGTGTATCCAGGGTAGTTGATCATGGTGAAGTGCGTGGACGAAGCGAGCGATGTCGCATCGGCTTCCTTCACAGCTGCTGGCTCTAGCCTCAGGGCGGCGAGATTAGCAGCCGTCAGTAGTAGTGAACCCGACGAACCACTCTGCGAATATATTAAAACCATATCATGAATAGCTATTACATAAGTAGTAGTTGAAAGAAAGAATTAATAATGAATAAAAGGATAATGATCAGATAAATAAAAGTCTTTAGAATACCATGAAAATAGACATTCAGGGTTTTTTTAAATTGTAGATCCCAAATGTTACATGAAGGATAGATCCATTTAAAATCAGGTTGGCAGCAAATCTAAGGATTCCAAAGATTAATCTTTAAAAAAAGAAATGCTTTGTTAATGATTTGAATATAGAGGTCACCAAAGACACCATCATATACAGAGCAATCGTAATCTTAGTGGGTTGTATCCTTAAGAAAATAACTAGGAGTCACCAGGTATCAAATGAGGCAAGATAATGAAGTTGATTAAAATGTTGTGAAAGAGCTGGTGGAGTGTTTTTCCATCATCCCAGAACATCTGCCGGAGGTCATATTTCATCTTTTCCTAACCCCTAACAGATGGTCGGGCTTAAAGGGACTTAAGTAGTATTTTGATTTAGGAATCTATTAATGTGTTCACATTATCATTGGTCTAAGTAATAATAAACATATTTAAAGGTTAACTATATTAGGGAGATTTGACATACCTGGGTGCTCGTGTTACTGGAAGGAGGCGGCGACGACAGCCAGGCTCTGATAGACGTTTGTCCTGCCGTGCAAGAGCAGGTCGTGTTATCAGCCCTGCAGAGCGCTGGTCGTGGTATGTACCACCCCGCTGTCTCCTCATCCCCCTGCCAACAAAGTTTATAATTAGTTAAGAACTTCATGAATAAATATATCTTAGGACTATAAACCAGAGGAAATATATTAATATTGACTAATATTTAGACAAAGTATTATTGGCATACATATAACATCTGAAAGTAACTAATATCATTCCATAGTTAGTTTAAAATAACCCATTATGCAGGAGAGGAAGAGACATCCTAACTCGGTACAGAGGTGAAAGACATGGGAGCACCGCAGAGCCCTAAAGACAAATCTAACAAAGCAGGCTTCATAGATTATGGAAGTAATAATTTTCCAAAAAAAACATTTGAGTATATACTTGGATTCTAAAATTCAAGGAATAAAGAAGTTTAGTAGGAGAATAAAATGGTTTTAATACAAAAAAAATGTATATAATTGCATTTCTAATTTAGCTTCTTATTTTTATATTTTTTGAATAGTGCATTGATTATAACAATAATTCGTTTTCTCAAGTGTTTTTATAAAATTCTATTTAAGTTTGGTTAAAATTATATTTAGGAATTAGCCAGCATTCCAGTAATTGAGTTTTATAGTTACCTAAACTGCGCTGGTTACATTTTCCAACCAACCGGATCAATGGCCGAAAACCCCTTATCTTAAGAGTATGAAATCAATCCTCATTACTTATTATTTGGCGCTAAACTGATATAACAGATGTAGGATAGAAGAGAGAGGAATAATATAGAGATGTTGAAGTATCCTACTCCATTTTGAAATGAGAACATTGCCTTTCGAAATGTCTAATGATGTTCCTTTATGAGAGGCAGAAACATCGTGAATACTAACAATAGTTCTGACCTACTAACGCCAATCTTAAGCAGTCCGGCTTTCAGTCTGTTGGAAGATATGCTTTGTTCTACTTTTGTTGAATAGTTCACTTTGTAGAAGATATAATGGTATTGGCAGGGGGTGTTTGTATTTGTTTTATCAAGATCATTTGAAGAGATCACGGAGAAGAAACGAGAAGCGTCAATTTTGAGTTCAATACGAATTTCAATTCAGAGCCACGATAGAACAATAAAAAGCTTCAATTATCTTGTAAACAAACGAGCTTGATCGGTCGGTCGGGACGATTCGATGTCATTTGTACGCTACTAATTGGGAGGGGAATGTTTCCCTGCGGGGAATCGAAATCATTAGCTGTCAGTAGTGTACTGACCCCCGCCTTAATGGTCGCAGCCGAATACACTAGTAAAGGCAGGTAGCCCATCGCTACTACAACATAAAGGAAAATTTCCTCTACTTCGAATGATCAGCCATATTTTGACCGAACGTCTGGGATCTAATTGGTACAAATGATTGTTCAGTGTAAATAGTATCACTTTCTATATAAGTAGATATTCCCGCTTTCGGTGAATAATTGTATTCCTTCTACACGTAAAGACAATCCCAAACATCGGGTTGGGTTTATGGAAATATGTCCATTCTAAGAAGCCTCTCTAATTATTAATTATCATTTTTTCATAGACTGATACTGATTAAAGCGGTCACATATTACAACTAACGATTGTTAAGGCTTGATCCCCGACAGGGACATCGGACCTGGCTATATTTTTTTTTATTTCTGTAGCAATTCTTCCTAATTCGTGAAAAGTATGTATTAAAACTCCATTAATAGAAGAGGGGGTTAGGTTCGGAATGAAGCCAGTACGATAGGCGATGATATCCCGCGACTTTGAAGGAGAGTGTTCACGATTTGTAGACACGACAGCGGTTTGGTCAGAGGGAGAGGTAGGAGGTGTAGCAAACAGGGTTGCCAACCGACCGACACCTCACGGAATACTAAATATTTACCAACAGCGCACCTGATTCTTACCCAACAGGTGTCTGTGCAGTCGGTAGCGAACGCCTGACGTCGTAACCTTACCTTTAACCTCTCCAGTCCGTTTGTGTTTATTTACTTCTAACGCACTTCCTCACTTCAACTTGAGTCAGGGTGGTTCTCACTAAGTGAGTTAGATTGGGTTCGCAAATAACCTTCAGTAATCCCACTCAAGTAATCCTAAACAGCAATATCACTTCATTCCATCAGATAACACTGCCTATCATGGCTACACCCAGACAATATACGGAAATTACAAGTTTGCAAATTACAAGTTACTTGTTTAGCTATATACATTGTATGTAGAAATGACACAGAAAGTAAAGAATCCAGAGATACTCACGGGACATTTGAAAACTTATTAAATGATTGTGAAAAATCTACACCGGATTTTTCACGAAAATATTTTGTTTTATTTGTGAAAGTTTCGCTCAGAGGAAATCAATCGCTCTTTATGAACATATTCAAAAAACCTATTTCCATTGTTTAATTTTAAAACTTTTTTTTTTGAAATCGCTTCTATGGCACTTCCATTTGAACAGAAAATTTTGAAAAATTGGCCTGACTTTTTTTTACATTTAATTTTGATTTTCATTCTTCCCATTTGTTTATTTTAAACAAAAAGTAATCAGGATGCAGCTAAGACATGCAAACAGTCGGACGAAAAAGAAAGGCAAATTTTGCTAAATCAGGCTGAAATTATGGTTTTGAAATTAAGTGGGTAATTTCTTGAACTTTAACTTCATAAGAAGTTGTAATGAATTTTCATACTCACCAAATAGTGCTAATAAAAATGCTATTATAAGTTCATTGAGATTTGAACCTTACAAAAAATTAACATTGTTTTCATTCGAATCGGAAGTCCAAAAAAATGGGTCGGTACGACCATTTTACTATTCCCCAGATTTGTGGTACATTTTGCTGTAAATTATTAGGGATTTATATTTGAGTATTCTTTAAAATTCAAATTTCATACTTAAACAGCTTTACAAATGATATCTTTTCTCCTGTATAAAATTTTCCAATTAACTAGTGCTACAATTAATTATTAAATGAAATTTTGCAGATCCGTGTTCCCCTGAAGACCAGCTTTAATGTGAAATCGAGGGACTTGGTAGTTGAAATCGGTAAGACACACCTGAAGATCGGACTGAAGGGGCAAGTCCCGATAGTTGATGGTGATTTGGAGCATGAAATAAAAATTGAGGAGTCTACCTGGGTCATTGAGGATGGAAAGACACTGTTCCTCACCGTAGAAAAAGTAAGTAATCTAATTGTTACTTATTGCTAGCTTGTTAATAATTTTTCTAAATGCAATAATTTTCGGTCGGTTATAGATCAATAAAATGGAATGGTGGTCCAAACTGTTGACGTCAGACCCTGAAATAGCCACTCGTAAAATCAATCCAGAACCCTCGAAATTGTCAGATTTGGACGGCGAAACACGAGGCCTAGTTGAAAAGATGATGTACGATCAAAGGCAGCGTGAACTTGGACTTCCAACCTCAGATGAACAGAAGAAGAAAGACATGCTCCAAAAGTATGTATTTTATTACTTATTAATAGTCATTTTTCTCATGGGTAGTCTAGTAGTCTATCTATAATTTCTGAATTAAATAATCCTTTTTGAAATTAATATAAACAAAATGAAGTACTTTATTAAATGATAGTGAAAAACTATATTTGTTTGTAATTTATTAAACTATCGGTCACTAAAAATTGCCATTTTAATTTTAAAATGTTTGAAATATTAGTAATTAAAAATTTTGAATACTTTGAACCAAAAGTATTGTAATTGACTTAGTCAAAAATAAATATGCGATTGATTTTGTTGTTGGCTCCTAAACTTAATTTTTTGTAAATCTATGAAATTCTTTTTATGTTATCGTTCCTTTAACTTAAACAGAACTTTAAATCTTAAACAGCTTTAATGTCATGACTTGAAGAGGCTTAAAAATTAATTAAGCAGGAAGCGGTTTTATTTTGAGGTGTTTTGGTCTTTAAAGTTTTAGATTGATTGCTATCATAGAACATTTTCATACTAACAGGCAGGCAGCTAACCTAACCTAATGATGGATTCAGAAGCACAAAAAGCTATCTTAATTCAGATATCTAGTATAGGCTTATTGTGGTTCTTGGCCTTTTTATATTTCTCTGAGCTCCATGAAATTAATCTTTATACTTACCATGAACCCACTGAATTAATCTTTTGTTTTGATATCAGTTATTCCCCTTGTATCTTTGTCAAAAAGGTAATGTGATTATACTCTTTAGCCTTTACATTTAGATAATTTGAGTTTAAAACTGAAATTTTGCTTGTGATTCAAAAAATTCCTATCAACTGGTTGTAATGCTTGTTTGTTCCTAATAATTCATATTGTTACTAGTTAAGTTCATACTTATACTATATATATGATAATGTTATTCATTAATATTTGTTTTTTAGGTTCATGGTCCAGCATCCTGAAATGGACTTCTCTAAATGCAAATTTTCTTAACTTTGCATGTAGTTTGTTCTAAATTACCATTATTTGCCATAACGGAGGCCTGTTTTTTCATTATTACGTATAATTTGTATATTCAGTTATGTAATATTACTAAGTGTACTATCTGTTGTCTAAATTCTTTTTCCTTATAAGAATAATAAAAACACTTTTTTAATTTTTAATATCCTTTTTCTACACATTTTTTTTTGTTATTTTATTTCTTGATATTTTTAAAAATATTTTACAAAGTAATGATAATTGATGATTGAAAATATCAAGCAGTTATAATAAGAATAATTTACACTCATGTAAATCCTTTAATAAAATAAAGGAAATTCTATGATATAAATTGTTAAAAATTTATCAGCTTAAATAATTTAGTAGGAAATACATTTCAAATTGTATTGCACAAATAAATTTTGTTGTTGTAGTTATTGCTTTTATAATACTTTATTTCTCTCTATTTCAATTAAAGATAATTTCCTACAAGTGATTTCTATTTTTTTAATCTATAGTCATATGAGAAAATTGCTCAAGAAATGTGAGTTAAAAGCCTTTATCCAAAGAAGAAAGAATTACAAGTACAACAATTACCGATAAAGAGCTCAACAGAAAACATTTTTAGTAATTAATTATTATTTATGCTTTTTCATGGAGCTGCTTGGGGCCATAGACCAATGAGCGCGTAATGTGAGGGTTTACAGGTACTGGTAAATAAAGCAAACAGAGGCAAAGGAGCCAGTGTCTTCATAAAATATTAAAAGATAATCAAACAAAGATGTTTCTTAAAAATTCTAATGTATAAAAGCTTTTTGTAACTAAACTATCGTTATCAAGGCAATGCCAAAGCAAAAAAAAATATATGAAAATGTTACATTTACGCTTTTATTCTCTTGTGGTATATTTAAACATCACTGCTGGTTTTCATTAGAAGAAAGCCATATTTTATTAAAAACAATGTATTATTTAACTATAAGTAGTCCGTGAGATTTAAAATAAAGACATCTTTCTTTTTTAATGGAAATAAACATGCCTTTTCACTGTATTGCTAATTTAATGATCACATAAAAATGAATCGCTGTCAGGTTATACTGTAGTATCAAAATGTAGTGAGTTTCTAATTTTAAACCTATTTAATTAAAAATTGACAACTGGATAAATAAGCATATTTTTGTAAGAAAAAATTATGGATATTTGAAGCAAGTTGTTAGTTCAACAAAATAAAGTGGAATGTTAAGTGAAAATATTGATTCATTAATCAGGTGCTGCCAATATTGAGTTATTGAGGCCGATTATAATTTCATCCATGAGTGTAGACACTTCTCAACTAAATTTTTAAAGAACTGAACATGATTGGTTCCTTTCTAGTACACTAAGAATGAAACATCTTACGGTTTTTAATTACTACAAGGAAATCTACAATAAACGTTTCTTTGAGTATTAATATTAGATGGATGTTTATCCTCCATGTTGCCCAAAGTAACTATTACCTGAAAATGGACATAAAACCTAACTTCATAAAGTAAGCTAAAAAAAAAATAACCTTCTTGTCTGGCTCTAGTCAAGTATTACAGATTAGTAGTAGTAAAATTATAGCATTAATTATTTTATACTAAGATAATACTTTTCTGCTTTATACTTATAATTATAATTACGTGACTTAAAAATATTTTTTCATAAAATATGCATTTACATGCTCTTGTGGCATTTAGAAAGGTTGCAGTTTTATTATTCTTAGTATTAATTAAATAAAGTGGGAATGACAACATTTTTGGTTGTTTTTAATAGGTCACATCTGTGAGGAAGAAATAATAATGTTAATGTGTAAGTTGTAGAAATCAATGTTAAATTTGATTCATATTTGCCAAAACTAGCACTAGTGAAAGGAAATTAAGTGATACTAATCATACATAATTATTTTCACACTTAATTATATATTCTAAGAAATCATGAATTCTTTTAAACCTCATAAATTCAATTTTCTTTTTTACCTATAAACTTAACAGTTCATTAAAGTTTTGCATGACCATATCTGACAATAAATTATACTAATTTTGATATCATAGTTGTGAAGGAAATTAAAAATATAGTGTACATTCCTGAATAAGAATTGGCGAGGTCCAATAAAAAACAGGTAAGGTGTTGGGTACAGGGCTATTTGGGCACCCCCTCAATATTTTTTTAAATGGTGGATAGAGAGAATTTTCGAACTACATGTGGCAACATTGGACATGCATTCCCTCCAAAACTTCAATCTGACATACATTGGCGATCTCCAGGTATAGGTAATAAAAGATGAAACTGATTTTGTAGGTGATAAATTGAGACACCACTTTCTTCAAGTTATTCTGGTGAGTGTAATTTTATAATTACAATAAAAATAACAAAATCTTTTCCAAGGCTAAAGTAAGTAGATTTAATTTCCATTTGACAGAAATTGATTAAGAACAATTGCTTACTAAGTCTTGGGGAACTGTGTGCATGAAAGGTTTAACTTGCTTAGATTAAGTTAACCCTGCAGTCCCTTGTCAAACAGTTATGTTGTAGTAACTTAACTACACATCGTTTTTGGGCACTGCACTTAACTTTTTCACGTTAACTTAAAATGTTTTTTTTAACAAAGAATTAATTCTATTAGGTTTTTTTATGAATTCTAAAACTGCTTCTCCCCCACAATTCGAAGGGTGAAATGTACTCTTTTGAGTTGGAAAGAGTCATCTAGTAGCCTTTGTTGCTAGTATAGGAGTGCTGAGTTTATCTGTGGATGCAACACGAAGAAAATATTTTTCCTCCAAGTGTTGTGTATCAATAAAAAAAAAAAATTGGATTGTGATAGAAGTTAAAGGTAGCTTTTTAACATGGTTTGTCTACTCAAGAGAGTAGGTATGTACCTCCTAATATAAGTTAAGTACCCATCCAGAAGTTTATGTTAGGTGGTTCAGGATAATGGCAAAGTACCATTGTCTGTGTCTGCCCCGAAACCTCTTATAAAATGTACAATGTTACATTAGTGTTAAGTCACATTAATACTTTGTCTTTCTTCCTATCGCACAGTTTTGCTCTTCATCAACCCATTCCTGCTAAAGTCCAGACCTATCTAGGGCTTATATTAGACAATTGAGTCACGTGGGCCACCCACACCACTTCCAACAACAGGTAACTAACTGGCTAATTCTTTGCCTGTACTTCAACCTACCTGGTTCTACGGAATAGAAGTGTGGGGGAGTGCCAATCTCTCAAATCGTCACATCCAGTCCCTGCAATCCAGAATCCTTCCCTAGATAGCTGATGATCTATGTTAACAACTGCTTCCTACACTCTGACCTCAACATACCTTTTTCATCAAATGAAATTGAAGTGTATGCTCTATTTTCCCATCTCACCCCCGGTAATCAGGAACAACACCTAAAGCGAATGAGCCTTAGTGAGCTTATTCAAAGTAATTATTATTGTGTGGCAAGTGGAATGGTTTGGCTAATGAACTATTCTCCCCTAAAAAGTAACATTGTAGTGTTACCTAAATATTGCTTATAATACTGTTTATATAAAGTACGGTGTACACAATCTGCAGTGTGATTATTTGCATGATTAAATATCTCTTTTAAATAAAATTAACTCAGTGTAAAGCCCAAAAGAGTAGTTAGAGGAGTCACAGAATCTACCTATTGTTGGACCTGTGTATACAGCCCGAACAGGAAGAGGAGCATAAGGGGAAACCAGGATTGGCTGGATATCGAAGTGAAAATTGTGAAATCGATCACTAGTGGTCTAAATTTAGCAATGGCTCAGATCTCCTATGGAGAAAGGGTTCGTTCCAGGTTCAAAGTTCTGTGTGGGAGGGACGCAGAGACCCACCCGGATGCAGTTCCTAGAATAACCGGACGCGCCGTTGCTTTTATCATAGTTTGTCGTTGTTGGAACTACTAGTAAAGTAGTATCCGGTTCTAGATAAATGTAGTTAAGAAAAATGTTATAATTATGCAATTACTTGTATTGCTTTTCACTTAAAGGAGTCTTATGCCATTAAGAATGCTATTTAGCCTTTAAAGGTTAATTTTTATTCAAAATTTAAAGCTTTGACACTACGTTTAGGCGACGAAAGGACTTCACTTTTCCACTGTTGGTACACTCCAGCATTGACGAATGTGCTCGTTGAATGAAAATATATTCTGTTGAGGACGGAAAGTATTATTCACGACTCATAAAAGTCAGCAGCAATGAATGAAATTACCCATTAATTAATTCTACGTTCTCAACTAATATATTCTAATTACGTACGCTTCCAGTTAACCCATACTGGAATTATTATTGGTCGATGTTTTTTTATAGAGTTATATTATATTATACTATATTATAATTTTATTAGTAATATATAAATTATAGTTTATATATAATATAATATATAAATTATAATTTATATATATATATATATAAGTTAGCTGAGGAGTCTACTATGAGGAGATAACATAGGTAAGACTCCCCAGCTAATCCTCTCAAGGCATTAGCCAAACTATATATAGAAGTAAAGAAGATAAATAAAGCTCATTCTCAACTTAGCTCTCGTGTCAGTCATTACCTATTCCCCTTTTTAGTCTCTGATTTCAGTCTATCATAAGTGGTGCCGAAACCCGGGAAGTGTTATCGTTGCCGTAAAGTTATCGGTTCGTGAATTGTTTCTCTCTCGATTACGGGATGCCGGAGGGAGTGCTCAGGCCAGCGGTGCTCAACGCAGCAGCGGACATACCGCAACTGCCTCAAACGACCATGGCGGCCGCTCATGCCAACACCATGGCATGGATGAAGATCCAGGAGATCTCAGCACAAAATGTGAGGACAGCAATCTCCGATCTAGAGAGGTTTTCCGGTGAAACAGGAGAGCTGAATCACTTCCTGAAGGGAGGGGACAGGGTAATGGTACGGCTAGAGCGCAAGCGAGCGGAGGATCTCATTACGGAAGGGGATGCCGAGTCGCTGAGGGCAGCTCTAGTGTGCAGGGTGAAGAGGAGCATCCTAAACATGATTCAGGCGGACGAGGAGACCCCATGGATGGCCATAAAGGAACGGCTGAAGAAGGCGTTCGGAGGGGGACGGTGGACACCTGAGGAAGACATTTTTAAGATGTTTCGGGAGACCAAGAAGTCCCACCAGACAAATGGACACTACGCCGGAAATCTCCTAGCGAAGTATAACAACATCACAGAGAAGATGAGGGAGTCGGTAAGCGCGCCTGAGGTGGAGGCACGGATGGCGTTCCTGTCGACTATATTAAAAGTTCAGTTGGCAAAGGAGACGGGAAAGAAGGAGGGATTCCCGAGAGAACGCGCGTTCCTGGAGTGTGCCCAGGAGATGGTGGACGCCAGCGCCAGGGAGGAGGAAGGCGCGGGATACGAACGAGACGTGAGTTGGAAGAGAGTCACGTACAGAAGGAGCCCGCCAAGACAGAGTGGACACAGCCGGGGAATGGAAAGGCGGACCGGCAGAGGACAAGACGAGAGGAGGAGGAAGCAGGAAGGCAGGTGCTTCGAATGCAATCGTCCGGGACACGTAGCAGCTCAGTGCGGCCAGGTAAAATGCTTCGAATGCGGGAGACAAGGGCATATGGCCAGGAATTGCCCTAGACGTAATACCCGAGGCGACAGGAGGGGATTCCGGCCGGAACCTATGGAGGTGAACCAGCAGGAGTGGACCCCACGGAGACAAGCTGGACGAGCCGCGACCCCCTACTCAAGCGGAGAGTCTTCAGGAGACGAAAGCGGTCGGTCGGAGCGCAGCGCCCCGACGTTGAGACACGAGGTAAGTGGGGGGGAACCGTGGAAAGGGGGGCCCTCGGGAGCCGAGGTGGTAAGGGGAAATAGGCGGGACGAATGAGGGTGCGATTTGGGGGGGGGGCAACCGGGCGTGCGTATTGGAAATAAACAACGGCGAAAAGGGGGCAAAGGGATTTAGGTTGCCCGTGGCGAGGGGGGGGGCGTCCGGAATTCGGTTTTTAATCGATACGGGGAGCACCCACTCGCTGGTAAGTGAAAGAGGGGCGAGGGAACTGGGAATCTGGGACAGTCGGAAAACGTGCAAGTGCGCCATAACCACAGTAAGCGGAAGGTGTGGAACGGGCGGGGAAGCACAATTGAGCCTTCGCGAGATCGCTGGGCGCGAAGAGAAGGTCACGGCGCACATTATGAAAACGTTGGCCGAGAATTACGACCTAATAGTGGGGTGTGACATATTACAGAGGGTGGGGATGAAACTGAAGGTCCGTAATCAGAAGTGGGAGTGCCCACTAGGGAAGCGCAAGTATAATATAGTCACGGGACGGCGAGAAGAGGGGGTGAGAGTCGGAGCAGCCGGATGCACACGCGACGCGGTGAGTCGACTAGTAGAGGCGAACGGGGATCTATTCCACCGGGAAGCGGACAGACTACCTACTACGGGGAGGACGGAACATAGGATACCTGTGAAGTCGGAGACGCCGGTGTACGTCAAGGAGAGGCGCTATCCCCAGGCAATGAGGGAGGTTATAAGGGGGCAGCTCGGGGAACTCCTAGAGCAGGGTATTATAAGACCAAGTAACTCGCCCTACAATAGTCCGCTGTGGGTCGTGGAAAAGAGGAGCGGAGGCGATCAGAAACATTATCGGGTAGTAGTGGACTATCGTAAGCTGAACGAGGTCACGGTGGACGAGAGGTACCCGCTCCCGAGGATTGAGGATATACTCGATCGCCTGTCGGGAGCGACGGTGTTCAGTACTCTGGACCTCAAGAGCGGGTATCATCAGGTTAGGATGGCAGACGAGGACGTTGGGAAGACGGCGTTCTCTTGGGAGCGAGGGCATTACGAGTTCGTGAGAATGCCTTTCGGTCTGAAGGGGGCCCCGCTAACTTTCCAGCGTCTTATGGACGAACTCCAGACGGGGCTGGGCGAGGACTTCTCTCAGGTGTATATGGACGACCTAATAGTGTTCAGTAAGACCGAACAGGAACATGTCCAGCACCTGAGCCGAGTCCTCGCCAGGGTGAGGGAGTTCGGATTCAAGCTGTCACGGGAGAAGTCCAGGTTCGGGTTGGGGGAGATTAAGTTTTTGGGCTACACCATCTCGCGGGACGGGGTACGACCAGATCCGGAGAGGGTACGGGCAATACAGGAGGCACCCTTCCCCAAGAATGCGCGGGGCGTTCGTAGGTTCCTGGGGATGATCAACTATTATAGGAAGTTCATCCCCGGGATCGCGGAGCTCACGAACTCGCTAACGGAGCTACTCAGGAAGGGACGGAGGTTCCGGTTGGGGCCGGAGCAGATCGAGAGTATCGGGAAATGCCGCGACGTACTCACACAGAAGCCTCTGTTGATGTTCCCGGACTTCGGGAAGACATTCCGTGTCACGACGGATGCAAGCGCGATCGCGTTAGGGGCGGTCCTGTCGCAGGACACTGGAGGGGGGGAAAGACCCATCGCATATGCGGGCCGACAACTGAACGGGGCCGAGACGCGATACAGCGCCATAGAGCGAGAACTGTTGGCGATCGTGTGGGCAGTGGAGTACTTCCGACCCTACTTGTATGGCAGAGCGTTCGAGCTCTATACAGACCACAAGCCGCTGGTATATCTGGGAACCCTAAAGGAGTCGTCGGCAAGGGTGGCTAGATGGAAGGAGCGACTAGCCGCGTATAACTTCAAGATAATGCATAAAAAGGGGACAGAAAACGCCGTCGCAGATTGGCTGTCCAGGGAGCTAGTGGCGAACGCGCTAGAAGGAGAAGAGGGGCAGGAGGAACCGTTCGCGGTACGGTACCTACGGGAGTGGGCCGAGAGCGGACCGGAAATTCCCCTAGTCCAAAGGGATCGCGTACAGGTAGAGACCCCGCCCGAACGACCGCCAGACCTACCCGAGCTGGACGAAATGGTTAACGACAAGAAGAGGCAGATCATCCTCAAGTCGAAACGGGAGCCGGGGATCGAAACTCGGGCCAGCGTATACGCGGGACTGTCCACGGTAACGGTTAGGGCACAGGCCACGATCAAAGACGCGGAGCTAGAGCGGACCATCGAGGAGTGCACAACGCCGGGTCAGACCTGCCACATATTCATCGGCAATCGGGGGCTAGCCGATAAGGTCAAGCGTCTGTGGAGGCAAGAACGCATAGGGGTGGGTTATACGCTCGTTAGGTGCCTTAGGCAGGTGGAGACCGTCACCGAAACCGAGGCACAAGCTAAAGTAGTGAGAGATTACCACATAGGCAAAACGAACCACCGCGGGATCGAGGAGACGCTCCGGGCACTAAGGCGGGCATATTTCTGGGCGAATATGGGTCGGACTGTCAGGGAAGCTGTCGCGCGGTGTGAAACGTGCCAGCAAGCAAAATATGACCGACAACCCCCCGTAGCAGAACAGACGACCACGGAGACAGCCGAGGAACCCCTGAGGATCGTGCAGGCTGACCTATACAGTAACGAGGGTCAGTCCTGGCTAACAATGTTAGATACTTTTAGCAAAATTGCGATGGCTTATCCCGTAGAAGCCAAGACGCCCGAGGTAGTATGGGAAGGGGTGCTTCAGTGGTGTGGTACGTACGGGGTCCCCGACACGATCGTGTCGGACTCAGGGCGAGAGTTCGACAACGAGTGGATTAGGGAACAGAGCAAGGAGTTAGGGTTCAGCTGGCGGCGGAACACCCCCCACCACATAAAGGGGAGGGGCGCAGTGGAGCGACTCCACAGCACGCTGGGGGAACACCTGCGACTGTTTAGGCTCGGGCGACAGCTAGACTCGTACGCGGCAATGCCGCGCGCGGTGGTGGCATACAACCACAGCATACACGCGGCGACGGGGCTATCACCAGTCGAGATTGTGTTCGGTCAAAGACGACGGGATCGGGGGGACCTAGTGACAACTCATAACGTGGGGTTGCGGAGGCAATTGGGGGAAGCGCGCAACGAACGCCGGGCGATGTGGGGGAAGGTCCGAGAACGTATCATCAGGGAAAAACAGACTCGGGTAGACAGAGCGAACACCAGACCTCGGATAGTTGGCGCCGGCTCGATCGCACTGGGGATCACCGTCTACCGCAGACTGAGAACAGCTCGTAAGAAGAGTGCCGCGCGGTACGAGGGGCCGTACATAGTGGTGGCAATCAGGGAACATAGTTTGTACACGATCCGGGATGTAAGTCACCCTTTCCGTTCACGTACCGTCCATGTAGAGGAACTTAAGGTACCATCGACAGGGACTCGGCGAACGACGAGGGGCGGCGGCCCGACCGACACACCACGCTGCCCGAACGGGCAGACTCTTGTATAATGAATAGTATCTAAGTATTTAAACAATGTAAAAATAAAACCAACCCAGATTGTTGCTCAATGATATCATATGTACTATACCAGCTTGACTATTGTTATTGAAGAATTGTATGTGTTAGATCAAGCCACTGTGGGCAATTAATTGTATTGTAAGGACTCTATTGAAGTGACTTGTTTATTGATGTTACTATGTATACTATTGAGGATTATGTTCTGTTGTGTTTCAATTGTTGGAGTTCCTAAGTGCCAGGAACTGGAGGGGGGGAGTTAGCTGAGGAGTCTACTATGAGGAGATAACATAGGTAAGACTCCCCAGCTAATCCTCTCAAGGCATTAGCCAAACTATATATAGAAGTAAAGAAGATAAATAAAGCTCATTCTCAACTTAGCTCTCGTGTCAGTCATTACCTATTCCCCTTTTTAGTCTCTGATTTCAGTCTATCATAAGTTATATATAATATAATATATAAATAATAATAATTTTATTAATTTATATAAGTTGTATTATATTATATTACAGTTATATTTGACATTCTTACTATTTTATAGGAATAGACACTATTTTTTATATGATTTTTTTTCTTCTCGAAAACAGAAACCCTTATGTCGATTTGGGTGTTGTCATTGTGAGTCTCGTGTTCAAGCTGTAGACACGTACTTTTACATGGAGGTCCGATTTGACATTGCTAATACATGAAAAATATAGCCGTATCAATAAATAATGATCGTGTCATTAATTAATTACTTGATAGTACAAATATAAATTTTCAAATAACCAATGAGTGGTATTGTGGAAAGACGGAAGTTTCCACTCAGTCAAACAAAAAGGTTTTCGACAGCTCTAAAGTGATATCTTCAGTAGGCATCAGATGATTTTACTCTACTGTCAAAAGGTTTTTTGTTAGAATAAACGATATCGTGGGGAGGTGGACGATTGATTATTTGATTATATCCTTCCACAACCGTAGGTATAAATATTAATTGTGTCTATCTTACTGGGTAGAGCATCAAATTAAAAAAGAGCTGTATGCCCTGATCAAATTTGCGTGCAAGTTTAAAGTCATTAAAAATGTCATCTAAATTCAAAACCTTCTTACTCCCCGCCATATTTTTATTTTGTTTTACCACCTATATCCAATTGTTCGGTTGATACATTCCTTAATTATACTTAATCTAATCTGACATCTTATCTCGTTTGTATTTTCTTATTATTCCCTAATTTTCATAACGTTATATCAATGAATTTATTTACTGTAATGTTTTATAAATATTTTCCTTTGTTAATTTATGTTTGAAATTTATTTTAATTTTTTTGTGTTTGCTAGTAGTGTTTTTTTTTTATTATTATCCATAGGGCACTTGGTCCGAGAAAATTGTCGTCTGAATTGTGTCGCAACTCGCACTTGACTTGAATCTTATGCACTGAAACATTGACGACATTCGCTGTTAACAATGGAAGCGACTGGGAATTCCCGTGCGCGCCTACCCGGACCCTCCTATGAATAGAAATGTCCACGATCGGTTCAACCTCGATCTTCATGAATTATTCAACTGCAGGTGTAATCGAGGGGAAGTACAATGATCCGAAACTCAACAAAAAAAAAAGAAAAATAAGATAAAAAAAAGTAATGGTATCATAGGTCGTAATCACCTTACGGCTTGAATGGAGGGTGTTACGTTGCTAATAACGGGCATTGTTTTTGTTTTTTTCGCCTGTCATGGTTTTGTGCTGAGATGCAAGAGATACGGGGATAGATAGAGCCAAGGCGACAAGGCCAACGAAAGCAAAGACTACTTTCGCCTTCCGGCCTTGTTATGTTTCTTGGTCATGGCTGTGCGGCGAGTGGTCAGCTGGCTCTTCGCGACAGGTCCTCTATCGGTTGTATCTTCTACTCTTGCAAGAAGTAGATAGCGAGCGAATCCCAGACAGAAAGGGCTTAAAAAAACTTCTTACCGAGAGAAGGGTTTCTTTTGGGAAATCGGTTTAGGTTGATGAAAGGGAGCAGTTAGCTTTCATTTTCGACATCCTTTGTATATTTGCATCAGGGCGAGATGGTAGGGGTTATTGACTGTTTTAAAATTTTCGAGGAACTGAGCAATTTTTTTGGCATGTTGCTGAACTTATTGCTTGACAGGAAACATACACAGTTTATCGAATCGTTATCCGTTAATAAATTTGATGAAAACCTTACGACTTTCTTCCATAAACCTCTCTTACTCATTTTTATAATCACGGATAACAATGAACTGACAGGGAAAAGAAGCATCATTGAAAGACCAGTCTTAAACAACTTGACAAAGCGCTAGGAGTTAACGTTATAGAAATAAAAATTAAAAGTAATTTATATGTATTAAACTATTAAATCTATTAACGGATGAGTTAAAATATGCGTATAAAACTTGTTCGGGTGAAGCCGGGAAGATGTAAAATTGAAATCGAGGAACCCATCCTAGATCTTATAGGATATATTTTTGAGGGTCAGTAATCCAATGGCGATTCAAACCGAACTATTCAACGGTTAAAGAAATTGTCAAACATAATTAATATTTTATATTAGGAGTACTTATTAATATACAATGTGCATAGAACTAGGACTGAGAATGTGGAATATAATTTAAATTTGGATGTGATTAACAAAGTTATCCGTTGCTAATGGTTACTAGCCTTTGCAGGCTGATGATATTCGGCAATGGTGGCCACTTATATGATAGCATACTGGGCACTAATCAGGTAAAGATAGCAACCAGGAGAAAAAACTCCCTCACTGAAAACCAAATTTCTTTGCTGAAACTTCTTTCTGCTATTGCGTTGGCTGAACTCACCCCCTTCTCGGGGGATTTTCATTCACTCGCTCAGTCATACAGTGTTTAAAAACCGACCAGAGACCTCCCAAATCCACATGATTGTCACCTCCCTCGCATGCGAAAGATGAGTGGAGTCTTGGGAAGTCCTCCTCACGCTCTCTCCGTCAGCCGAGTCACCGGATACGTGCCAGTGGAGGCTGACGAAGAGCGGGAGAGCCACATACACTCAGGACATGATTGGAGAAACTGGCCATTGCCAGGACTCCCACTGTCACGTATTTATAGCAGGTCACGAGGCTACTGCCGTTTTAGTCTCCGAGGAGGATTATAGGGATGAGTGGAATTAGAAAATTAGTGTAAGTAAGAGTATGATAAAGTTATAAAGAATATAATATAATATAGCAGGATCACCACATCAGTGAAATCGGACCAGTACAAACTGAAAAGGGTACGGGCGCAAACCCCACTAATAGGATCGAGGGAAGGAACTGAACTAAGCAATTTAACTTAAATTCCCTACGTGTTAGTCATCTAAGCCCTTATACTGAATCACGGACCATAAGTAACCCATAGAATACCGTTAAACCGTGGAACATTCAGTATATAATTTTACCCCCGTAAAATAATACATAACAGAATAATGGTAACCGGAACAATACATAAATATATAGTTACTAATAAAAATTGGAGGGAACACATGAACGTTAAAAATGAACTAAATTGCGCACAAACTCTTTATTGCAAGGAAAGATACTTATAATAGTATATGGTAATAGTTATTGGACCTTTTTTACATAAACAATCTACCAGCCTACATCCACTAAAAAAGTAAAGGATACTAAATATTTGCATATGAAGTTTGGGAGCACTGAAGAGAAAAAAAAATTGTTTTTACATTACTAATTACAAAAATGCGGACTGCAAAAAAAAATACAAATAAAGAAAATGATAAAACTGACTAATAAATGTAACTGATTAATATATAAACATTTTACTGGGGTCAGATGTGTACTTGGTCAATCTAAGGTTATAGTGGCGAGTAAAAGCCAGTTAGCCTAGAATTAAATCTCATAGCCGTTATTTATTATCCATGGCTGAATTCATTACACTATAAACATCTGGTTCAGATTTATTCATGGGTAAATCAGCTTGACTAAATTTTAGCCATGAGTTTTTTTAAATAAAAACCTTGGATTACATTAATACGCGTAATATCGATTATCCGAAAAACGCTTCCTCAACGGCACACATAAATTAGTTCCTTGGATTGATAGTATCCCAACATTTTTTCCACAATTATACAAGAGAATAGC
Source organism: Acanthosoma haemorrhoidale (assembly GCA_930367205.1). Classification (NCBI taxonomy): domain Eukaryota; kingdom Metazoa; phylum Arthropoda; class Insecta; order Hemiptera; family Acanthosomatidae; genus Acanthosoma; species Acanthosoma haemorrhoidale. Next base: position 36,165,504 of record OV884011.1, read on the forward strand.
AGAATCACCTCGGGATAATGTAATTCCAATTTTGTAGTTTTTCCTATTTTTTAATTATATCTGTTCAATGAGTAAAGCTCCTGGAGTTGTTTTGTGAATCATTTTAAAAAGGATTTTGATAATTTCTATCGCATGCACTTGATTTTTATCTATCACAGGTGTCTAGGTATTATAATCCGAAGTTTGGAAGAGATGACCCCCGACTTCAGATTAAAATATGGAGTTTCACCCCATTTAGCACGTTATGAAAACGAAAGTTTCAATAATTCTTTTTCTTAAGAAGTTAGAAGGTAAATAACTTTTTGCTTTAAAAACGAATTGTAATTTTAAGGGTCTTAGCTTGGGATTCAGTCCCCAGCCCGCCCAAGGGATTTTTGGGGGGTGGGTCTGGACAGGTGCAACTCATATTCGTGAGGATCTGTCTTGAATGAAAAAATAGCGAATTTAAGGTTGAGAGGTAAGTCAAACCACACAAACACCTACTAACTTTGGCAAGACACTTTTTTGGTTAGTCCTACCTTTTTTATTTAACATTAATAATATTAATAACTTTAATTAATTCATGGTGGGCTCTAGCCCTCACTAATCCTTGCTTGCAGTCTACAGTACAGTCATGAAATTAGACGCTTGGGATAAAGGGGCTAGGTGCCGCGGTGTTGCCACGTACGAGAGGACGGGGGACTAATAACTAATTTATTTATTGCTTAGTGATTGACATTATCGAAGCAAAGCGATCACGTGGATAGAAGAGAAGTAGTGCGCACAGCAGAAGCAGAGCTCGCTCTGTATTGCGGGCTCTCACGTTTCTTGACGGCAACTATAACGTAATTGATCATCACTGACAACTTAAGTGCGTCTGATTGAGGCGTGTCTTGAAGACTCGGCATTCCCAGCATTGAAGCGTTTGAATCAAAGCGCTGCCGTGTTTTGATACAGCGCCCATTCATCTTCCACCAAACTAATTTCTTCGGATGCCATCTTCACACTCAATTATTTTCCCAAGTGGTGTCTTAAAAGACCGCAAATCACAATTTTTTTCTCTAGTGAATGAGATTGATTTCAATATACGAGTGAAGTTCATAAAATTCCATAGTAACCTATCTAACCACCCTAATTCCCTAGCACAGTCATTGCACTGCACCACTCATCCCAATAATCCTCCTCGGAGACTAAAACGGCAGTGGCCTCGTGACCTGCTATAATTAAGTGATAGTGGGAGTCCTTGCAATGTCCAGTTTCTCTAATCATGTCCTGAGCATCTGTGGCTCTCGCGCTCTTGGTCAGCCTCCGCTGGTTCTTATCTATTGACGCGGCTGACGTAGGAGCGTGGGGGACTTCCCAAGACTCCGCTTCCTTCTTCACGCGTGAGGGAGGTGAAACCATGTGGACTTGGGGGGCCTCTGGGCTGTTTGTAAATATTGTGTGAATGATGACTTGTAAATGTGGTATGAATGAGAACATTTATCTCAATTACTTATTGCCAAATAAGGCAGATTGTAATTTTATCTCAATAAAAAATTTTTAGTTGTAAATATAAAAAAAAATATATATATATGAGTGAATAAATGAAAAGGAAAGACTGTTATTTAGGTACTTGTTTGAATAAAGGATCAGTCATTGTAATAAAAATGGCATACACAAAAGAGTTTAATAAAGATTTAGTGTGTTATTCTAAATTCGACAATGTTTTCATTGAGGATGAACCTTGTCACAAGCTAGTATTTAGCGAAGCTGTAAAGCTATGCCTGCGCCAGGAGAAGTTCCTCCAGATGAAAGATTAGACAGCGGGGGCTATCGGCTCCTAACATTGTTTGCTCTGATCACTATCGACCAGGACCAATATGGATATTAACTTTCGTCGCAATCATTATCCGATCGCTATCCGTAATGTTGTCACGATTTAGCCGATAGGGATCTGTAATTAACAGCAAACAACAACATTGTTCCGCAATAGGCCACTTACTACACTGCAACAATAAGCCGTTTTGTAGGTTAGAGTAGCGAAATTCCCACCTGGTGAACTTTCCCGGGTCCTGGTTGGCTCCAAGGTTTTGAGGGTATAGGCGGGTTGATCCGAGGGAGGACCAACGCTCCTTTTGTATCATATATAACAACGAAATGAAGGATGTAAAAAGCAAAGTATTTCTCTTGGTCTGTACAACTTCCGACAGATAAACCAATACGTTTATCAAAGTAACGAAATAAATAGGGAAAACGTAAGTAAAAAGTGACTATAACTCTAATAACTTTCTATAATTCTAACGGTTAATTTACGACCGATTTAAATGTCATAAAAAGTAAACAGTAAAACGAAATAAGCTGATGGAATATAAGGTGGTTTCCCCCTTTAGAAGGGTATGGCAATGAAATATTATAATAGCTTTATGTAAGGAGGCAAAGAAAGAAAGACAAATAGTAAAATCACGGAATTTTCGATTCGTTGTTAGCTCTCTAATTCGTGTTAATTGATCCCTGTGCCGAATTCAGTCTGGATCCGTTCACGGTCAGGGCGTGGTATAGCGAACAGATATACAAAACTGGTCTTTTAAATACAGAGTTTAGCACAGCTACCTCTGGCTCCTGCTAGGCTAGCATTTTTCTCAGATTTCTAATTTCCTTCTCTTATTTCATCAACTATGACGCATGATCCAGACCCTTGATCTAATTTACAGAAAGGCAATATTGTCTTTCCGCGTTTGGATTCGAATCAAGCTCATCGTTATTAGGATCCGTTACTTGTGCACTAGTTGCGTGCAATCTGACCACCGGCGAAAAACCCCATAACCGCAGGCTAGTCGAAGAATCAACCCCTCCGGCTTTCCCTTCCTGGTTAATCATGGGGTAATTAAACTTACCTAAGGCTATTTAAAACTGGGCTTCCACAATCGCCTGGAGTGTTGCTGTCAGAGCGCAGTGTGAAAAAGCCAACTAGCCCGCGCGTAACTTCACTTGCGTCACCTTGGCTAATCTCCGAGCAGAGAAGAGGGTGATAACAATTGAAGAAACTGGGTCTTAGCAAGTCACCGTCTACAACTTATTTTTTAGTGCAACGTAATCCATTCAGCTGGCGCGAGACTTTGAAACAGTTACGATGCAATCTTTGGCATGCCCGTCCGTCTGTCAGGGATAGTCGGCCTCAAAACTCATGTCAAGTGCGACTTATTAGACAATTAATTGCTTAGTTACAGCTGAGAAAAACATTTACTTATGAGTAGATATATTTTTTTTTTATTTACAAACAATTAATTATTGATCATTCATTATTTTCCATGGGGTTGCTTTCATCATCGGGTCATAAAATGGAACCGACTTGCAAATATAACTGGTCAATTTATGTGATTCTAGCCTGAAAAAATAAAAGACTGATCACTGAGTTAACTTGATATCGTACTCACAATTATGGGAAGAGATGTTTTATTGAAATACCAAATAATTAATTAATGACAATTATTTCTTTTGGTCATTACTGTTCTCAATATGAAATAGGCACTTCCATATAAAATTTCATGTCATCAAATAAATTTAAATAAAGGGGGACCCGCAAAGACAGAGGAGATAAACAGACCAAAAAGTACATGATACATTTATTAACTTGAATCCAACGGAGTGAATACATTTGTTTTTATTTCTATTTTTCTTTTAGTTATTTTCATTTATTTATATTGAATAAAGTTAATTTTTATTATTTGTTGCAATTAAGGGCCTCGGGATTTATTTTCAATGCATTATTTTCTAAATATTTTTTTTGTTTACATTTTATTTTGTAACTGTACAAGGACAGTATATTTATTTTAAATTCTTTCTTCTCGTATTTCACATTATTTTTTATTTACGTTGGATGGAAACTCATCGGGGACGTCTCAAACTGATATTTTACATATAAATGTGTCCTCCGGCCAGCTCTGCTGTACGGTGCCCCGCTATTTACTCTCTTGACTGACAATACAGCCAAATGTCTCCAACATTTCCAGAATGGGATCATGCGAAAAGTGATCCAACATACCTCTCTCGAGAGGTTGAAGAACGCTGACCTGCACCCGTTGCTTGGTGTGCCGTCGGTGGGTGAGTTCATCCGCCGGAGACGCATCAAGTTTTTTGACTCGTTGCAGCACCTGACAAGCCCAGTGTTTAACACTATGACCCCACCACCCCTCCCGCATCGATGGCAACAGACTGTCGGGGAAAAAATAGGTTAAGAATTAGTATGTAACTTAGTTAAGGTTGATCAAAAAGGTGAGCCCCATCACCTTTATTAGTCAGTTTAGTCCAGTCACGTATAATGTATATCATTATACTTGTTTATGCATTATATAATTTTTATAAAATAACAAAACCTGTATATAATGTAGCGAAGCTACAGGAAATACAAAAAGTAATTTGTAAATAGATTGGCCTTAGGATCTATAATTATCTGTAAATTTAAAGGGGCTATGAAAGAAAAAAAATCATCGGGAACTAATACTGTGTGTTAAAGAATAACTCATTTTATTCAAAAGAAATGTTTTTTCTTAAGAATAGTAAAGATATAAAATATATTATAATTATTATTATTCACTTCATTACCTTGATCGGGTAATAAAATCAATAAATTGATAAAGATACTCTATTAAATTGACATAACTCAAGGCAAGTGCCAGTTTAAACTGGTCTGAACTATAGGTCCTAGATAAGCCAAAACGTGCTCCGGTGAAGGTTCAAGATCTTATTACCATTACAAGAAGACATGTGACCCAAATCATGATCTCTTTAATGAATACAGAACGATGCGGAAGGGGCGATGCACATTTACATAACCCCTACATTTACATAATGAACATTATTCAGGTATTTACTAGCTGCGGCGCTGTCGGGCCCATATTATGGTAATCGGAGTTATTAACTGTGATTACATGCCGGAGTGCATCGTACATTCATGGGTTGTAGAGTAAGATCTAGTTTTTTTTTGTAACTGCTCTTTAGGTTAACTGGTTGTTTTAAGATAGCTATATGTAAAAGGGGAATTTGGCTATGTGATTAATGCGGAGCTAAAGACAGTTAAATGATCAAACCGACAAGAAGCCTCTGTAAAAACTTTTATTAGGCTAATATTGTGCATTAGCATGAATGAAACATTCAACATGCAGAGTAACGAAATAAATGAGGTGGAGGGAGACGTGGAGTTTTTTATTTGCAGGGTACATTGATGGCTTACCTCAAAACCTTGTAAGTCCATAAAAAGAAATTTTGACCAGGAAACGATAAACCTATAAATCTATATCATAAAAATAAAAATTGGGATTATTTTTTTCCTGTTACACTTTGAAATATCCCAGACATTTGTAGGATAAATAACACCACACATTATGAGTTTTTAAGTAAATGAGTGGAGCATTAAGTTATTGCAAGATTTTATGGAGGAACTGAATCGGACTTACAAGGTTTTATAATTAACCTATCGATATATATGATTGTTATCAATAGGTCCACACATTCACCAGCATGTTTCTGCAGTTTCGTCTTTGTAACTCCTCCATCCTTAAATATGGAGCTGCCCCCAGCAACGGATGGTCATCCGTGGTCTTCAATAATCTACGTTTTTTTTCATATTTTTACACCCGTTTTGAATAGAATATAACAAAAAAAAAAACAATTAACATAACTAAATGATAATCTAACTGTAGCTCCTATATCTCCTCTGATGGTTCTATCTTAATATTAGTTGAGTGTTAGTTTCAAAAATAAAACGGTTTCTTTTGCCATAAGTTGGTAGTGATTCTATTTTATGATTTATTGGTTCCCAAAAGACATAAAGTTGTGAATGATCGACAGTTTGTTTGTTACTCGCTAGAAAAAGTAAATGAGTTCCTTTGTGTTTAATATATTTGTTTTTATGTTTATAAGCCAATTCGAAATACATTTACGGACGTCCGATGTCTGATATAGTCTAACTGGTTAATCTATCAGTAACCTCGTCATTAATTGTGTCATTTTTTTCATTGTATCAAAGATATTTTTACAGCATTAAAGATATTAGATTATCCTCCATTTTCGCTGAACTTTTAAAAAATAATAAATTGGTTGGTCCGATCCGAATACGTGATTTCTATTGTTTGGAAACAATTCGTTATTTATTTGCCTATCTTTTAGCATCACCGAATTTGATTTATTGATCAGATTATGAAATATTATTAGGGATGACCTCAAGCTTGAATTTTAGAGATTGGAATACTTGGAGACAGGGGCTACTTTAGTCGCGTATTTCTTGTCATTATATATTAACCAAAACAGATAAAGCGTAATCTAAGACGTTTTTGAATAGTCTTAAATTTCAAAAAGCTTGTAGAGTCTCAAAATACCACCTTATTGTCTAATAATGTTTTAATAATTTATATTCAATATCATCGAAGTGTACATCTGATAGGTTAACTAATCTAGGGAAACACATGCAATTATTTTCATTAATTTTATTCTTAACTATACTGTGGTTGAGTGTCTGGAATTTCAGATTTTTGTTTACTATATCTTGTTTATATCTAAATGTGTTAATGCATTATTTATACACCGCGTTGTCATATTGTTCAGGATCATGTCGATCAATTATCAGTCAGTCGATTAGAGATTGACTAGGGCGCGGAGTACCAGGATGGCGCAGTTAGATGCGTGGACTGATCCTTGTGTGGCGTCTGAGGATGACAGCTGTGGGCTGTTAAAACCTCTATCATCAGATTAAGAATATTATTGAAAATACGCGAACAGACATTGGTGTCATTTAAACCTAAATTAAACAATTCACTACCAATTTAACACCTCATCGTATATGTTCTTTTAATCTTCCAGTCTTCTCCTTTTTTAATTACCGGAGAATATTTGATAGAAATAGTTTTTGTATGAGCAATTAGCCGAACGCAAAGCGTAGCTTCCCTCTCTACTTGCAGTGATACAAGATACGAACGTCTTTCGCCTGACTAAGTGTAGATGATAAGAGTATTGAAATGATTTAATCGTTCTGAAAAAAAACTAAACAAACCATTTGTGATGCATCCCACAAACATAGTTTCTTCGGTGTCATGAAATTGACGGAATTATAATTTTAAATATAGCAAAACATAAACTTCACACCGTTGCTTCGTACGCCGAGCTACCTAGTTGAAAGACCTACTGAAAATTAAAGAAAAATTACATTTTTTTAATACTATGTATTTATTTAATAACAGTCGTTTTTCCAATTTGACCGCCAGGTTAAATTACACATCTCCAGCTTGAACTGGGGACCCGATAAATCCCGGATGAAACCCACAAATAACAATTTCTAATAAATCATAAATAATAATAAATGGGTTGAAAATCTTCGAGCCGGTATCCTTTGCTCGTTATGAAACATTGCTAACTGTTAACTCTCTGTTGAAGTTATTGCAGTTGGGTGGCGGGGCATGCTCGTTAACCCGGTGCATTTCCAACCTTGACCAATTTACACCAGCTCACTGCCCCTAGATAGACCGGTTGTGTCGTTGCGAACTTAGCTGCAACTTAGCTATGGCCGTGTTTATCCATTATTTGGGTAGTATTTTCAAGACCAAAGACAGACGCTCTACTTTCATACAAGTAGTCTATCTGACTGCAGTCCTGAGATTATTTCCCAAAACACTTCCAAGTATGACGATTACTTTTAGCTTACAATATACTAGCCTGAAAAAAAACAATAAAAGTGAAAAATAATATCGCAAACTTTTAAGATCCCTTGAGCCGCAAACCATCGGCTATTTAAGATTTACAGTTCTATTCCCCCTGTGCTCCCCCCCTATTTAAGGATTCGTCAAAGACGGCAATCCTAGGATAAGCTGGAGATCGACCCAGCTTGTTAAATGTTAAAAGTTATGTTGTTGTTGTCAGTTGTAATAGTCATAGACCACTAGGTGACCCGGGGGGGGGGGGGGGGTCCATTTCAAAGATATTTACAAAAATTAAAAAAAAATTATCATAGTGCCCGATTTAATTTTTTTTTTCGACATTATTTTTTTATTTGTTTGAAGGCTATTTTAATAGTATACATTAATCAAGGAAAATATGAAAAATATTTCATTTTATTTATTTATTTACACCGACATAGTATTTTTTTAACAAGTATGTAACTAAAAATAGTAAATAAGCTATTTCGATGTCTTTGAAATACTCTTTGTACTATCTCTTTTGTGTGCCTTTTACTCGTATAGGAAAAATCAATAAAGAAAAAAGTTAGTAAAGTGGGATTGACTTTTTTCACGTTTCATTTTTTTATCGATATTTCCGGTTAATTTCTTTTTTTATCAAATTATATTTCTTAGAATATCTTTGAAATTATTTTTGGATCACCTTCTTTAATGTGATCTTAGCCATAAGGGAAAAATCGGACCTATAATCTAAAGCAGCTTCTGATCTGTGATTTCAGCTGATGTAAATCATTTTTACCAACATGGAGACTGACCAAAGACTGAATCACTTCGAAGTGTCTCAAGATTGGTTTAATTCTTCCCACTGATTTCAGATGAGGGGTCATTCACGGTTGCACAATGGTGCCTTGAGATTCTTCCGCAATAGAATTTAATTGTAATTACATTAATTGTAAACCATCTGAGTGTATTTGTCAGGAGTGTTATTATTTTGGAGGACACCCGCCGCACTCATTGGATCCCGCCATTTCTGACCGGGATGGACTTTCTAACACGAACGGCGCTTATCTCATTTCTGAGGCCCTCGGCAAATCGGAAATCGTAATGGTCGGTTTCTCCACACTGTTCTATCACGTACAGTTAATAAACATCTGTACGGAGGAGGCTATACAAATAAGGTGCACTTCGAGGGATTGAAAATAGTGGAATTACTCGCAGGCTGCTCAAATTCGAAAACTTGAGTTTTTCCCTCTCAAAGATTTGAATCAAAAGTTAAAAATGCACCCAAACTAACTAAAACCAGTGACAAACCGTCGCAGACAGCTCAAATGAACATGACAAGTGTTGACATGACAAGTTCCTTAGAATTACATAGAAATGTTGTAAGAATAAAACGATTTATTTATATAAAAATATTTCCTAGTATTTGAGTAGGTATTATTCTTGACCTGGACTCTTCTGCTCTTGTTTCAAAGGCAATTCCTACCATTTTGGCGCCTTGCTTACGACCCAAGTTGTCTGCAAACATATTTTTTGTTCTAACTAACCCTATTAATGATAATCATATAGTATAAGAATTATTTTCTTTGAGCTCTATTTTGAACTTTTCTGGACTTTCCTAATACTCTATTGTGAAGGACAATGATTCACATGAGTACGTTTGGGTCAATTGTAATTTTATGGTTTAATTTCTAACTACGTTTTATTCTGTTGAAACTTGGGGGAAGACAAAATTAGCTGTTGTTTAATTATGTGGTTATTGACGTCTTTCCTTCAGCAAGGAAGACATTCTAAAAGTGCGGAAGAATCTTCCGGAAGCTGTTGTCCTTTCTCTCCACTATTATTAAATACTAATGGAGGTGTGCTCTTAAGTACTTGTATTCTATCAACCGATTTAACCCAATGCGCGTTTTCCGATGACACTCTCGTCTGTTTGACAATGACTGCAAAAATGTTCCATTGGTCTGAAATTTTAAAGGTCTACTTTACCATTCTCGGATTGCATTTTATATGTTTTAGTTAGTAATTTATGGAGTGGAATATAAATAAAAAAATACTTTTCACATTTCTCAATTCCGATCCTTGGATGCGATGCCTCTCTTTCCCCATTCCACAATTTACTTTTTTTTCTGATAATTTTCCACCATCGCATGAAAGAAAAGTAACGTGTGGTATTACCGGTGTGGCAATATGGTATGTTTACCACAAAATTGGCCTCGAGGCAAAAGCCTATCTATTCCCGCTAAAGTTTATCATTTGAAACTAAAATGGACTCTGCAGATGCAGTCTTTTCACAGGCTGTGGGCGTGGCAGTCACCGACCACCCATCAAGCTTAGAGACCATTGTCTCGCTTGAGTTGCGCAATGCTTATGCGTCGAAGACACTCTTTACACATGTTCTTCAAAGCGTCACGCTGGTTTTCACCTTAGCTATGCGACCTGTCAACACTTATGTGGGACGATGTATCTTCATCAAGTCTTAAACTCAAATGCTAAGTTACTTACAATTCAGTTTTTTGTTGCTAAGTAACATCTGCAAGTTTCGGATCACACATTTTGTCATGATAACGTAATTAATTAATGTAACAATAATGTTTTATGGAGATGGGCGTATTTTTTCAATATTGTACTTCTCGATATGAAATTCGACCTCCATGTAATGCCATGTCCATAGTTAAGAAGAGGGGATTGACAAATACTAGAACGAATAGGCACAATTATTCTTGTGATGTATCGAACCGGTGCGATACGTCTAAAACAGTTGAATGGGCCCTGATTAGTAGAACAGGTTCGCGGTGAAAAAACCTCCGTCCATTTCTTCACCAGAGGAGATCTAGTTCCTTTCAACATACAGCCTTGATCTCTTACAAGTCGGCTCTATTTTTAATATTAATTGTAATCGTTATAAGATTAGTGCCGGTTATGGAAGGATATAATTATATCTTATATTAATTTAGACTTTTAAAATAGGTTTGTTTTCTCTTATGACTTTACTGTTATAATATAAATTATTCCAATTGTAATAGCTTTTTATCACCATCAATTGGCGAGTGAAGATGAATTCTGAGACCTGTCGAAAACGTTATTGGCTGATCAAAACTATATTGTGGAGAGATGGAAGATTTATTATTTAATTGTAGTTATTGTTTAGTTCGCTTTTATATCCGAAGAAAGAAAACTTCTTCTACCAAGTATGTACTGCAACATTGAAAAATACTTAAAAGGTTATTATCGTTGCGAATTGGTACGAATGACTGCTAGCAATCTCGATTTGTACGTGTTCGGCTTGTTGTATTAAAGAAAAATAATTAACAATGAGCTCTTTGAAGGGAAAAAATCGCCTTTGTGTTTTGTCCTCACTAGTGAATTTAGCTCTACTCATTAGTAGTTAGTGGATCTAAAAATTTCCAGAGATAGTTTGTTGATGATCATCACTTTGGATCAATTTCAGCTTAGTTGCACTGTACGACCGTTATAGTAGAACGTACTTGTAAAAAGAATGACGTACAATTGCCTCGTACCAGTTCGAAAGTAGAACCTCTCCCTTCCGGCTTCTATAAAAAATGTTCCATATTGCCAGTATTTTCAATGTAGAAGATGCAGATATAGAATTATAATCCCCTCCCACAGTGTTACTGATAACTAGGAACTGATTCAGTGACCCCGTTCTTCAAGGAACGTTTAACAGCGATAGTGTGACGGCACCATAACATCATGGTACACGTGGCATAACTTCGAAGGCTACCAACACAGTCTTACAGTGTGGTGTTTTTTAGTGTTTCAACCGTATTTTAATAGTGTTCCAACTTACCATTTACAAACAAACAAAACAATTAAGCCAAGTACGAGGCATCAAACTATTAAGGGTTCTGTTCTTTCTTTATTAGTCCACTAGAGCCTCAACACATATTAAATATTATTAATCACTGGAGTTTAGAGCATTAATTTCCAGAATGGGATCATGCGAAAAGTGGTCCGACATACCTCTCTCGAGATGTTAAAGAACGCTGACCTGCACCCGTTGCTTGGTGTGCCGTCGGTAGGTGAGTTCATCTGCCAGTAGGTGAGACACATCAAGTTTTTTGACATCTAACCAACCCAGTGTTTGACACTATGACCCCACCACCCATCCCGGATCGATGGCAACAGACTGTCGGGGAAAAATTAGGTTAAGAATTAGCATTTAAGTTAGTTTTAAGTTTGATCAAAAAGGTGAGCCCCATCACTTTTATTAGTCAGTTTAGTTCAGTCACATATAATGTGTAACATTATACTTGTTTATGCATTATATAATTTTTATAAAATAACAAAACCTGTATATAATGTAGCGACGCTACAGGAAATACAAAAATAATTTGTAAATAGATTCGCCTTAGGATCTATAATTGTATATAATTATCTGTAAATTTAAAGGGGCTATGAAAAAAAAAAAAAAAAAGCATTAATTTGCCCCTTTATTATTTTTATAAGGTTACTATTATTATATCATCTCTGTGTCATTAAGTAAAACTTGTCCATGCAAAATATCTAGGTATATGAAAAATGCAGAAAAATCGCGAATGAGCCTTTGATGGCAGTTTTAATGACAACGTAATTATTCACTATAATCAGGAAGTTAATATCATTAATTTCGAATCCTTCTCAATATGATAAAACAAATTTATTAATGATTTTTTTTTTCAATAAATATTTTTTCAATCAATATTTTTTTTCAAGGGTTCAATTTTTTATTTTTGTTGTGACACAATATTAATGATGGTTTTAATAACGTTTAGAAATTATAGTTTAAAAAAAACAAAATACAAATTACATCTATTAATCTTGACTTAGATATTTTTAATTTAAGACCCTGCTCAGAACTATGGAAATATATTCTTTTTCATACCAGCTAATCCAGGATATGCTAACCAATAGGCAGCTTATGAAAACTTGAAAATTAAACGCGTGTTAAACCTCTCAGCTGAAAATTACGAAATAATAAACACATCAGCTGTCGATCTGATGGTTTACTCTTACAGAATAATTAACCTGAACTAAATGGGATCTAAGATGCTTGAGATAAGTTTCCGATCACCTTTTCTCAAGCGTTATCGATTCTTCTGTTATAATTAAGGATGTGCCAGTATTGAGATAATTAAATACGGGTTTATATAATATTGGACGATTTCCTGTTGATTTCAGAAACACATTTCTTTCTGAGTTGTAAACGCAAACCATTACCATATCGAGTCTGTATATCTTTATGCCTTTAAGTCCCCTCAAACACAACAGAAATTTTTCAAATTTTGAAGAGTGAACGAACCGTTAGGACCAAACATAGGTCAAGTTTATATTTCAGCCGGTCAGGTCACGCAGTCACGGCCTATGGCCCTAAACAATCACTTTTTAACTCTGTGCAATGTGTTTTTGGTTTTAAATCGACCTTAAGAGGTTTCGTTCTGTTTTTACTTTGCTATTTTATTAATAATAAAAAAACAAAACTACTTTGCATGATACTTAGTTCGTGACCTGGGACCAATTTAGATCCATGACCATACCCGAAACTAGGCCACTGGCGTACACCTTGCATCATCGAATATGTATTAACTTCACATTAAGCATAAAATAATATATTGGAAGTTATCAACAAACGGAGTATGCTCCTTGTCCAGATAACAAAATACACGGAGTCGACCACTAGTTTTCCAAACCTAGTTTCTTACGGCTTATAAGTGATTATTTTTTGTTTGTATGTCTGCTTGAATGTTGTATGATAGTGGTCCAAATAATGAACGTTTAAGATTTCTCAAAACCCAGCTTAAAAGTTATTTATGATTTAAAGTTCAGTTTTTTTTTCCTTATAAATAAAGACTCCCTGCGAGTATCTCTCGAGACAATTCTTCGTTTCTACACTTTCTTTTAAATATTTATAACATTTAGTTTATAAATTAAAAAAAAGTTTGTTCACTAAAAAAAATAAAATGAAAACAAAATGATTAGTTTACTGACTGGTTTAACTTTTTTATTTATGCTTTTGTACTGTATATATTTTTTTTGTACTGCTTTTGTATATACTCAGGGGTAGCTTCACGCTTAACTTTTTTTTAACTTAAATTAATGTTTGATAAAAAGTTTATAAAAAAACAATCTCGGTGATGCAACGATTCTCACATATACCAGTGAATATGTTGAAATATAATGGCCTTGACGCTACGTTGCTTAACACGAAGACTTATTATTAATATTTTTACTGAGATCGTTAATTCCAGATCCTGGAGTGAGAGCCACCGGAACCTAACCTCGGTGTCGAAACCTTCCGGGGCTTCCCCGCTGTTCACAAGGCACATGCGTAAGGCCGTGTAATATTACTGGCTCGTGGACGTACACCAAACAGTTTACTTAGATTATAAACTGAATCGTATTTGTTGGTAATATAATACCTAACATAACTTTATTAAGAACTATTAAACGATTGTGAAAATTCATTCTATATTTTCAATCATAGAAGGTTCATTATGTTTGTTGAACCATTTCGATTACTGAAACCCGCCTTTTAAACAAACTATAAAATAGTTAATAGCTAAAATATTTATGTAGGAGAGCCTGACGTCTAATGTTTATTTTTTGGTTTACAATTGAAATCATTTTTCTCGCGTTTCTTCAGTGTTTTCCTGAACCATAAGAGAAAAAAAAATCGGGGTTTCAAATTTAAAATAGCTTTTAAATTAAAAATTAGTGAAACGGGCCTGGCTTTTTTGTTGCTTACTTTTTCCCCTTCGTTGTATCCACCTTTCGTTGCTGACTAGCCCAAACCTTGTCAGCATATTCAAAGAGAATTAAAGAATATACCTTTCAAATTTTCATTACATTGAGTAATTTTGACAACCGTTATTACCGTTGTTGTTAGAGAGTGTTCGGATTAGTGAAAATGCGTACTATAGAGGTTTAGGAGACTCAGGAAAAATTAAACAATAGATTTTATTATATGTAATACTAATACAAAATATATGCATAATTGTACATTAAAAAATAAAAAAAAACATGTCCAAATGTATAATAAAATATTTACGGAAAAGTTCATAATATAAACTTATATGTAGTGCATATCTAAGGTATATGCATATAATGTGTTCATATGCATTTTATTTTGCGCAAATACTTGTAATAGACGCTCGTTTTGAATTTAATTTTTTCAACGCTTCTTCTCAGAGCTGCCAGATAAGAAGAATCTGGTGCCACTGTACATCGTTCTCCATAGCCTATTTGATGCAATGGTTGAAATTGCCAGTACCTTCTTCATGCTTCACTGTATCGGTCGAGGATGTTAGCTTGTTACGTTCTTCTTCTTCTTAATTTGATATTTTCATTACCCCTTGTACGATTTACTCATCTGCTTGGAAAGTGAAATTTTTGTCTTCAATACCTTCAATCCACATCTTCCGCACTCACAGTAACATCAGGTTTTTTTTTTCTTTGTTCAAGTTGCTTTATAAATCCACTTTCCTTCAGACTCATACAAATTCATATTAATAAGCTCATAAAGTAGATACAGTTCAGATTACTGGAGTGTTTGGATTAACGAGATTCCGGTTATTGTGAATGATATTGGTTTCCCAACAAGTAAAATGAATTGGTAATACCTCAAATATCAACATAGAAAGCTTTTTTTTTTTTTGTCCTCCCCTCATGGCCCCTTTAAACTTACAGATAATTATATACAATTATAGATTCTCGGGTGAATCTATTTACAAATGATTTTTGTATTTCCTGTAGCGTCGGTTTTGATATTAAAAAAAAATTATATAATGTAATAAACAAGTATAATGATACACATTATACGTGACTGGACTGAAATGACTCTAATGAAGGTGATGGGGCTCACCTTTTTGATCAAACCTAAAACTAACTTACATACTAATAACATAGAAAGCTATTTTGGAGTATATTAGAAATTTTTTTTTTGCAATTTGTACAATATAGTTTTGTTAACCAGAATGAAAAAAAAAAATCGGACATATAAATCTGAAATAACTTATGAGTTGGGACTTCACGTTAAAATTTTTTTTTCTCCATAACCGTTATTGCATTTTTGAACAAAACTCAGCATATTTAGAGGTGTGAATGAAATTAGATCCTCTGCCTTCAGGCTCGGGAATTACCTCGGTGGGTTATGCAACTTGGTGTCTCATATCTTCTGTATAACTCACGAGAACGTAAAAAAAAAAAAAAGGTTACATTAATGCTCATTGAGCATGTCCCCAACTTACGTAATTCTGAGTACTGCCAACACTTACATAAAAAAACAAACTGGCGTCAGGAAACAGACGTCAGAGGTGCCTGTACTCTCGACAAAGACCGGATAATATAACTGTACATAAACATAAATAGCCGTGCAATTCAACAGGAAGCCGCACGATTGTCAGAGGAATATCGCCACTTGTCACATGCCCGTTATGGCGCAGCGGCAAAGTGACTTGCCGGTGCAAGGTGTACAGTTACTGGATCAAATCCAAGCATAAGGTGGAGGCTCTACTTTATAAACATTTATGGTTAAGTCGCCTTAAGGTCGTTGACAATTCAAAAGTATATTCAACTACAACCAGTGTCGGGAACAACTAACACTTTAACATTAAAGTATAGCAAAGAGCTTACTAATAAAAATAATAAATTAGTGTAACCTTACCATTTGTCGTATATAAATCATGAATTAATCATAATGCATTCACTTTCTTATTTTAGTATTTCCAATATAGTTAAGGCATAGACTGCCACCGAAGCGTGGTATCGACTACTGATTACTCTCTAAGGAGTAATAATAATTTTTTTCGAGGGATGGGTCTGGTCACGGTTGCCTTAGGCTCTTGAGAAGAAATGAGTTGCTACTTGAAAGTCACAAAAGCCAAATTTATTTCGTGATCTAACTGGACTGGTGTAGCGCCATCGTTCTTTCGACTTACAGTAGTAACAATGTTTTATTACAATCCGTGACCATATCTTCTGTATAACTCACAAGAACGTAAAAAAAAACATAGAGCGTAGGACCTTGTAATTTTAAAGCTGACATTTATTTTTGAGCTTTCAATGAGCTTTGAGGCAGTAAAACTGTATCAATAAATCACTTAGCTGTCAGCGAGTCAGACCATTACACGTGACCTAATCAGCCATATGCGGTCAAGTAATTACATCTCTGCCTCCACGATAAAGCGGGTAATTACTTCGCACTTGTGTCTGTAAACCACAACTAGTCAATCTCATGATCTGCCTGCCCTTGACGGGAGAAGTAGGGCGTGAAAACCACTGTAAAAATTTTAACGCTATTGTTAAATAATGTCGTTGTGAAATTCTCTGTATAATTGCAGGGAGAGGCTCTACTTTTATTCAAGTACTAGCTAATCGTCATTTGCCAGTGTGTTCTACGATAGCGATCATAGTGATGGTTCGAACGATTCTATCGGTTATATTAGCACTCTATAAAACATTAAAATTTGATGGATTACTAGTGTGGAGACTGGGAATAAAGCATGACAAATAAAATACAGCTTAGTCCCAAAAAAATAAAAGAAGGTTGGAAGACCATGGAAATATAGGGGATAGATAGATGGACTAAAACTTGGAATAGCCGTTAGGAGGTGGAGAATGGCGGGGCCGAAATAAGAAGCCGTTGGGAATTGATATAATCTGAGTTGCAACAAGCTTACAATATTTATTGTTTCGAGCTCAAATATTTAGTTAAAACAACTGTAGCGACCGCTAACTACATAAGTTAAATCACCCTATACTCTATTGCATATATATTGTAAGCCAAAGTAAATAACATGAACTAAATGTATTACAGACAAAATGTAAATAACATGAACAAATATAAATCATTGTAAATGTGTTAAGCAATAAAAGATGGGGGCCAAGTAACACGAGAAGGGTCACCAGCTGTCAGTCATAAACAGTCATAAACATAAACTACCCGTTTGTAGCCTCTACCATCCAGGGGTCGGGTAATCAGGCGGTGGTCGCGGTTCATTACCACATGTGTGGAAACCCAACCGCCGGCCAAGGCCCTTGCAGCCCTCCGAGAGAGGGTACTTAAGGCAGGGCTCCTGGCCCTGTTAATTAGTCTCTCATGATCTTTACGCGTTGATGCTTGGTTTCCGCTCGAACTCTGAAAACTTGACTAATTCTTTATGAAACATCTGTACCTCTTCTCTTGAACATAGTGCATTGTCGGGGCACATACCTATCAAAAATGGAGTCAGATTTACACATTTTACATACTACAAGTTCTAGTATACAAAATAGTGATCTGCATTGTACAAAATTTTTTTTTTTTTTCTTTCATAGTCCCTTTAAATTTACAGATAATTATATATAATTATAGATCCTCAGGCGAATCTATTTACAAATTATTTTTGTATTTCCTGTAGCATTGTACAAAAGTATAATGATGTACATTAATGGACTGAATTCATTAAACGTTATGGGCTCACCTTATTTATCATAAACGGAAAACTAACTTGCATCTAACAATAAAAACTTAAACTAAATCTTTGCCTGAAGGGTGGTGGGGTCATAGTGTCAAAAACTGGGTTTGTGAGGTGCTGCGTAGTATTATTGTGTAGTATGCGTGAGTAAAATTCTCTGTTTTGTTTACTAGTCATTTGGAAAAAGGTGTAAAAGAGTTGTTACGATAGTCAGTTATTGACAATCATCCTCATACCAGATATCACACGTGATATTGCTATTATGTACAATTTGACTGAAGAAAAAATATAATTAACAATTCCCAATTTTTAGCACTACAATATTTTTCGACCTAGTTTCATAAAAGAAAAAAAAATGTTTCATTGGCATCCAGGAAAGACAAACTGTATATGCCCTTGTTCGGTCATAATATCATACCTGTGACGGGATACGAAACCTTCTTTAGCTAACTATACGTCACATGATCCCTCTATTAAGTCATTCCATAATAAAGTTCTTAGAGATAATAAATAGCTGCGATTTATATAAGAGAGCTGTTGCTTCATTCATACTGTCTCTCGAGGAAGTGTCAAAGTAATTCTATAGCTCGTGAAAGTGAGGTAAAATGAGATAGCTATTACGGCATTAGGAACTGTACGCTGCCTAAATTGTATCCATTAAACAGTACATTATCCGCATTAAAATTTCTGTCAGAACGGCAATATGTAATCATTGCTTTAAATATAGTGATGGTTTAACTACCTTACGGTGGACTCATTTACAAAACACATTGTTACTGTCTTCATAAAATAGTTTAATTTTTTTTATAATAAACACTCGTTGGCCTCTCAGCAATTTTATTTATTGATACAAATGTTAGACAGCTCTGAGCTGTCATGTTTAGCTACTAAAATATAAAGACAAAGTCATATCATAAAGACATTGAACGTACACACTTCGAGACAAATAAAATAAACTGGTGGCAGTCATGTCAGCATTTAAAGAGCACGACTTCGCGTACAATGTAATAAGGTAATAAAACTACAAATTCAGTAACGTGAGTACAACAAGATATTATTCTCATTGTCTCTCGCCTTACAAATGATCTAAAATTTAAAACTTCATAAATTTCTTTCTAAAAACGAGCACATTATAACCATCCTGTTTTTTTAAATCGTTATAAGTACGTTTTGTTGATTATGATTAGTATCTATGGTCTTGACTATCACTAATTAATTCTGTTTGTCTCCTATTGTAGGTTCAAAGTTTTTTTTCATATAGTTTGAATATTGTTAATACAATTATAATAGAACTATTGTGGTCATAAAAAAAATACAGCAGATGTGATCAACCAGATTCGTTGATCACGACTGAAAACAATAAAAATTAGGCTAGTTTCTGGGATATTTCAGTAGTTTTATTCAGTGAGGCCTTTTTTCACCATTCATGAACGGTTTATTGATCATCGTTCATTTCTTAATATCATTCCTTGGCTATTAAACAAGTAACATGGTAAGTAACGCCTTGATAACGGATTCGAAACAATATATATTATTTAATTAAATCAATTAGTTCATTGATTAAATTTTTTTTCCCCTTAACTCCTTTAATTTTTATACGATATGTAAAAATATGAACAAAGAATTGACGACTTTTTCTCCTCATTCTGCTATGCGCAGATGCATTTGAAGGAGGTTGGGTTACTTAGCAATACAGGTTGTGGTTAAAAATACAATGAAATGAATATAATACTAGGTGATGGGGCTCACCTTCAGTTTGAAAATGTGGGACTTGATTCATTACCCTTAGTCACGTCTAATAAAGTGGACAAGATTTTTCATGTCGTCACGTAAAAAACTGTGAATCTCTTTGTAAAACTTTATTGCACTAGGTCAAACAGCATGTGTATTATACAGATACAAGGTTGGAAACATTAGGGTTTGATTATTAATAATTGATTGATCTAGTTGGGTGCTAGATAATGTGGCATTAATCTAGGGTTCAAGCCCCAATCTTTTCATGCATTAAAAAAAAAATTGATTTCGTGAATTGCAAATGGGTCCCTTTCGATACCCTCGTGCTTTACTGCCTCTAAAAATAAGTCAATTATTAATAAAAATTTATTTTTGTAATAGGCGACCTTCCTTTCTTACACCTGTTTGCAAAACATAATCTCAAAGGTATATAATTTAAGTAGGTTGTAATTATATGAGTGATTTACGAGAAAGTTATGTAACGCATATATTAGCAACAAGTTCGCTTTTAGAAAACAAATTAAAAATTTCAATTTAATGTAACGATGGCTAATTTCTATCATTTAAAGAAGTAATCGGCCCATTATAAGGTTATTAGTATTTCTTTCTGGAATCCCATATCTTCTCAACATGTTTAGTTAGAACTCTTCAGTTGTTGAGTATTTTTAATTTGTGAATTAATGTTACATATTGATGTCAGTGCCTTCCCATGTTTGAATTATATACAGAGGTAGCTTCTTCATTGTGTTTATTTAATAAAGTACACTTCCGTTCAGTACCGAAAGTGTTCAGTGCCGTTCAGTAAAGGTAATATTTTTGCTCATCCTAATTGTGGCAAGAGAAACAACGTTACAATCACTCACAATGTTTCTGGGTGAAATTGGTAGTTTTGTTCATTTATTTCCATCTTCATGTTTTGTTTTTTTATCGGCTACAAGAAATTGTAACGTCTTCAAACTTTGGCAGCCTTTTTGATGCCATTACATTTATTTAAAATATTCTTACAGACATGAGAACATTTTCGCATGTTTTCAACCATATTTGTTAATATGTTCACTATTGTAAATGACTGATTTAGTATTTATTATGAAACCTTCACCTGGTAAGTGTTTTCTAGATGTTGTTTATTCACTTCATACATCCTCGATTTCGCATATATATTTTATTTAGTTGATTATCAATTTAAATATTGGCATCCCTACAGATCTGGATTAAACGGTTATTGTCTTGATACGTTAGGTCTTAGTTCAAATATGTCAATGAATACCGAATATTCCTTTTATGACGATCCGTATGTCCTGTCATAAATTAAAAAACGTAAGGGTGTGAAAAGATGTTTTAAGTATGCAATTGATTAATTAAATACTGTGGTATGATGAGTAGGCTGGAAACAGGCCAGACCACGCACCCTCTACAATTAGCGCCTAATTACAATATAATTGTTTTGCGTTTGCGAACAATGCCAGCGGGTACTTCACACGGCTGCTGCAGTTAGTGCGTGCGACTCCTTGTATATTGTTTTGTTGGTGAAGGGAGGAAATCACTAAAATATTTCCGAGCCTGAAGGGAGAGGTTCCACTTTCAAACGAGTAGGGCCAACTTCGTCTGTCGTTCGTAAATACTATGGTAGTGGTCATAATAATAGTACATTCTTACTGATATTTTAAGCATACAACACCTTGAAATATGTTGTTGAGTTATTGCTTAAAATACAATGACTCGAATTATGGAAAAAAAATGAAACATGACTAAGTCGCTAAATTTTAAGATTTCTCAGGTCACTGCTTGGATCCTAATTTTTTCCCCATGGTTAAAGACGGCAACTCAATAAGTGATTTAAAAAAAGACAGTTTTTTTGTTTGTTTTAGAATTAAAAAAAATGTATTCACGATTTGATATGCGATTCAGTTACTATATTGGTATTATATGTTCCGGTGTCCTTTCCAGGTAAAATTCTATTCGTGAACACACGATGATATATATATATATATCCCATTTGTTTAATAGTAAGAAAAAGTTTTTCCCATGATAAAGCTTTTTATTGTGCTTAAATTACAATCTGGCTTATTAGGCAATACGCAATTAAGATAAATGCTCTCATTCATACAATATTTACAGACAGCCCAGAGGCCTCCCAAATCCACATGTTTGTCACCTCCCTCGCATGCAAAGGAGGAAGCGGAGTCTTGGGAAGTCCCCCACACTCCTCCGTCAGCCGCGTCACCGGATACGAGTGGAGGCTGACCATGAGCGCGAGAGCCACAGACGCTCAGGACATGATTGGAGAAACTGGCTATTGCCAGGACTCCCACTGTCACGCATTTAAAGTAAGAAAAAGTAAAGGTAAAAACCTACTCAATAAAAAGGAGGAAAACCAAAGAAAAACCTTATTTACAAAATTAAATAAAACAAAATGTTTACAAATTAAGTAATAATAATAACTTTTTTTTTAAATTTGAAACTATTATTTTTTTACCCGTTTGTCTTTATTAATCCCCGTTTAAGACAAAGACGTCAAATTTCACATAGAAGTCCTATTTGAAGCTGGGAAGGCAGGAAAAATAAAAACATCTCAAGAAAACCCGAGTGTCATTGACCAAATTAATTAGTTTTTATCTGAAAAAAAAATACATTTTTCTATAATTTTAGGGAAAGTTTAAAATTAAAACATCAACGCCTTGATTAACAACAATGTCTATTTGGCGTTCGGTTTTTTCAAGCTATAAAGTTAAAAAGTTAATTAAAACTTCCATTTAAATCGTTTTCGCATCCATACCTGTGCGATGAACCTCGCTTTAATCGCTTTAATAATTTGTCAAAAAAGCACATTTTAGTGACAAAGATGTTTTAACAAACTCTACGTCCTCTAATTCATTTATACACACAAATGATATACGCACAAATAAACCACAACAAAAGTTGGTGGATATTAGACAGCATAGGGTTTGTGCTAAGTTTACATTATAATCGCATATATTACTATTGGTTGAATAATTCTATTTTACTTCTTGAGGCTTCTAATATAGTTTTGCTTCACATTTAGCCCCGTTAATTAAGATTTATCGCCCATGGTTGAGTTATCCTATCCTTGGGTTCCTGATTAGACCAGATAAGTCCTTATTAAGACAAAAAAAAAATTGTTTGATTAACCGGTTAGTGTGTCGACTACCTATGAATGGATTACCCCACCAGCGCCCAAACATTGCTTTCTCCCCTCAAGGTCGGTCTATCTATCTGTGTAACCTTTCGTAATATCTCCAGCCGGCCTAATGTTATGTAATTGTAGCAGTGAGCTCTCTGTGTGTATGCCTGTGTGCTAAAGCTTGCGTCAATAGCAGCTACTCGAACCCACTGCACACAACATACTTCTTAGCTTCTTCTGCGCGTTATACAATGGTGTGTTATGCTAGCGGCAGTGAGCCATACACACAAACATTAACACTGTCGATAAAATAACAGGATGGTAACAAATTAAATAGACAACGACTGCGGTCAGACGGAGGGATTTTAATGACTTATAGACTACTAAAGTTCCAAACATATCACATATTATTAACAGGGATTTGAAGTTGATCGCCTACTCGACTAGGGAAATATTTATTTGTTTAGTTGCTAAGTACCCTTCGTTATTTTTCATCGGTTTGATTTTATTTTTAGCATCTCTGTGGAATAAAATGAATCATTCATGGAAAATATCTCAACACTTGTTGAGTTTAATAGTGAAAATGGTTATAGTTAAAAAAACAAACAACTTGAAGTAGTATTAATCAGAACGCTTAGATCTATTATTTGTTTCTCTACTAAACATTATAGAGAAGTGTTGAATATGTACACAGTCGGATGGTGGATATGAATGTGGTCTTTCAACTTTGTAATTAATGAGTGGAATTTATGAATGGTATTTGAGGTTTGGGCTTTGAACGGATAAGCTGATTAATTAAAGATATCTTTAACGAAAAGTAAAACTATAATAAGTATAAGTGTGATTGTAGCGACCGCTAACTACATAAGATAAATCACCCTATACTCTATTGCATATATATTGTAAGCAAAAGCATAACATGGACTAAATGTATTATAAACAATTGTAAATCATTGTGAATGTGTTAAGCAATAAAAGGCAACTAAGTCACACGAGACAGGTCATAAACAGTCATAAACATAACAACCCTTTTGGGGCCTCTCTGCCTCCAGGGCTTGTCCCCTGGTCGGGTAAGCAAGCGGCGGTCGCGTTCCTCGCCACAGGTGTGCGTGGGACCCACCGCCGGCTTAGACCCTTGCAGCCTCCTAGCAGGCAAGGGGAGAGGGTACTTAAGGCAGGGCTCCTGGTCCTGTTAATTAGTCTTTCGTGGCCTTTACTCGTTGACGATTGTTTGGTTTCCGCTCGAACTCTGAAAACTTGACTAATTCTTTATGAAACCTCTGTACCTCTTCTCTTGAACATAGTGCATTGTCGGGGGCACATAACTATTATAAATGGAGTCAGAAAGTAACGCCGTCATGGAACGATTGTCCAGGTTATAAACTCGAACCATCCGCACTTGTCACCAGGGCTAGGGTGATCAGGCACCCCCTAGTGACGACCCGACAGTGATGAAGGCCGAAAAGAATATACAGTGAGATTAATGATTTTAGTGAGTGTAAGGGGGGGGGGAATTAAAACATATGTCCAGCGGAATTACGCTCTTCTGGAATGAAAAGGTGGACAGATGGTATGTTCTATTATTGGGTCGTGTAGCTTCCATGCGTCCATGGCGATTAATGATTATTCTATAATGAATATTCTGGATGAGCTTATATATAAATAGTTCTTACCGTCCACCCATTATTCTCTCTCGTGCATCCTCCTCCCACGATGAAGCATAATGCCCCTCTACTCAATCATCCTAGAAGCAAAGTGGCTAAGAAAAGACGAGAGGGTGAAAGAAGCTATCGCTCATTAGAAAATCCTTCTAATCAAAAGTTCACACATCACCGTCAACCTGGCAATTCTTCTGATATTTGGCCACTCGTTTTTTCAGAATATCAGCCGCCCTCGCTTCAAAAATAATATTTTTTTAACAAACCACCCGCCTAACTTACGTTAAATAAAATTTATATTTATTACCAAACTATTAACTAATGAAACTTAATCATATTTTATTGAGATATTGTAGTTTGATTGTCTTTATTCGGCATTTTGTCTTCAAGTATTTGTGAGATTGCTGCCTTTTAAGTGTCGACATCGCCTTTTAAATACGAATTGTTTATTTGTATGGTGCTTACGTAGGGCTTCTTAAAGGAACCCCTGACCACTCGTCACGGGATCATTGTACAGCCGTGATCAATTGCATTTAAAAATTTAAATATACCTCATGAAGATGAATAGCTAATAAAGTTCCCGATAGGAATTAAGTTAAAACCATCAGGCCAGGACGAAAGCAGGTAAAAAATGACCGATGACCTGGCGAGTCAAACGCTTATTAAAAATCAATGAAATAGGCACATAATTTGGTTAGTTTTTATTAAGTACCACTGAAATATAATTTAGCTTTGGGAATTTTAGTTAAGGAATTTTTATGGTTGAAGTAATTCCCGAAACAACTTTAAATATCAACTATTAGTACATTTGTATACAAACGCGCTATGACCATAACTGATTAATCAGACCTATTAGTAAAGAACTGTGTATCTCTAATTGGATATCCTAGAAATTATAGACATTTTTTATTATCAAGTAATTATTATTCATCTCTATTCCGTTTAAATAATTTTATGTCCCTTAAAACAAAACCTATACTCTTTATATTTTTCAGACCGAGTCCTTATTGTCAAGTACATATCAAGTTGGTATTTCAGACAGATCAGGTCCCGAGGTACAATGGTGTCCTTACTAGCTATTGTTTAGTCACTTATCCAGTCGTTGAAGGTATGACTGGATATTGAAAAAGCACAGCTGTTACTAAATTATTCCCGTGGTCTAATAGAGGGTCTGTTACTGATAAAAAAATCACTGTCCCATGATTTTGGTGATTTACGCATTAAAAGCTACTTGGTTTTCAAAAAGCGATTTCTTTTCCTTTTCATACTTTTATCCCATATTATTATCTATTTCTACGTAAATTCGTTATTAATATATTTGTTATTTAATAGTAGTCTTGGTAAGGTATTTGTATCATAGCTATTTTAGTTCCTGTTTGGTCTGTACTTACTATCCTACACCTCGGATATTATAAAGATTTATTATAATTTCAATTTCCCGTTTCAAGCTTGAAGAAGGTATTGACAAGCACGAGAGATGACGCTACAGGTGAACACAAAGGGTGGCTAATCTGGTATTTACCGACAAAACCCTTGTTTAGTATATCCATCCAATATCAGAGACAGAAAAGAATTCAAAAATCGTTGGTATCACTAACAAGCTTTTTTTTTATTTTTTTTTTTAAACGAGTTATAAAAAGATTCGCAGCTATAAAGAAAGTCAACTTTCGTAACGGATACAGGTTTTTGACTTAATTTTTTTTCGGTGGGTGGAGAGGTTAGAATCTTTGCAACGTTCTGATACGTTTGTGAGGCAAGATGTAGCCTTACGATTTTTAACGATTGCCTTCTGTATAATGTCCGGTATAGACATAGCAGAGTTGGGAAATGAGTGATCACTTAGTCAGTAGGCGTAGCTATGGCCCAACCTGTCACAGTATAGATTAGCAAACACTCTGCCAAGCTCTAATTCTTTCTACAATACCGCAACCTCAATTAGAAAATGTCGTGCCTTTTTTCTAATGCCAAGTCCGAAGGGTGAAGATGTACTATATACAAGGTACGGGGGGTACTAATAAGTCTGGTCTGTGTTCTAAGATTCAAATCAAGTCTTTATTGTGATAAAATTACAATATGCCTCATTGAGGAATAAGTAATTGTGTTCAATGTTCTCATTCATACAGTATTTACCAACAGCCCAGAGACCTCGCAAGTCCACATGGTTGTCACCCCCCCTCGAATGCTAAAGAGGAAGCGGAGTCTTGGGAAGTCCCCTACCCTCCTCCGTCAGCCGCGTCACCGGATACGAGCCAGTGGAAGCCGACCAAGAGCAAGAGAGCCACAGACGCTCAGGACATGATTGGAGAAACTGGCCATTGCCAGGACTCCTACTCACGTATTTATAGCACGTCACGAGGCCACTGCCGCTTTAGTCTCCGAGGAGGATTAGAGGGATGTGTGTCGCAGTGTAATGACTGTGCTAGGGGATTAGGATAGAATTTCGTGGAATTCGAAGGTATGAGATCAAGAAGGTATGGTATATTGTGATGGTTATCCAGGTTCACATCCCACGTCTCCAAAAGTATAACAGAAATATGGTGTAAGCGATAGAAGGTAATCGTCTAGGTTTTACCTGATTTACACTGAAGCGGAGACTTTACCTTCACCTTTGAGGAGTTACATTGATATTAATTATATAATTAAATTGATATAAAGAAAACAAAAAACTCGATTGAACTATTCCCTGTCAATTTATCTAATTAAATATATAAGTGCACACAAATAATATTTTTATATTATCTGTGTTGAATAATAAAGGAAAATTAATTTATAATATTTTAGGACGTGTTATCGTTAAAAAACTTTGTGTATCTTCGAATTTCTTTTTGCGTTATCGTCTTTAGTGTCTCCTTGATCATAAGGGAAAAATCAGAACTTTAAATCTTAAATACCTTATCAGGACTTGAGAAATCTTAAAAGTCGGACTCGAATTTTTTTACAATACCTTTTTTTTCAATACTTCCCGTTGTTTAATATTAAATAAAAATTAATCATAATTTTTTTGAGATGTTAAAAAATATATTTTTAGGATTTTTACGAACACTGTTGTAGAACAAACATAAAAAATAAATAAAACTATTTCGTACGGCACGGATGCCATTTGCCCTGCTATCAAGTTCCGACAAGTTCGCAATATTTGAATTGGTAGCCCCAGCTACTCTCTCAGTGTTATGAATTATCAGTTTCATTTACAACTTTTAAATATTTAAAAACGAAATATTATATATAAGGCCTTTTATGTAAAGGGCGTAGAAAATGAAGAGGTAATTATTGCTGAAAACTAATCGTTATTTAAGATTAAAACTATGTTGAACCTTCTCGGTTACCTGAAATGGCTGAAATGAAAACAAACGAAATACTCCCCGAACCTGAATAAAGTACAGCATCTCCCTCGGGCTGGGCTATTAATTATAATTATTTGATTATATAAACTGAATGTCACGTCGACGGATTTAAAGCACTGCTTATTACCAATTTAATCGTGTTTGTTCTTAGCCGAACCAATTTTTTTTTTCTTTTTCAATTTTATCTTGCTCGAGATCATCAGGAAGTTATTATCAACTGCTAGGTATAAAGCCGGGGCCGTAAAGTAATCGATTATCTCAAAAACTATCGATAAATCAAGCGCATTTTAAGCCGTTGCCTGTCAAAGTGCTGGTGTCAAAATAATTAATAGTCTTGGCTCCGTTACACAACTCGTCCTCACTTCGTGATATTAGCACTTCCAGAATTTGTTACTGAGAATTCTTCGGTTTTAGATAATTGCCAGGGAAAGAAGCAGCCCGTGCATTCTCACCTATGCAGTGATCTGACACTGAAAGAAAGTAAATATATATATAAAAGTATATATCATTCCCCACGTGTTTTGATAAACAAACAAGTACAAAAAAAGAAACAATTTTTTTTTGCAAATTTTCAGTGTTACATTATTATTTTTTTTCAAAACCAAAAACCTTAATGTTTTCACCTTTTTGTTTATTTGATCTGTTCTTTGCCAGTCCCTTGTTTAAGCTAGAGATGTAAAATTGTACATATGCCCCGTTTGACATCGGGAAGCCACGAAAACCATAGCTACCTATATACTCATAAAACGCGTGTAAAGGATCATTAAAATTGAAAATTTGAACTAACAATCGCGTATCATTAAAACCATTCCCAACAGTATACTAATCGTTGATGGGGCGATGCAGCATTCCCTGGGTACTTTCACACTACAAATTAAACGAAGATACATGATGCATTATGTTTCAGTGGATCCCCTATGGCTACCTTATTTCTCCTAAAAGGACGAAGGTTCAAATTTTGAATTGAGTAATGACTGTGAAAGAGACCTTGCAGGGGAAGTGAAGTTGCAAAAATCGGAAAATCCGTTACGATGGTTGGTGTTAGAAGAAGCATCGGCCTGTACCATGGAAGGCCTGAGACGGACTGTGGTTAAGTCCTTTGCGACATCATTCGTTTGTGGTTCTGGAGGAAGGACCCAGAAGAAGGGACTATCAGCCCAAAGAGTGGTCGGTGGACTGTCACAAGGTCAATGTTTCACATATATTATGTATTATGTATTATATATATTATTCATTGTTGCCTTTAATGATTGATTTTGTTTGGCTTCGTATGCGTGATCGATGTTTTTCGATGATTTTTAAGCTTTTATTGGTGATGTGGCGACAACTGTGAAGTCCTGAATCCGATTTTGGTGAATCGTTGATAATTAAATAAATATATCTATTGCGACATTTACTTAAAATTAAAGTCTCTCTCATTCCAGCAATTATATTCAAAGGTGAGACTCGCAGGTTTTACAGATACATTTATGATTAGCCAACCAGCGGCATAACTGTTAACATTCTCCACGCCACAATGGTGGCAATCACTACCCACAATGGAGCTGTAGCAAAACAAATCCATTTGGAGGCGAACCCGAGCCATTGTTGCAATAAATAAACGAGTAATCGGACTTCGCGTCCCGAATAGGGAAATTGAGAGTAACGCTCGGCGAAACCTGGCCAGTCTTGATTAAAAAAAAAAATCACTAGTAATGATTAGTCTACTCATAACTAAATATTAGCCCGCTATTCAAGGAATGACTGGAAATCGCAGCTAAATTGAATAATAATCTATTGTCTAATATTTGAGCCATTAATAACCACCAGGTGGAAAATATTTTGACTGATCTCTTTCTCGCTGACTATTCGACAGAAATCACATCCCCCCAATGGTCGTTGTGATTCGCTGCTACCGGCGAATTCGGCTCTATTCATCAGAGAATATTTATTATATTCGTTCTGAAGCAGAAAAGAGGAAAATACCATCAACAATAAAGATCTCTTTTCTAAAATTACAACAGACAAGTTTACCTGTTTTCTCTTCTAATGGTTTCTATTTATGGCAGTAACTTATAATGCTTCTTCTAACGACACTTACCTGTAAAAAAAACAAAAACTATGTTTTAGTAATGCATATATTTTTAATTTCGTTTGTTATGTTTAAAGTGAACATAAAATCATATATAAAGTACAATCATCAGATGCAAAATATTTCCTCCAGGTCATATATGATTTTGCTAGGAGACTCAATGCACATGGAAAACTCTCAACTAAAATGTTAAGACCTTTGAATTTATTTCCAATTAGCAAGATATTGCTTAGTCAATTACCCTTAGTTGGGTTAGAAATGAGAACCATTAAATATCTTTATTGGGACCTCTATGTCTGCTGATCAAACTGGCAAACTGCAATCACAGACTGAATCATGTTGAAAGCAAGCCTGGTTTTATTAATTAAACTGTTAAACATGTAATTTTATCGATCTTTATAGTATAATTTCTTTTTATGTAGTGAAATTCGGAAATGTGGTCAACATCTATCTATCGAGTGGGGTATCATTGACATAGATGTCTAGGCATGGGGGACTTATGAAGCGAAATGAAAAATGTTACCATAAGAATGAACATGAAGGGATTTTAAAAATGGAATAAAATAGTTGTATTGAAATATAAATAAAGTCTGCCTTATTAGTAGTAAGGAATTGTGATCAATGATTCATACAGTATATACAAATACACACAGCCCAGAGACCTCACTTACTTCGCATAATTGTCATCTACATTGTAAGTGAGGAGGAAGCGGAAGTTCGGTAGATCCCCCCATACTCCTTCATAACCCGATACGAGCCACTGACATAAATTTCGAGAGTCTCAGCCACTCAAGTCATGAATGACGAAACTGGCCACCGCCAGGACACTCCCACTGCCATGAATTTATAGCATGTGAAGAGGACAATGTCGCTTTAACCTTTGAGGAGGACTATAGGGATGTGTGAAGTTGTATAATGAATGTGTTAAGGGATTCGAGTTGTCACACAGATAGATAAAATTTCGTGGACTTAAGGTATGAGATCAAGAAGGTAAGGTATATTGGGACGGTTTTAAGAGTTCTTTCGTTGACGTGTACTATTCTTTACAGGACGTGATTGAAAGGATTTCGATTCGCTTGGTGTTTGAACATTTTGATGTGATCCGGAGAGGAGTACTTTATTTTAATATTTATGATCGGGAATTGAAGGGAAAATATGATAGAACAAATGAAAATTTTAGGAGGTAAATAGAACAAAAAATAGTCTTTGAAATAATAATACGAGAACTAATCCTCGGACCGACTCTGCTTTACGCTGCTCTATCTGAAATCTCGCTAATGAAGTCATTCGCCTACGGGAATATACTTCCTGGAAGGTCACTTTCACCCGTTCCTCCAGGAATACGGTCCTCTGTGTGTGTGTTAACGATGCATAAGAACGGTATCCCTTATAAATGTTGATTGAGTCGTCAACTCCTTATGCAATATACGTCCTATGAAGAGGAACCCGAAAAGTCCCCTCTCACGAGAGACGGCTGTTAGAAGTGTCAACATTTGCCTCACCACGTACTTAGAGGGAATTCCCATGTCCCACTAACATCGAGCTGTGGATGACACAATCTTAAGATGTTAGCTATTTATCGTCTTATGTACGCATTAGTAATACTGAAAAAGTTAAAAAATGTAAGTAGTATAGTTTGTTGATTATAAAGTTAAAATTTGTTATTAGATTAGATCTATGATGACCATTTTTAGAATGATTTAAACTACTTGTCGGATAGCGGTGAATTTATACATGAGTGTATGTATTTGTTAGAATGTATACGGCTGATGAAGGAGGGATGTTAGATTTTCATCAGCTGAAGCCGATATCCAGACAAATACACCCACTCATATAGAATCGGTTGCTTTTTTCTAGAGTGTTGGTTCATACTCCTCCACGCTCCTCCTTAGGAGGGAAAGTGAGTGATTAAAATAATTGAAGGTTCCGAATTCACTAAGGCATAAAAATGTAAAGTCAAATCTAGAAATATTCCGTACATCTATAGAGTAAGATAGCTATTTTAGCGCTCTATACCAACTAAGGATGAGACATCGCTCTTTGTCTCCACCGGACACGAGTCTGTGTACCAATGATTTAATTGTAATTAATCACCAAACAAAAAATTAGAACGCTAAATTCTACATTCAAATAAGTTTGAGATGAACGTTATTTCGAGTGGAATAATCGATATGATATCTAAAAGGTATATTCATATACTCTTTTTTGTTTTGGCTAAAATGCAATAGCTGAATAAAAAAACTGTCGCAGAACCAGCGACTTAAAATGGAACGACATGTTTACATTCTTATTTATTTTCTCACTATTTTGTTTAAGACAAGAACTTATCAGGATACTTAAAGGTATTGAAGAACATAAATGTTACAATTTCAGAGTCTCGTCACACAAACTAAAATAAGTATAAATAAATGTTATATTTATTTCAAATCAAGATAAAGTTTAACGAGTCACCACTCGCAAAACTTTCACTGCTTATGTATTCCTGTCGGGGAAAGTAAACACAATATATTGGCTGTGACTACAGAGAATTATCACTTGCTGGCTGAACAGACAGTCCTCATAAAGACACTGACATATGGCGGCAACTCGCTATTCTGTTAGCGGCTTGTTAGATAACATTAGACTGGATAGTGGAAAAGTTTATCATTCATACTACCGTTTTTAATGTATGTTCTGGTCTAAAAGAATGAGAAAAAAATTAATTTAGTGAAAGGGGAGACTACACACACCTTTTTCTTTACTGTGTAGTGTCTGCTTCGGACATTGCTAGGTCAGCTTCGTATGGACAATTGCGTCAATGAATTTATTAGAAGTCAGTTACACATTTGTTCAATAGTTGACGTTCAGATAAAGGTTATTGTCCGTTTCTCAGTATATTTTTTGTGGTTAACTCATTTTTTAGTCGCTCTACAAGTTTACACTTGTATATAAAGTGCTTGTAGCTTTGTTTAATTATTACAATTTGGATGGCCCGACATGGTATAGGTAATTTGTGGTAAAGTAATAAAGGGTTAATACTAAATTGCGTAGTAATTAAAAAATAAACATTTCCCTTTAGTACTGCCTAGGGACCGGTAGTACTCCTGGTAGGGAGTATCAAACACCTTGAGGTCCTTAATTACCTGTATTACTTTAGGTAATTACCTGTGATTTTAGCCGGCTTAAGTTATTAATACTGCCTTTAAAATCGTTTTTAAAACTGACAGAAGTACTTTCATTGTGCGATACATTTCGATCGACGTTTTCACCAATATGTATTTTTTCGGCCCAGGCTTTGGAACTACAATTTGTTTTTTTCATCGTTGCGTGTTTTGTTTCCTGTACTTAGCCATTGTAACACACTCTTCAATAACAATAGGTTGCGACACCCTTTCTACAAGTGAGTTTCGGCAGTACAAGTAGTCTTTAAGAGAGAACGCTTGTTACATTCGCAACGCCTCTTGCGAGTGTTGAGAAATTGTGTAGGCTGTGAAACGCACTGATCAAACGCATTCCTAACGCATCCATCTTATGGGCAGTTTTTCGTTTTGTTTGTTTGTTTGCTTCCCTCAGGGTTTTGAGAACCGGTCTATTACAGTTATTGCTAAAAAAACTTGCAAAATATGAACAGTCGTTAGTGTGAAATAACTTCGAAAGAATCAGGTTGTTTTTCGTCAGCTTTCACTTTTTTGTCAGCATATTTCATTCAAGTTTACTTCAGTGACATTTTCAGATGCCTGTGTGGATGGTGTTAAAGAAAAATGCTTGAAATGCTACCTTTTTTCAGGTGTTAGTCAACATGATTTACCCGTGGCTAAATATGAACTCGTTATGCGTGAATGCCCTTTGACTGGGAAACCGATAAACTATTCCATGTTTAATAGTTACCACTACGTGAAAGAATTCCGTCAGCCAAACAGATCCAAGAATTAGTTTATTCAAATGAAGATTATTCCTATGTTCTAACCAACAAGGAAGTAAATCCTAAGAAGGATTTGTAAGACTTCGTTAGTTCCCATTTGTACTGTGAAATGTGCGTGTATTGACCGCCAATCGTGTAAATATGTGACTATTACACGAATATCGTAGCCATATCAAACATAAATATATAGTTTAGTGCACAAAAGTCTTATTGTTCCATCAGTGAGTAAACTATTGACCATTAATAACCAATTTTTTACGGGAAAGGTGTCGACTTTGCTGCCCTGTGAAAAATCTGTCTTCTATTGGAACTCGCTCGTTTTCATTGTTCAAAAATTGTCGCGTGTGTGTAATAATTACGTTTAATATCATAAAAAATTAGTTTTATTATTTTTCTTTTGGAATGTTCATTACAAGACGAAAGGTGTACGTGACTTATAAAATAACGGCCATGAAAGAAAACTGGTTTTGCCAGACTTATTCCGACTTTATGGTACGAGCGGCCTCGACAGCTGCCTCTTACGAAAACATTGTCGAGAGTGGATGACCTTAGGGTAATTATTGGGTACAGATGCGGGTGTCGAACCATCTAACTATGGGAGCAGACGTCCAGGAATCAGGAAGATATGTTGGTATCAGGAATTCTCTCCCAAAGATCTGAGATATATAGATTCATATAGGAGAAGAATCTATAGAACCTAAGGAAATCTTCCTCAGTGTTATTTAGCCTATCGGGGGCATCAATCTTAATGTATAGGTTATACGGATTTCACAGTACAAATGGGAACTAACGAAGTCTTACAAATCCTTCTCAGGATTTACTTCCTTGTTGGTTAGAACATAGGAATAATCTGCATTTGAATAAAGTAATTCTTGGATCTGTTTGGCTGACGGAATTCTTTCACGTAGCGGTAACTATTAAACATGGAATAGTTTCTCGGTTTCCCAGTCAAAGGCCATTCAAACCAAAGGACTGAATTGTTGTCAAGTTTGTTAGTGGCAATTTCTGGCAATACTCTGAAACGATGAAGGTTATTGTTTCAAATCCCAAGATGAAAAAAATGCTTTTTTCTTTCACTTGATGTCCTGTGAGTTGTAATTAGCTGTGGCAAAACGGTCAAGAGAGTGAGGCGGGGGACCTTCGTTGCTGACTTTTCCAACAGCTTTACTTGGGGAATTCTCGTAGAATGGTGACTCCTTTTTTGGCCAGATTTTGTATGTACATATTGTATAATTATTGGTATGTGTAGTGAGTGCCAACCATATATGTAAATTACCCTATACTCTGGTGCAACTAATGTATTGTAATTAGATGTAAAACATGGTTTTCTAGTAATAAATCATGGAGAGGCCGGTAGTCGTGAAACAAGTAACAGAGGGTCGAAGGTCCTGCAATAAAACCTGAGAGGGTAAGCCACCTGCCCCTAATAAAACCAACACGGTAGACCTAGGGTCACCTTCCGGCGGTCATAAAACCTAAGTAGGTGAGTCCCTAGCAGCTATAAAACACACCCTTTTAGACCAACAGTCATAAACTTAAGGGGGATTGGCCACCTGGGCATCATAAAACATACCCCCTTTCAGCCGACTCCGCCTTCCACTAGGAAGGGGAAATTATATTTAAATCAGGAAGTTTCGCCCTATAGACACACTCTTTCCCAGTCTCCTCATCTAGACAGCCGCTATCACTCGGTCGCGATACGCCAGGGCCCCGGGGCCCTGGAAGTAAGTCCACTCAGTCTTCTACTAGTCTACACTTTCTCTGCCACACCTCTGCGCCGGCACCCTGCCTCACAGCCCTTGCAGACCTTCTGACGACTTGTACTATTACGCTGCCGATCTCCCGGCCGAGCTCTGAAAACTGGTCTTATTCTTTATGAACCTCTGAACCTCTCTCCTGAACACAGTGTATTGTCGGGACACATCCCTATCAATAAAATGGAGTCAGATATTATTGCCGACATGGAACCTGGTCCATATTATAAACTACAACAATCCGCACTTGTCACCAGGGCTAGAGTGATTAGGCACTCCCCTAGTGGCGCCCCCCGACAGTATGAATTGTTTATAAGCGATGAATGAGCTCTTTAATCAAATTTATTGATGCTGGATAAGACAATTGTAATTTTATAAATAATGAACTTGAAGTAATTGAGTTCCATTAGGCTTTGTGTTGGGCATAGAGTTAGCACACCAATTTCTAACATATCAGCATGATTTGATTCTTCGCTCACTTCAAAATGTTTGGGAGGGATGGGTGTGGTCGTGGGTCACTCAATTTTGTGAGAATAAATAGAACAGCTACTTCAATAAAAGAGCCGTGAATAGAGCCATCATATATTTGGTTAGGAAAAGCAAAATTAAGGCTGAGAGCTTAACGGAAACGCGTTCCAATGCTAGTAAGCGCAATTCAACAAATACATGATGTGTTAGCGCTCAGAGAATATTCCTTATCAATGTGCTTTCGCTCTATCGTGAAATGTGAACATTGGGGTAGCAAATCATCTTCAGCCCACAGGAATAAATTTTATTCAGATAATTTAAATAACTGATAGACGAATGAGCTTGCTCTTCGCTAAGAGTAGCTCTCATTCTTCCATTAGTGTTGCAAGAATACGAAGAAGAAACATTTTAGGCGATAAAGGTCCTGACCAGATGCAGATGAATGATCACTATAAGGCAGAGTTCATGTTCGCTCTTACAAAATGATGCAGTCATTAGACTAATCTATCATTTAGCATATTTAATAACTTAGAACAGGTAAGATGAGATCATCTTTCGTATGTCCGTCTGTTCTTAAAAATAATTCAATGAGGAATTATTAAAGGTATATATGGCCGATTATGAGTTGGACGGTATAAAAATAACGTGAATAACACCAACAAAATTTATTATTAAAAAATTTACGTGACTGAATTCAATTAGCTAAATTTTAAGATTTCTCTTTTATTTTTAAGATTTAAGCTTCTTTTCATTATTACAATAGCGATGGAATTCGTAAATTAAAGGATATTGCGTTTAAAGTTTGTAATTTATCCTCGAAGATTAAATCCTGTTCAACGATGTTCAACCACATCACCATAAAATAAAAACGCCGATAAAGAGACAAAGGCACTCAGTAACTTGATGGAGAGGAGTTGGGAAGTCAATTAATCGTTTATGGAATTTTAAAAATTGTTGGGGAATTTGGCCTAAGAATCTTGGCGTATAATTCTCAGTACTTTGGATTAGATGCGCTTGATGGCATCGAACCTTTAAAACCTCTCGACCGCATTATGCCGGGTCATTTTCGCTTTAACTATCTCCTATGCACGACATCCTGAGAAGGCAGTGACCCCTCGTGCGAAATCGTGATCTGCACCAGCTGTGCTTTTTGATCATGTCAATAACCATTAACCAGTGCGGTTAAGTGTACTCGCCCCAGCCATAATTTCTACTAAGTCATCATGCTATCATATGCTTTATGATATAATATGCTTTGTTCTATTATCGGCCTGATAAACGCTCCATCATTATACTCAGCCGACAGTGAGTGACCTATGGTTCAACTCCCCTATGGTTGGGAGGTCGCTGGTGGTTCGACTCTAAATATACCTTTGGCACTAGTAATTTACATGTTGGTTTTCCTTTTTCAACTGTGTCGGAAGAGATTTAGGGTAGTGTGTTGGGGTCGAAACCTGCAATCATCATTTGGCAGTAAGTGAATGATCGTTTAGCGTTTACCTTAAAAGTAGCCCAGTTCTTCGACCTGAGCTAAAATTTAATAATTTGGAATTCCCACACGACCTTGAGATATAATACTTATCCTTAACTATTGAAGGTATCTCTAACTGTGTTATTATACAATAATCAATATATATATATATAAAGGGAGCTTATCTCTTTTGTGTTCCTTCCTGAGTGGAAATGGCCAGGTTGACAGCTATAAAAGAAGCCGGAATTGATTACTTCTTTGCCTCATCTATGTACTTGTCCCATTATTCAAAGACCGTTAGAATTAAATTATTATAAAATAAAAAAAACTTATTCATTCAGAGACTCAGCATCCCCTATGCATAAATAAATCCTACTCTAGGTTACAAAAAAATAAACCTCATAGGGGAAAATGTAAATGGTATACGTCAAATTCGAAAATGTTTGCAAGCGTTTCAACAAATAAATGCGTACTTTATTTGGTTTCAATACAAAAAAGGTATAATACCCGATTAAACTTAAAAAAAGAAATGAAAAAGAAAAAAAAAATAGTTTCTTCTCCACAAAGTTGAATATGTATATATTTTCTGAGTTTAAATATAAAGTAAAGTTAATTGATAAATAATAAGAAAAAAGCGAAAATTTGGAAATAGAAAACCAAACAAAATAATAATGGTACATAAAGTAATGACCGATTGGGCAATAGTAAATACATAATTCCTTGGTTAGGAAGGATCTTGATGGTAATAGGAGTTGGAGTTGGACGGTTCTGAAAGTATATAGGGAAAAATATTAAGAGAGAGAGAATTCCAGAGATTGGTGGGGTGAGCAAGAAACGAATGGTCGTTTTCAAGGCGTTTAATGAGGATTCAAATTGTAGAGCATTGTAAATATAAAAGTGGCCATGAGATTGAATAGTTAGGAAAACGAATGAACCATGAAAGTATGACGAGGGTAAAGCCGGAATGAAGAATGGGAAACACCGAGTTTAAATCATTTGAGGAACTCGAAGGAACGCAACTCACCATGGATTCATCCATCGCCAGCAGCGTGTTAATGAGACTGAGAATGAAGATGAGCATCTACATCTTGTAAGATCCGACAGACCTACAGAGTAATGCAATAACATCTCACTCTCAGCCGAAATTTGTTTTCACATGTCAAAAATTCACAAAGCAAGGGGGCAATAACGACATAAAAACTTCTATCCCATATTTACACAAGCGAGTTTACTATCCAGTACTTAATATATATCAAATACCCCATAATCGATTTTACGTCACTTATAAAAAGAAATTAAACCTGAAAATGTCTCTTTTCTTTAACGTTTAAGATTTCCTCAGCTCAGAACCTATTTAAAATTAGGAGATTTTACATTCGTTTCAGGCGGTAATAAATAAATTCCAAAAAATAAAGATTTTGGGACAAAAATAGAACTGAATTCGTCCCTATCTCAAAAATATTATGAGGCATTCGATTGTTTCTTCCCCCCCCCCATAGTACCTTTAAATTTACAGATAATTATAGATCCTCAGGCAAATCTATTTACAAATTATTTTTGTATTTCCTGTAGCATCGCTACATTATTCGCTATTACTGTACATCGCTATTATTATAATTAATAGGTTTTGTTATTTTATAAAAAATATGTAATGAATAAACAAGTATAATTATATACATTATGCGTGACTGGGCTAAACTGACTAATAAAGGTGATGGGGCTCACCTTTTTGATCAACCTTAAAACTAACTTACATACTAATTCTTTGCCTATTTTTTCCCCAACAGTCTGTTGCCATCGATGCGGGAGGGGTGGTGGGGTCATAGTGTTAAACACTGGGTTTGTCAGGTGCTGCAACGAACAAATCCGATGTATAAGCTATACATCCGATCAATGAGGCGATTAAGAACTTTAATATATGTAATTTAAATGAAATTTAAACCATCTATTCAATGTACACGATCGGTGGTTGAATAAAAACAAAACAACTGATTGATGTTAGTAGTAGTCGTAAATAATAAATAATTAAGCTAATTGATTTATGCTGAATGAATGCAGAGTAAATATAACGTTAAGCTAAAAAATTAATTTGTTCAAGAAAATTTTCTAATACTTGACTATTGTAAAAGGAGCATACTAAATGCTCAGGACCTGACGGTATTGCGGGTTTCAACTCCTTTCATACTGATTCTAGTTTCCGACGAAGCTACAAAACGTATTGTAGAATAATTAGTCCACATTAGCTATGACTAATGTTTAATCATTTCACTATGACTAAATCATGCTAGGTCATACTGGTTAGGTCACTGAATTATTAAGATACAATTAACGTCATCGTAAGATATATCGGAGTAGTCAAGTGTGATTCATTCATTGGAACATTCAGTCTTTTATTGAAATTTGAGAATTTTTTAAAAACTATTTCTATTATACTTTATCTATCTGAACATATTGGTAATGAAATATGTTAATGTTTAGGGGTGTTATCTTTTTTCATTTTTTAAAAATCTGTTCTACCCTAATGTTTCAAGTGTCTGTTGATCTTCTTAAAACATTGTTATCTAATTAACTATTTTAATAATTAAAAGGAAAAATATTTTTCCATCATTTATAGTTCGGTATCAAATCAATGCTATAGACATCCTGATTAACAATAAGTAATTAGTGTTTTGCTGTGTTTCAGGTTACAGATCATTGTTGTTGATAAGTCGATTTGAAAAAACGTCTGGATAACCTTTCTAGTATAGCCAATTAGAATCGGAAGTACAGTGATGTTTAGTATATGGAGTTCAGTGCCGAAAGTATAGGAAGTATAATAGTGTCAATTAATATTCGGAGTACAGTGCAATAGGAGTTTCGGTTGCCGGTGTCAACGAGGTATATTATTGTTATTGCTGCTTGGCACGTAGAGTGAAAAAACTCGGTGAGTTAAAATTTAATTTTTTTTAAATATTTAAATTCATACTTTCTACCAAAAGTTATAAATTAAACAATCCACTGTAGGTATTTACTATTTAAGAAATTGTTATTACAGAAATGATGATTTCGGAGTACTTCAGCACTTAATGGACTCTAACAGCGTTAAGTGGATGATATATTCATACTTTACTATCGTTAGAACATTTTCAATTAACGATAGTTTAATATTGCGCTCGACTCAAAGCAATAGCTGGAGGTTTTTCAACAACAATCAAACTCACTTTCAAGCAAGAACAGAAAAAATAAGAAAATGTTATGATAACATGACAAAATCAGTTCTTAATTATTCTTGTTCGATGGGTTTAATCGATATGAAATATTAAAGGTCAATTACACAACTGAAATAATAAGATCAGTTTAAAGTCCAATAACGGGAATAACAGAAAAAAGTTGTTCACGTACCCTTTCTCCACTTAAAAGCTTTTGAAAACAAAACAATTTTGTAGCTAATATTTTTGATGAAAAAACAGCGAGTATTTGTTTTCACAGTCATTTAATAAGTACTTAAAAAGTCCAGTCAGTATCTATCGATTTTTTCTATTATTTTGTTTATATTTGGAAAAATACAGTTTAGTTCATAGATCAACTAAAAACTGTTTGGACTGATAAGAGTACAGCTTTAAATAATCATGCTTCGGATATTCATTCCTGTGGTCAAAGCTGGATTCACTACTGATTCATTCTAAGCAGCTATTCAGTTTCCTTCATGAGGCTGTGCGTATCCTGCACCCTTCCTATCAGGAACTACAGTTCTTTCCTGAAGACTTCTCCTTCAGTAAACATTATACCATCTATAATTATTCTTCCGTATCGACGTTATTTAACTTCGACCCTGTAAGTTCATCAAACGGCAGGAAAAGCACGAGTCATTTTCTAGGAGTGACCTCGAACATCCGCAGCTGCACTCTGTCCACGCACCGTCAGACAGGGAAATGCTCACCTCGTTCCCTTTCGCATTTCCCTAGGGAGAACCGTGACGGAGTGCTGATACAAGGCCGTTGAAAATCTCGAGCCAGAGGAAATTAGACTTTCCCCTCTTGAGAGAGGAAACGATTATGTGGGAAATGTATATCGCTCCGGTGTGTACAGGTGCGCTTCATAATCGTGGAGGCCTCTTTGATAGGTACTCGTAAAAGTCATTAACGATTCATAATCGTGCGAAATGCTCGCGTTTTCATTCTCATAGGATCTCAGTATAATGAACGACCCTTTGAGTCGAGAACTGACTTGTACCGATCTCAAGAGCGGAGAAGTTTAACCCGATCCACCTCATGTCGGTTTTCCAGAAGACCCCTTTTCCGTCTAGGGTGTATCTGAGGAACATAATGTCCAGCACAGTCGTACCACGTAATCAGTTCTGAACAATATCAGCTTATTTCGATGTATGTTGTTCCAGTCCATCAAGAATGTTGCCATAAGCAAGTACCGGTCAATTTAGAGAACATGGGATATTTTTTTAATGCCATCTGAATCAGATCCAGACCATTGGCAATCAAAGAAAAAAAATCGTTATGTTCTGCTTTATTGGAAAAGTAAGCTCAAATTGATAAAAACAATTTTTTTTTCTTTCATAGGCCCTTTAAATTTACAGATAATTATAGATCCTCAGGCGAATCTATTACAAATTATTTTTGTATTTCCTGTAGCGTCGCTACATTATATACAGGTTTCGTTATTTTATAAAAATTATATAATGAATAAACAAGTATAATGATATACATTATACGTGAATAAAAACAATTAAATGTAATATTTAATTAAAATAGTAGTACACCCTCAAATCAGCCGGGAAGGTGACAATTCTGAGGGTGAAGTGGGAGATTCCTGGGCTATGCTTGTACGTATGTATGGTATGAATGTGTATTGTAAATACGGTTCGATTGAGAGAGAAAATGTAAATTTTTAAATATGGTATGAATGTGATCATTTACCACAATTATCTATTGCCCTTTTAGGATAGATTATAATTTTCTTCGAATAAAGATTAAAAAAATTTTTTTTAAATTAGTGTTGGTTGAATCATGATTAAATAAAACAGTAATTTAAATTTAAAAAAACTTAATGGTTGCTTTCATTAAAACCATTTACAAAATGTATTTTTTTTTACAAATAAGTTGGTGAACCATTTAAAAAAAAAAGAAATGAAACATTTATTATTTGCCAACTATAAATGTATGGTTACGATGAATGAAGAACACACAGACAAACAAACACGGACTTTCTCGGAGGACAAACAGGAGGTTAGTCAATAGAATAATAGCGTTCACTGTTGGTGTACGCTATACCATATGGTGTGACCATTTAAACCAAAAAGCGTTCACGAGGAATTTATTTCCGATGTACTCTCAAGTCGTAAATTTTGTAAGAGGTGAGAACATTTCGTCGAGCCTACATCAAAAAGGGAACGCCGTTGTTTGACGGGGCACAGAAACTGTTGGGAAACCGAATTCGTGACAACGTCAAAGATGTACACGGCCGGTTGAAAAGATAAAAGGCAGAGTTGAGAAACGTGGACAGAGCGAAGTGGTGTGGCACAATAGGGATAATTATTTGCTTTTAGATATCACCGATGGATGAGGTTCTAGTCCCACCGATAGAGAGTTGATCAGGCGTGGCTGTCCCGAACAGGGCTTACTCAAAAGTCGTTGGTAAAGCTTGCGTAACAGGGAATTAGGGATCGAAGTAGTTCACAGCGAATACCACCGAATCAAGATAAGAATCGCTACATGCGGCCAAAAAGAATTTCAATAACTACAATAATGGCGAGAAATTCAGGATTTCAACATTTTGTCAAATATACTTTGACAATACACTCTGTTATAAATATATTTTGTATGCTAATATATATTAAATTATACAATATGTAAATATTTAATATGTTATATTAAATTAAACAGAGTGTATATATATACACTCTGTTTAATTTTTTTTAAATATTTTGTCTGAGACAAAAAAAAATTCTAATTACTAGTCATCACGTAGAAAGGTATGGACAATTTTTTTAAAGAATTTATGTATTTGTTAAATCACTCCAGTTACTGAAAATCGTCTTTTTACCCGCAAACAAAAATTATAAACTTAAGTATTGGGAAAACGAACCCACATAATTTCTAAAGGCTTTTTAATTTCTTCTAAAATCTATTATGCTTCAAATGAATTGAGTAAGAGGAAAATCATAAATTATGTTAAATGACAAAACGGAGTGTTCCAGATATCAAAGAGCCCAAAGGTGGGCCCATGTAGGGAAAAAAGTAGTTCGAATGAATAAGTACCAAATTCAGTCTTGACAAAAAAAAAGTGGTGGTTCTAGATTTATATATCTCTAAACAAACTTTAGAATTTACGAACTAAGTAAAAGAAGTAAATGTAAAAAGTAATAGATACCAATGAAAGGGACTATATGTAAGTTACTTATACTACTTACTCATTACTTTATTGTGAAAAAAAACTAATAATTAATTTTAAATAAAAAAAAGTATGCAAATTATCAACATATTGTACCAGAGAAAAAATTGATTTGAAAAATTTTAAATATTGGAAAGGGCCTTCCTTTTTTTTTCTTCCGTAATTTATGTGTGGTAATTGATACATATCAGATGGGTCAGAATAATTTCCACTACCTTAAAACGTACAGTCACACAAATCGCCCAAAATGTTTTTCAAAGAAAGTCCATTTCTTCGGGCTTGGGAATTATTTTCACGGTGTAGTGGTCAAATGTCGAGGTATTCCTGAATACGAATCTTGATGGTTTCACCAGGTATCTTCCATGGTACAAAGGAACCTGCTTAAGAATGCCAAATTTTACTGTCTAACTTTTTATAGCTGAAAAATCCTCGAAGTGAATTATTTTGAATTTTATTTTTACATGTTACCAACTCGTGATTACCTGAGGCGAATCAAAATTATTGCTGGCCAAGAAAGAAATATTGCCTCGACGTTCCGTTTTCTCTGAGGAAACCCACTCTGGTCAATTTTAATTCAGGGATTCTTGGTCGTTGACCTCAGTAAAGAACCATCGTGACAGACCTTGATTAAGGATTCGTGTCTCGTATTCGACAGCCTTATACATTTTATAAATGTATGCGTGAGGCTGATACATAAGCAGGGTGAATAAA
Source organism: Acanthosoma haemorrhoidale (assembly GCA_930367205.1). NCBI lineage: Eukaryota > Metazoa > Arthropoda > Insecta > Hemiptera > Acanthosomatidae > Acanthosoma > Acanthosoma haemorrhoidale. Next base: position 36,210,221 of record OV884011.1, read on the forward strand.
TATTATGTAATCTGGGTTCATCGGAGGGCGACTACCTAAATAATTGCATAAGGTTTAAAAATTAACTAAAAAAACAGCAATGGAGGTTTTTTTTTTTTCCAAAGTACTCACTAATGGATTTTTAACGGTTTCTTTGTTGTTTTTTTAAAACTATTTTCTTTCACTCTTTAGTATGTTTGTCTGTCTTTTATGGTGCTTGTGAAGACTATAATTACAAATTGTAATAAAAATTGTCATTAAAATAGATTTTAACCCTTAATTGTGTACTGTATCACACGGAATTGCTTTTTTTGTTTTTAGCTTCCCCTTCCGGAGGTTAAACAATCCAAAACTACACTCTAACCTAACGACTATAGAAAAAAATTTAAATTAATAAATTCCACAAGATCCCTTCAAGGTAAGAAATGATTGCTCAAAACAAAGTTGTTTTATTTGCCCATATTTACGACTCACCTTTATGGTATCATTTGGAAATATTTCAGAACTACCATGCCTAGTTATATAACCATGCCAAATGCGACCAATTATTGTTTGGAATTGATGTTATTTGTAAATCTCATTTGCGCAAATTAGGATAATTATGCCGAATTCGAAGAGGATGTTTTTTTCTAATGAATGTAATGGTTGTAATAATATAATGGGTGTAAATGTTGCAATAAATCAATGTTATCTATAGAATAAAACCCTCATTAACTTCTAAAAACTTAACAGAATCGAAGAAAAATTTTTTTTCCGCGAAAGCCAAACATTTTATTTTGTTTTGTACTAATGCAATTGATTCGTTCCATTTATTTGTGGCCATGTGGACCGCCTAAATATAAACTTCAATGAACAAGCTGTTGAACTAGTCCCATATTATAATGGCTAATAAAAAATAAATAAACTCAAACGAAAGCCACTTCACAGACAAGTTTCCAGCTATACACAGTTGCAAGGTAAGATTATGACTTTAGGTTTTATACCTTATTTTTTTATGCCAAAAATTTGCTTTTGTTATTGTCAAACTACTGTATATTTTTGATTTTGCATAAAGTTAGTTTAAATTTTAAGTACAGTAGGCATAGTGTTTTTAACATCATTACATATACCGGACTTTTCTCGGGTAGGTTTTAAGGGTGAAGAACATATACATATACGTAATATATATTAAAAAAACACTTCAATTTCGTAAACTTGCCTTTCGCTCGCCCTAGGCTCTTCGTGCCAGCGGTCGGTGTTGAATGTCTACTAAAAATACTGTTCTAGTCTTTACTGACAGTCTGAGGGTGTTACCGAAGTAGGGACGTTATTTTACGCTGGGTAATTCCTCTATTCTTCAAGATACTTGACTTTCTAACTGCAGTGGGTAAGACTTAATTGAATCAATTTTACACGAGTCACTCGAAAAAAACTTACTTTCAAAGGCCCTTTTTCTAAATGGTTTGGAGCCAGTATTTCGACGCTGGTAAAGCCTATAAAAAAAACAACATAATTTCATGTGGTTTTAAAATACCGGAAACCTTTATATATTATGATACGTGTGTCTTTCTGTTCTTGCCACTGTGAGTTCCCAGTTCAAGCAACAGGCATGAAATTTTTCATGGAGGTCATATTTGATACTGGAAAGATATGTAGCCATAACATAACTAACATTCTACGTCTCATTAATTAATTAGTTAATATTAAAAAAAGTGTATTTTTCCATAATTTTGAGTAGGGCTTCAAATTAACCTGGGGCATCTGGAATCCCGAGTAACAGTAACAAACCATAATTACAAAACGTAACTAAAATCGTGTTCGCAACTTAATCTATGATTTTTTGGACCCTATTTAGCGTGATTGTTTTGAAGCACAAATTATGTTATTAATAAAAGCAAGTATCAAATTAAATATCTCAGCGTCTTGATTAATGAAATGTCAATCTTGAAACTTTAGTGGACTATATTTACAAAAAAATAGTTTTAAGTCTAAAACAAAAAAAATAGTTCTATAAAATAACAAAACCTGTATATAATGTAGTGATGCTACAGGAAATACAAAATAATTTGCAAATAGATTCACCTGAGGATCTATAATTGTATATAATTGTCTGTAAGTTTAAAGGGGCTATGAAAAAAAAAAAAAAAGTTTAAATCTACCAATAAAATTGTTTTCGCCGTGTTAACGAACCGCGTTATTTAGAAATGCATTACACGTGACTTGATTTTTTTAATGAATAATATTTTTCATAATATGAAACGCTCTGGTAACATCCCAAAAGGGATAAATAACTTGCATGCCAATACATTTATTTTATTGTTATTAGCAACGTCTTACCTATAAAGTCTTACCCTACTGGGCAATAAGCAATTGTGATCAATGATATCTTACAATAAATAATACAATTATATTGACTAAGTGTACAATGAATATGTTGATCTTGGCAGTGGTTGCAACAACAACTATTGCCCTTCGTCTGTGGCAAATCTGAAGACGTTATAATCCATGAAGAAGGTACCTACGAGGTCGAAACGGTATAAGGTAATTCTGTGGGAAAACCAGTCCCTCAATGCCATCAACTCATCTTTGCCTCTTACTTTTTGTCATTTATCGATCATTAATACAATATTGTATAAGTTGATTATTTTACGTTATCGGTTATTTGATTACGTAGTATCTACGCGAGTTAGAACAGCAGGGATTCAGTTATGAATCCCCCAAAAAATCATCCACTAACTTAATATTCACAATGAACCCCTGGTTTAGTAATTTATGTTTCATTGCTGGTTTATTAAAGGGGAGAATTAAATTGTTAAAATCGAAACGTTCATGAACCACCGTGACTGGAAACAGAGGTATCTACCATCTAATGATTGGTATCTACGGTAACCTAAAGGAAACTCCAGGTCGCCCTGTAGATTTCATTCCTGTTCTACAAATGTCCTCTTCGTTTCCAATCACCAAATGGTGATTCAAAGTGATTGCTGATGTCATCTCACCCTCCGTCGTATATCTTGTATTTCACCTTTGATATTCAACAAAACCATTCATTTTTAATGCTAGACTGTCAATCTAGGACTTAAGAAAGCTAGACTTAGTATCTAGGAAAGCAAGCCACTCACTTGGGACTCCTTCGCCTTTCGTCACTTCCGTACGACAAAAAACGAACAGACCATTCAAAATACTTCGCTTCATTATGATTATGTGCCTACATTCCGGAGCCCTCAGCAAGATAGCCACCTTTTATATCACTTCCGTCAAGCTGTTCTCCCTTTCGTTTGAGATCTCCCGCTACCTGAAAATCCCCACCTCGATGCTCTCATCTCATCCGCTGCAGCCCAGAGCGACTTCCTTCAAACCAATAAGCATTTCGTTTATAGTGAGTTTTATGAAGTGGTGATTACTAAAGTGACAAATTTATGTTATTTTGGTTAATGAGCCTAAAAAAGTAACAAGACGTTAAAAACTGAAGTTCTAAGCAATGCTTAAAATACTACTGTATTGATTGCATGTAATCATTTCAATAAAGAAATATTTGTAATCTGGCAATAAAGAAGGCAAACAAGCCCTGCTTTTTTCATGTTTTCTTTTCTTCATTCTTACCGTAATTGTATTTTAAGAATAAACTGTGGTCCGAGACGTCCTGGAATAAATATTTTTACGAACGGTATTATACGGACAGACAGACAGATGAAAATCATTGGTACCGTTATGTTTAGGCCAGGGAAAAAATAATGTAAATAATGGCACGCCAGAATTAACGCTAGATTTGAATTTGTCGCCATTTGTGCAGTAAAGTGCTGGCAACCCTAAAAAAAAAAACAATTTGACAGCTGCCAGTTTAGGGTTAGTAAAAATGGAGCGTTGCACGGTAGAACAAAGTGTTTTTATTGTTGATCATTATCTCGAAAATAATGAAAGTTTGACGGCCGCAGTTCGAAAATTTCATACAAAATATGGTCCGAATAGTGTTTTGACTTCATCAACTGTGAAGAGATCAATTGAAAAATTTAGGGAGACTGGATCAATTGGAGACCCTAAACACACTGTTCGTCCAAAAACAAGCCGTTCAAATGTCAATATTGAAGCAGTGCGTGAGAGTGTTGTTGAAAATCCAGGAACATCAATTCGGCGTCGTAAACGCAATTCTTTGTGCCGAAATTGGATGATATTGATGTAGCCAATATGTGGTTTGAACAAGATGGCGCCACATGCCATACAGCCCATGAAGCAAATCAAATACTGTATGAGAGATTTCCAGGTCGTGTAACTCTCTCGTTTAGGTGATCAGAATTGGCCTCCTAGATTATGTGATTTAACACATTTAGATTTCTTTTTATGGGGTTATTTGAAGTCAAAGGTGTATGTCAACAAGCCCACATCCACCCATGCATTAAAAGAGGAAATTCAACGCTGCATCAACGAAATTCAACCACAATAATGCCAAATGGTCATGGAAAATTTCGACAAAAGAGTGCGTTTGTGCCAGCAAAGTCGTGGAGGCCATTTGCCCGATGTGTTATTCCATAAATAACCCTATCTTATTTACTTTATAATTCAATAAAAAAATAACAACAAAAATACTAAAAACTGTGTTTTATATTTAAATCAAATCTTGTGTTAATTCTGGGACACCCATTATTTTATAGATGAGCGTATATTTAAGATTAAAACTTTAAATGTAAGTTATGAAACGTATTTATTTTATTTATTCTTAACAGCAATCTTATTTTTGGTTACATCAACTTAAGGAAAAAATAGTTTGAAAAAGTCAGCTCTGGACCAAAAGATAGTGCTTTGGGCTTTAGAGAACGAGGCTATGTAGCCGGGGCTTTGGCTCGGTCAGTGTTGAAGTTGCGGCTGCGCGAGAGTGTGCCCCTTGCAACTTGAAATCACCAGATCGACTTGGTAACGTTGGCCTGCCAAGTTATTAATGCCAACTTGGACGACCTCAATCTCCTTCTTGACTCTTTCACACGGACCTTTCCGTTGATATCACCTCCCTGCGGTTGTAGGCTGACAACAACGTGAATATAAACTTGTATTCCTTTATTCCCTCAACAATGTTCCCTCCTTATTTATTTATCATTGCGGCTATTTATAATGACCGATATTATGATTTCAGAATTAAAGGAGTAATTACCTAGCTAAATTTAAATTTTATCCCTATAGGATTACATTTATTTTCAAATTATTTGGTTGTATTTTTTTTAACGAACACTCGTTGGACTAGTAAATTTGATTTATAATTATTCTAATCAGGCCTGATATTAAAATATTATTATTTTATTTTTAAAACTAATTGCACCACCATTGTGTATCGTTTGTTTTCCATTCTTTATATTTTTGCGCCATAGAACCTGAGTTTGAGTTATCACTTAAAGGGTTTTAATTCTTTACGGATAACTCAGCGTAACGACATAAAAGGCGCTGTCTCTTCAGACTCGGCATTCTATTCACCGCAGTGTCCATTCAAAGAGATACTCTAAGCCACAACATATCGATACGTTGACCAACATCGAAGGAGCTTATCGAGCACAGAGATCAGAATCACGCTCCATTGTCGATGACATTCAGCGAGGATCTGGCGCCCTTTGGCTTATTGACGGTTATATCATTTCTGGCACGTAACATAGCCGTCAGTCGTAGTAACGTTGCATCCGTCGTAAGTGATTTCTTCACGGTGTCATATCGTCGCTAGGGTATCGAATCCAAGATCTTGACATCGTGAGTAATAATATGTAATATGTCTTTAGTCATCTGTGGTTACAAAATCCCAATCAGTTCATCAAAACAGTTTTTTCTGCAATCCCAGCTTCAGATATTTTTCATATAAGTTTTACTTGATGGACCAGGGATGGTAAGAAATAATGAAGGTTCGTTAATTAATCAATTACTTGTATTTGAAAAAATATAAATGTTTGTATCCTTCAGCAGTTACGAAGCGAGGCTTTATTGACAATGTATTGATGGTGTTATAACAGTAGTGTTGTTATAATATCTAAAGATGGTAAAATCAAAATGAAAGAATTGCCAATAGCTAAAAGATTAATTCGAAATGAACAATTGACGTTAATCGTTCGTATAAAAATGAACGGATAACTTTGTTAGGAAATGGTAATGGGAGGGGATTAATTAATGGTTGACTGTCAAGACGAATTGAAGAACTACGAAATATTGTCTAACTACCAGGACATGAAAGAGACATACATAATAAGTCAAAACTTCGTCAATAGATAAATTTGAAGGAAGTGTAACATTTCTCTTTCATCAAGCTAAGGCAACTTAACAATAAATTTATCCACTCAGATAAAACCTTTTGAAACAGGTGATTTATTAAATACTCAATATATATTGTTGCCTCTCTAAACTTTACTCTTTGAAATGATTTTTTACATTTTATTCTTGTTTCTGTCAACAGTACGTCTTGAGAAGTATTTAATGTTGAAGGGGTTTCGAAGTGTTGTTTTAGAATTAAATACAAGGTATATTAAAATATGATTTATAAAGTTTCTTGTACCCTAAGGTTTTTGGAACATTCTATTTGTAGGAACATAAACGTACAGTTTATCTAACAATAGACTTTTTTTACTTTTTTCGTAGCCTACAATCAATTCAATAATTTCCTAAGGTTGTTTTTATCTGTAATAACTTTTTAATTGACTGCTATTAAAGAGAATCGTGTTCTCTTTTATAAAAAAAACAAAAAATCTTGAATATAAAACAATCGTGAATACCTGCCGCAATTTAAAAAGATTGTTCCTGGCTGACGGGAGATGACATTGAATAACATGAACATATTAATCTGATGTATTATAAACCATTATTAATACAATTATTTTATGTAAATTACTATACCAGGCTAAATTCTTATCTTTAACCACCGTTCAAAAGAACCGCTTGAGTATACCACTCAATTCATTCTTAAAGTGAGCCTTATCACTTTTTTTATGTTCACATGCCTCGTATTCTGTTCATCAGCCTACCACAGAAAAATTCTTTAAACCTCACACATTATATAAAATGTAATTGCTCTAATGTAAATGTAATTAGCACGATGTGCATTTAATATATGAAATTTAAACAAATTACCAATCATGAAAAAAAATTATGAATCTACTTTATATAAATGAATTAAACGACTTAGGATGTTAAGAGAGATCATGGAAAGATATTTACTGGACATCACGTGAGTTTTTATAATACTTAATATGACGAATAGTCCACGGATGTGACCTGATAAAACTTTGTCAGCTAGAACCAGATTGCCCAATAGATGCAAGGCCGTATTTTGTATTTTATCACGCAATCTCTGTTATTATTTGTCAACGAAAACATATAAGCCTCTTTTCCGGCTCGGCGCTAGATAAAAAGATCTTTTGAAAGTTGGCATGATGATTGAAAATTGGCCAATCCTCAAATCATGATTACTTTAATCAAGATGTAAACCTAAGAACGCGCTTTTATTGCCGTCAGTGCAAATTTTTCCAGTAATTATCCTTTTTTGGAATAGACTTTGTATACTAGCTATCAAGAATATAAAACAACATTACAAGATATAATGATTGAAGGTATTTATCCATTCTCGGAACGATGTTCACCATTATTCGATTCACGTTCGAACGGCCCAATAAGAAAAGGAGTACACGACGTTCACTTGCAGAAAAAGACGATCCGTAAGTGAGCAATAATCAAGCCTCGGCTGATATGCCCATCGCACGATTGCATAAGCCCTAGCAGAAGCAGCACTTGTGTCACTGTTTAATATTCACATCGTACCGCCAATGGCAGCACACAAGCATGCATTCGCCGACCAATAGCAATGGAACGAGGAATTCTCTCGGAGGCTCCCAAGGCTGGCGAGTCAACGCTCGTCTCGGGTTTCCCAGCGGTGTTTATTGTCAGCATGGTGCATAATGCATGGTTCAATGTTGCCTATGCAACGCTGCGATAGCGTGAAGATAATGTTCTGCTGGAGAGAGTGCACATAAGTGACTGGGACCTTCCTCGTTATCTCCTCAAGACCGGAATGCTCTCACGTGAGCTGAGCATCCCGATCATTAAGACCATGCATGAATTTAATGAAGCTTTGATTTAAGAATTCTTTTTTACTAATGTGCAGTTTATCACACTAGAAAACGGCTCCCTTGGCATTACTTTTTACTAATGAATCTTAATAAGTTTAATCTTTTCAAAATATCATGCAAATAGGACAAAAAAAAAGCAGATATTATTATTTTGAGAGAATTAACGACATTTTGAATTTTAAGTACTTGGGTCAAGATCATGATTATAACAATCAAGACTTTGCGAAGAAAAACTGTTTAGAAATTATTCTGGTATAGGAAGTCTCACTGTTCAAAGCTCTCAAAATTTGAAAAGGAGGAATGGGGAAAATAAAATAAAATAGAAATTATAGGAGTGAAAGGGACCCTTTTACTAAGAGGGACCTATTTTAAGGTCTCACTGCGCGGAGTGTTTCGGTGCTCATCGGGTACATTGCGAACTGTCTAAGCCAGAGTTTTTTCTTGGGCTGTTAATTTTTAATAATTTGTTTAATTTATTTTTAGGCTCAATGTCTTCAGTTGTTTCTAGCCCGAAATGGAGCACAAGGATATGACATTTGCCGTGTATTTTGAACCAGTTCAATTACATTTTTATGCGATTCAATACATCACTTATGTTATTATCGTCTCGCTTGGTGGTAAATTGTATTATTTACAAGGCGTGGTAATATTTTTTCCAGCCAGGTTTTTTTTTTTTTTTCCAGCAACATCGTTTTTCGAACCGTTTCTTCAATGCATTCAATACCTTCCCCACCACAGATTTTTTACTTCTTTTCCTTTGGCACGGGTCATCGTGGTAATAATGAGTCCAATATACCGATAAACATCAAAGGTTAAGATAAAAACATTGTCTTCCCAAATCAGATTGAAATGTCATCTTCAATGGAGGTTGGGTGGTGACTCGGATTTTTAATATTATAGTCAAATATTGTCCCAAAACGTATCATATTAATTATTAGGACGTATTTTTGAAAGCAAATAAAATTCATAGTGGGAACATTTCATGAAAAGACAAGGCTGACCAAGGTTGCCGTTATTTACAAACATATTAAAAGATAAATGACCTTTCTCAAAGTATAGCCTCTCATTTGTATGCTTGGATAGTTTGAGAATTAGAAATATATTTGAAAAGTGGCATCTAGGGAAATATCAGCGTCAAACATCTATCATTAAATTTGCATAACGTTACTTAGTTTCATATCAGATATATTGTGTTCGCGTGAATCTGCTTGGTGGTGTTGCCGTCATTTTGATTTATACTTGTGCGAACCAGTGAAAGGACCTTTCGCGCATATTACATACGTTCATTCATCTCGCAATGAGTTGAGAAAAAAAACGATCAAGCAACGTTAAAAATCGTAGACGAGTCGCGTGCAATCGATTTTAACGAGGGATATACTGGAGCTGTTGCGTCAAGATAACCGCGCTAGTATTGGAGCCAACAACGATCCCGTTTGAAAGAAAAATATCATTACGAGGTACGCAAAGCGTTAGGTAATGTTACAATAGATGTGTTTTTTTTTTGCCCAACATTCTTCGACCCACTTTCGAACACGAACAGAAAAACAAGTTAATGTTTTGCGATGGGGGAAAAACAAATTCACGATGTTCTCAATACAGCTGGAAAGAATAGGTCCTACACTCCAAAGTTCTATATTTTATTATTATTTTTTGTTAGAAAATTCATTGTATTAATATTAAAATACACCCTGCTGGGCAAAAATGTCATGTCATTCATCCCATATCTACAGTTCACCGTTCACTGACTCGTTCATACACGATGTATGCAAATACACCCAGCCCAGGGACGACCCGATCCCGCATGAAGTAAAGCTCTACCTTAAAGTTAAATTCTGCTCTCAGTTCTGTCTGTATATTGTACGATAAGAGGTCGTAAAACAATTCAATCGATTTGAAAAGTCTATTCAGCAAAATCTCGAAATATGTTTGCAGATTAGTTTTTGGTTTGAATACAACAAGCCTCAGATCAGATACCAAATGCAGACAAAAATAAACAATCAGATATGGTAGCTTATTAAGTAGTGTTCATAAAAAACTTTATAAAGCAACATTTATCTGGACACATTAAACTTTAACTTGACTCCAATCAATTTTCAATCAAACTGATATTGAACTAACATATTTATTTTATTATTTTAATTGCTAAAATTGTTATCAACATTTTCATGTAATTAATAATATTTTAATCATTGTTTTATTATAAATATTACAACTGCTATTTATATATGATTTATTTTAACCTAACTTTATGTATGGTATTGTAATTTTAGTTTTATTGATATTTTAGCTTATTGACGTATGTATCATTGAGTACTTACTATAACTTTGTAATCTTTGTTTCAACTTCTGACGACGGCAATACATTGTTGAAATGGGGTAATAAACAAGTAAATTGGAAGTGTGGGCAGACAAATAATCATCTATAATACACGTTTCTCAATATGTGAAATTTAACATTTTAAGTTAGGAATTTTTCTTGTCAAAGACTGGTCAATGACACTTTATTAGGGCTAACTAAATAAAAATCATTTGTATTTGCTGTTGTTACAACAGAGTTGAATCGTATCTTTGATCTTGAGCGTTGTTGTTCGGTGGGGTTGTGCATCTGTGACTCCGAACGCACGGAACGAACCCAGCGAAGTTAATTGTTTCACCTCTTCTGGGTTATGTAATGGTGTCGTGAGCGGCTCTCTCCCAAGGGGGTTCTGCCCTTGGAGGCTTCTTATAGCGATTATCGAACCGCTGGTTAACCATTCTTCGAGGAGGTTTCCGTGGTAACAAAGATACTGAGCTATAGTCTTCAGCGCATCTGTCTCAGGAATGTAGAATTTTGGATTTTCTTCAGTTCAATCTTCTATATTATGATCTAAATTATAATATTTTGTTATTTACCTAAAATCCAGTCTATATTAAAAATACTTTTAATTTGATTTGATTCAACTGAGTTGATCAAACTGGTCGGAATGGGAACCAAACGGGCAAAAGCTTTATTGAAGTCTGCAGCAACAAGGTAAAACAGTCGGGATGTGTTCCTCATGTGTCGAACGACTGCCATGTCGTATTCCTGACTGTCCAATTATTCCGGGATCTTAGATAAGGGCTCTGACTATCCACCCACTCTCTAGTCAACTCGCAAGCCGAATCGACTTTCGTTGATTCCTCGACAACTTCTTACAAGAAAATAAATTTTACGACCAAAAATATTTCGAAAATGCCTTTGTTGAGTTCAATAAATTCTAAGGATATCACTATTCAGAGGATGTGGAATCGACGAAATCTCCTTTCAAATATAACCTTTATAATTTTTTAGTTTAAAACCCTAAACCTGCTATTGTTTCTAGATAACCTTCCCGACCGTTATCGTAAGAATAACCAAATAGAAGTTCGTGAATAAAATTATAGCCTCTCCCTCCGCGTTCGTCAATTAATTACACTCACTTCCGGTATGATGGACAGCTGGAGTCAAATCAATCAGCACTGGAACGTTGTCCAGGCAGTGGATTTATCAACTCGCTTCCGAAGCCTTGTCATAGCCTTAGGCGAGATGGGGGTGATTATCCCTTGTAAAGACACCAAGGCGTAGTGAGATGACTTCCTATTGCCTAATTAGTGTTAGTGTTACCGGCAGTTGTTAGTGTGGGACACCCAAGGGTCACAGTTAGGAGAGGCAATTTATAACAAAAAAAATACACAGGAAGATCAAACGCTTCGCGGATAGCAATTAGTTGAAGAGTAAGATACGATAATAGCAACGTTTGTTCCGCCATTTTATTTTTACCGTTCAAAATAAATCAAATTAATTCAAATCGACTATTCTTTTCTTCTGCCAGCTATGGACTAGATTTTATTTTTTTGAATAGAAATAAAAGATGTAGAAATTGATTTTCACAAATATCGATTTTTTTTTCTTTCTTTCATAGCCCCTTTAAATTTACAGATAGTTATATATAATTATAGATCCTCAGGCGAATCTATTTTCAAATTATTTTTGTATTTCCTGTAGTATCGCTACATTATATACAGGTTTTGTTATTTTATAAAAATTATATAATGAATAAACAAGTATAATGATATACATTATACGTGACTGGACTAAACTGACTAATAAAAGTGATGGGTCTAACCTTTTTGATCAACCTTAAAACTAACTTACATACTAATTCTTAACCTAATTTTTCCCCGACAGTCTGTTGCCATCAATGCGGGAGGGGTGGTAGTCATATTGTTAAACACTAGGTTTGTCAGGCGCTGCAACGAGTCAAAAAATTTAATGTGCCTCCGGCGGATGAACTCACCCACCGACGGCAACCCACGATATCAAACCAATATCGATTTTTCAACAAATATTTTTTTTTAAATAGATAGGTACATTATTGTTGCAAATATAATTAGTCCCAGCAGCATGAAGTATGCATTGTCTATAATCGGCTACGACTTTTTAGACTTTCGCTATTTGATTCTATACTTGCTCATATATTTTAACTATAAACCCAATCGCCAGTATGGTAAGCAGAGCTTCTCCCTCCATCCTTGTAAATGATGGTGAAAAAGTGGCTTAGTCTCCGTAATTACGAGTGCTGATTATTTGACAAACCATCTCGTCCACTTAAAATCCCTTTTTTTAAGAGATATTGTTGTTTGCTAAAATATTTCCTGTATTATCTATTAGCTTATTTTTTACTTTTTGTAACGTTCTTTTCAACAATTATGAACAATCGTAACATTAAACCTAACGTAGATTCTGAGCTATGACTTGAGAGAGGTTAAAATCAAGAGATGCTTAAGAGATTAAATAATTCTTTTTCGCATACCTGTCACTATTATTTCTTAATTAAAACGTATTCAGTGCATCCCGGGGTGTCTTGGGACATACCTTTAAAATTGTTATTGTATAATAAAGTAGATCCTCCCATACCTGGATTAGTGAGGTCAGGGGTGATACGGGATGTGGGAGAGTGACTAGGATATATACAAAATTGAGAAAATTGTAAGTAATTATACATTTAGAATAATAAACTTTACAATTTTACATCCGAAATGTCTCGCCAATGCCTTATGAGCATCACATCTATTTAAATTTATAAAATTTTAATTCTTTTATAATTTTGTTTATTAGTTTTTTATCTATTTGGCCGTCCGGATATGAGTCCACTGTGACCTCTGTATCCTGGACTAAATTGAAATAATTTTTTCAAAAATATTTCTGAAGTTTAACAAAACGATTATAGCTTCGAAAAAAATTATCATAGCTCTTTTGCTGTATTTTAGCGAAAGGCATTTAATAAAAAAACAGGTGTGCTTGTTCCAGTAGATTTTCATCCCTGAACTTTTACGCTCATTTAGAATCGCAGGTGTGAAAATCGGCCCATGCCCTTTTCATTCGAAACACCTGAACTTTCATTTAATTTTTTTTTCTTGCACAACTTGATACGCGTTCTTAGGTATTTTCTAACTGTACTTTTCTGCTGAAGTTGAGACCCAATCCTCACTCACAATAGCACAACGAAACAAGCTCCTTCTAGCTCCAGCGAGAAAGCTGTCTTGGAACATTCACACATGTTGAGTGTCATTATCATATCTGAGGCTATGTTGTAATGTCGTACAGGGAGTGTTTGGTATGCCGCACCTTCACATTTCAAGAACTAATGAATACAAAAAATATTGTTAAATATCGCCTCTTGATGGAATCCAGGAACTCCATAACATATCTCTTAAATCAAAAGAGGTTTTAGTTTCCTTTGTGACGTTGATTGCATAATTTGGAAGCTTTTAGGGAATAAGTGGAGTACATTTTGGTTGTTTTACATTTCTAAAGTTTCTATCATGCTTATTTAAAAAAAATATATGTTCATTTGCCTGAACTGCCTCAGTGTAGCATAAATAAATACAGATCCGGGTCCAGTCATTGACCAAAATAAAACAAACAAGAATTTAAGAGCTCGGAAAAATGTAAGAAGACTAAATTTAGCAGGATACTGTTCTCATAAGATTTTTTATTATACTCGTATATTTAGGTAAAAAAAACCGACCAGTTTTTCCTCGATACTCCTTTGCTTTCGTTTTTGATTTTTTTGTCGCCTGGATGGTTCGGTGTTATATTCCAGCATTCTTCTTCAAGGTCTTCCTCTGGCCTTTCTCGTTTGTGGATACTTGAAAACTCATAGCAGTACAATAATACAATAATAATAGTACAATAATAAGCAGTACAAACATGCAATTACTGATTGCTTTCAGCTGCTTTCTGTATTAGGTTTTTAGGAAGAAAGATATTTCATTTTTAGTAAAATGTGCACTGATTTCTGGAACAATTTTAGTTCATAAGTTGATCTAAAAATAAATTAGGGAGTTCCTTGCGTTGAAGCAGTGTTTTATTGAACAATTCTATGAAGGCATTAGATGAAAGATGAAATTATCAAGTATAGTCGAAACAGCAGTCTATTGCTTTAATATTTTAAATATTATTATTTCAATTCGATAATGTGAAATAGTAATAGAAATAATGAATAATAATAACAAAATAAGGAAACATTTTAAATACAAACTTTGTTCGTGTAGGAATTATTTTTTAATAAAGTAAAATTTTAAATAAAGATTTATTAATAATTTTTTGTAGGTGTTTAACCACTCCCGGTAAGAGTTATGATGCATGTTTTTTTTTCTCAATATATTCCAGGCCTTCGGAATTATAGCACATAGTACCTAAATACAAAATATCCCAAATTATTTTGTTCAGTAATAGGAAATTATGCTTTCTTTTTTTACCTATTTTGACAAATATAATAAAATTGTTGGCATTTATAGTTCTTACTCTAACATTAAGTAACATACCGATTGGAAAATCTTTGTTAATCTTTTTTCATATTTTAGTTGAAAATTAATCGACATTAATTTGGCAAAAAATGATTATTTCGGAAGTAAATGTTAATAAATAATTAAATATTTTTGTTTGTTTCCCACTTTCAGTACACAATTACACAGATCCAGAATTGAATAAGCTGCATGTTGGATTTTGTTTTATCGCTTTTTTTAATATGTTTTCAGAGTGTTTTCAGGTACGACTTGCAATACCGGGATTGAAAATTAGTTTTGTGTCGGTAAAATAGTCTGATTTAGATTTGTGCGGTTTAGAACCCGTAGTTAGGAGTGCGGGTAGAATCATATATTCTATTTTCCACAGTGCGTCATTGGTTGGAGTAACATTGCTGCTCATCACAAGGAATAGAGAACCGTGAAGTAAGTAAAGTATTTATTTTTATTTTTTGGTTACATTTTTAGATGTTTATTTTTTTAGTAAAATGATCAGAGATTTTTCGATCAATTTTAAATCTTTAGTTGATATAAAACAAATTAGGGACTTCATTGCGTTTCAACAATTGTTTATTGATCAATTCTATGAAGGCATTTGATGAAAGCCTGTAGATATTAACACAGACACAATCTCACAAATTCATTATACATAAGAAAATTTTGACGAGTTCTCTGTTACAGGCTCTTCGGAGTTTGTTTTTTAGAAAGAAATGTCCCTAATTCTTCTGATTGCCAAATAAACTCAATGTGCATAATTTCTGGCACGTTGACGTCCTTAGAGGCGCGAACCATTCCGGATATTGTCTCGCTGGTCTGTCCTTGAACCCATGTAGGAAATGGAATACGCGGCCCGAACTGAAAAGAGAAATAAACAAGTGGAATTAATGACCCTCGGTCTAAAGTTCACCTGACATAATCGGAACGGATCAGCTGTCGTCAACGCTTGCAGAGAATGTCCTTCGACCTTGCCGCAGGAGTACCACCTTCCTCTTGCGCCTCAGAGGGATCTGTCAATGGTCTGTCTGGTTATGTTCTATGGCAGTGTTCGTCAAAATGGTTCAATACATTTGAACTGTCTGAAAGTATATTCTACAATACCTCGAAAAATGAGGCATAGTTTTCGTTCAAGATATGATAACGGAAAGTATGGAGAAAAATTGAGCGTGATTTTAGTCTGGCCAGAATCGCTAAATTTTAATATTGTCAATTGTCATCCATGTTATACCTCAGAGGCTACTTATGATTTAAAGTTCTTATTTTTTATCCATGGATTTCCTATGGTGAGTATACTGTAACTGGCCAGTTCTTACCATAACGACTTCAGCAAAGTTGGCCACATTGAGAGATTTGTTTACCACAGATCATATATCTGAACATCATTTGTGCTTTATTTCTTTGTGGGTAAGCAAGAGCGTTCGATCCTTGGTTTGTGAGTTACAACATACTTAGTCGCTGCAGTGTGCATGTCTGACTACTCATAGATGTCTAACTCAATGTTTTCTTTTGAAAATTAGTGTAGGGTGTACCTTTAAAAGTGCATATGCATTAAACAATAATAAGATTAACTTTTGTCCATACTGTGTTTGTCCAGAATATAAACAATAAATAAAACAGCCATATAAAAAAAAAAAAAACATGACGCTGGTTTTTACAGATGATGAATACAAAATTAATGTGACTTAAGTAGTTAATAAGATTTTCTGATAGATCTGAGAAAACCACAAGAGAGTGAATTACAAAAATGCCAATGAAATTATTGAGTTCCTAACAAACTCTACTATTTATTTAGATATCCACGGCAACAATGAGCTCATAGTAAAATTGATTAATTTTTTTATTTCAAGTGGCTTAAGGTCCTTTAAGAAATCAAACCATTTTCGGCCAAAAATACTGAGACGTTATATAAAAGAAATGCGACGAGACAATCTTTTTATTGGTTTTAAAAAATAAGAAAACTAATTAATATTTACTGTACAATTTACAAAATGCTACTATTTTTTTTTACTCTATCTAAATTCGTTTCATAAATCCTGATTAGTGGTCAAAAGTTAACACTGTTTTCCTTGGTTCACACAAGGTTCCTACCTAACCGAAATTGATGATATATTTGCATTGTGTCAGGCAGGGACAGTACAGCCAAAGAGCACGGAATGAGGAGTTTATACACTGAGGTTTAAGAACGCATTAAATAATTTCAAGGATATTACAAATGTAAGAATCAGCTACTTAATGTCCTTTCAGCAAATTCCAAATGTTTTTTTTTTATTTGCCTAAAAGGTAATTTTATTGTAGGAAGTGAGAACATTACTTCAAGTGCTTTAACCTCCGATAATGGAATAGCGATACGAAAAAAGTTCTATTGGTGCCTTCAATCCAATCGGAACTTCCTAGTCACGGGAACGTGTCTTTGTGTCACCGATATTTTCCGTTCGGAACCGTTATCCTTGGTTTGTCGTGTATTGTTTTTTTTTTGTTATGGTAACGAGCTTATATGGATAGCGCAATTAGCGCTTTACTTAACTAGTCAAGTGCGCAATTACTCAAGATGAGGAAGGAACATTTCAGAATGGCACGGAATCGTTTAATTGTTAGCCTTTGAAAAGAAAAATGTCAATGAATAGGTGGTATTTCAAAATACTGTCAATTTGAAACGTTATTGATGTTGGTATATTTAATTAAATGATTTCATTCGAGGAGTTTATTTTATATTTATTTTCGTTATGCTATACACTTTCTTTAAAAGTGAACTTGAGGAAACCCATTTATTAAAAAAAACGGAATTGAATTTTTTTTTTTCATGTGAAAATCTACACAAAATATCTTTAAAAATATTACACATTCGATTCTGAATAACATTCCTCGAACCCCGAACAGGGAAAATTTTCTCTACAAAGAACGATCGGAATTGGTCTACCGGAATTCGAACTATACGCCAGTTCCTGGTACTAGTAAGTAGTTCTGGGAGCAGCAATTGCGACATATTTTCCATCAAACGGTGATTATCAGTGATTTAAAGTGGTTATTGGTGCAACCAATGGCGGATCAAAGTTAATGAAGCAAAATGTTCCCACATTACCTTCACCCTCTGTCGCCAGTCTTGTCCACTAGTCTATTTTTCTTTCTATTCCTCTCCCTGTATTCGAGACAGTTCGGTAGTTAGGTTTCCATCTCGACAAAAGACTAGGATGGAACCCACATACGAGGCTAAAAAGACAATGATTTACAAAGTAAGTCAATCTGGACATACGGAATAGAGCTATGAGGGACAACAAACAAGTCGTACATCAAGCGTATCCAATCCTTTCAATTAAAAGTCCTGAGAACAATAGTAAATTATCCTTATTACGTCAGCAACAAAACCCTTCATAACGACCTTAATATACCCTACATTCTAGGACTTATCCCTTCCAAGCCTATCCAACCACCCTAATCCCGTAGCACAGTCATTGCACTGCACCACTCATCCCTATAATCCTCCTCGGAGACTGAACCGGCAGTGGCCTCGTGACCTACTGCAAAACGTACGTCTCTTATATATAATTTTTTGTATCACTTGAATTTCTTTTTTAAGAGGCAAGAACGGACCTGATACTGATCTAAAGGATACCAGCATTAAAAACATATCGATAACAAACACTAAATTTAGTTGGTCTTTGACCCTGGAGGCCACTTGTTCAAGCTTGTTATTTTAAAAAAAAAATCATAAATTGGTTTGATGTGAATAAATAATTATTTTAGTGACTTTCAATCATCACGGATAGAGTTCTTATAACTAACAACTATTATGAAGGCAAAATATTAATTACCAGTTCGGTACTAAACTTTTAATGCCACCTGTGTAGATGTTTGCCAAATTGTCAGAATTTTGGTTATGCATATTGAAAAAAAACTGATGGAATAGTGTTGGATGTAGTTCTATAACTAGCAGAGGCACTGACTAATAGCTATAGAACAAGTGTACACAAGTTTTTAAGTCCAACTAGATACTTAAATTTTTCGACCATGCCGCGAATTTTACATTACTTATCACACTAGGGGGCAATTTTATTCACTAGTAGTATGCGCTATGAATCAAATATTACAGGTCATATAATTATCATCACTTATACTATAGATTATAATTACAAACAGTTATTGCTTATTAATTATTTTTAACAGTTTTAAAGTGCTTTAACCTAGACGTTTCTAACGAGCCTCACCGCATTCAGTGAGCAATTTTCGTCCTGAATGAAAGTGATAGTCGGCTGAATGATTGAGGAAGTCACTATATTGCCTCATTAGGTTTTGTTTTTAGGCTTACTTATTCGCCTCGTTTAATGTTTTCTAAACTATTAACGGAGCGGAAATATTTAGAAGAAAATGAACAGTTTTCTTTTAACTTTCGGTGGAAAAGTAGTTTCATTAAGGCAAAGGAGTGCGGTTGTGGAGTCGTGTTTCCTAGTCCATTAGTTAGCAGAAAGAAATGTCTTCATCAAGCTCTTTTTAGTTAAGTTTGTTTCAGCGAAAAATCTCGAAGCAGTCCATCCTTCATATTTTATACAATGATTTAATCGCAAATAATTTACCTACTAGATATCAGTGAAAGGAATAAGTCAGATTAAAACGAAGTGGCATTCTAATGAAAATCTTCAATGGCAGAAACGTAATTAACACCACGATCCCATGAGCCAAGTTTTTTTTTTAAACCCCTTGGGTAATTATTAAATTATTTTTTTTAAATTAATTTAAATTGAGGCTTTCTTCTTTTACTGGATTGCAAGCATTTTAAGGAGTGCTTGTCTTAAAAAACTAACATATATTTTTGCGGTTAAAAGTTATAACATTGCTAAGGGACTCGGTGATGGGGCTCATCGTCGGGTTACAATACAGGGAACAGGATGTGAACGAAGATCGACGACTCTTTGTTGACAGTATGATTACATACTCATAAGAGAGCAGGGCAATATCAGCAAAGAAGCTGCTTGCAATGGGAACGGATTTTTGGAAAAGTTTTGTCCTTTCGAGGAGACATCGAAACCCAAATAATAGCAAAACCAAAGTAGGTAACCATGAAATCATTATGTATATTATACAAGAGCAAATTGGCCGACTAATGAGGATGGGAAAAAAACGCGGTCACTAGAAAATCTAGACCTTCCCTCCAAAAAAAAGTAGGTAGTACCAAAAAATGGTGGATATGGATGGAACGTGGAATATGGGATGGCAGCAAGAAGGAAGGAGCTTCCTCGCTTCGAAGCGAATAAAAGAATTAATTTCACAACTAACTTTTCCATTTATATTGTTTATTCACGACAGTAATAATTTTTTTTTTTTTTCCCATAGCCCCTTTTAATTTACAGATAATTATATATAATTATAGATCCTCTGGCGAATCTATTTACAAATTATTTTGTATTTCCTGTAGCATCACTACATTATATACAGGTTTTGTTATTTTATAGAAATTATATAATGAATAAACAAGTATAATGATATACATTCTACATGACTTGACTGAACTGACTAATAAGGTGATGGGGCTCACCTTTTTGATCAACCTTAAAACTAACTTACATACTAATTCTTATCCTAATTTTTCCCCGACAGTCTGTTGCCATCGATGCGGGAGGGGTGGTGGGGTCATAGTGTTAAACACTGGATTAGTCAGGTGCTGCAACGAGTCAAAAAACTTAATGTGTCTCCGGCGGATGAACTCACCCACCGACGGCACACCAAGCAACGGGTGCAGGTCAGCGTTCTTCAACCTCTCGAAAGAGGTATGTCGGACCACTTTTCGCATGATTCCATTCTGGAAGTGTTGGAGACATTTGGCTGTATTGTCAGTCAAGTGGGTAAATAGCGGGGCACCGTACAGCAGAGCTGGCCGGAGGACACATTTATATATCATCAATTTAAGACGAAGTGACAGGTTAGGTGAAGTTAGCAAGTGCGATAGCCGGTAAGACCTTTGTCGTACTTTTTCTATTTTATTACTAAAATGAATAAACAAGTATAATGATATACATTCTACATGCCATCGATTCTTTTTTAAACACTCAGAGCTTATAAACAAATAAAATAAACATCAACATACAATTTATTTAGGAAGCTCATCTAAATACGTGACCCAGACCCGGACAATGTATCGGTATAGTTCCTTCTCTTTATATTTCTTTTTGGATAAATAAATTGGTAAAAATTAAATGAATGTTTTATCCATTATAAAAAATAAATAAATTACCAGTTATTTTGTGGAAAATATCAAATATTAATATTATTTTGTTACATGTAACTCTGGCGAGCAACAGTATGGTTACACTACAAAAATTAATGCGAGGCACAACATTATTGATGATGGAGCTCTAATGACGATCATTAAGCGGATTTTACAATCTAGATATCGGAGAAATGTTAGCTAGCTAAATGTCACTGAGGTTGTTTCGGAGGATTAGAAAGTCGATCTTTGTTAAGTAAGTTGTGCGTTTTCTTTTATCGGATCATAAATAAATCTAAAAATTGTAACAGGACCTGGTATTTTTATTTTTAATAATTGCCGAGACCGAAGGGAGAGGTTCTACTTTCAAACAGGTGCAGGGAAGACGAAATTGTCATTCTGTTGTAAAAGGATTGTAAAAATGGCTAAATCGATATGAAATTTTGAATAGATATTATAGGCCACTTCGAAATATGCTGATAATGTGTTATTTAAAATTCAATAATGGAACTTTTAATGTACCAAAAGTCACAGATTTTTAGGATTTAAAGTTCTTTTTCTCCACCAAAGTTTAACAGACACTGGAGACGTGTCAAATTTTTTCACAGATAACATTAATGTTTGAGTATTTCAGTAGGTTTGGATGTGGTTTGTTACAAAGAAGAATCACTAGAGATTAGAAGGAATACTGGTCCTTAAGAGAAGTAATGAAGGGTAACTTGAAGATAAGAAAGTGATGTTTGAAAGCTGTGTTCTTCCTTCAGTCACTTATGGCTGTCAAACCTGGGCACTCACCAAGCAGCAAGAATCCAAGTTAAGAGTATGGCAAAGTTATGATCTAAGAAGCATGATAAACTACAAGAAAAACGAAAAAATTAAGTGTGCAACTATGCGCAAAGAATCTGGAGCTAAGGGTATAAACCTACATATACATATACGGATAATTAAATGGAAATGGGAGGGGCACCTTGCCAGAATTCAGGATGACAGATGGTCTTTAAAGGTTACCGAATGGATCCCATATAATTTAAAGAGAAGGCGAGGAAGGCAACACAGGCGCTGGAGTGATGTCCTCAAGACTGTCGCTGGTCCCAATTGGAGGAGAACTGCTCGTGATAAAGAAAAACGGAAAGAACTATGGAATGAAATTGCGAGCTCCACTTCCCAGTAGGTTTTGGTCTCCAGGGAAGTTAGACCATTACCCCCATCAAGGGGAGGCCTGCACGAGGCAATATGTCAATCATATTTGCTTATTTATAGCTGTAAATATATTGCAAACAGTTTTTTGAAGTACAAAGTATAACTTTTTATTTATATTGTCGCAAGTTATTATTTATTTTACAAAATATTATTTGTTTCCTCGTGCAATAAAGACTTTATTTATTATTTATTTATTACAAGGAAGTGTAAGACCGTGACTAAGTTTTGGGAGCACATTTCTCAGGCTACGAATTTAATATCATACAAAGTAATAATCAATAGATATTATACAAAGTGGTAAATGATTTTTTTTTTGGTTGGAATCGTTTTTTATTATTGAAATAGTAAAGTAGGGACAGAACAAGGCCTCTTAACTCTGTTAAAAATGCATGGAGCCTATCTGATCTATCTTAAATACAAAAAATGTTAAGAATTTTTGTTGAATTTGAAAGGAATCGAATCTATTAAAGAGGGTTCTCAGTATGTAGTAGATTTTTGTGACAATAAAAAAAAATTTTGAAATGATTAGAAAAAAATG
This sequence comes from Acanthosoma haemorrhoidale, assembly GCA_930367205.1. NCBI lineage: Eukaryota > Metazoa > Arthropoda > Insecta > Hemiptera > Acanthosomatidae > Acanthosoma > Acanthosoma haemorrhoidale. The sequence goes on from OV884011.1 coordinate 36,233,004, forward strand.
GATCAAGTGTGGAATTCTAATTAAACTCAACTAATCTAACTCACTCCTTTATGAATACTAATCATAAATATTCGTTATCATCCGATCTTTTTACCATTATATTGAATGTTCCCACAAATTTAGGTCTTGTAGAGCGAACTACCTCTTTATAGAGTTCCAGTCGGAATAAAGTTTCCACCTAACTCAAACCCAGGGTTCCCATATAGGATGAGAGGGCGCCCCTCCCTCTAACGATGAAGCAGTCCTAATGACCATGCCTTGCTGTAAACGGTTAACACTCCATGATTGCCTCTAGTTAGTGGTGCAGTAACGATTACAACCAGGTTCAAGGGAAAACCACTCTTTAAACTCCAATAACAGTTTAAAAACACGTTAAGTACCAAGGAGGAAGATAAATCTTTTAAAAATAGCTTACGTACTGTGATGACGCCATGTTAGTTAAGAATGAGACATTTGGTCTCACTATCTCTATGTATATAAGGGTAAAAACCATTGAGTTTTTTTTCTAACAGCAGTGAATAAACATTTTTAAGTTCGGAGACGTGTGTTATCGTTTAACCTGTTCGTTAATCGGAATAACATTGTTCCAAACTTAGAGAAGTTTTTGTACTTTATATTGGAAAATATAACACGTGCAATATAGAATTTAATTATAGTTGTAGAGAGTTTTCCAATAAAATCTTACTCTCTAAAAATAGTTTGTACTCACTGCGAATCATTTTGTATTCCTTAATGTGTACTTGAGTACTTACCTGAAAAAAGTAATATAATTAATTATATTGCTAATGTAAATACTATAAGTGTTTTAATCTAATAGTAGGAGGATATACAATAAATTTATTATGTCTATTCTTATCTCCCATAATTTTTTTTAATAAAGTTCCATCAATAATTTAAAATGTTTGCAAAAAAATGTAAAATAATTAAATTGTAAGCAGGGTGTATATCTTCACCCCTTAAGCTATTCGTTTGGGCTCAACCAGTTATAAACTAGGTGTTTCCTAAAACTTCCCACCACCATAAATCTAACGTGGGTTCGAACCTTGTTTAAGCAACTTCAACGGTTGCGCAACTTAGGAGACATGCTATAGAATCTACTCCCTAAAGTTCCTGATTTTTCCCCTATGGTTAAGGACGCATGGATCAAATAGGATAGACCACTCCTTCAAACTGTCATAAGAGCACAAAAGGCTGGGAAAACGCTTGCAGGCTCAAATGAACCCTAATTTAGTTAAGGAATTTTTCAGAAGAGGAAGAGGAAATGAGCGCGGTTCGTTTTGTAACCCCCCCCCCTCCAAGTCCTTACTGCTATTGTTTGGATCTTTGATTCGTAATTGATCAGCAGGTCTGAAGGAGAGAGAGAGAGAGATCTGTGTTTTTTGCATCACGATTAATGAGTTATTCAACGGGTGGCATTACAAAGTATAAAGAGCTTTGCTTTTACCGTCGACGAAGTGCGTACCCCCACGCAACAGCTGAGTCACCTCGGCGAAAATCTTCCGAAGTCATTCTGTCAGGATGTGACTAGGTCACATGGAGCAATAAGCTTCGAATTTCACTTTCTGTCATTTTAGTCATTTGGCATTATTGGCGAACTTACCTACCTTTTCAATAAGTCCGAAGCTTTGTGATAACTTTTATTCTTTCTCACGCCACCGCTCAGAAATTATTTAAGGATTTGAACAATCTCACGATCATTAAGAAAACATTGAAGACAGTAAAAGAAGTAAAAAGATATAGTTTTGAGAGTCATTCACTCTTAATATTTAATATATGATAATTACATATCTTTCTTTGCGCACAAAAAGGGGCTGTTAAATTTTTAACTAAAACATTTAATTTAAATTTAAAAATTAAAACATTAACTATAAAGATTAATATGTTTTTGAGAAAATGTTCAAAAATCATAATGATTGCTAGCCTATTTTATTATTTAATGTGCAATGATTTAATATTATCATAGTTGGGGTCCTGTTAAGAAAAAATGTTAACTATTAAAATTATTATAGTTTTTATTGTGTCTTTAAAGCTGGTGAGATGAAACGTCGTTCGTGTTTAATGGAGTAAAAGTCAGGACTAAAACTCCTTGCTGACGTTAAAAAACCCTGGCTTTTAGAGGTGGTGCTGGAGAAACTTGAGACCCATAAAGGCAACAACATGATTCCCGTTGAAAATCGTCGATCATTTCAAGTACCATTTAATTCATTGATAACTCGAGTCACGCAGGTTTGCTAGTGTTTTCTTACATTGTACATGATCGGTAAATGCCGAAAAATTACCAATAAACAATATCTTCGGATCTGTGGACGTTATGCTTCGAAATGAGAATTTTTGTTTTGTTGTCTACAAGTTAAATAACAGAATAATTTATGCTGATTTAGTCGCAAGGGGATCTACATCCAGAGTTGACGTGGATGGTTTAGAGTAGACGAGAGTACCCAATATTAAGTTAGATCGCTTGCATAATCCTAGATGAGATGAAGGTCTGAAATGATCGCTATGTCATTATCTGCCAGCTCTGGAGGTAATGATCGGGCTGTATCAAGAGCAATGTCGACCGGGTCAACGTAATCGGTCTGTGAACCTCACTGAGTGGACGGTCTTGTAGTATCCGTTTTATAGCTTAAATGGAATGAATGATAATAATCAACTACTATAACTAGCTCAAAAAGGAATATTAGCCCCAATTTTGTTTTTTTAACCCAGATTATGTGCTAATTGTATTTTTATAAATGTTCATGAAATAAATAAAGGGAGTAGAAAGTGAAGAAACAAAATCTAAAGAGACTTAGAGGACTTCCAGAGAGTCTTAAAAAACTACTGATTATTTTTAAGGAAAATACTTAATTTTATTTATTGGAACATTTTGTGTTTCCGTCTCGAATGTAACTATTCGCGAAAAACTTAGGACTTAAGCTTTTAAGTACAGGGTGTTTTAGTGATCTATTTAGTTTGAAGAAGGCCCAGTTTTGTAAGGGAGGGTCTTAGAAGGATGGGTATGGTCTCGTGTTCCCCTGACCCTGCCTTTTAGTTGGCATGGATTCGTGAAGTGACGAGCAACGTGCGTGGAGAACGGTGTTCTGTGACGGTTCCATACGCACTTCAATATCGTCACGGTCGTGTTCCTTCAAGGCCTACCCTAGAGAAATGGGTCGGTATATTCAGGGCAGCGGACCTCAAGTGAAAGAGCAGTAGGGGCTCATTGTACTGTTCGTACACCACAATCTGTGGAACGTGTGCGCCAGGCAGTGGAGGCAAGCCCAGGGCGTTCATTAAGGAGACACGCATCTGCACTGAGGATCTGCCATTCATCCGTTCGGAGGATTTTAAAGGATTTGAGCTTCCACCCTTATAAACTCGCGATTACACAACAGTTGTTGCCCCGTGATTACGTCATCAGAATGGAATCCGCTCAAACAATGCTTGAAATGTTGACAGAAGATCGTTATCATGACCAGTGACGAGGCCCACTTCCAGCTATCCGGTTTTGAGAATAAACAAAACTGTAGGTACAGGGCACTACCATCCATGAACGACCCTTGCATTGTGAACGGGTAACTGTATGGTGTGTTGGCGAGATTGGGCCTTATTTTTTTGAGGACGAGAGAGGTGCAGGAGTCACCCTTAACTCTGACCGTTACATGGAAATGATTAGAATATTTCTTGTTCCTGAGCTACGGAGAAGACGCATAACGAGGCACAGGATATGGGTCCGACAAGATGGGGCGACAGCCCACACATCAAGAGCGTCAATGTCCGACCTACGCCGGCTTTTTCCCGGCCCCCTCGTCCCCCAGACCTGCATGCACCACGTGATTATTTTCTTCGGGTACACATCACAGCAAAGATTTACATCAAGAAGTCGAGAACTACAGCAGAAGGACGAGAGATGACAGCTATCCCTCGACAAATGGTTCAGCGGGTTATGAAGAACTTTCGGGAGAGGCTCAAAAAGTGTGTGCGCAGAAATGGGCATGATTTTGAAGGAAATTATTTTTCAAACCAGAATTTCGATTCTTGATTACTTAATGGAAAGTCCTAATAAACATGTTCTATGAATATAATTTTGAAAAATATTCTTCTGTGCTTTTTTTATAAAGCGATGAAACTGTAAATAGGTCACTGAAAAACATTGTAGTCATGGAGCTTGAGGCTTTGAATATCCTGCAAGTAGCGAAACGTGACTTTTATCACGTTAAATTTTTTTTTTATCGTATTTCCCGATATTGTATGTTTATCAATTCTATCAGCACATTTCGAGGTGATGTATATCCTTAAAAATTCAGATGGATTGAATCGTTCTTACGAACGCTTTCGTAGAACAGCCGTGAACCTTCTCTTAATCACTTTAAAAGGGACAATATTTGATACCGGAAGTACTGTGTACAGCAGAGTATTTATTCAAAGTTTTCAAAATTCGTAATAGAACTTTAACATCACTTTTTACCGTGAGTACATTTTCTTTTGTTAAACTATATTAAGCACCTGCGCTAGAAGATTTTTGTTTATATCGATGAATATCCTAAATATTTTTTGAATAAATCAGCAGTTATTAAAAAAAACAAAACAGGGCTGTTCTAAAGCAGTCGAGTATTCCAGTTTTGGAAGAATTTCCTGTTTAGAATGTCGTAAGGTTGACTGTTACCGTTTCCTCGTCTGCTCAGAATTATTACTGGCATTAAAACTTCCTCAGTCGAAATTTTATCGCTATTGCTTTATTGTAACTAATTCATCGTTATAATTAAATATTCTCTAACTTCTTGTTTCTGGATATTTATTTGTATAATATAAGCCGCCACGTGTTAATGTTAGTACCGTACGTTGATGAAAGTACACGATTCAAATGGATTGGTCACACATAGTGCATGCATGTGCACGTGTCACGTGTTCTCTCATGCGCTTCGATTAAGCTGTCATGAAAATAACATTTGTCATCCACTCTGGCCAAAAACTCAAAATGTTGAAAAATAGAATCTCCTTTTAAAGGCTAACAGACAACGAAAATGTTTTTCGCAGACAAGCATTTTAGTATATTCATTTAATGGAGACGAAGCTGGGTTTGTTTTTTAAATTTTTTTTGAAATTGAAAATTTAATAAGACGTATACTTTACAAATTATCCTCTATTTTTTGTTTATGCGACAAAATATTTTATTTTATTTTGTTATTAGCATTAACAAAAAATCTGCTGTCCGGTCCTTCCAATGAAGCCACTCCTGAAAACCATTACCGTAGTAACTTTCTGACCTCGTAAAAACATGAAAAATCTCCAGAGCAAATATATTTCAAAGGAGTTTAGTTTAAAATAATTGCGGATTGGAAATATTATCAATATATTTTATTGTTCATTTTAAAGTGGTGTCGGTTTCGTTGTTACTGGAATGATCTAAGGATTGCGGTTATCATTCGTTTTATTTTGTGGTTTCAAGTTATTGATGCCAATTGAACATATTTGTTTGTTTTTCTTGGTTTATTCTTATCGTTAGGTTAATTGTACCAGTCCTAGTCGGCAGGCGTTTAACCGACGAACGAGTGCTCTATCTATTTGGGTTTCGGACTCGAGATAAAATTATTCAGACTAATCTGATCGTTTTGATAAAAAATTCTAATACACGTTCTATTTTTAAATCGCCAACGACCTATTTATTGAAATACACGATGATTAATTCTTTTGTGAGCCGATTGTCGGTGATTACATTCCAACCTGTGACATTCCGTCTTCCGTTGTCTCTTAACCGGATTTATAAAGGGTTGCAGCGTGTATACTTCTTTTTTTAATTAATGAGTCTTGATTGAGGATTGACAATAGTTTTAATTTAATGGGAATTCAATTTTAAATTTAATGTCAAACAGAGTACGCAAAGGTTGGTATAGAAAAAAAAACCAAACAAGGAAACCCTAAAAACCAAAAGAAAGTACAAGAGCACAAAAAATAATGGTTACGCCGTTTCCTCTTACTATGGTTTTTTTTGTTTTGGTTTTAAATGAGCGCTGACATAACAGTTTATTATGGCTTATTACTATGGGAAAAGTCTGAGTCCTTCGAGATATGGGAAGTAGGCCAGCTCATGGACGTCAAACCTCACGAACTGCATTGTCCAAATGCGAATTTTTAACCCACTTTTTCGTTGCTTTGTTATATTCGAAGGCAAGTTTTGTAGAGGTACTCTTAACCTTAAAAATATAGCCAACACCATGGATTCAATTTTAAATATAATTTTTTTATATACAATTTTCTTTAAAAAAAATATTAATTGGCTGTGAGAGAAATACTAAAATATTCTTTATCCATGTGAGAAAATCATAATTTAAAAGTTCAAACATCTTCTGAGCCTAGACTTAAGAAATCTTAACGTTTGTAAAAATTGCCTTCACGTGTATTTTTTTTCTCATTCTGCCCGTTATTGTGCTTTAATTAAAAAATAATCTGCGCTGGATGTTCACTCCACCCAAGTCCTGTTGTGGCTTCCGTCATTGAGGCACATCTGGTTAGCGCACCTTATGGAACTCATAGCTTATGGATAAATGCCCTTATTATTGTCACTTATATTCTATACGATTATTTACTTCACTAGGCAGAATTAAAACGATACAATCAGTTGGTATCAACAAATCTCTGAATCATCTTCAATTGAATTGACAATTTAGAATAAAAAAGCTTTTTACCAACATTGAAACTTTTTTATTATTTAACAATTTAGTATTTGATAATATGCCAGTTTACGGTAACGGCTAAGTATATGATGAGAATTCAAAAATAGCTCTAAGAGAAAAAGGAAGTCAGAGATCGGTGAAGTTCAGGATAATGGTTAAGAATATTAAGAAAGGTCAAATTAGAAAGCCGTGTTGATATTTAATAGTAAAACACACTAATTATCCCTTTATCGATAGTTTGGATTGCTTTAGACAAATTTGTTTAGTGATTAAGTTTTCTTGTGGTTTTCTATGAGTTGTGGAATTTACCTTTAAAATTTAGATTGATTGAAACATCGGTGAACGTATGGACTTACCCACTGAACCTATTGAACCTACACTGTTTATTCGCCATAATACGGACTCAGTGAATGCTTCTATCGCCTTGTACGACCCCTCTAACCTTCCAGCTGTTTCCTTATCCTTTATGAAAAGGGCAGTTCATAATTTGCGGTTCTCAAACGGGCTATATTAATGGGAGCCAATTTAAGGCGATTTGCATAAAATTATCTGTCCTGCTGAAAGATAAAAATAGGTGCCAGGTTCGTATGACCTCTGTCCTTTCATCTACTATTGGTATCTTAACATAGGTTTAGTATATTAATAGTATTTGCAATTTAGTGGTATATTATGCAAGTATGTATATTGCTATTTCACGGGCAAGATGGGACCTTTCATTGTACTAGGGACGAAACTACCTAAGGTGACGTTACACAAGCGAGTCACTTGTCAATTGGTACACCAAATAACCATAGATCACGAATTTGCCACATAAACTCCACAAAATATGAAAAACAAAACAAATATGAAAACAAAACTGGTATGCTCTGATGCATAGCAAGAACTGTTCGAGAACCACGACGTTTTCTATGATAATACTTTCTACACTGAGTTATTCAGTTAATACACCTATACGATAATAAATGTGTTTATTTTTTAAAGACGTCTTTCACAAGCGTGTGCCAATAACGCTTTAGATTCTTATTTTCATCTGAGGTATACAATATAAGTAAGCATCATATTAAATATGGTCACAAATATTTGTGATGCGTTTACTGGCCGTGTTTAGTAAATGGCAAAGACAGCAACTTCCCAATGACGCCTAATATAGCTGACAGATGATTCCCATTATCTGATTAGGCCATCTTTGACGAAAATAATGATTCTGAACGGAGAATTCATTATTGGCGAACACGAAGGTTCGTAAAAATGATTCAATCGATTTGAAATTCTCAAAGGATATTCCTCAATACCTCTATATTCGGTGTTCTCTTTTTGGTTAAAATAGAACAATGGGAAGTATGGATAAAAATAATAAATAGATTTATAAGATGTCCCAAGTCTCAATTCAGCCCAGAGTCTATTCAATTGTAAAAAATCTTTATTTGAAGAAAATTACAATCTGCCCTAAAAGGGCAAGGTATAATTGTGATAAAAGATCACATTCACACCATATTTAAAAATTTTCATTCAATCTCTGATTCATACTGCATTTACAGTATACATTCAAGATTTATAAAGTTTTTTCTCCATGGTTAAGCACATATTATATACGGACATGTTTACTATTTTATCTTATAATAATAATAATAATAATAAAGTAAGCTCACCATGGAATAGTAGTGTTCGCCTTTGTTATGTGCGTTATATGTATGTACATGTATATCTTACACTGCGCGACACCGACTGCTAACTAACTTCCTAGATTAGCTCGAGGTGCTCTGACAATTTTCGGCTTATATTTGATGACTATAAGACACTCACCGGGTAGGGTACGACGAAGTAAGGCTGGTTGAAGAGAACCATTGACGACAGAAGACTGAAGAGTTCGCGACTCGGGACACGTCCACAAGACTGCAATCGCTTGCTGTCCAGTGATAGAGCAGGTATACCGGGCATGGTGGGAGTTGACCTGTCTTTGCTTATTGACGACTAAATTTATTTGATATCATCGATATTTTTTGATAGTGAAGTGGTATCAAACCAGAGCAACAAGTGATAGTTTTACAACATAGTTTTTAATCTTTATATATATAAAAGAGTTGGTTTGTGTGTTCGCTATGCAACCACTGACCGACCTATCGGGTCAGAATTCGACACGTGTGATCAATAACCACAAATGGGAGCTAACACTGGAAAGATAAAAAAAATGACGATTAGTTCCTTTTTTTTTTTTTTTTTTTCGTTTTTTGCCCTGAAATTCCTTTTGCGAAAAGCTAATAAAAAAAAGTAATAACCATACGAAAAGGTTAGCTAGTTTCTTTTGCATACCGTTGCAAAGGGGATGAAACCCCCTGATAAGTCTTTCGCTTATTCTGACATACTAGTGGTAGCAGTTATATTTTAATCTGAAGTCGAAAGTCATCTCTTTGAAACTTTGGACTACAATATTTCGACATAATCATAATATATGTAGTGTAAGAAGATAGAAATGCTTGAAATTTTATGTTTCTTAAAAATATAAACAAAAGAACTCCATAGCATTAGTCGTAGAAGAGTTATAATCAAAACAAAGAAAAAGCAAATTTGGAAAAACTCTGGCTAACTATGGAAGTATTAGCAAACATTATTCTGTGGGCTCATAACATACGTTTCATAAAAATGAAATTAAAACTAACTTTATGTCGGATCGTTGTCACGAAATGAAAAAATATTTAAATAAGGAAACATTTCTTAACGTGAACAAGCTTGGAATGCCAAATAAAAATAAGGGAAGTAAGGAAAAGTTCTGTGGACGTTCAGTTTCATGAAGGGTGACAACGATCGTAATGATTAAGTAACAAGCAAAGACAACAGCTACAGAACTATTTATTCTTCTCACAGTGGAGAAAGACACCTGAAAGAAACTAGACTTAAAAATTGAGTGGAGATTGGCAGATATTGGTGAGAATGGGCTTCCTGATTTTCGTGGGGCGGAGTAGGAATTATAGGTCAAAAGAGGCGGTTTCTACACCTACAATAACACTAACTAAATATTATTTACAATACAGTTATACTCACTTATTTTTTTACATTGGTCGCTACATTGTCAATATTCTGTCCTCCAAGAAGGATAGTCGATCAGGGAAAATCTCTCAGAACCACGATGGACTCTTGGAAAAAAATGCTTGTCTAACTATTATTTTACCTTTTGCTTTAATGAAAAATGTATGGGGTAAGCAAATGGTGAAAGAATCGCTTCTGAAACGCCATGAGTGTACTTATTAAAATTTACCCAATGAAATGCTACTCAAGGGTGCAAGTGATTGCCGCAATTATTTTCGGGTGAGTGCAGAATCATTTCAGCTGCTAGTCACAATGGTGTTCCGGGCAGTTCTATTTCAGTTGATGGAAGATTGAATACGATTTCGTTTTATCTTGCTACCGGAAGAAACTTTTAAGACCCAAAGTCATCTTCCGTAATGTCGACTTCAACAGTCAGTTATACCGGCTTGAGGACATGTCAAATGCTACTTACTGTGTTACAGAAGGTTATGAAGAACTAACAATAAATATATACATGACTCGTTTGCTATTGTAAAATATCCTCTTCGCCGTAGTTACAACAATATTCACTGTAACATTAATGTCAATATCTAAGCACCTCCCAGTATTGAAGGTTAGGTGTCAGGTTTTCAAGACCCTCTCCAATATCGCGCGTCAAAACATTCAATATTTAAAACATATATTGACTACTTTATTGCTAGTGGAGGGATTTGAGAAATAGGATATGGAGAAGGATCTCGGGTGTTGAGGGATTCGAATAGAAGTAACGTGGTTTTTGTTGAAAAGTGATAATATGAAGGAAGAGTGTAATCATCCCTTCTCAGTGCACCGTTGCGATATGCGAACGTCTCTTGGGAGGACAATCCTCAGAAGAAATTCATTAGCCGAGCCTCGGCCAAAATACACTACTCAACCATAATACAAGGGTGAGGGACTTGGATAACGAAGAGTAATTCATTTTATCATGAATTAAAAAAATAACAACTCTAAATATATATCTGCTCATTGAGGTTTAGGTATTGTTACGAAAACAATTTTATTGGCACTTTTAGTGAGAAAAAAAAAAAAAATAAAAAATAAAAGCCAAGTCATAATTCACAATATTTATCAGGACGTCGAGAAACTTTCATTCGTAACTCTATGAAGTATGAAACAGGTATTGCAACAAAGTTGGTAATGCATTTTTGATTGGAAGTTTTAATGATTTTACGTAATTACATCCCACTTCAGCCCCTACATACATTGCACGCCATTAGCCAGAACGTAGTCATCTTTAATTTAATAATCTACACGATAGGATAATATTAGAAAAATATATTCATTTCCTTAATAACAATTCATTTATTAAGGACCGTTAATTTGTCATAGGGCTAGTTTGATTTTAGTATCCCCCCCCCCCCAAAAAAGTCACTGGTTGAGTCAAAGTTGCTATTATGACGCCAATTACACTTTTATGTATCACTGGAACTTCTTTATTGCGCAAAATTTACAATCTGCCTTATTAGGGAATAAGTAATGGTGATAAATGTTCTCATTCATACCATATTTACAATTTTCATTCACAAACTCATTCCATACAGTATTTAAAAACAGCCCAGAGACCTCCCAAATACACATGGTTGCACCTCCCTCACATGCGAAAGAGGAAGCAGCGTCTTGGGAAGTCCCCCACGCTCCTCCAACAGCCATGTCACCGGATATGAGCCAGTGGAGGCTGACGAAGAGCGCGAGAGCCACATACGCTCAGGACATGATTGGGGAAACTGGGCATTACCAGGACTTCCACTTACGCATTTATAGCAGGTCACGAGGCAACTGCCGTTTCAGTCTGCGAGGAGGATTATAGGGATGAGTGGTGCAGTGCAATGACTGTGGTATTGGATTAGGGTGGTTCGATAGGTTACTATGGAATTTCATGAACTTTGAAGGGATGAGTTCAAGAATGTAAGGTATATTAAGATCGTTATGAAGGGTTTTGTTGCTGAGGTGATCAGGGGCATTAACTATTCTCAGACTTTTGATTGAAAGGATTGGATAAGCTTGATGTTCGACTTTTTTGCTGTCCCCCATAGCTCTATTCCGTATGTCCAGATTGACTTACTTTGTAAATTAGTAATTTATTTTCTATTGAGAGATGGGATATCTTTTAAAGTAGTATGTACAACTGTCCAAAGAGCTTTTTAGCCTCGTATGTCGGTTCCAGGTCACCCGTTTGTCGAGATGGAAGCCTAAGTACCGTACCATCTCGGATACAGGGAGAGGAATGGAATTTAAAAAAAATAATGGACAAGACTTGCGGCAGAGAGTAATGTGGGAAGATGTGGGGGAGATAGTGCTGTGGCATGCAATGAACAGATCTGACGAGGTATTGTCGACGGGCAAAAGAGTAAGTACCTGTCCCATTTCAAAAAATACAACTCAGTTCATATGCTCTATTAAATATATTTTGTCGTTGAAATATGTCTTTAAATAGTTTTGAATAAAAACAGTGAGGTTACTGACCCATGGATCAACTGCTTATAATATTTTATTCACATAGTCATTTTTCGTTCTGGTATAAATTCTATTATTATGGATGGAGAAAAATATATTATAAATATACAGTATCCAGTCGAGCTACATTTGTTGCAGTGTTTACGTCAAGAGAATTCATTTTGGGAAGTTGGCCACTCGTGCAAGGTAGTCTACTTGTTAGTCCCCAATTTTTTCTTTGGACAATAATTAACGTATCTACAGTTTTTGAGCAGCCTCTACTTTAACTAGGCATAAGTCGGTTCCACCGATTTAAGGTCATTTGTTAGATCGGAACGCATTAAATTGTGGTTCCACTCGATACTGCAGAGATGACGAAATAGCCACTATCATAAAAATAATGAGGAAATAACTGGGCTGTTAAGAGAGCTTTTAACTTGGAAGTTGTGTAAGGAGTTATTTATGCTTTGTGCACTTGTGAGGTAACCTGTCGAGGCGGACCTTGTAGTCTTCTCGATCCTCTAGGGCCAAGGTCCTTTCTGTCGTAAATGTTCTTATAGAAGAATATCCTTTCATATTTATGGACGAATAGAAATAATAACCAATAAATCTAGTTGACGACAGTTGAACTATTTGTTATTTTATTGCTCCATTACATTAATTAATATCAGTGCAATTAAAACATAGTTCCACAGAAAGGATAAGAAACTAATCCCGTTGGGTTCGGTGTCAAGGTTTTCCCTTCGAACGCGCCTGTTTTATGAAAATGGTCGGTATTCACGTTTGGCGCCGTGTCGAGGCCGACACAGAGGTTCTCACCACCTTGCGGAGAAATTGCTAATATCTTTCAATATTTCCCAACGGGTAGCATTTAGCACGACAGATGTTGAGTGAGACTTTCAGGGTTGAACAGTTGAGGAGTCGAAAGTGGCCCCTGATGACATAATTGTGAAGTCGTGACGACTGGATATAGACACGCCTTCAGGATATGTACACTGCATCCAATTCATCAAACTTCAGGGATATATCGCTTATATAGATAATTACCTGTGTGAATCTTAAGAAGAGTTTCCTTTAAGAGATACACTAGTATTGCCAAAAATGGTTAATTCCAAGGTTCATTACTGTCGGAACTTATTTCTCAGTCACTCTAGGGGAGAAGTTTTGTTAGTTTGTCTGTTTGTATATTCTACGATAGTGGTGGTAAAAAATATGGATCTGAAGTTCATCCCAGAACACTTTAAAATATGCTGATTAGATTTTGGCTAAAATCGAATAACTACTCTAATAGACTGACTTCCAGGGCCAAGTGGCTCTGGCGTAAAGCGACACTGAGTAACTGTGGATGAAGAGAGATAGAGAGTAGAAGACTGAGTTCCCGGGGGTATGTTTATGATGGCACACCTGCACCTCTGTCACAAGGCGCGTGACCGGAGACAAGGGTTGCTTAGTTTACAACTGTTTATGGCATACTAGGGACTCACCCATTTAGGTTTATGACCGCCGGGAGGCGACGATTGGTCTAACAGGGTCTGTTTTATTATGGCCAGGTGGCTTTTAGGCCAGTGTACCTGCTGTTACCTGACTTGTTTTACGACTGCCGGCCCCCTGCGTTTATTGCTAGACTTTCATTATGATTTACATCTAATTAGAATACATTATATATGCACCAGAGTATAGGGTGATTTAACACTTAAGTAGTTAGCAGTCGCTACAATTGAAAATAGCGTTTTCTACTTAAATCTGGAGGATCTGAGGAGCTCTCTACATACGATACGGTCAGACACATATCTCTTATTTCAAGTGTTCTTTAACAAACCGACTCCGGTATGCTCTTGTGGTGTATTGAAATCTGTAGAATAGATCATTCTTAACTGAAAAAGTATACGACACAGAAAAAAAAAAAATCAGTTGTTCGCTCCCCTTTTTTTGAACGGGCCAGCATCATTAAAAAAAAGTATCATTAAAAAAAAAATTGAGCAGACTTCGCTGTCATCGAGTATTGCAAGGTTTTGAACTCTAAGTAGATATATATTGAACTTGTGTAGTTATTTGGAATTTCTATAATATATGCATGTAAGACATAACTAGGCCATGATTCTTCTAGGCATATTTTTGGAACAGATGAAAGAATGGCAGCTGCTGGGAACATTGTTTCATTTGATATGCCCCATACTGTAACTGCAGTGGAGTGATAAAAGAACATATCCTCTAGAGAGTTGGTATTATGTGATCCTATAGTTTTTAAATTTACATTGTCCGCGTACTGTATGGTGTGTGTGGACTGCTGGGTTTTAAATTCCTTCGTTGTTCCTAGCTCAGCTAATACGGCCAACTAAAACCAAATATAGACCAACAGCACATGACCCTCCCCCAGGTTGCATAACATTATCAATGGAGGAAGCGGAGTGGGTTCGAGTCCAGACAATAGTTCAGCTAATGAGGTCTCCGGTTCATTCAGAGGCAAATATTGCCCGTTACATGTTCGGCATTTCCCGCTTTTCTGGTTTCTTCCTGCGAGTTATCCAGGGGACTTTTCCTGCCTCCCGGAGAGGGCTTTTGAAGCAGGCACCTGCGTGGTACTTAACCCGTAACGAGTCCTGTCTGTTACATAGGCGATTGTGGAAAAGTACTTTTTTTTTCTTGTCGCAATGCGAACGCTTAAAAGAAGTCTTTGAAAGAGGCGATAACATTATGTAAAGCCGTCGGACGAGCGTAAAGGATATGTTTTACAATGATATCTCTCTCACTGAGCCATGTTGTAATGTCCGTCGTTTTAAGTAAAAGTCAAAGCTATTGTTGTAAGATGTAAGTGTTTTTGCATGAGCGCTTCAACGTTCCTTGTTACTTTTCACATGTATTTATGGTATATTTACAATTACCATCTGTGGTATGTCATCCCACTGGTTTACAAAATAAGTTTACGTTATAAAATTGTTCGATTAAAGTCTGTCCTATAGGCATATGTTTGTTTGGATTTGTCAGTCAGTATTTCCGTTAAACTGTTAGACAGTTTGAGAATTAGTATTGATCGGGCGTCTGTAAGTAAATGTTTAATAGTTAGTGGAGTGTTTTTTTTTTAGATATATGTATTCTTGCTGTTAGTTTTGCTAATATTATTTCTTGAGGTATATTAATCCTAAATGATGAGTGGCTCTAATGGCTGCCTCGGGTTTTGTTGTCGTAAGTTGAGTTCTGAATAAGTCACACTTCTTTCTTGAATTATTCTGCATGTGCCTGATGTTGCCTTGCAGTTGGTTATGAGATGAAGCATTTGTAATAAACCATTTTTTACCCTACTATAACCATTTATATTATTGTATAACGTAAGGGATTTATTGTTTAAAGATTTTAATTTCGAGTATCTAGAACACATTTTTCCATAACTTGCAGCTCAGGAAATTGAGCGTGGTTGTCTCCTATCTTTCCCGCCTTTCCTGTCCTAGAGGATTTAACATGAGGGACCTTTCATTTGACAGTCAAAAGACAAAAGCAGACCGGGGAACTCCCTCTGTTCTATACTTGACAGATCTAAGGTGATTCTGCTTCGGGCGGGTGTCGTAATAACTGGGCAGACGCATACGGTAGTCGGAGGCCTTTCACCTTTCTCCAAAGTAGTTTTACTTTATTAGAAATAAAACCTAGTTGTAGTGTCACAGTTTCATTTGTCGAGTCAGACAGGAGAATTTCTACTTTCAAACGGCTGTGATCTAAGGAGAGGTTTTAACTAAAAAACCAACCTTTTGTGCCAACAACCAAAAATCGCACACTTAATGCCGTTCAAGCCGAATCCAATAGTGTTTTTTTTTGGTCAATACTTCAGCTGTTCACATTTATTTTTATTTAGCAAAATTTAGTGAAATTCTTCCTGTTTCTCTACAATGTTTCAGTCTGTTTCTACAAAAAAATGTAATTAAGACATAATTATTGGTAAAAATGACTGAACTAGAATTAAACACCAGAACCAAGGATTCTTATACACCACCAAATATTATTTAGCGGTTTAATATATTATTTATGTAACATTAAGCTTAAGGAATTCGTATTAGCTTATTGTGTAATTATGGAATTGCAATTTAACGGGTACAGTTCAAAAAAAGTATCTTCCATCGGTGGAACCGACAGAAGTTCAAGTAGGGGCTGCTCAAAAATTGTAAATCCGATAATGATTAATAATTAGTAGCCAAAGAAAAATAAACGGGATTCGAAGCTAGGACCTCGCCAATATCCAGGTCGCAGTATTTTAGGCCGAACTCTCATAGCCATTATATGCATCTTATACGTTGAGGTCGGAAATTTGACAGCCGGTACATAAGGTAACAACTATGAAAACACAAGACATATTTTCCTACATCGTTTCTATATTGTCCATTGAAAATCTATGCCACAAGCTAAATTGACCTTTTAATATAGTTTTGTTAGGTTTCAGGTTGTGGCTGCCAATTATGATTTGTTAAGTGAAGTTTAGATTTATTTATTAAGTTAATTAATTTAATTCTTGTTTTTTTTGTATTTTTTACAAAATTAGTTTACTAACTCTTGTAGCTTATCGCTGTAAGAGAGATTAATTTAATCAGAAAATTGCCATTTCTTAGGAGTATATCTGATCTCGATAATCGCCGTTTTCGTACACGATCTCTCTTTACTGTATATTATATACAGTTTATATAAAAACGTTTACTTATGATATTAAATTGTTAAGAAAAGTTTAAAATTTAATTATGACCTAGCTAGAAACTAATGGCATGTAAGCAATTTTGTTCGGAAGAGACAGCTATTATAGGTTGTGAAATTATAATTTACAGCATCCAAACATTTTTTTTATTGGACGAGTACATTCGACAACTCCACGTTTAGTTGTTCTCTTGGAGCTAAAAACACCATAATCTCATAAATAGCATTGCATGGACATCTATAATAAAACGAAATACTGATAAAACTTGTTTTCAATTAATAGTTAAATTATACTAAAAACAGCGACATATAATTTTGTTTTCCTATATCTTGATCCTTGAAAATACGTCCTTCATCACTGGATTCGGAAAACACTTTAATTTTTGTTTCATCGATTATTGAATTTACTTCACGCATCTAGCGTTAGCATTAGATAAAAAGACCATTAGGGAAATGACTAACTTTATTTCCGTGGTGAACCTAGGTCAAATAGACATTCCACCTGTGCCTAAATGTGAAGGACAGATTTTTTAAAATATCCGCTTTGTAGAAGGTTCTAAGTTCAAAAACCTGAACCTGCATATATTTTTTTCTCACTCCCTCCACAACTTCCTTGAAGAAGCGGCTATCTCCTTATTCGATAGCCCGTCATTTCAGTCCGAAGTCGGAGTACGTAAGGGCATGAGACAATGTTTTTTCGGGAAGACGTTAGGGAAGGATATTCTCCATTTAAGGAGGGAAGAACTGGACATACAATTTTACAAATTTGTAAAGACAACAAATGTACACTTTCTCTACATGCTCCGGATCAAAAGCGTTCCTACAATTTTAAAAGTGGTTTAATATATTTACTATTATATATATGTTCAACCACATTACTCTTGATGTGGTATTGGTAAGAAAAATAAAAAATACTCAAACACAAAACGTAAATTTTAATTTAACAGTTCATGCTTTGTTATTTTGTTTGCGTATCGTTTAAGGAGAGTTTTATTGAAATTTTCAATCTCCCGTATTAATAGGTTTATAGTTGTCATTATGGTGGAGGGAGGGTAGTTTCTATGATTCCCATTCATTAGTACGAAATCATTTGTATTTTGTAGTAGTTGGTTTTGCCAACCATTGTGAAGTTAGCTGAACTCTGTTGAGCAACTCGTCTTTGGCTCTGTTTTTGAGCTTATTTTTTTTTTTTTTTAAATACAGGGAATGTCTGTTGTGTCAAAACGACTTGAAGTTGTATATAATACTGTATCCTCAGCGTATAGAAAACTTATGGCATTGTAAAGGAACGCGGATACAAATGTCTGGCGATTAAATGGTGATATACAGGAACCTTGCGCAAGGATGTTGGAGCGTTTATTGGATATAGAATTGTCAATTGGATCGGAATAAAAGGATTGTGTGAATAAAGTATGTGGGGAGGGGATTTATATATAATTAGTCGATGTACAAATCCAATGGGTCAAACAGTGTCAAAAGCCTTTTCAAGGTTCAACAAAAGCACTTTAGTGTGTTGGTTTTGGTCGAAGGATTTGTTTATGAAGTTGATCCTATGAAGTACTCACGAGTACAGGGGACAGTCAACGGTATTGCTACGATTATGATGAAAATAAACATGTTTTCGTTGCGAATGTACGTGACTTATTTACGAGCACTGATTAACCGAAATATACCTACTTTTGGCGTACTGTGATCGGTACAAGTAAGCCCCTGTCTTTAGGTTTCTGTCAACTTGAGAACTTGACCGTTTTCTCGCGAGGTTAAAAGTCATTTGTGCTTTATAGGGGATCATTTATTAAACCCAGTTGCCATCAGGTTGGCTATCTATTGGTTGCCACCCTTTTCTGATGCCCATGAGACACTATAGAATAATTCTATTTGGCAGGATGCTATTTTGTATTAAGAGAACACTTTTTTTTAATTCGGTATAGGTAAAACTATTTGATACTAAAAGCCTTGTACAATAATTACTGTGTTATGTACAATAATATGTACTAATAAATATTGTGTATCATGATACTATTCAATATTCAACTGTTTATTTATAAAGCTTACCTTAAAGTTGTGAAAAATCTTAGCTACTTTTAATGAATAGTTCTCCCTGCCACTTACCTGAAAAACAAAAACAATAAATAAATTAATAAAAATCTACAAATAAATAAATATAACATTTCCAATCGAATATGTGATAATCGTCTTTCGTCTCTCACGAATAGTGGTCGCAAAAATTTAAATCGGTCTCATTATAGACCCCAACTTGTAATTATTAACATTTACTATTTGCAACGTTTACATATTTTAGTTTTGAGAATGAAAAGTGAGTTGGTTTTAGGTAAATGGTTATGGAGTTAATTATTTAGCGATAATTTTCACTAGACAATTAATCACATTTTAAGTATTTTTTCGCCACTGATTTTTGAGTTAAGGAAATAATAAACATAGTCTGGCGACTATCTTTATTGGTTAGAACTGACATGTTACCCGCGATTCTGATATCCTTCCCTCTTGAATTATTTTTCTCTCATTCTCCTGAGAGTCGGCTACTAGGGAAATATCGTAGGCAAAAAATATGAACAATTGGAAAAATATTTGTATAGCACCTCAAGGAGAACATCTAGAATTCTTCTTTTAAATCTGGATGTAAGCAACAAATGTCTCTCTGTTGCACATATTAAGGAAGCAACCATAGAATCACATATTTTATAAAGTTTTAGCGTACAATATGTTCTCAATTATTCGAGAAAGTTGACCAGTTCAGTATGCTGGTTATTTCTGTCATTTATTGAAGCTATTTCGTGCAGTTTAGTGGGGCAAGAAAAGTGTATTCACTTACATATGTCTCTGATAACAGGATTTGGACTTTTCATGTTATTGAACTTTGTAAACATTGGTGAACTTCATACTTGATTTTTACCAACATTCTCTAATAGCTCATAGCGTCTTACGAATCAGCATATCACGACTGTACTCCATCCTGCGTTTTTGCTCTTTGTAGGCCAATAATTATTTCGTTTTTCTTTATCTAATATACATTAACTTTCAACGGGCGTTGATGACTGAATGAGGTTTTACACCTGAAAGCTCTAACATAATCAAATTTATTTCAATAATGGACCTTTCTAAACGATTACCAAAAGACCTTTCACGTTGTTCGCCCTTCGAAGGTAACCTGATACCCTTATGCCGAACCCAAGTATCGCCTGAAGGGTCCCCTATCACACTCAGGCACGATCTAATTTATTATATATGGCAATGTGTATCATATATGGCGAATGACTGCGATATCCGCCTGGCCCGGAGCTGTATGCCAGCTTGAGTATGATAACTAGAAAGTGCTGGTAAATGTCACGCAGAGATCAGGGTGAGCTGGTCCAGGGTAGCTATGGCAACCGCTCTCTTAATTTATCTTGTGTCTCTCGTCATGTCTGCTGAGGAGTCGATTGCGTCATATGTACATCTGCAGAACATATTAACAGTGAAAGGAGCCTAACCACTCATTCAGGCATAGTAGTGTCTTTCAGCGGGCATATATTTGGATATCGGTTTAGGTTCATTAAGGATATTTATTAATGGACGACGTTTCTACAAACAATGTATTTCTGCGTCAGGTCCTTGGTATAAAATGGTTTTAAGAATGAGAGTAAGATACAAATGGTTTAAGGCAATTAGTGTCCCAAAACGTACATTCCACATAAAGAAAGACCTGACGAATACATACATATGATGTTGAGACATGGCCTACTAATTACCTTGAAGGAAATCTACTTTAATAGTACGATTCTTTAGACAACATGTACATCCAACTGGAATCCATTTTGTACCATGTCTTACTTGAATTCTTTTTGGATTACCGTTCTTAAGCATGGTGAAAATCACAACATTAAACCTTATATGGAACTTAAAAATCGTTAGCAAAACGTGGCCGAGTTTTTTCACGGTTTTGTTTTCATTATTATTTTTGAACTCAACTAATCAGTATATTTCTAGCTGTTGTTGAATGTACCCAAAAAGTTTTAGATAGATAGATAGATTTCTACTGTCACTATTGTAGAACATAATGACAGACGAAAGACGGGGAAAATAATTGATTGTTGGGGGACTGGTTTACTATACGCAATTAGCATCAATAACCACGCTAATTGCGGGTTACAAAGACCCCACGATCGGTGAAGGCAATGGGAACGCACCAAAGAGAAATAAATAGCATCCGTTACTGAATGAAACAAAAGATTTGGCAACTACGACATCCTTGGGTTGCGTCGGATTCACAATGGCCAGCAAATACCCAACGTACTCTCGTAACGTACATGTAACCGATGTTTAACCTCCTTACCCAGAAGCCACGGGTATTGTCTGTCTTCTTCGGACTAGTGTAATCTGGGGTTAAGCTTCAATTTCTGTAATACACGATCCTGCCTCACATATTCTAACCTCGCCTCACCGTTAAGCGCAGAAAAACACAGAAAAGTCAATTCTATTCGATCAACTAAAAAAAATGAATTAACCCAGTAATTAATTAATGAATTAACCCAGTAAGCAGTGAAAAAACAGGATTTCCACAGTATACGTACAGAATAATTGTTTTCACGTTACCGAATTTAAAGCGTTCTGAATCGGGAGGGGGGGGGGTTGATAAATTTAGATTTGAAGACTGTCACTTGAGAAACTATCTTCTAAATTTCAAAGCGATTAGATAATTTTTCCATAGATAAGTAGTCGCACGATTGCACTGGACTTGTTTAAAAGTGGAACCAGCCCATTCGGGAACGATAATTGATCACGTAAAAAGAAACATATATAAACCAATTAAACGTAGAACGTGAAAAAAAGAGATACAAGGAATTTAAGATCTTTAAAATTTATCATCTTTGAATTTGTTTGATTTGTTACAAACTTTAATAAATTCTCACCAGTCGGAATAGATCAGAACGTTTGATTTGAAATATCTTCTAGACTTGAAAGAGGAATTTAAAATGACTTCAAAACCCGGCAGGTGTTGGTGACCCTCCTGATTGACTAATAGTAGAGTAGTTTTGAACAGAGATGTCCAAATTGTACCCCACAAGAGCAGCCCTCCAGGAGAAAGAAAATGTTTAAATGTTTATTTATTGCCGAACTCGGAGAGAGAAGCTTTACTTTTATTAAGAAATTAGGCGTTTTTCATTTGTATGTTGCTCTGTACGATTTTTTGTCGAAATTTAAACTTATTACGAAATTTTAAATATACTAAAAATAACAAACTGGATATGAGTAGGGGTTTTAGATCCCTTTTTAAAATTTCTCAGGCGTCAGGTATTCTGATGATTTAATATTCTGATTTTTTCCCCTGTGGTTTATTAATTATGAGACAAATTAATTAGTAACATAATTTAGCTGAATAATTGAATTTCATCGGCTTATGAACTTGTATGAGGCGGTGCCTGTAATTTTGGGAGTCACTTCTAATTTTGAAAATTATGAGATCAAAGATACCTGATTGCCTAGCCTGAAGGAAAATGGTCTACTCAGCGATTTCTAACGGTACGGTTAATTCTACCGACACAATACCCATCAAAATATTCTGATTAGATTTTGCTTAAAATACAATGATACCAAAATCACCATTACCATTACCAAAATCACCAAGTACCAAAATCAAAATTAAACATGAAAACGCAGATATATATATATATTGTTGTGATATTAGATATTGTGGAGTTTGTATATAAATATTTAATCTAACCTTGAATCAAGAAGGCAAACAAAAACAATTCAGAGTAGAAAAAACAAAACAAAAGATAGTATAGTTGTTGTTGTATCATGATGAACACACACAGAATTACTCATCTAGTTTTGGCCCGTGATATAGTATAGTTGTTGTTTATGAGAACACAGGATTATTCTCTCTCTAGTTTGGGATCAGCCTGTGATATATGTGTCTGAGTCAAGTGATGAAATAAAAAGTTCTGTAAGTTATTTTTTGTTGGCCTGGAAGCGGAACGGAAGAGAAGTTGCACCAGGAAGAAGAGTTAATTTGATTAAAAAAGAATACCATTGAAGAAAAAAATATAGACAAGTATAATTAATATAAGTTTCTTTTGTTTATTTGTAATTAAATATAATCTTTTGCCATAATTATTTTGTTTAAAAGAACCTTAAACAGCAGTTAATCACTAATAAAATAAATTTACGTTATCTTTTAAAAGAACGTAAATATTTTAATAATATAATATAATAAATAAAATCATCTGTGACCGAGTTGGTTTGATAAATAAAATTAAGTAATTTTGATTGAAAATATTGAGTAGTTTTTTTCTACTTATGTTATATTATATATGTATATATTTAATGTGAAAAATGATAAAATTTAATAAAGAATCCGATCTTTTTTTTCTTCTTAACTTCCATGTTTATTAATGATCATTTAATATTGATATATAAGAACGTTTAAAAGTCGTATATATTCACATATATATGTGCATATTTGAATTGTAATCGGGGCGATCAAAGCCGATCACGAAGCAAAGAGACATTCCGAAGGCGATAGCTGGCAAGCGCAATTCGTATTTTATAGAGATCTTGACACACTGACCGTCTCCGTATCCGGTCAGTTGCCTTGAAGTGGAGAAAAAAAGAGAACGTAGCAATGGTCGTACAGTGCCATTTCGATCGAAAACACATTTTATACATCGCCGGCAACGGATCTAGAAGGCCACAAAGTTATTCATTTATTACCCTGCGAATTATTTTCGTTACCTCACCATTTTATCATTATTTAAAATATTTTGTTTTATTAACTTTTACCTTAATTCAGGTATTTTATTTTTATTTTATTATGAAATAAATTGTTTTTTTACAATGTCGTAGAGAGTGAAGAAACAATATCGTGAATATTTATGAAAAATGCTCCACTTTATTTATTAAATCATCTAGTCCCCAAGTTAATTTCTTCTTAATATCTTACTAAAAATCTCTCCTAGTTTCTTAAAAACTACTCGGTATTCGTAAAAAAATAGCTAAAAAATAATATGTTGAAAAAAATCCCGAATGAAGTAGGCTCGAACGAAAAAATACCCAATATCCAGTTTAAGATCTCAAAATTATGAGAAAAAAAAATATATGAATAATTTCTGAACTGACACATGAGAAATGTAAGAGTAAGCTTTTTACGAGTTTAATATTTTTTCGGTACTTCCTGCTATTATATTTTAACTAAAACTTAATCAGCGTATTTCGAGGCGTTACTATTCAAATTTCATTTTTACCCACCCTGGCTGAATGATGATTGCTATGCGCATTATTGAAAGTATGCAAAAATCAATCATAGAGATTTCTTTTAACGGCCGATTCACAGACCGTAAACGTGATCATTAACGATCTCATGCTAAGAATAACTGCCACCGTTTGTAAATAGTTAATTACTGTTGTTATACAATGGTTGCGAAGTTGTTTAGTTGAAACATTGCCTTGGCAAGGAAAGATATGTTAATGAGTCTGCAGGTCAGTTAACTGTGTTGCTAAGCAGTGTCGTTATCTTTTGCCATTGTTTATGTTAGACTGAAAATATTTTAAATAGAGAGTAAACTAATTTAGGATTTAGTTAGGTTTTAAAACATTTACCATTATGTTTTCTGACTGTCTACTCTACACTTTGTGAGTTCCATGTTTAATTTAAAGACATAAATGAAATTTTAAAGAGAGGTCATAAATTATTAATTAAAAATCTCCCTCCCCATTAAACACTACGAAGCGTCATTATTTAGTAAAATAATTAGTATCACAGAAAAACAATTTTCTCATATTAATTAGTGTGTTAGATCTCGACGTCCTGATTAACGATATATAATGTTTTTTTTGCTCCTTTAAGCTAAATTACAAACACGAAAATCGTTAGAACTGCAACTTGCAACTCAAACGGTGTTTTTTCAGAAACATGATATTTTGTATGGTGTTCCATTTTATGCCCCGAAGACGCTAAAATAAAACCCATAAAGGGTATAAAATTAACGATCTAGGATCTGATTTATAATATCCTATGTATGTTTGGGGCTTAAGTGGAAAATTATTACAAAATTTATTAAAACTGTAATTAAGCTCGTTTGGTTATCATAAATAAAAGCTTAATTGGGTTATGTAGTACACTTGACTTGAATTATTTTGAAATATTTTAGCTTCACATTTAATGCAGGAAGGATTTCCTAAGCCTACCTCAACAAGACCTTATTTTTTATCTAAAGACTAACAACATAAACTTTAAATATTATAATCCTAACCTTACACGATGCTTCAGCCGACATAGTTATTTAGATATAGGCATTAGATATTCAGCAATATATTAGCAACATGTGATATTTGTGAAAGCAAATGTCAGAAAATTCTTAGATGAAATACCAGTCAATTATACTTTTTCAGAGTAGTCACTATCATAAACAAACATCATAAGTATCCTTATGTTTAACAAATCAAGGTCCAGGGTTCAATTCCCGGACCGATCTTCTTACACTGATAAGGAATGGTTGGAACCTTCTCCTCGTCTACAATAACTCCTCAGATCCCTTCCTTATAGCACCATATCCACTAATAAAAATCTCTTAAAATAATATAATCTCCTTAAACTCAAATCCTCCACAAAATCCCACCCTTCCAACTTGTTCACCTTTTTCGTCTGTCCTTAAGTTTAGAAATCATTTGACAAACTATTACTTTTAAAACTCATCGATAATAGCTCTTGAAACCATGTACAACAGCCTACCTCTTAAAAAATCAAGTTAATAGTTGCTAATAACTCTTTGTGACAATGTATACTATATTTTCAATTGTAAGCAATTAGTTTATGTAATACTAATTGAATAATTAATTAATGGCATTCAATTATGTCTTACGGAGACTTATATAATTGTAATGCCTTCTTCAGATGAAATAATTGGAATCCACGTATAAATTCCATGCCTTCAGCTTAAAAATGGGACTCTAATGGGGATATTTTACTTTCCTTCAAACTTAAAAGTATATCGTTTTATAAATGAGTACTATCCAATACACAATTTCATAAAAATGTAGCCATGAGGTGGTCCTGGATAGCTCACAGCAAACATGACTGTCCGTGATTGCATACACACACGGGTTATTGGCACTTCAGTACCAGAGGTCAAAAGTCATAGTCACTTGGGAGTAATACTATGAAATTATTACGTACGGTACCGGTTTGGAATCTGCAGTAGTACTGTCTAGCTGGCTGATTCCGCATTCCAATCGGGTCGTTGTAACCCTTTTGTATCCGACCATAAAACTTTAATGTGGATAATCAATGATCTGCAGATTCATGTCAGTTTAAACCATTTTAATCTTGAACGGAAATGATAATTAATATATAATTTGTTTTGTGTTTTTTTCTAACTATAAACTAAAAACTCATTTAAACTGTCATTAGTATCGTGTTCCTTAATTTAACTCAAGCAGTGAAGTCAAGAGCATAGTAATTACTTAGACTAATCCCAGAGCGATACTAAATATATAACCTGCGTCAATCAAAGATTAATAATATTTTTCCATTAAATTGCATCATGTGTCGTATGTGGGTACTTTAATGAATGTAATTACAAAAAGTCATTCAGAGTGTAATTAAATTCGTTTTCACTGCATCACCCATGACTTGAATTTAATATATTATCTCTAACTCAATCAACATTCCCCAAGTAATAATAGTAGGATAACTGTAATTCGCGATTGTTAGGGATGTTTACGTATGTGTTGGATTGTCACGAGGGAGTCTTGTTGTCCTAGTCCTGGTGACGGGGAGAGAGAGAGAGAGAGAGAGAGAGAGAGAGAGAGAGAGAGAGAGAGAGAGAGAGAGAGAGAGAGAGAGAGAGAGAGAGAGAGAGAGAGAGAGAGTTGAGTGGTCTATGACCTGGATGATTACTTGGATACGGGTTTTACTACTGAGCTATCTGACTCCATATCTGATAGGTATGTGGCCCGACAGTGAACCATGTTCAGGAAAAGAGGTATAGTCAAGGTATAGTAAGTAGTTTACGTGGTCTTGGAATGACCACGAGTTCACACTCGGTACCTGAGGGTAGGCGAAAACCGTCCGGATCCCAAAGGCGAGTGTGATCCGGAAAGAGGCTAACTGGACCGCTGGGGGGAGACGCTACTAGCTACACTTGCAGGGCCCAAGAAATCGTCGTCTGCATGGAAGGGATCCCATCCTAGGAAGCACTATTTTTTGTGAGACGAAGACAGAGAATCCCACTAGGAAGGTGTGGGGTCTGACAACACCGGACTAAAGATAGCAAGGTTAAGGATATAGAAGAGGGTTTCATGAATTATAAGGCTTATATTTTGAAACATTAGTCCATCTGCAAGTACCAGTTCAGAGGCGAGCCGTAGCTTGAATGAATTGTCCGGTAAAACCAGGGGTTACATAACGTCCCAAGTACCCTGTCGGGCTCGGGTTTATACCTGAGTATCCTCAAAGTGGGTAGGAGATGCCCGCCGCGGGCTACGGTCACTACAACCTCTTAGCCCACGTCCGGCGAGTGGGTGATAGAGCGGGTGGACCTATGGTCTTTCACCCTGGCTGCCGACCTAGTCGGCGGGGAGCTTTAATTCGCTTTGATCTGAGTCCATAAGATCTTTAGAAGGTGTGTGTGCCCCGACAAAGCACTATGTCCAGGAGAAGAGGTACAGGGTAGGTTTATAGGTAGTTTATGTGGTCTTGGAATGAACACGAATTCACACTCGGTGCCTAAGGGTAGGCGAAAACCATCCGGATCCCAAAGGTGAGTGTGAACTGGAGAGAGGCAGACTGGATTGCCATGGGAGACACTGCTAGGGAAATTTGCAGGGCCACGGCAACCGTCGTTCGCGAGGGAGAGGTCTCTCCCAAGGAGGTGCTAGTTTTAGCGAGACGAAGGCAGAGATTCCCACTAGGAAGGTGTGGGGTCTGACAACGCTGGTCTAAAGCATAGCGAGGTTAGGAGAGAGAGAGATGTAGAGGTAGTTGAATGAGAAGTCCATGGTTTTGAGTAGAGCAAAAAAAAAAAAAAAAAAAGGTGTGGCCAATTGCCAATGACTGACAGTGACAATGCTTGCCAATTTCCATGATAACTTCGGCAATGATCTCCTTTCTGCCAATGATCTGAGGCTATACCCTCTCTGATAGCTTGCTCTGTTACAGGATAGCCGGCAGTGGGAACGGAACCTGCCAGCTAGCCTCCGAGGTGCCCAAGCTAGAACCCATCACAGACATCGACTACGACCTCTTCTACAAGAACCCAACCTGTCTCAACAAAACATGTGAGTGGTATTAAAAAATAGCTTTTGTCTTTCCACGACTTAAAACCTCTTCTTTATAATACATATAGCTAGTGTAGGATTTGTAAATATAGTATTAGAGGTGGTTCTTTTGTTTCTTTTCTCTTTACTTTAGTTTTGTGGTTTCTCCTTTCTTTTTGTATATTGTTATCATGTTTTTGTTTTTTTTTCCTTTTTGTTTTTGAGAATAAATGGAACAAAACAGAATAACCGAAGGTGCGCTGACCGGTGCAACAACCCCATTGCACCGGAATACGCGCACCACAGGCTACGTAACCCCACGATCCCGCTTCACGGGCTTGTGGGGCAAGCCCGTTTGAGGCTCAGCCTCAGGAAGGGCGGAAAAAAAAAAACTCAGTGGCTCGGGCTTATATAGCCGGCTCACCCTGGAGGGGATGGCACCCACCAGGTGGCTAGAGAGGAAGTGGGGATGGGGCCGCAATCTACTGACTCCTTCCACTACTCTCACTGACGTCATAATCTTTATTAACATATTGAAAAATAGATACATATTTTCTGATATTCATTTGATGATATAGATACAAGGTCTGATACGAGAAGAGGGTGACTTATAATTATTTGTGATTAAGAAGTGGCTACAACATGCCCAATGAGCAAGCGTTTTATTTCGGCCAACCAGCAGGCATTTTAT
This sequence comes from Acanthosoma haemorrhoidale, assembly GCA_930367205.1. Taxonomy (NCBI): domain Eukaryota; kingdom Metazoa; phylum Arthropoda; class Insecta; order Hemiptera; family Acanthosomatidae; genus Acanthosoma; species Acanthosoma haemorrhoidale. The sequence goes on from OV884011.1 coordinate 36,261,774, forward strand.
TTTGGCCAATCGGCTTGCAGAAGGCACCTGCTGCTTGACCCGGGGACTCTAGGAGTTGCCTCCAAACTTGTCTGCAGCTAGTTCATTTATTGTTTACAATATTAACACTGATATGACTTTTTATTTTGGTTATATTATTTACGTTTATATATTTAACTAACTTACAATATATACATGTCAAACTTTCTTCAATAGAGTAGAGGGACATCATGCGTAGTTAGTGGTCGCCTCAGTATGTATTTGTATGGAGAATGTCCTCGTCATCGGACATCGCAGCTTCGTTTTTGAGCCCTAAAGGTCATAGACTACCAAGAATCGTTTTTTTACCTGCATCTTCAAAATAACATCAACATCTATCTTTTAACTACGACAACAGTTACCTTCGCCCTGACCTAACTGATAACCAATGCTATCTCTGATGTCCCTCGAACCCAATTGCGGTTACACTCCAGCGGCCAGAGACCACAGATTAATTACCATCCTCTGATGGAGCATGATTGGACAGCAGGCTGACCGCAAGAGCGTAGTAGGTAATAATTACCTTAACCGAGATACTAATAGTATATCTCCATATCTCCTCGTTGAAGTTTCCACACCTGCGGCCTCAAGGTAGCCCTTGCGCCCTCAGCCGGCGAAGATTGTCAGATCAGATCGGAGATACCGGGGATGATTCCGTCTTGGAAACCGTGATGCAACTGCACACGTCATACTGTGCCATGGCAACGACCTAACAGACTCAATTATATGTCATTATTTACCAAAGGAAAAATATAGGCAGAGCCAGGGTGCCTCGAACCCGTGACCTCGTGATCTCAGGTCATCAGGTGCTCTACTCTATCCACTGAGCTATCCCTGAGCATTGGTCAAATCACATCTGCTACGCTCTCCCACGCGTCAGAAACCTAGAGGTCTTACAAGAGTCCTAGAATGAGGTATTTGATATTAAATTTTCTTTAAGTTTAAGAGTTTGGCTTTAATGACAACAATAATAAATAAATTATCTATTTGAATTATATCAGAAGTAAATATCTTACTATCTGCTCAATCTGGCTTCGTCTGACAAGCCTAAGACATCATGTATAGATTGGGATTATGTGGACTCCTCGGTTATAAGGACTCCTGACCGCCTTATGTTAGCAATTCCTTAAGACAACAGCCAGTGTCATTAATTAATTAATAACATCTCAGTAAAAATGAACACGTTTTAATTATTATGAGAATTGTAATAAATTAAAGATCTTGCTGGCCAATTAATAATAAAAGATTTGCTTTGTTTTTTCCCAAACTATAATAAATACATCAAATCACGCATAATAACTCGACCAATGTTTTTTTTCAGAGCTATTTTGTATTGTCAGTTTCAGTCCCATTTTAAATCTGACAACGTTAAAAATAAATACAACCCCCATGAAAAATAATGAAGGGAAACCATTAATTAGTTATTAATGAAAATGCAATAGTAAACAGAAAATTAACGATCTCGACGTTCTACATATGTAATGTGATTTTAGTGGATTGTAATTACTAAAGTTACTCAAATCGTTTTGACATCTTTATCGAACCCGTGATTGACTCAGATGTACATATGTTATTTTGGTTACACAGTTTTACACAATGCACCAAAATTACTTAAAATAATGAAAGAATATGTAATGTCTGTTGTTGCGTCTTTAGTAAGTCACCGACGTCACTGAAACTGTCATTATAATTACTTTCCCAGCCGCGATTACATATCACCATGATTATTAAAAATGACGGAAGAATCAAACGAAAGCTTATTACATGTATAGCCATTAACTGACAAATTAATGTACTTAGTTCTTCGTCCAGAATTATGTAATGTATATGTTTGCGAGATAGTAATTGTGTCGATAGTAACTTTTAAAAAATTCTTTTATTTTAATATTTTCTAGTCACGAAGAAGCCTGAACTGGCCAAAACGTTCATGTTTAGTCTGTGAGACCCAAGGCTTTCTTTCTTTCAGTGAATTATTCCAAAAAATCTTTACCTGTTATTTTCTTCTCAAGAGGGTTTTACTACCACATTGTATAAAAGTAATATCTATGATTATATTTTATATGAGTAAAACATTGCCAACATGTACTTACGCCCCAGTCAGTCCAGTTTTTTTAAATTGTTACAAAGCGTGACTCACACCTCAGGCGTCTGTCTGACAGCTCTCGAAGTGGGAATTATACAGTAAAGGTTAATTCACAATGCACTGTAGTGAATGTGCGCACTGTGCAGTGGAGTTGTTGCAATAAATTATTGGAACTCTGTCAGACAGTATGTCTCTGCAATCGGACCATTCAGTTCTGCTCCACATATCCCGGCCTCGTTACTGCCGCAAAGGGCAAAGACCAACTCCGTACAAACCGAACAAGTACATATAAGATAACATCTATGAAATATTACTAGTGGTAATGGATAGAATGAAAGGGTGCATTTATAGATTAAAAACTAAATTGATATTTACCTGATTGTGTATCGCATTAAAAATATTGACGTCATGATTGGATAATATTATATACACATTGTTGCTTTGGTGTTAAACAACACAGTTAAAACTTTAATTAAAATTGTATTCGCGTCTTCTGTCGCATCACACACATCTGTTTCATGTCTCCTAGGTAAGTGGTCCTCATCCTTTTAGTAGAACATCAATTGACAGGCAAGTATTTTTTTCAAGGTAAATTTACAGTTTGACATTGTTAATAATGCCTACACATAATATACAGTATAATTTAACGATATACTAATATGTATGTACTAGTATGTATGTACATAAGTTTACATCGTATAAAAATCCTTTATAAAAAAATTAAGTTCAAAGTCGATGTGATCACTGTACTGCATTTCATTGGGTACGATGTCATTACTGCTCATAAACAACCATCAAGATTCTACGGGTGATATATCTGTATGTCGAGATCAATATTTTGATTTTATGATATTCATTCTTGAAAATAGTTATTCGCACAGGTATATGGAATATAAAATGATTTCATCTTTTTTGATGTTTTTTTTTTCAATAATGGAAATTCAGTTCTGTCAACTATATTCCGGAAGTTCTTAAATTATTTATTGGGTGTTAGGGCTACGTGTCGTTCTGAAGATGCAATATATTTAGCTCCAGTTCTGCTTTAAAATTACTTACAAACTATGTGAGCTTAGTCCGAATTGATTTGATAAATAATGAAAATAAATAATTATTGTCAAACAAATGTGCGTTATTACTAATCACTAAAAACAAAAATTTGTCGAGGTCGTACTTCGGTGGGCACACGTGAAATGGCGCATATATATAGACGATTCACAACCGGAACATACGGACCCATTATCGAAAATATTAGCTCCCGGATATTTTGATAACCTTAATGTAGGGGATTTATTTATTCAAATTTGGCAGCGACGTGATGCATGGGCACTTTGAAACTATCATCATGGATATTGTATAATTTTCCTCGTGTTCCGCGTTCTACGGGTGCTACTCATTGAGACACAGCTGATTCATCACAGCCATAATATCTTGCCAATACAAGTGGTAGCCTTTTAAAGAAAACGGATATAGAAACTAGTTGATTCATTCACATCGATTATCTAATCTATAAATCCCTTCAGTAATACTGATATGTCCCTTCAAACTGAACAGAAATTCTTTAAGTATTTTTTTAATATTTATTTCTTCCATTTTAGTTTATTTCATGTAGTATATTTTACTTTATTTTATTTTTTTTTAGATCCATCAATATTTCTTATAAACATTTGTTTTTCTATGTAATTTTTTTTTTTTTATTATCCATTATGCCCTTTTTTTGCGAAATGAAAATTCTCCTATGACTTAAACGAATCCCACAACCGTGTTATTCATCACACTTTACAAACTTTTCGTTCTTGTCGATCTGTTAAGCTACAACTCCCATAAATCGTAGAAGTATTACATAACTTTGACTGTATCGATGACTGGCATGTTCGAACATGAGTGATAACCCACAATGGCCCACTTTTACCCTCACCAGATCCAGTCCCTACCCGGCCCATTACTATTGCTACTATCCCGCTCAGATGCGGAAGCTTCGAGTTCCGGCTAACAGGCCTGCCAACCGCTAGAAAGTGGACCTGTTATCTCCCCCGATGACTGGGGACACTTTCTTCATAAGGACTTGATCCACAGCAGATGTTCGGGGCAAACATTCGGTGAGAACAACGCCTCCGAGGTGTAATGATAGAGCTGTAATAATGGTCATTATCACGCTCCGGTACCGGACTGTCTAATTTAGTCTTGTTCCGCGTTCCACGACTGCTGCTCATCGAGGTGTGTGCACACGCTCTTAATGGGAGAGTACTCAAAGTAGGGAAGCTTTTAAAGCAATTTAGCTTTTATAATTCGTCCTCGGGCCTTTCAGCTATGTTGAGGTAATGGGCATTTTTCTTTTTAGAGCACTTAAGTGCACATCTGTAAATACTCAGAGTGATGGTTATTATTGCATGAAGTGAATGTGTGTAGAGGAATCAGACGGTTTGTGAATGGTACACGAAAACCAGGAAATGTAACTATCATCAAACTATGCACCGGTAAGCGAAGAGTAATTTAAACCAAAAGTAAGGTGCGGAAAGGTAACGACTTATCGACCATCATATCATAATGATAACAAAAATATTTCACACCTAAAAACTATTAATAATTGTAGTGGCCGCTAACTGCATATGATAAATCACCCTATACTCTATTGTATATATATTGTAAACAAATGTAAATAACATTATCAAAATATAAATGATTGAAAATATGGTCCTGCTAGGAGCCAATTAGTTACATCCTGCGACGATAACTTATTAATAAGATTTTTATAACATTCATTTTTGTAATTTTTGAAAAAGCAGAGAAAGTGGAAGTATTTTTTTTTTTAAATACCTAGTAGTTACTTCCTTTATTTCATTTATATATTTATTTGAAAAATAAAATTTGGAAATTACTGATCCATGAATGAACTAGTTTCCAAGGAACCACTTCGCACATTACTTTCCGTTGATACTTTTTTTATCTGCAGAGAGGAATCACATTGTGTCACAATACGATTGAATGAAGAGATAATTGATTGAAAATAGTAACGATGAAAACAAATCCTGTAACAAACAAGACGAGGTAAAGTGTAACAATTAGCAATAGTTTCTATATAATTGTGAATTGAACACTCAAGCAGACAGGTTTCACATGGCTATAATGTCACGGTGTCGCAAGTAGCGAGTCAGACTTAGCAGTTGCTAAATCAGGCGTTTTGTCATTTAAAGGTCTATAGAACAAGTGGTAAATGTTAATGTCAATAGTTTATGTATATGAGGTTGGAGCGGAGATGGTTTATTATTTATGCTAGCAGCTGGGACGTATAGATGTCATAAGCTGTCCCGGCAGGACACCAGGTGTGATTTAGTAAAGGTTTTGGTGGTAAATCCCAGGGGTTTTAGAGGAGAGTGTCCTCAAAATTGTATGGCAATGACAATGGCTCTCTAATATCAGTGTCCTAAGGTCAACTACTCTCCAAAACTACATTTTTTTCCATACTCAAATCAACTTGCAAACACAAGCATCGGAATTTGTATACATTAATTATGAGCTAAATCTTTTTTTTTTTTTTCATGCATACTAGATAAGTAAGCCTGTGACAGTGTTTATGGTATGGTCGAGGGTCTGCAATAGTTACAATAATCCACACTGAATCGATTTCTCGATTTTGCTTGTTGTTGTACCTCAATAATATTTCAATAATAAACTATTTATTTTGATGAAATTACAATCTGCCTACTTAATAGGCAATAAATAATTGAGATAAGTGTTTTCATTCATACCATATTTACAATTCATCATTCGTTCGCACATTCATACAATATTTACAAACAGCCCAGGGGCCCCCCCAAGTCCACACGGCTGTTGCCTCCCTCGCAAGCGAAAGAGGAAGCGGAGTCTCGGGAAGTCCCCCACGCTCCCCACCAGCCACGTCACCGGATACGAGCCAGCGGAGGCTGACGAAGAGCGCGAGAGCCACATACCGCTCAGGACATGATTGGAGAAACTGGCCATTGCCAGGACTCCCACTGTGCGCATTTATAGTAGGTCACGAGGCCACTGCCGTTTCAGTCTCCGGGGAGGATTATAGGGATGAGTGGAGTAGTGCAATGACTGTGCTACGGGATTAGGGTCGATTTGAAGCGGACATGCATTGCACAGAGTCTAAAAGTGACAAAAAAAATTTTTAAGGTCACAGGTCATGACTTCGTTACCTGTTCTGGCTGAAATACGAACTTGACCTGTTGCTTTTATTTAATCCTAAGCTTCGTTATGCAAAATTTGATGAATGCCTCTCGAGTTTGAATGGACTTGATCTTGAACTTGGATGAATCGATTTGTCAATGTTTCTCTACAAATTAATTACAGAAAGTATTTAAAGGCATCAATTATATTTTTTACTTAAGCAACGCAGTATGATATATTAATTCTATAGAGTTTGTAACAATTGTGGTATTTGACTCATTGTCAAAAAAGGATTGTTATTATTACTATAAAATAAGTAAAATGTTAAGAAATATCGAGACAGTTCTCAGATGATTTTCTAAAATGCTTATTAAATGATTTTGAAACAACTGATATTTGACGTTAATAAAAAAAAAAAAAGAATTTACTGGAACTCAAAGAAACTCAAAAGCTTTTTTTTGGGAATATCTATGAAATTTAGGTGAGCCATCGCCTCTAACATACTTACTTAATTTACCGAGGCGAATAACCAAGTCTTTCTGATCTAAAACAGCCTCCTTGCTGTGACATGAGAAATTTTAAAAGTTACCGAGACGGGTCTTACTTTTTCAAGTTTATTTTATTTTTTTTTATTTGTTTTAGATACTATCTTTTATTATATTTTAACCTAATCTAATCACCAAACCAGAGACTTGCGCCACGCACTTGAATGCAAGTGGAGGAGTCTCTTCCTTAGAGCTCATTCACTCCAGACCCAGTTGTTCATGCTATGTAATCTTATTTTATTTATTTTATTTTTTTTAAAGAAATTTAATTGTAAACATTTTTTGTCTTATGACTAATAAGTCATGAATTTTTACCCTCGTATTGGACTGAAATATCAACTAGACAAATTTTAAGCTGAGTGAATTGTGATCACATAAGTGGATGCGAGCGAGTGTGGGAGCGTAGTTATTAGATAAAAGCACCCGTATAATGACGTGGGGCCTATCTTCAAGATCAAGAGTAGTGAAAGTTGCCCGATACCGGTTATCGGAGTTGCATAATATTGGCGGCCAGCTATGTGAGTATATCTATATATATGTACACAATTACGCATATATAATAATAAATGGTATACTGATAAAAATCTCAAAAATCAAGGATTAATTACTGTTTATTATTGAATAATATTTTATAAGATAATAACATGAAACAATGACCAATGTTTATAAAAATTATTTTAAATAGCGTCGATTTTGTGAGAAATGAGATTGACCTCAGACGATAGAGCTTATAATAAATTCAAAAAACAATTTTAATGTCTTATTGTCATGTCTATGTTTTTGTCAAATTTCTATCAGTCGAAACGCGAAATAGAGTGTACTTCATCGCTCAGTTCAGTCACAATGAAACGATATTAGATTATTCATGAAAAAAATGTTTAAAAAGGTTGGATTTTCGCTATTTTTTCCAGCTGTAAAAACTTCATTCACCATGGACGAAAAGCAGGAAAAAATTATTAAAACAAATATTAAGTGGCACCTTAGCTCAACTCACCTTAGTCAATAGACCCAAGCCTGTATTTAAAAAAATAATATTATGTGTTTTGGCAGTTTTCTAGTAGCCTACTAGTACTTTTTAATTTTTTGGTCGGCTTTTCTGAAGTTACGATTTTCCCCGTAATTGAAGCTCAGATTAGAGCTTGTAATCGTATTCACAACTTTTTTTTTTACAAAAATGTTCTTTTTTTTAATATCATTCAAGCCGAATTGTGGCTAATGGAAAGAGGATATGTTTTCACCTATGATTACCTAGAGGTAGAATTTTTTTTCAGTTTTTACGTCCTGTATTTACTTTAAAAAATACGACGCTATTGCCCCGGTTTATGCGAATCTTCTTACATAAGGTCATAGTTGATGCTGTAACGTGAGCTGCAATTTGAAAGTTCCCATTCATTCAACCGAGGAAGGAGAGCAAATTCAAATTGTACAGACGTCCTTAAGTCATTGGGGGATTTGTTCTGCACCGACTCCGTTACATACTAATGCTACAACTACTGATTAACCATCCAAAACAAGTATGTTAGGAAATTACATCCAAGGGTACTCGAGGCCACTCACAGCACAATGAATGCTCTACATTCAGTAAACCAAAGAGAAGGATATGAGGAAACGAAAGGCTCGATTTGAAGAGTGGAGACCTGAGCCCAACCGTTGGCTGGTTGTATCATACATAAATTGTTAGTAAAAATACTTAATTCGTACCCTACTACTAATGCCAAGTAATTAATTATTCATGTATTTCCATGCCAAATTTTACGTCAGCACGGAGGTCTAATAAAGACCAGGTTAAACACTGAGTAAATACAAGAGTTTCTAATTTACCGCCTAAAACATTACACCATCGTACGTGTCTTGTAAGCTTAAGCGTCTTCGTATGTTTTTAGAAAATTTCTAGGCTAAAATGAGTTTTACGTATAAACGTTTTTGCCAGTTTAGCTTATGAAGCAAGCGTTTTTGAGCATAAGTGAAGAGGGGTCATGGTTTTGAATGCTTACTGAGAGGAACTCTAAAACTAAGAACTATACGGAAAGAATCTAGAACATATATTAGTAGAAAAGAAATCTGGACCGGGGATAAATATACTATTATTTTTTTTGTTATTTTTTTTTAATTATTATTTTATCTACATTTTTTAAGTGAGAAGTTCCATGCTGTGTTAATTTTACTGATTGACGTGTACTTTGGACTATTATAGTCTCATAGTTGGACCATAGTCATGGTTTATTTACACATTTTAGGAATTTCAGCAACAAAAGGTTTTCCTTGGCCTGTTTATCTCACCCTTGGATATCCTTATATTTGTCCCTCCTTCTGGCTCCCATTTTAAGATAGCTTGTGATCTTTTCCTGTATTCAATTCTAAGTAAATTACCACCAATTCCGTATTCCATCCGTAATTTTGAGACGATTGTCTTTTTTTGCTCTTATTCACTCTCTTACCAGTCCTCCATTCCTTATTCGCAAGATCCTATATTTTCCCAAGGATCTCCAAAAGTCTATCTTTGTGTAAAAGATACCGACTTCCGTTCCAACTGCCAGGGTTCCGATTCAGAATGTTAAACACAAGAGTGCTTTCCACCTTATTCCACCAATAGCAATATCACAACAAAATTTTAAGGACATCCTTTATGACTCGGATGCTCAATCTGCAAGGCCTGCGGCCTGTCGTAACCGCAAGAAGGTATTACACTCTCGACGAATGGTGATTTCAACGACTCGAGTCTCCCGAGCGCCACCACGACCTCTAAAAATAGACTCCGTTTGTAAATCGGATTTCACGGACTGAAGAGCACGAGGCAGTCGCTGGGATTCGCCCGAATAACTCACGGAGGGTTGCTACAGCGGTGACCTCAGCCTGATGGCGTTCAATCAGGAGTTGCCACTTGATGGCGCTTTCAAAGGCCAGGTGCTTTCAGCACCCGATTTTTTTTCAAACCCATGCCCCGCTGTCTGAGTGAAATGTCAAGTGAGTTAGATGAGTTCGTTGTTGCCAATAACGATTCGCTCCAGGCGATCCGCGTTAGGAAAAGGATTTCCTTGTCTGGATAACAAACAGGACCCTCAGCTAACTATTCGCCTAGTAGTTTTCTTACGGATCTTGATGAATTAACATACGCTAGTTTATCCAAGCAGTTTTATTTTTAGCGACTACAATGTTTATGCATCCATAATGAACATGTTTATTAATTAATCAATACTAATCATTACTAACGACAAAAACTTTTATATCTACACTTTATCTTTATCAACTTCATAAAATATCCGATTTCTTTCATTGGCTCCTAAAACTTTATATTTTTGATATATCTTTAAGACACCGTCTTTTCGTTTCTGAGTTACATCTTGAGAAACATTAAAAGTTACCGAAAACGTTGCGGTATTTTATGTGCCTTAAGAAAATTCTCGGACCTCATCATTTAAGAACAACGTACGTGAAGAAATTGCACAAATTCGATTAAGAATATACACGACTGTCTCATACTTTTGACACAAAACAAGAACCTACTCAATGAATATTTGTAACTCAATCATTATAAATATTAGACCACAAGCTAGTGATTAAAAGTAATAAAGAGTCTTTAATTAATCAATTGCAGAATTATAATATTAAGGCCTCGTCCGTCCTTAATCCCCTGATTAATTGGCTCCTGATGGCGCCCTAGTTGATTATAATTACAGAAAGTCATTATTATCGTGTTGCTTATTAAGTTTTTGCTGCTGGAATGAAACCACTTGTCGAGTGATTTATCACGCTTTGTTTTCAGGATCTCTTTACGTTTCGAACTAAATTTCGTTTACCGTTACTTGTGGTGAATTATATAATGCTAAGAATATTAGAAGCGAGTCCCTTCTAGTGTATACCTGCCTCGTGACTTCATGGAAGTCACTGGTGTTTCTTGTTATTTTTTAAGTAAGCGACCGCATCACTCCCTATTCCCAGAACTACCATTCTCTTACACACATATGTCTCAGCTTTGGCCCCAGTCCCCACTTGTTCTCCGACACTCGTTCCCCAACACCCGACCCAGTATGTAGTAGTATAACTCTTAATATTTGTATATACCAGTGTATTGCTTGTACTTCATAATAAAGCTTTTCTTTCTTTTCTTTTAAAATACTCTCCTCTACAAAGATTATTTAACTGTGCACAGAATGAATTATCTGTGTAACATAAATTAAAAAAAAAACCATGTCTAGGAAGCAACAACCATATATAAACGGCAATCTGTTAGCGAAATGACATACCAAGGACTAAACCAACTATGCCAATGTTTGAGTGCGGTTGTGACTTGCAGGGTTAAATGCTGTGCCGCCTATACAAGTCGTGTTTTCCACAGTTTTCCACCTCAATCCGTTGCCAAGATATACATTTTTTAAAGGTTTTTCGAGGTAAAAAACAAACCAATCATAGAAGAAAAACTATTTTTACTCCAAATTGACCTAACTTTTTACCCAATCTTCGTAATCAGCATTAAATAAATAGGGTATATTTCTTTTCGATAATACATAACTCCCACACGCCAATCCAGGCAGTGTTTAATTTAAGGGTCTTTTATCTAGTAGGTTTAACTGTGTTCTCTTGCAAGCACCTGTGCAGAGGAGGTATCAGTATGCTACAACAATTTTGATGTAGTTTCTTACATACATTTTTTTAACTCTGTATATCTTAAAGAACTCTATGACTTTAAGGCTTATAACGACGTTCCTTGATACCATTTTCGCTTTATAGGAAGTATTATTGTTAGGTCTAAAGTGGTACGGAGAAAGAACTTGAGCAGTGACGAAAACTAGTCGAGGAGGTTTTTTTGAATCTTAATTTCCACGTCATTTACGCTGCCTGCATATATTTACTTGTCTACTAGGGTACTGAAGTTATTTGACAATATTTGAAGAGACATAATGTCCTAAAGAAGGGGTAAAAACGCTTCAAAAGTGACAAATAACAAATGGTTAGTGACAATTGGTTGAGGAGAAAGGGACAATATGGGCCCTATTTACCCAATCCTCCACAATCGTCCATTAGATTTTTTCTTTGTTTTTGGTTAATCATCTAATAGTGGAGATATTCTCCCTGCGAAAGTATTGTAATAACTCCAAGCCGAATCCAATATGCAATTTACCATTTCAACATTTTTATTTTGTATTTTTTAATTATTATTTTATCTACATAGTGAGAAGTTCCATATTGCGTTAATTTTACTGATTGGCGTGTACTTTGGACTATTAGATATAGTCTCATAGTTGGACCATAGTCATGGTTTATTTAGACATTTTAGGAATTTCTCCAACCAAAAGGTTTTCCTTGGCCTGTTTATCTCACCCTTGGATATCCTTATATTTGTTCCTCCTTCTGGTTCCCATTTTAAGATAGCTTGTGATCTTTGCCTGTATTCTATTCTAAGTAAATAGCCACCAATTCCGTATTCTATCAGTAATTTTGAGACGATTGTCTTTTATGCTCTTATTCACTCTCTTATCAGTCTATTCCTTATTCGCAAGAGCCTACATTTTCCCCAGGATCATTCCAAATTCTAAAGTCTATCTTTGTGTAAAAGATGCCCACTTTCGTTCCAAAGTTCCAAGTTCCAACAGCCAGGATTCCGATTCGGAATGTTAAACATAAGCTTTCCACCTTATTTATCAGGCTTATTCCGGATCGAGCATTCGAATTCTGTCGCATTTTCTACTACCCAGTTTGCAGGATATTTTCTTAGGCCTATTTAGGATATCTAAAATGGCCCGTTTTAGTCATCTCATAACCAATAATCTCGTCACCGTCTGATGCAAAATTATAACATCTCCCTAGTATTGTCTCAATCTAAAATTCGATCGTTTCGTACAATAAAGCATCGTTAACGACAATGGAATGACGTCATGAAGAAATTGTTGTGGTGGGGAGGGAGGAATACCGACAATGACTTCACTTGCACAGATGTATAAATATAGCTCAGTGGTCGGGATCCGGGACTGCTCCATGACGTCACGGGCTGCTTCTTTTGTAGCCGGTCTCCTATAAAGGTCACGCCCGTTAGATTCTCTATACCATTTCAGAGCATTAGCCGGATTCACGTTTTTCAACGTCTTTTTTTTCTCTCTCTCTCTCTCTTTCCTTACATCTCTTTTTCTTTTGCACTTATTCAATATTGCTCAATAACGTAATGGTATATTATGACGGGGTCAACTGATTCTTAAATGACTAGTCATCATTGGATAATGCCTAACACAACGTGAAAGTACTAGGACATTGTATTATCATTATATTACGATAAGTTAAACTAGTTCCCAGATACATTAAAACCGAAATTTATTTATTGTGAGGTTTAATCGGCCACATTTTTCATATAAACCTTTTTTCGAAAATTATGTAAAGAATTTATATTTACCTGTTCTATTTATTCTAAAGGAATTCCTTGTTTCGGATCAGCAATTATACGCCAGAAAATCGGAAATAACATAACTCCTTGCATAATCTATCCATTTCGTGGACAAATGTCGCGGTTACTAATGAGGTGAAATCAATTCCATTTCCAGGAAACTTTGTGTCATTTATTTTTCTCATTCAGCATGTTGAGATTTGAGTTTGTAATTTCAAAAAAAGAAAACACACTGTAAGACATAACTTCTTCGTTCAAGTTCCCGAATGCTCTATTAAAAACTAAAGTATATTATGCGTATATTCTACTTGATAACGTCATTTTAGAAATATTCCATAAACCAAGGACAAAACTAATTACTCGGATATTAAAAAGGCACACTGTTAAATAAGGGTGTTCAAGATCTTAACATCCTGATTAATATTATGTGTTTCATTACACATATTATGTAATATAGGTATTGGAACTTCGGTAAACTATAATTACAAAAAATCATTAAAACTACCATAAATATTTCGTTTCTATTTGGGACGTGATATACTTGATGATCCATAGATGCTAGAAAAATAAAAATTTTTTTATGATGAGACTGGAGATGTTTATAAAGAATACCAGATCTAATTTACTCGAAGAGGTAAAATGGTTAGAGGTTTTAGCAGGCACGCATGTAAACCACCTTTCTCTCTTCGAGTATGTGTATCTTTATGTTATAATAAAACAATTTAAAAGAAATCTGTACATAAAATCTGGAATTATGAACACCGAGTTCCCTTCATGAGGTTCATTTTTCTATTTTCATATATAATTAAGGGTGGGATATGGCAAATAAATAGGGACTATGTTTCCCCCACTTTCGTGGTCCACCCCCAAGGTGACAAACGACGCCTTGACGCGGATGAGATGACACCTCTTCGGTAAATGTAGATGGTGCTGGACTATTGATAATGGAAGCTGACCTGGCTTGGGGAAAAATGTTGGTGATGGTCATTGAAAACCACAATAGGTTATTAATTGGTGACGTACCATAGCCCTCTGCCAATTTATGTGGATACCATGTCTTCTTTAGAGCCAAGTAATTTCAATATTCTGGTTCCGTTATATATATATACTTTTGACGGAAATTCAATAGTTATGACTAAGTAGTTATAATTTATATATATATAATATGATATATATATATCATAAACCAGTAATATTTTCATTTTGATATTCTCTGTTAGTAGCGAATAATAACTAAATCTATACTTCCAAATGTCGTGACACTCTTCAATCTGCAATGTTTTTTTTATTTAATAAAATCTTGTTCATCGCTCTTCAAATGTTTTTTATTTCTTCTCAAGCACATCTAAAGTATTTATGTTAAAGTTCTATCATGCCAATAAGATCTGCCACGATATAACTATGGTGAACGGAAGGTGGACAAACTTATCGATCCCGATTAAAGATATTTTCTTTTTATTCGTTTCCAAATTATTACAATTATTAAAAGGCCTAAATGTGTTCTGTCACAAGTGGCTACATCAAGTGGTCATCCAGATGGCGTCATAACGCCCTTCGGAATGTGGGTTCTACAGTATCTAAGTGAGGGGTCGTTAGTGTTTAATTAATTAAACACTTACTTTTACAACTGTAGGCCCAATTAAATATCGCAAATATTACAGGGCCATTTATTATTTAATTAATTGCTAATTAAACAATTAAATGATTTCCTAACATATTAAATTGGTATAAAATTGAAGGACTCGATTGCCTGATTAATAATATGTGTGATAGATCAAGACAGCTTATTATAATCAGAAAATTTTTTTTTGAACTGCCAATATTATTCGCAACGTTTTGCGAACCATGTTTGAACTAAAAGATTTTCCAAGCATGTTCCCACGGATTATAGTTCTTAAAAATTCGTCACCGATATCGCGTTCGCTACTCCAAGAGACAGTGGCAATGAAATAATAACAACTCACACTTAACATGTAATGAACTGGCACTTATGAATTATGCCGCATGGAACATTTCGTTGAAATGGTATCAATTGAAATGAAATACTTCATCTTATTGTGCACAATAATACTGCATAGGTAGGTAATGGCATGGTAATATAAAATAACTGTTGTTTCAAAAGTAGTTAAAATCATGTTCACAATTTTCACGCAATTTCTGTTTGACGCAGAATGATGTGAAATCCCCCCCCCCATGAAAAATAATGAAAATTAATTAAAAAATAAATATTATAGCTCTTTGACTAGGTTATCAAATTTAAGATCGCGACGTCCTGGTTAATAGGATTATGATACTCATTATATCACGGGATTATAATCATGAAGTATTCTTAGATGTTACTGTGTGATACGGCACACTTGAATTTTTCAATTAATTTAAATAAGCTCTTAAAACTCAACAACGAACTAATCTTGGACGATCTTACAGAAGTTCTTCGCAGTCTTGCCATTGGATATAGGATGCATATCTGAACAAACACTATCCGCTTCTCGTCTCCGGCCATGTCCATGATTGCATATCTTGAGGCCTAAAGCGGTCAGATGTGAGCCAAGGTCGACCTCCTCCTTGTGGGTCAGTGCCAGGGCATGCAAAACAGCTGTGTATGTCCTGCGCCGATCTTCCTCTCGATCCGTTTTCTTCTGTTATCCATCCGTTTCCAGTTTGACTATAACGGACCATGAAGCGATTTGCAAAGAGAAGCGATACTGATCGTAGGATATTGTAACTCTCGCTCATCCGCCTGGGAATCTTGCTTTCTCCAACGGTAGCCACTTAGGAACAAGTTACGTCCTCAAAGAATCGCTGTAGCTCTCAGGTTTCGTTTTCAATCTCCGACTTTAAATATCGTGCTGAATGATTAATGAGTGTTTCACGAAAAGCTGTACATTCGAACAAGTACGAATAGAGATGGTAAAATGGTACAGTCTCTCTAAAATGTCAAGGGTGATTAAGATACAATGGAGGTAACTACGAATAAACAATTATACGTCCAAAAGCAACTAAAAACAAGAACGACCATGACTATATTCACTAAAGAAATCGAATTTTAGACTCATCTGATAGATTTCTGAAGTTGCCTGGCTAAAGGTTTTAGACATTTAATAAAAAATCATGAGCTTCGTGTTTTCAAACCCAGCCTTGGCATTATTTTTTCATTATCGGATGGGAGATTCATGTATCGTTACTATGGAATCACTCGTTTCATTTCACTTAGCTATTGGTTAACCCATTCTTGTAGTTATTAATAAAATAAATCAATTAATGTAGTGGTCTCAGATGTATAGTGAGATCAAACTGTAGAGAAATTCTTCAAATTTAGCTTAGGAAGCCACAGATCAAGTTTGCACTTCAGCCATAACAGTACCGATAAATTATCACCTATGGCCATAAAAACTAATTTTTGTCACTTTTAGACCCTGTTCAATGCATGTTAATTTCAATGATTAATGTTAATCAATCTTAATTAAAGAGGTCCTGTTCCATCTATTCCTGAAACACGCCTCAAATACTGATTTCTGTCAGGAAAGATTGTGTAAAGGGATTCAGGAAAGTCATCCCAGCGTGATAAACTTCATATCGTTTCATCTTTGGGATGCTCATCAACAGCCATCTGGGTCTGCGATTTACATTAACCTCGTATCAAATACCTCCAGTGGTTCAAATGATTGGAGAAATTAAAAAAAAAAAACACTCGTCTAATCAAGATATTTTCCTTTATAATTACTATTTCTCGCTATAATCATCACATATTCCGTACAGGTTTTGACTGTACGTTTCAAGCAAATCAGTTTTTATGGCTATGAGTAAAATTTTAAATCGTTCTTGCTTATTTTGCATTTTTACTAGCTCCGATCCAGACAGTTATTTAATACAAGTCGTAAGGAATGTATTTTTTCTTTTCATGGACAAGGTTTCTGTTATTGTGAATGTTAATTGTAATACTATTGCCCATCATTTGTCCAACTTTGTGTGTTTTACGGTCTAAGGCCAGAACTCCAGAAAGGACCCTTCCACTTCAACTTCGTTACGGAAAAGCCTCTTATTAAGACTCACCTAATTACTACATAAAATTATATTATTTAAATATTAGATTTGTTATTAAATATCCACAGTCGTTAATAACCGCTGTAAGAGGTATTGATACCGTAACTGGAGCAGCCGTAACCGCAGACTCAAAACCGCATTGGCAATAGCTGCTATTTACCTACTTATTCTTTTTCAGAAGTGGGCCCATTTCACGCCTTGGACAGGTAATTCTGTACACCACGTAATCTATCCTCCGATACACGCATATATATAACACTTTCGCAATGTTTTCGATTGTGCAGTTCTCACAATATCATTGTTCTCGTTGCGGGATCTTTGGATAAACCCCACTCCTTCACGGTCTTGCTCCAAATAAGCATAGAGGTTACGGTTTCTTTGGCATCAATTAAAAATTATATCCGTCTGCCATTTTCCCGTCATTATGAGATTGTAGAATGTTTTATAATGTAATTTCAGAGCCGGAAGGGAGAGGCTCTACTTTAACTGTAAGGGACCGTTCTTGATGATACAATCAATCTGAAGTTTTAAAGGTATTGTGTATGGGGGGGGGGGGCTACTAAGTTTAAACAATTTTCAAGCCATTAACAGATTTTTCAAAAACACCCGAAAATGACGCTTACTTCTAACTACAGGGTCTCGCGGGCCCAGTCTCGTGAAGATAAATGAATAGCAACTTGAATAAAGCAGTAGCGATAACGGCAACAACCATAGCCAGTCGTTCCTCTCATGGGGTGTTGTAATATGAATATATATTCTATTTATATTCATTTCACTTCGTATATAATTATATCTGTTTGCATGGTATAAGGTACCGCCTGGTAACATCTAATAAGGACGTGTCAATTCTTCTATCAATCTCGTGAGCGGGATCATTTCCTGCAAGAGATACTCATCTCTTTGCGTCCATGTATTATTCAATAGATTATTCTTCTCATAGAATATCATGGAATTATTTTTCCCATAGCAGTCTTCAAGTTGAGTTGATGGCAACAGTTATTTGCTTATGGTGCGATTGAATCACCTCACAGCTGTAAATTTCATTTGTGATATGTAAAATAATATCCCTGTACTCTATATTCTATTGGCACGTGTGACGATCCCGGGGGGGGGGGGCACATTACTATACAACGAGCTTTTCGCAGAAGACAGAATTTTTTGAAAGAGAGAGAATTTTCCAAGGTATTTCCATTTGAGGTCTTCATAATCATATAAATAAAATCAATCCCATAAAAAAAAAAAAAAAGATCATTAATCATTAATCAAAGTGATATACAGTAACTTTTGGAACCGAACTCTACTATAATTACATAAGGTCATTAAAGTCGATTTTGTAGCCGTTAACTTGATTTTCAATTGATTTTATCTCTAACAATAGTTCCCGATGATTTAACACAACCATCATGTCCCAAACTGTGCTCCCAGCACATCCCACTTGTAGATATTCGTACGGAGGGTATTTCATCAGCCATTGGGAAACACACTTCGAACATTCCGCCTACTCGCTGATAACTGAGTAAACTATCAAGCCAAGTCTCTTCGATCTTCCTATCTGTCTGCTTTCAGACAGTCGATCGTAAATAAGACAACTTCTTCAGTTAAGGCACTCACATTAGTTGTATAATTCGCCCAACAGTACCTTCCCCTTATGGTTTACCTCAGGCATATAGGGCTATTTAGTGAAAGTTATACGGAACAACAAACTTGAGAGAAAAAAAAAAATAATTTGAAGGTGTTAGCAATATACTCAGACGTGACAAATGTAGTCTTGATATGTAAAAATGAAGACATATTGTTACTGAGTGGTCCCATGTGATATCATTTTTTTTCTCTTTTTTTTTTTTTTTTTTCTTAGCTCTCTAATTATAAGATTAAGGATGAGGGAAAAATAAAGGGATATTTGGGTTGAGCAGATCCTTATACTAGAAGTACCTGCTTGAAGGTGGTGTTCATGTGATATAATGTGATCCGTAAAATATTACTAGTGTCGTTTACTAATTGATTACATGGAAGTAAAATATTTTTTTTTATAATTTGGAGTATGGTGTACCCTGATCATTATTAGACTACTAATTACTAAAAGTCATTAAAAATAGTTTCGCAGCCGTATTTACTTTTGTATAAATGATAATTAAATACAGAAACTACGACAATTGACTGGGGAAGCTACTGGCAGAAAACTCCAAGACCATTTACTAGAAAACTATTACAGTAAACATTGGAAAGTGAAATCGCCTTAAAGACGCCGGTATAGCCTGGCCCACCGAAGACTTCCCCAGGCGGCGCTGCCAAACCTCTCCATTTCGATGACGCAAGACAAGATGCACCGACTGCCACTTCCTTGTCCGGCTGATTACAACTTACCTTATCGATGTTGTCACTTCTTATTTTATTTAACCCATTCAGAGGATTACTTATTTAAGCCAGTTCTATTCGATGTCACTTCACTAGCAAGTTCGACTAGACAAGTCTGCATACACTACAGTACAGACTGATCCTGTTCTAAAGTCCTGGATTTTTTTAAATAAGTTTAATAATAAATTTGGCATTAATTAATTAATTAAGACCAAAACGTATTGGTCTTGACAAAGAACAGAATTATCAATTATTTATTTCTCCCCAAAAATATCGATTACTATTTCACCAGTATGCTATGTAGTGAGTATTACGTTTAACACTCCAAAATCCCTTCAGAATCAATAGAAATTCTTCAAATTTTTAAAAGTGAAAGCTTAGAATCAAATACAGTATTAGGCACTTTTTCAACAAATGAAAAAAATATGTAAATGACTAAAATCATCAAGCGTAATTCGAAATGTTTTGGAGTATACCTTAAAAATTTATGATTTATTGATTTTTTTTTTTTTTTACAAGCATGGTCGTTTTTCGACAGGCAGTTAGGTGAAAGATGTAACTGAATGAAAGTTATGATTGTTTAATTATAATTGAATACAAAATTAAGAAGGCTTTATGAAAATAAGATACATTTTTTTTTTTTTGTTCTGTTTCTGTTATCTTGAATCAACATACATTTGTATAAAATACCTACCTATCCATCCCCGTAAATATTTTTTAGCTTGTGTCCACAGAAGCCGGTCTTGTGAACACCCACTGGTTCTAATCTGTCCTTCGACTTAGCTTTCGCAAGCTCGAAACCGATGCTGGCCTGGTAAGCCATTAACGTTCAGTTCGGTTTCATATTTCAAATTATTTCTCAACCTGAACTAATTAGACTTTTCGTAAACTTTTTTGAGATTTTTTCAAAGTTTATTTTTCATCAAACAATAGTAAACTCCTATAAAATACACTTAATCCACTAACGACGCTCAATCGATTTTGTTTGATTTTTTCGATTTATGGAGATGGCTATATATGGCAGTCCTTTTCATTATCCACTATAAATAGTGAAGTCACTAAAGCCAGGACAGACAGACCGACATAAACTAAGAGTTTTGGTTTTGAAAATAACCAAATAAATCCTAAAAGTCACCATTTATTAATAATTATAGGCCATTGCCCATTTACGAAACGCTCGTATACTGACCGACTGAAGCAACGCCGACGACCTTGTGACGAATTCCAATCCCTCTAATATATTCTAGTGTTGTTGTTTTTCCCTTGCGGTAGATGAAAGTTGTAATTAAATGTCTGATACCGTTTCGTCGAAAAACACCACCGGCCAGTGGAAATTTCCGTGGACAGTTAGTTAGCAATGAACTATTTTTTCTAAACATTTGAGAAAACTGATTTTATTTTTCGTTGGTTTATATTTTTTATTTGGTCCGAACCGATGATTTTACTGAGATATTAAAGTAATTTCACCGATGGCATACGTGACACCTCAGTTCTTTGTAATGCCATTTTCACAGAGTATCGGCAAGTTTTCAAATTTTGTTTTTACAAAATAAATGTGACTATATTTGATATTTACTACACTTGTGTTCGTGCAGAGGTAGACCAGATATGAGGCGGTCCATGATTCCAACCCTGACCATGTCAAAATTATATCAAAGTATCTTCTGCTAATTATGGAAATATCCAAAATTTAAAATTCACCATATACAAATAACTGATCGCATGGCGATTTAATGCCAGGTAGCTTCACTTTTGTTTTTGTAAAAATAAAGGATCAACCTTTCTACGCCACTACTCACTAATATAATTTTTTTTTTAAGTTCTGAATTCTCCCTAGTAATATTCACTATTTCTATTAATATTAAAGCTATATTCTTCCCATTTTTTAATATACATTAATAAAACTAAGGCCATTTAAAAATGCGCAAAGAACATCAAGAGATGGTTAGATGAAAATTATTCTGGGGCCTCATCAATAATAACAAAGTGCTAATAATATAAATTCAACTCTGGTTTACAAAAAAAGAATTATAACATGGCAGTTGCATCTCAATTATTAAATAAAAATTCATACAGGGAACATTATAAAAATAGAAAGCAATAACAAAACGGAATTAAATTACAAAAGCTCGAAACTAATTCATACGAGATAACACACCAGCTAAATAAACAATAGTAAAGTAAACACAACAAAAATACAATTATTCTAAATCGTTCCATTGTATAAATGCATTATAAAAGTTTATAAAAATAGTAAACACTGAGAAAAGGTAAGTATTATGAGACTGCGTGAGTTAATTAAATACTCCTAAATATTATGGAACAAATATTTGATATTTTTTATGGAAAATAGTTCATTTTATTTATTAAAATAACCTGATCATATAAAATCGCATTTTTCACCAAATAAATGTTGTATAAAGCTAAAAAATTAACAAATAGAATCCGATGGAAATCGATTGGAATAAATTTTCTCTGTCGGCTCCCAAAATTATGGAACGAATCTTTAATATGTCCAAAGGAAAGACGTTCATGACGTACTTGTTTGAAAAGAGAGCCCCTCCTTTCGGACCTGGCGATTAAGGAAAGGTTAGAAATCGAATAGGTCAAATGAATGACATCGCGTCGATGACTAAGCCAGCCAGCTATTGCATAAAAATTGACGTCTTTATCTGGACCTATAGATTAGCAAACACACCTGCCGGTTATTTAATGGGAAAGCGCGTAGGCGTTATTTCCTGAAGAAAGTCCCTCACCGAATGAACAATCGAATGCTCTCATTCGTCTTCTGATCCGGAGCATAGAGTCGCGTGGTAGATAATATACAATTATGCTAAGATATAGCGCTGCTAACCTTTAGCCCGGGAGAGAAATGCTCGTAGAACACTGTCCGCACATCCGTATTTGTGCAAATGCTATGGATTAGAAAACATATTTTATGAACACAGCTGTTTTCAATAAGAACGGTAAGGATGGTGGAAGAACCTCCGAAGAGGTACGTAACAAGTATCCCTTATTGTGTTCTGTGACAGCAGTCCTTAAAGTTATTAAAGCTATCTGAAAGTTTACAGGAATTTGAGGCGTCTGAAAAAAGTAAACAATAAACCTCATACAATAGTGCCTTCCTGGAAAAATAATCAGGTTAAGTTTGATGCATAAGTTAAAGGTTTTTCTACGGCTTCGAAAACGGTTTTAATTACAGTCGTGATGGATTTTTTTTTACTTTGAAGGGCATTCGATAAACGACTAACACGGAAGCAACATATGCTATTGAACATACAAACTATTAAACCAAAGGCTAAAACTGACAAATCATTTGCTAAACAGACGATCAAGGCTACCTGTGGCACAAAACTGAAAAAATACATTTACTTACTAAGACTCATTTGGGCATATAGAGCATGTATTTATGAGACAACCAAAAAATTAAACCTAGCAACAATACAAAGATTTCAATAAAAACTACTTGGGCTAATAACTGGTACTCCACAACATACTGGTCGAACACAGAATAGAAATACGAACTCATTACTCGCAGGCTTACGAACTCCACACGTACATACCTACATCAAGAATATGTACCGACAATTAATTACACGGAGTAACTCGTCACATACTCGGACAGCACCACAGCGACTTCGGAGGAACTGGAGTTATCAATTTAAATTACTAACAAGTTACCAACATGATCCTTCACTTGATGAGGTATCGCTGGATGTTCTTTTTCTTATGCCTAGTTAATATAGGCTTTTATACATTCCCCTATCCACCCACAAAATTGCCTCGTCTTCGGGTACGGAGAAGGAGGCAAGGAAAAGCCAAAATTATGGTAAAAAGTTTGTTAATATCTTATGTTATTTGATATATTAACCATACGATATGATACGAAGTTTCAAGGTCGATCATGGGAGTCAAAAATGGGTTAAAACATAAGGGTTTGAAGACAAAAAAAAAACCCCAACGAAATCTAAAAATAAGCCTTAACAGCAAATTAGGTTTTTCCTGATCCTAGTAATAATTGCGTTTTGCGAGACTTTGAATTTGTCCTGAAGTTGACAACTTTTGACATGATATTCAAAGTTGAACAAAGAAATTAATATAGATTATTATGTGTACGTGAACTATAATTTTATTTGAAACTAAGCAATTGTGGTATTCCAGCGTTACTGTGGCGTACTATCGAGATCATACTGTAACCTATAACTAACTTACTAACTTAAAATTCACCTTGTTAGATAGAGAGTTTAACGTTTTTGGCTCGTTTTCTAACTGTGAATGTGACATGCAGCTTTAACCAGCCGTACCTCGCCGATAGGTTCAATGAACCGTAGATTACCTGATTATTACCGTAAATACCTGCAAAACAAAGACGTGCCGGCACTCAGGGCACTGGCGAAACGATCGTCACTATTTTCTGGTACAAATTACGAATTTTACGTACTCCGTTTCGACAAACACCTGTCGAGAACTCTTTGAAATGATGACTATATATTTTGTAATACTTACTTGCTTTTTTCTTAGCTTTATTTGTGCTTATGAACTATTTACATTCACTTATTAAATCTTTAACTCCACAACTAGTAAAGATATCACTGCAAGAAACGCCATTCAAGAAATTCTAAACATCCTGACCTACATTCCATTGGATGATTCAACTCCGGCAAAATACATAATAATCATTTTATACAATTATCCACTTAGAAAATAAAATAAAAATCGTAAATGATAGGATACCAAATTACAGATATTGGGCTTTTGATTAATATTATCAAACGTATCTTAGAACATTTATAGGTTAAAAGTCGACAAAAATACGTCAAAATTGTCTACAGTATCACGTTTGCGACTCAAGTTGATCACTTGATAACCTAAACTCGTAATATTTACACTCCCGCTAAAATTTCTTGCTAACACAGATATGGAAGACATCGTGGAATGATAGAATCAGATTTCTAGGTCATATCGAACTCTGATATTCTGGAGTGCACACGGGAGGCAAATGATGAAATGGTTATATCAGCGGAAATGTTAATAAAGTACATGGGATCAAGTTCCGAAGAGATGTTCCTGAAAATAATGCTGTTCGCTTGGGAAAAGTGCAGCATCCCAAGATACTGGGAATCAGAGTC
This sequence comes from Acanthosoma haemorrhoidale, assembly GCA_930367205.1. Lineage (NCBI taxonomy): Eukaryota > Metazoa > Arthropoda > Insecta > Hemiptera > Acanthosomatidae > Acanthosoma > Acanthosoma haemorrhoidale. The sequence continues at coordinate 36,286,470 of OV884011.1, forward strand.
CATTGTACAGATACTTAAACGTGGAAATAATAGATTATCCATCATAACAGGGGGACGTAGGATCGTGTAATCATTGGAAATGTCAGGAAAGCCATACTATTTGATAAAGAAGCTCATCAGTGATCCATTGACGAAAAAAGGCTTTGGATTCTGCCGGTAGAAAAAGAGATTTTGGACTTGTTCAAAAAGAGGGTTCTACATTCATTTAGGAACATGGATATCGTATTTCGTCAGTTTGTCTTTCTCTGTATGTATTTTCGTAAAAATGCAAGATCTGAAATTGTAATGGTACGTTGTTCCAGCTCGAATTGTAAACTGATAAGTTTTTGGTTAAAATTTAACGTAACATTCTATCAAAAGTTGAACTAAAAATCAAGTATATTTTAGTAGAATACCGAATGGTATAAGCTGTGTACGCACTTCAATTAGAGACGAGCTCCAAATGGCGTGGAATCGCCAGAACCCAATCAAATAAATGTATTCAATACATAAATATATCTATAATAAATAAATATGTTACTCACATTGGAGATTTCGTTGGAGGAGAGAGGCGGGTGGTGTAGGGTCGGTAGATCTGGCGGCATGGAGTCCAGTGGATTCGCGGCACGCACTGAACTGTTCACTTTCCCCCCTACCAAGCCACAGTGCCTCCTTCCTCCGGTGTGGGTCTTCTATACCGCCCCCACCAGTGGGATCTCCCACCTTTTGCTCCCTATAGGATGCTGTGCTCTCGGGCGAAATAGGAAAAATAAGTCGAAGGTTATACATCACAGAATTTAACACGACCTTTTGTAATTATATTTAAAAAGTGTACATCGCAAATCACATCAGGACGATTATATTTAACTTGATACCCTAATCAAAATTATAGAAAAATAAAAAGTGTTTTTAAACCTAGTATTCAATTAATTAATGGCACTCACCTATGTTTTATTGCTATATGTTTCCTTTCCTGCTAATAGCAAATAGGACCTCTTTGAACATTGCACGTCTATAGATTGATCAGGGTACTCACAGACACTACAAAAGGCAGGTAGTCCGACGCACTCGTAAAACTATAATATTTTGAAAAAAACCAACGAAACTGCAAAGTTAATGAAGTTTTATCAGACCGGTGGTCTTGAGCTAATGGTTTCTTTGAGCCTAACCTACTCAATTTCGATGACAGACAGAGTTCTTTTTGAAAACGTGCACGATTTATATTTATTATATATACGTAATTTATACGATTGCTATGATTAGTAACCTTGTTTTTTTATTAATATACCAACTACGATTTTATTCACAACCATTGAGTTACCACCTTGTTAGGAGGCCCAACCAACTTAAAGGCAAGAGTGGGTATGGGTGAACACTAGGCAAATGGGGAACCAAAATTGTGTGTGGAAATTTGTGTTCTCTAGTGACGAGCTAATATTATATTTATCGAGTTATAACATAAATTTCGGACAGAGTCTGGAGAAAACTCGTGTTAAGCCACAATTCACCCAACCAGTTACAGCGTAGAGACGTACAGTGGTAGGAGTGTCATGCGGAATAGAATATCTCAAAGCCCCTGCTCATTTTTCAGGATACATCAAATGGACTAAAATTAAATGATTATATGGCCACAATTTCTTCTTCTTTATAATTATGCCCACGCCCTGAGTGCTAGATGTACACCTGGAGAAACTGGCGTTTTTTGTATTACCCACTTACCACTGCCAGCATTATCACCAGGCCTAAACCCGAAGTGGTACAATTTTCAAAGGCGACTTTATTACAACCAGCCTTATTTTAAGAACTTTGGTAACATTTATAATGTTACTCTGGAAATTAATTATAAAAGAGGAGGTTGCTTCTAACGTTTTTATGAGTCGACAGCTCCACATCCAGAGAGCAAGATGCCAACTAAAAAATAATCAAAACCAAAAAAAAAAAAATTGTCGAGAAATTACTGGAGACATTTCACTCAAGATCCAGAGAGTTTGGAAAATGTTTATTTTTGTAAAGGTAAATTTTATTTTTTCATAATTGTACGCCTCTACGTTAACTTTTTCCGATACCCCTATCACAGTTCCTTAGACTTTTTTGGATGCCAGTTTCTTAAAAACTTTTTGAACTACATGTGAAAAAAAACCCCAAAAAATGTTAAACCATTATCTATCGTCACTAACAATCGCCTTCTCGACAAATCATTTAAAAATTTAGCGATACTGGTTTTCAATTTTATTTTTGTTTTCAATTCCTCCTGAAGCCATAATCTTCCTAACCTACATTTATAATTGCATTATTATTACTCTTCTCTGGATCATTCTATCATTGTCCTATTTACTAAACCCGGCAAACCACCCAATCATGCCTAGTTTTACCGTCCAATTAGCCTACTCCCTATCCTCTCAAAAACTCCTGTTAAAACGTCTACTTCCAATTGTTGAATCCCAAAACATTTTTCCTACTCACCAGTTTGGTTTCCGTCCGAAGCATTCCACTGCTCAACAAGGCCTTCACGTTCTTGATCACATCTCCTTAGCCCTTGAAACCATACAGTATTGCACTTGTGCCTTTCTGGATGTAGCTGAAGCTTTTGACTGGGTTTGTCACCCAGATTTGTTTTACAAGCTCAAAAGATATTTACCGCAGACCCTTTTCCTAATCCTATAGTCCTACCTTTCAAACCGCTTCTTCAAAGTCCGCTGTGGTTTAGAATATTCTAACTCCTATGCTACAAAAGTAGAAGTTCTACAGGGCAGTGCCCTGGGTCCTTTCCTCTATGGCCTATATACCACTGGTCTCCTCTCTACTTCCAATACCTTTTTAGCAACATTTGCAGATAACTCTTCATTCCTGTCGTCCAGCCCAAACCCCAATACAATATCCCACAACCTTCAAAAACATCTTGATGAGATTGATGAGTATTAGTTCAACTAATGGCGGATCAAACTTAATGAAGCAAAATGTTCCCACACTACTTTTACCCTCTGCCGCATGTCCTGTCCACTAGTTTTTTAATTCCATTCCTCTTCCTGTATCCAAGGTGGTATGATATTTAGCCATCCATCTCGACAAAAGTCTAACATGGAATCCACACACGAGGCTAAAAAGACAAGAACTAGGCTTTGGACAACTGTACAGACTCCTTCGAAGGACATCCCATCTCTTCATAGAAAATAAATTACTAATTTACAAAGTTATACTAAAGCCAATCTGGACATACTATATGGAATAGAGCTATGTGGGACAGCCAAAATGTCTAACATCAAGTGCATCTAATCCTTTCAATTAAAAGTCCTGAGAATAATAGTAAATGCCCCTTATTACGTCAGCAACAAAACCCTTCATAACGAACTTAATATACTCCTTCTTATATTATAATATACATTCTTGAACTCATCCCTTACAAGTTCATGAAATACAATGGAAACCTATCCAACCACCCTAATCCTCTAGCACAGTCATTACACTACGCCGCACAACCCTATAATCATCCTCTGAGACTAAAGCGGCAGTGGCCTCGTGACCTGCTAAAAACACATGACAGTGGGAGTCCTGGCAATGGCTAGTTTCTCTAATCATGTCCTGAGCGTCTGTGGCTCTCGCGCTCTTGGTCCTCCTCGACTGGCTCGTGTCTGGTGGCACGATTGATGGAAGAGCGTGGGGTCCCAAGACTCCGGTTACCCTTTCGTATGCGAGGGGGTTGACAACCATATGGATTGGGGAGGTCTTAAGGCTGTTTTTAAACACTGTATGAATGAGCAAATGAATAAAGAGTTGTAAATATGGTATGAATAAGAACATTGAACACAATTACTTTATGCCCAATAATGGAGATTATAATTTTATCACAATAAAGATTTTTGAATTTTTGTTTCCGTACTCTCCAGTAATGTATTTTGAACTAAACGCTATTCAACATATTCTATTCACTATTCTACACTTATATATAACTAAAACTATTCAACATTGTTTTGGAATATGCCTTTAAAATTTCAGATTTATTGCTTAATTTTTTGGCCAATATCGTAGAGCATTATGTATGTATGTTCTTACATATCACAACAATATGATAGTTACACTCTATTGCTTGACAATAATCTGAATAGATACTATACTTGCGCACAACTTCTACCGACAAAGTGCATTACGTAAGTCCCCCGTCCTTGGAATATCATGGAATAATCTCTATTTCCTAGTCCGCCATTAATTATTTGACAACTGATCGCTGGTATGTTTCAACGAGCCCTTGCGCGCTTGACCTCCGACCTACATGGCAGAGAACACTCCAATAAAACCTGTAGCTGTTTCGATTAAAAAGTAAAAATAACTCTTAAATAATTCATCGGCACCTCAGTGAGGAAACCCTTCGGCAGCTGTTGTGCGTAGGAAGCAGCCGAGCCGGTGAAGCATCCACAGCCTTTGGAATAGCTACTTTTTATTACGGCTAATCATTCGCTCGTTACTATTGAGGTGGCCGAGGTCGCGTCTTCTCGTGACTTCATCTGGTTTCCCTTTGTTAGCTCGTCTCTTCTATAAACATTTGCCAAAATTTACATTTCTGATTCTTTTTCTTTTTTCCAAATGATAGAAGACTCTCCCGTCCTCCCTCCGGTAGTCATCTAAACCGGTAGAAAGCTAACCTGTTCCCAAGGTTTTATATTCTATCAAAAAGAGCTATGGAGTTGGCGTAGTAATAATAAAATCGTTAATTGCTGACGTAATGTCGAAAAGTTCTTCCTTATACAGATTTTTTTTTCTTTTAGAGCAGTTAGACAATTATTTTATTGAATAAAATTACAATCTGCCCGGATACAGTGAAACAGTCAATCATCAAACGTATCCAATAAAACCTCCTGAGAACAATAGTAAATGTCCCATCCCACGTTTATCAATATAATCCTCCATACCAAATTTAAGATACCCCCTATCCTTGATCTCACCCGTTTTACGTCCACGAAAATCACCGGATGCGATTGCTGTTTGACAGTTAACCTGCAATAATAGGAGTAAAGAATAATAGTTCACTTGCTAATAAAAAATGGGATGTCCTTTCAAGTAGTCTATAAATTTATCCAAAATATCTGTTTGGTTTGTTCTTTTTTAGTTTTTTTTTTTTTTAAATACTCTAGATGACGATAATTGAGTTTATAATCACTTACTTCGCTATTATATTATATTTATTAAATAGCTAAGATGTTGAAAACAAAAATATTAAAGCTATTTTTAAACTTATTATTGAATACACAATTTATAGTTGTTGCTAAAAACTTTAAAATTTCCGATTGGTTGACTAATTGGTACGGCAGGTATTTGAAGCAGACGTACACACTGACAGGCAATTCTAACTAAATGAAAGTAGAGCCAACTCCTTTGAACTCTGCAAGAATACTTAATATTCGAATTTCCACAACTTCCTTCTAGCCACTCTCATTTCCGGAACTTAAACGGAGAGCATGTAAAATAACTGAAGAAATCTACATTACAATAAAACAGCTATTCAAACGGGCGAAAGTGATGGATACAGACATTACCATGAAATAAGAAGGAGGGTCCCAGAACCTCCTTGTGTGATGTGACATGGTTGCATAAAGGTTAAAGGAATTGTATTCGTTTTGGAAACTCTATTTCGGTGTCTCTATGGAAACTCAATAGCTCCTAATTTTCAGTATTTAATCACTGATCTTATTTATTTTTGTTGATTTATAATTTACAATATTTATATTTTCGCAGAGAAGTATAATTAAAATTACAAGCCCAAAGAATCCGTTCACATGCATAGCTGAGATGCAGGGCCGTACGTAGCATGGTTTCGAATAAGCCAGAATAGTTCCCAAATCACGAATACAGACTAAAAGTGAGATAAAATTGAATATAATATAATAAGCTTTTATTAGCATTGCAATAATGACTTTTAGCCGCTTCAAACGAAGTAGTACTTTATGGCTAATAAAGTGCGATGAAATAAAGCAGGTTGACATTCAGCCCAGACCCTCACTATTTCAAATGGTAACCTTCCCAAGGCCTTCTAAGGAGTGGACGAATGTAATTGTCGAAACAATCTCTTCGCCTGAAGGACCTCATCGACACTGGGTGAGATCCATTATCTCGAACAGTTGCGAAATTTTCGCAAAATAATATTTAATGGGTGACAATAAAAGGAGGAATGCGCAGCGGTGAGTCAGGCGCTGAGTGGGTCAGTGGGCCAGCGGTGTCAAGTTCATTGGAGAGGGAAAGTTCTGACCAGCTATCGTGGTACGGAGTCTCCGGGAGCCGGTACTGACGGAGTAAGGTGCAATACAGTATCATTGCGATAAGGAGGAATGACATCAATAATGATCATGTACGCCTCAATAAACCTAAACTGAATTCCCAAAATAGCCATCCTCTCAAGTTCACGGCTAGCTATACACTAAATATAAAAAAAAAAGAGTTATAAAAAGAGTATTGGAGCAAAAGATTGGAAGGCTAGGTTTGCTATGATAGGAGAAGTGAGATGTGCATGAAAGACCACATATATTAAAAAGGCCACATTAGCAAAACTTCATATTGGAAATACAGCCTGCAGTCACGGAAGGTACCTATCAGGTAATGGATAATGTGTCTGGAACAATTTCTTTGCAGTAAATTTAACAACTCTAAGTTAAAATAAAGCGTATGACACAACGCAGTAAAATATTCTGACGTCTAAACCAATGTGTGCTCAATCTGGATCTATTTTTATTATAATTTTATATAATTATTCCGACGTTTCGGACTCATTCAATCATTCATCAAGGCCTTGATGTCTTCTGGTCAGAGATATTTTATATTTTTTTTTTATATTATTTTAATATTTTATTTTTTATGTATCGACAATATTTATTGACCGTTTTTAATTTTTATTATTAATTATTTGATTTGAAAAATAAGTATGGATTGCTCGATGACGGACTGAAAGAGTCGAAAATGTCGCAATTATTGTATTAAATTATAAAAAAAAATAGACACAGCAAGATATTTTGCTCACTTTGTGATGTTTAATATCAAGCTCTCGTTGCTAGACGATATTTCTCATAAGGCACTCACAACAAAGATGATACAACATTTATGACATCTCAAATTAATTTATAACAATGCCAGTTATGTAATCCATTTATATATGCAATAGCAATAATATATTAATGAAGCTAATAAAAACGGCAGAAATAGTAAAGCTTTTGTAATCAATCGTGTTGTAAGCTAAATGTCATCATATCATTTTTCAAATATCTGTTTCACGTAGGTCTTCTGGTTGTTCTGTTAAATGAAAGGGTAGCGTGGAGTCAATTTTATGCAGTCTGTCAGTAAGAGCCTAACAACACTCATTCGGTCTGTTCACTTGATAGCTGGTGTTCGTGAGTCAGTTTATAGTATTTTATATCGTCAGTCTGGTCTAAATTACTTCCTGCCTTTTCCTGTTTGAGTGGATGAGGTCCAAGGTTACAATATCATTATAACTTCTCTAAGTTTTTTTCAGCTCTGTTTAATTTGGAGGTAATTTAAGTCCCACGCCAAGGACTTATATGAGTCGGATAAATTACTGATATTTCGGAGGACGCAATCATCGATTAAGGTAAATTATGTCCAAAATATTCTTAGGCACAGTTTTGGCCCATATCCAAAGTCACCACTGATTTTCGCGAAAGCGCTGTCTATAATGGACGTAGTAGCGACCGCTAACTTCATAAGATAAATCACCCGATACTCTATTGTATATTGATTATAATATGTTGTAAATTAATTTAAACAAATGAAAATACTATTACCAAACCATAAGTCATATCAGTGTAAATGTAAACAATAAAAGACGCAGCTGCGAAAAACTAGCTCAGAGACCCCTGCAGAGGGGGTCGGGTAACCCCTGAGGGCTGGGTCCTGGTCTAGGACAGTCAAGCTTCATCCGACCCTGCAATATGGTTGGTCAGAATAAAACCTCACCCCATTAGCTGGACGCGATTGGCCAGAATAAAACCCCAGCCCATTGGCTACTTGGGTCTATACATACCCCCTAGTTTTAGCCTGTATTTGATTCTAACTACGGCTCTCTGGACTGGTACTTGCAGCTGCACTGATGGTTCTAGATTTGGCCTTCTCATTTATGAAAACCTCTGCATCTTTCTTTCCTAACCTTGCTATGCTTTAGTCCGGCCTTGTCAGACCCCACACTTTCCAAGTGAGATTCTCTGCCTTGGTTTCGCTAAAACTAGCACCTCCTTGGAAGAGATGTCTTGCGGACGACGGTCACCTGGGGCCCTACGAACTTTACCTAGTAGTGTCTCCCCCAGTGATCTCGACTGCCTCTCTCCAGTTCACACTCGCCTTTGGGATCCGAACGGTCTTCACCCACCCTTAGAAACCGAGTGTGAATTCTTGCTCATTCAAATACCACATAAACTACCTACAATACCTACCCTGTTCCTCTTCTCCTGAACATTGTGCACTGTCGGGCCACATACCTATCAGATATGGAGTCAGATAGCTCAGTAGAAAGACCCGTCATGAAGCAATTGTCCAGGTCATAGCCTAATCAACCCTCACTTCGTCACTAGGGCTAGGGTAACTAGGCACCCCCTCGTGATGACCCATGACAGACGTCATTGTCTAAAATGGAGGAAAGGCAAACAGATTAAAAGCGTTTCCTTAGACCACAAGCTGCCAATCGCTATCGGGTCAGCCAAGTTACACAATACTCAGGCTATCAGAGGCCAACCTAAACACTCTAGCTAGTGTATTCAGTCTCAATCAATTATCGATTATTTAACCCACGGATCAAGACTGCCGCCGTGACGTCGAAATCTCAATCATTATGATTATTAATGTAGCTCGGACGGAGATTATGATGTAATAGTCTTATTTATATTTATGGGTGGTTCAAACCGTACGATTTTCGTAAGAAGTGCTTTTAACTACTCAACTCGAACTTTAATTATATTTTCATGGCTTATTACAATAAAATTATGGACCATGCTATTCTGCAACATGCGGGCAATGAATGTCCTGGTTATGTAAGTAATTGAAATTATTTACTGCCGCGCCCAAAGTATATAAGGTTTCCTTTACCTATGTTCTGAGGCATCGATGTTAGAAACGATGCAATCAATACGAAATATACTGATTACTTTTTAGAAAAGATACAATAACTAGTAAAATACGTTAACGCAAAAAGAATTTGAAATCTAAACTAAAAAATATACTTTTAATTATTTGTTTATAAAGTCTTTCTGTCACCTATTTATTTTTAAAAAAATAATAAATCTCATCGAAACTACCATCTATTCATTTCAGAAGCATTTAGTCGTTTACATTCTCACTTCGTCACTTTATAAATCCATTGTTTAATTCTTTACATATGTATTTCCCCCAACTTACAAAAGTACGAGTAACCACTTAAAACGATAAGCTAACTTAAATGCGAATTCTGAAAAACTCAAGGCATGATAGAATAGAAAAGTTTCAGGTTTCAATTTAGCTTTAAAAATATTATAACAACGCCCATGATAACTCGCCAATCGTTTTGAATACTATAAATCGCTAAAATATACTAAAATCGTTTAAAAAAAAAAAAAAAAAATTTCCTAGGTTGGAAAGAATCTAGTTCCAAGAAGTTGGGAATGTTCAAGGAAATTGGAGATTTGAGATTTAACTAGTCTTTCAAGACGTTTGAAGAGGTTAGAAATGGAGATTTGGCGGCTGTAGTTAGGTGATGTATGGTTTGGGACTAAAGGATTTTTCCAAGAGGTTGGGAAAACTGAGTTCTGAAGGAAAACGTTGTATATATGAAGGAGAACAGGCAGGATGACTGGAAGGCATATATTTATTAACTTAATAGATAATAAATAAACGCCCAGACCAGTAGCCGTTCATACAGAAGTCTTAAGGTCTGCGAGAGAGGCATATTTGAAATAAGAATCATTATCATTAAATGGGGGCTCGCTAGAAGTGTAGGGTGATGGAGATGATGAAATGGTTGAAGAGGCAGACACATAAGATGAGATTAGCTCATTAGGTGAAACTGGGAATACTTCTGAGGAGGAAGCACCACAGGAGTGACAAAGAGACAGTTTTCGAAGGAATTTCAGTTTGGATTTTTAATCTGGAACAGAGGAGAGGTCTTCATGAAAGTACTCGGACTTCGCCAGCCAAAATGTCACCTGGGTCCACTTGCGGAGTACCCCGAATGACTGATCGTCATCTACAACACTTGTGCATTTGATGCTGCTTCGGGCAGCCTCACGAAGTCCCTCATCTCCTGACATTGGTTTACAGTGGTGCATGGGCATTAAGGATATTAAGGAGTTTGGCTGTTAGAATGTCCACCATGAGTCAATTTTGGAGCAGGAGTATATAGTATCCAAAATCTTTTCGGTGAAAAGGGTATTCCGATTGGGACAGGTTATGGTTTTTGGAGGAAAACATCGGGTCTGGATATTCTAGGGAATTTGGATTAGATCATGGGAGGACATTGACTGCTGATAAGAGGAGACCAGATTTGCAGAGGAGTCGATGTCATGGAGATGTCCAGTCTGGTATCGAACTTGTGATGCGTAGCAGTGAAAGGGTCAATGAAGATATGGGGCGAAAAGAACCGAATCTCTAGAGAGCCCTTTCCGTGGGAATCCGATAAGGTTGGTATTTAGGTCACCGGAAATGATAATATTAGAATTGAGAGAAACTAAGTCGTAGAGGGTTGATTCAAAAATGGGCTCAAAAAGCAAATGTGTAGGACATCACGCTACAGCACCTAGGGCAGGAAGTAGGTTGCAAGTTATCTCAACGATAAGGAACTGGATGTGTGGGTGATGGATAGGGGGAGGGGTCAGTGATTCGTATCTTCGGGTTGTCATGTACATACAGACCCACGTTACCACTCGTCCGCCCAACCTTGAGATAGACGAGGAATCTACAGTTTAAGCCATGTTTTGGACAAATTGACATTATGGTCAAAGGTTTTTTGTAAAATATAAAACGAGTTCACCGTAACGGTCAGGTTGGGATTGGAAATGTATGTGACAGGTGGTTAAAACATCAGTCATGCTGAGGAGGAGTATGTATGACACTGCGACTAGTGGGAAGACGCTACGGTAACGACGCAGTTTTGTACAGAAGTAAATATAATTGACATAAATGAAAAAAAAAAGTACAAAAATAATGACATTGAAAAGAAATATAAAGAGTTTTTAGGAAAGAAGAATGAATGAAAGGAGTAAAAAACAACAACAGATTTTAGAATGGAGGTTGGTGTGGTAGTAAGTTGGGTAACAAACATTAAGGTACAGCGGAAGATCTGTGGCCAGTAAAAATAAACACAGGCATTATTAAACAAAATTAAGAAAAAACAGTTAAGGAGATGTCACCCGAAGATATCTAGCTAGGTCCTCCGTCTTCCAAAAACAACAACCGGTAGGCCGCTATCTGCACATGACTCCACCGTCATCGAAATAGACGAACTTCACTTTCTCTCCCATATTTCCTAAATAGAAACCATTTTTACTAACTAAATTCCATTTCTTACTTTCACTTATTATTACTGAGAAAATAACCCGTGAGCTTTCTCAATACTACAGTTACTGACTTAATAATTTAAAAGACAACTTCCATGGCTTTTGAGTTGGAAAAGCCTATTGATACCATTTGTCTTTTAAACTTGACATAAAACATACTTTTATAATCCTAAGCAAACAAAAACTATTGCGGGACTCTATTTAAAACATTTGTGCCGTAAGTTATGTCTTTAAGAGAGACAAATTCATTTATACGTAACTATTAAATATACTTCAAAAACCATCTAAAAATATATTAACTGCTAATTAAATAAAAAAAAACTAGTAGTACAAGATTCGCTACAACAAAGGTGAAATTAGAAATTCAAACGTCTACGACAAAAATGTACGTCAGCAATCTTCAGCATTTCTGCTTGCCTCTTCTTCTTGAGACCCTTTCTATGTACTACTTTATTTTCAGTTTAATGAAAAACAATCCTTTAATATTTGTGAATTAATTACACGCTAAAACTGGTCCCTGTAGCACAATATGCGAATTATACTTCATATTTATTAGTTTACTGTCACTTCGGCCTCCAGCTGTTTTATATAAATATTTTTTTAAAAAATTATCATGCATCTTACTAATATTTGTCGTAGGGTTAATTCTAGCATCGGCACATCAAATCGGTAATAAGATCTTTAGTTCGATGCCCACCTCAACGTGACAGAAAAATAAAAAATATACTTTTTTTTACTACCAAGTAATTAATTAACTAATAAACCTTTATAGGGTTGAAACTAGTTTTCATGTCGTTGGGTAATCGAAAGTTATCTCAATATATAATTTCATGTTTATAGGTCAGCTACAGGTAGACAGGTAAAAAAATTATCATTTTTGATTTTAAAAAAAAATCACCGAACCGAAATAATAATGATGGATATAATATTGGCTAGTTGAAACCTATTATAGCCAATTACATTTAATGTAAAAAGATGGTCCTGTCGAGTTCATTAATTACATTTTACTCTACATAAGTTGAGAAATAAATTGTAATATTTCATAGCAGTGGTTCATGTGGCATTCAGTACAAATACTACCATTCGAAAGGTGCAATGATTAAGAGGAAAGATTCTTTGAAATAAATTGAATCTTTTGAATAAAGGATTGTTTGGTCAGGAATAGTATCTTAAGTAACAACATAAAAAAATATTGTAATTGAGGTCAGTCACAAATTTTCAAATGATACTGAGTACAGTACAGTCAATTTAAAATTAGCAACAGCTGCTCACTTTTGAAGGGTTTATTTATAATAATAATTCACGCAATGGTTTAAAATAAGATTTCAGAGAGGTCAGTTCTGGTTATAAAATTTAATTAAAGGTTAAGTGTTAACACCTAGTGCTAACTACGCTAGATCCCCAGCATCAACCATCGGTCCTCAGCTCTCCATGGATTGTTACGCTTTGGATTTATTTATTTTTATTGTTCTTTGGCTTACTATTATAAAACAAGTTGTAGTACTAAGCTTTTCTTTTTTTTTTAAATAAATTACTATTTAAAATCGGTGGTAATAATTCTAAAACAAATTATCAATAATATTTCTTCTTTATGTTAGCCTTTACTGTACTTAATTAAAGTCAAATCTTTTCATTTAAGTTAACACACATATGGAATCATTTCTTTTTTTAAAGTAGTTATGTACTTTTTTTATTAACATTTTTCGTAGGCCTTGAGCTCTTACTAATACTTTCATTCGAAAATTATTATTAATCAAACTTAAACATGAAAAAAAAAAAGCTTAAATATAATTATTAAAAAAAACGAGCCTACGAACTCTAAGAAAAAATGTTTTTAACGTAAAACGATAAAACAGTGTTTTACATTATTTCAAGTAATTTTTTTGTATTAGATTATAATGCAGATCACAATTACCTAATTAAAGAATTAAAATCAATCACTCAGATAAAACTCTGTTTTACCTTTTTTTTAAATACTTTTTATGGGCGAAAACATTATTATTTCTGTATTATTTTTTTATTGATCATTTTATACCACTTTTTTGACTTTTCAATCGAAATAGTTTTAACTGATATTTTTTGAGATAAATACCCATTTTCCCTTTCAGATCACAGTTTATTTTATGGCCATCCCTACATATCATATTATTGTAAATATGTAACACTGTAACAGGCAAAATGCAGCGTGCTTCTGCTGGGTGTGGAACAGTTAATGCGTTACAATTTTTGAAATTGCGTTTTGATATCTCTAAAGTATTCGATTGTTAATAGATGAATCGATTTTGAGACACTAACTGTCATCTCTGATTACGGGTAGTTTCGTGATCGCCATTGACGTTCCTGTAAGACAAGCCAATTTTTCGCTATTACATTTTGCCCTTCCTTTTGTGATGATATAATATTCAATGCCTATGTGCAAGAAATCGCAATGCGAATAAATCGTGTGATTTGTCCTTAGCTAATTCACCGAACTAGAGCTGTAAGTTTACATACACACATACGGTTTTAGGTCAATGGCACTGTTTTGCAACGTATGTTACAGAACCAAACCTGCGGTTTGACCGAGCCCCGTACCCTCTCGATCGGGATCAATGTCGTCCAACGTTCCATGTATCACCTCACTCTGCCATTTAACTTACAATCTCATAGAATCCCATCAAAGGAAATTTGCAAAATTAGCGAGTCGATTATTAATGACGGGCCTATACTTCCATTATTGCAGGGAGAAGTTATACTTTCATTCATTATCGTATGCATTGACATATTTTAAATCCTTTAAACAATAATTCAGTTGTCATTAATTCATTTAATGATTGGCCTTAAAAAATAAATACGGCTTTTAAGTAAATAGTATGGTGCATACTATACGATACTATACATATGGTAAAATGGTACCGAATTATCAAATATCGAACATCGCTATCTTCAATTATTATTCAATAATTTTTCACATCCCATAAACTACAAAAGTTATTAACATTAACCATATCCATTTTTTTTACAATATTTTATTGTATATTGGTCCTGAATAAATTTATTTTATATTCCTACGTTTTGGTTCTAATTAAAATAATTTGGTTGATACATACACCCTATAATCTCTTGGAGTATCTATATCCATTCTCTTCTATGCAGTTCATTATATTTATGTATTACATTATATTTATTTATTGATGTAACTAAATTTTGATCAGTATAAAAATTAATATATATTGTATTTATATTTTGAAGGATGCAACGTTTAATCAATGATAAAAATTGTGCAAAAAATCCTTCTTGTATGTTTTTTCTTTTCTTTTGCCGCGTTTCGAAATATCTAGCTCGTTTTCAAGCAGCAACGCACATCAAAATTAAGTTTGGATATTTTGACATGCTGCTGTTAATGTTTAACAAACTTAGGCACATTTAAAACATTTTCTTTTAAAATAAGATTATTGATTTTTTTTTAAATAAATGTTTTTATCATTAAAAGTTTGAAAAAACTTCCCAAAAAGGTGATTTTAAAGATTTTGTGTCATAGGTTTTAAACAATTTTTATATTTGATACGTTGTAAGTTGCTGCAATTTATAAAATTTATTCATTTTTGCATGGACCATAAAGGTTATGAGGTTAGTAACTAGGTTATAAAAAATTAAAAATGTAGTTAATAAATCTTATCAAATATAAGTTTGTTAGATACTTTTTGGCTGTAATAGTTTTTACTTTCAAATCTTTCAATGTTTCTAGTTATTGAATCGAACCGTACAATTTTAGTTCGGATGGTGCCTGAACTGGTAAAACGTCATGAATGTTACTTTGTAAATAAATAAATAAATATTGAGTTACTGTTGACTTGATTTGAAATTAATTTCTCTACTTGTTTCCTTTTTTGTGCGTTATTCCCAAGAATACTCAATAAATAATGTTTGATTTAATGAAGAAATCATTACGAGGCAAGAGATCCTTGGTTCAGTGATTTATATTCCCCTCGCCCCGATGGAGAATGGGCAGGCACAATGAGCATGAGAAGAAGTGGATAAATGTTGCAAAGTGGTGGGAAGCAGGACATGAGCAGGCACCAGCACCCAAGGCCGGTGCAAAGCTCACGTCTACCTGCGGTGTCGATATTTCAGGCCAGCTATTGCCCCGGGCAAGATGGCATAGGTGATTAGCGAGAACACGCCATAAATTTACCAAATATCATGGCATTTGGCAGCACGTCGAAGAAGCAATCAAATAGTCTAATACAACAAGCGTAATCTGTCTTTATATTCGTAACCTCTTGTACACAACAAAACATTAGTCCCGTTGTTATTTAAATTGGGATTTAACAAAAATAGCAACATTACCATGTTGTTTATTTATCTTTATTCCATGATCTTTTTTTGTGTCGAAACATGCATGCTACGTCACGTTTTGTTTTTTAAAAACAATGTCATTTATTATAAAATGATACTTGGTTAGGGGTGCCCCTTTATGAGGCCATTCCCCGCTAAGTATTTATTCAATGTTATCGTATCCATGCATGGCTGTCAAGTCGAGCTGGCAATAAAGATATATAGAACAAAACCTACCATCATCGCCAGGCAATAAGTTCAAATTCTGCTTTAAAGTCTGGAATAGATTATGCTACACGTGTGTGTATCACTTTTACTTTTAAAACTTTTATTTAGTAATTCTGTACCGAATCGATTGATAAACGAAAATCGAAAGTACTTACTACGTTAGTACCAGGGGATGCTACTACCTAGCTTTACCTTACTAGAACATATATCGATAATTTCCCACAATTACCTTTATAGGCTTTCATTGATTTTTTTTCAAAACCAGAAACTATGATATTTTCCCTCGTGCGTACTGGCCATTGTCAGGTCCCACTTCGATGTGTTTAACATAAAACATAAGTAATTAAATAGGTTGGTAGCAATATATACATAAAGCATATGTAGGGTATGAAATTAAAGGTTAACAATATGTAATTTCTGTAGGAACTTAACTGCACTATAATCATATAAAGTCATTAAAACTGCCCTCAAAATTGTGGTAATTTTTTACAACCCCAATTTCGTACATATGATATTCTGCAAAGAGGTTTTACTTAATATCATAAAGACGCTAACAATTAAAGAAACCCTATACATTAATTACTAACTAATTAAAAATCATATTTTGATACTACGACTATGAAACAAAATCGTGTCGATCAGACGAACTTGATTAGTCTATGACTATTATATTTACAATTAAACATTACTTGATGGAATAAGGAACAAACTGATAAAATCGATACTACTACAAGGTACATGGTACATGATTCATGATACAAGGTACGTGATTTTTCTTGACAGCATACAGTACACTAAGTTGCAATGAAGGGAGAAGGAACTTAATTATTTTTTCTGCACTACTTGAGCTCGTGGTAGTCGTCCAGTAACATCCTTATTATTATTAATTGTTATCATTTATTTCATTTACATATAATATTTTACTTTACTTTATTTTTATTTTTTGATCAACTAATTATTCAACCTGTTTTGTGTTTATGACTAATTTTTCCTTTATTAACTATGTATAATGTCATAGTAAAATGAAACGCTATTAATATAATATGTACTTTCATACATGTATATAATTTCAATTATAGAATAAATAGTACTAGAAGATTTATTGAAGAATCAATAAATAGCAACATTAATGGGCTTACTTCAAAAAGTGGGGGGAAAAAATCGTCTGTATAGCATTAGTAATCATACACTATATCTACTGGACTAGATATCAACAATTTTATGGTCGTAAAAAAAAAATTGATCAAAACCATAGTCACTTACGCCTAACCTCGATTTGTTTTTACGACTTGGCCATTTGCTCAACTGCCCTGTTACGGTCCGAAATGGCCCCAGTGACGATACCACCCTTAAACCAGGACATTGTGCTGCCTTGACTCGTGCAAATACCAAAAGGTTGGCAACCGGTGGTTAGAGCGTCCTCGCTTAACAAAAGACACGGGAGGGTGGTCATCACCGCATGTGTGTCCCGTCGCTAAAGGTCGTGTCATCTGTGCGCTGGCCGGCCGAACATCCTTGGTGAAGCCGGCCTGGCTTCTTGCGAAACGTCGAGGCCGCTGCAAGGATGAGACACTGGCATTGCCCACTGATGAGACTTGACCCAATCTTGGAGACCTTGTCGTCCGAAACTTTTGTTTTTTTTGGTAAGGAAACTCCAAAAGACAAACTGGATCTCATCATAACCATGTTGATATATTTAAGGTCTTTCTATAATCTGCATGTATATTTATTGATTTGCGCTTTAAAATCTCAATTTGATAGGCACCTGACAATATATTACAACTGACTTAAGCCAGCCTTAATCATAAATTCTACACTGAGCTCTGAAACCAACGACCAGGGCAATGCTGAAAAGTTTGAATGTGAAAAAAGGAATTGTTACCGCCTCCTAAACATACCTAAAACATAATCGAGCTTCATGGTAGTGATCATTTCCATCTCCGTTTAAAGTTCAACCAGCTGAATCTTAATCATATTATTAAGCCTCCATCGATAATGAAAAGGGCAGATTGAAAACTCTTCACGTCACCTCCTGAGCTCAGCAATGTAGAAGGGTGTCTCATTTATTCTAACTGTAATTCCTACTTTGTTTACTGATCGGACTCCATAAGATCTTAGAAGGTGTGCCCCGAGAGGGGACTATGTTCAGGAGAAGAGGTACATGCTAGGTATTATAGGTAATTTAAGAGGTCTTGGAATGACCACGAGTTCACACTCGGTATCTGAGGGTAGGCGAAAACCGTCCGAATCCCAAAGGCGAGTGCGAACCGGAGAGAGGCAGACTTGGACCGTTGGTAGAGACTACTACTAGGTACATTTTGTAGGGCCCCAGAAATCGTCGTCTGCATGGAAGGGATCCCTTACTAGGATGTGCTAGTTTTAGCGAGACGATGCCAGAGGAAGGTGTGATGTCTGACAACGCCGGACTGAAACGCAGCAAGGTTAGGGAGGAGAGGTGCGATGGTAATTAAATAACAAAGCCATGGTTCGAGTCGAGCAAAGGGTGTGAAGTCATCTCAGATAATATTTTACAATCCGCACAATACTAACCATACCTACGTCCAGAAACAGCCATAAAATAACACAAGTCCCGTGGTTTTGAATGTAAATCAACTTCAAAAGAGCCTTCAGAAGGTTTCAGAGAAACATGAACGAAACCAACTTCATAGAATATAAAAACCAAAGAGTGCCCCTAATTCCCCCCTGTGCCGACTAATTCTTAATACATCAAAGTCAACTCGTGGAGGACTTTTGTAGACTCTTCTACTCCAACCTTCCTAAATCAAGATTTCTATTAACACAATTTGTATCATGATTAGTTATGGATAACGTGTTGGTCAATGAATAATGAATACGTTCTCTTCATTGTAAGATAGCTGTAATTGTGCGCAGGCGTTCGGATCCGTTATATATGTGTAGGCGTTGTGCAAGGGTCATTGTCCTTACATTTGTATAACCGATATATTCGTCCTAGAGATTCAGTGGGATACATCAGTTGATTCATACTGGTTAATCAAAAGAGCGTTGCCTTGCCCAACTTCAACAATAGGGGATTTCCCGAAAAGTCAATTGAATCCGTAAGTTTTCGCATCCGTAACAAAACTCATGATTGTTTTCTGCATCACACTTGACTAGAATTTTTACGAATGGCTTAGAAGTATTGTCTCTCATTTCTTCAGTCGAGAAGTAATAATGAAGCAAAGCCCTGTCATCCAAACCCAAAGGATACGTATCCCGGAAAATGAAATAAAACCAAAAGGAAAACGGGAGTTGCCCATGGGGTAAGGAAGTGACATGGCTTGACCAAAACAAACCAAGAGGTCGGCTTAAACCACACTTCCTTGCCACTGCCTATTGTATTAGGCGCTACAATAGATTACGTGCCGCTACTGATAATTCCTGTATACCCCTGGCAAATTGTGCGGGTTGAAGTGTCCTGCCAAGAACAGCATTTGATATCTCACGGTAGTCTTGTCTAGATCCATTTCCTATCTCTTAGCGAACTCTGCCCTCACTCCTTTTGTTCATCGTATGACCCAAAGATCTGTAATCGCTAAATCTGTTACGAACCAATTTGTTATTTATCTGAAAGAAACAACAAGAAAAAAAATTGAAGGAACAATGTCAAGAGATACTCACGGGACTTGGCGTGAGTTTCTTAAATGATTGTAAAAATAAATCGCTAATATATTTTATCAAACATACTCTATTTTGTTGTTTGTTCCATCTTAGTCAGTAAACTTTACCTTTTCAAAAAAAGAAAATAATGTTAAAAATATTGACTAAAAACTGCTATTTAAATCGGCTCGAACCCTGGAAACTTGAGTGCTAATTATCCGTTGGTGTGGCTACCAGATAAGTGGTAATTATTAGTATTTTTTTATGAAGTTTAATACTTCTGTTCATTTTTAAATTCTTAAGACAGGCTATTTGAACATTTTTAAACATGTATCTACATAAAGAAGGGAACATAATAAAATATGGTAATGTTGCTGTTTCGAAATTTAAATCGATGTAGCGAAATGAACAATTAGAATAAATAATACATGAAATTTGATTTCGAGGAACCTGGGTACCAAATTTTGCCAGGTGACGAAGTGATTCAGAAGACGTTAATTACCGCCCTTGAAACAAGGACTCCATGTGGTGCCATTGACGGATGTCTCGATTACTTCGAATAGTAATCATTGAGGAATCTGTTGGGGCGTTGACAAGGCCTAGATGACTCGGGTATTTTAGAGATACTTATTCTTCATAGATTAATTAAAGAAATAAAACTTAAATATTTTAATTAAAAAAGAAAAAAGAGATTTTAATTGTTAGTTCATATAACTTTATTTTATTGACTTTTTTTGAAAATCAAAAATCATAAAGTGTCCTTAACAAAACAAAAATAAGAACTTTAAATCCTAAACAGGATCTGAGCTGCGATTTGAAAAACCTTGAAAGTTAACGCGAAACGGGACGGCCTTTTAACTTTTTTTGTGACATTTCCCATTATTTTATTCAACCAACACACAATATACTGTGAGTTTTTATAGATCATGCCATCAAAATTCAATATAGTTTTTTAGTGTGCTATTATGAATCGTACAGCAAAACGAAAAACGATAGCTCTTAATCAATGTAAAGCCACTCTAAATGGTAAAATTCATTTTTTTTTTCTCACAAATATTATTTTAATATTCTATTTTGTTTGTTAATTTGGCGCTTCATGCAAATAGGGTGAATCGAATTGGAAATAAAAACAGTTAGAAAGGCATTCGAGCTAGCTAATAAATTAGCAATTTAGGCAACCTCAGAAAACAAATCCATTAACTTAATAGTACCATTTAAAATACCATTTTATGTTGATAACTAAATCCCATAATGCCATTTGTCCAAGTTTGATTCAGGTGATCTGTATGCTTAGGTTGTTGTTCTGTGTAATCTTTCATCTAAGGACATTTCAGATTGCCAGCCAGCAAGCACGACAAGTGTGTGGAGTTGTTAAGTAGCTTACCAACCAAAGTGGAATTTGTATTCTCAAGACCCTAGTACTTATTTCTTGTTGATCCTTTTCTAAAACCGACTGAATTTGTTGATTGATTAATTATAGAAAACAATAATTACAAAAAGTCATGAAATCTACCATTAAAATCTTATTTGCTGCCCAGAAGCCACCATTTGAAGTATAATCTTTAAATTCATTTAAAATTTCATTAAAAATTTAAAGAAATTCTTCCTAATTTCCCAATAATGCTAAAACAAAATCCACCCCTTAGAAAAATAACTAAGGGTTGTTTAGTAATAAAATACTGCTAAAAATAAAAACAAAATATTTTTTTACAATATTTAACAGGTTATTAAATCCCTAGATCTACAGTTACGTATAATTTTTTTTTGATCTTTCATGTTCCAATTTTTCAACTCCTGTTAAATTTTATTAATAAGTTGACCTAAAGAATTGAAATTTTACATATAATTATTTATATATTTGTATCGACTTAATTGTATATCTACATCGTATATCGACAGATCCATGGATCAACTAGTCTTTAAACCTAAATGAAACATATATACAGTTTAATGTTTATACCGTTATTTCTCCGGCCGTGGGCCCGGCCTCAATTGGATCTGGCAACGTTAACCAACTGTTGCCACACCACTCCAAAACTTTCCCAAACCTCAAGGATTAAACTAATTACGTGAAATGTTTAATTCTCTGCGTAATAAGATCTTAGTTATGTGTCCTGGACAGTTTTCAAAGTCGATTTTCTTTCACTCCCGAAATATGATATATTCAATTCAACCCTGTAAAGGGCAAACTAACCCTCTTAAAAATTAAAACCAAATGATAGCATTGTAGATCCCTGTAAAAGATATCGCTTTGTTGACGCTGATGAAAGTTACTGAAACTGGTAATTGATAAAATTACAACTCTTTTCTTTCTAGAATATGACAAAAAAAAAATATAACATGAGGCTGACACGAGCTAACCTAGCATCCATGAATGTTCGTCAAATATGAGTTGAGTTGAATATTTAAACAAATATTTCACGACTTAAAAACTGAAGAAACTGAGAATTTAGAATAGAAAAATTTAGAGACTGAAAATAAACTAAATAAAAATGCTATATTTTATTTGATATGGTCACTGAAAAGTTCTCTTACAATAAAAATTAATATTGTTGATAGCTAAAATACCGAACAAAAAAAGACCTTTTGAAATAGGCTTGTTTTGAAATATTTTTGCTTTACAGTCTTTGCTCTGCCTTCAACTATAGGAAACAATCAAATTTTAAAATATTTAACAGCTACTGAGAAATGACTTGACAAAGTTTAAAAGTTAGTAAAACGAGACCCCCTCTTTCACATTTAATTTGATTTTCTTAAACTTCCCATTAAAAACCAATCAGCATGTTTTGTGATGCTTTGGAATTTTCCTATAAATTTCATATAGAATGAATAATGTTATGAGCACTGCCTCGGAAAAAACAGACAGGCAAACGGAAAATTGTTTTCGGATATACAAAAGAATTTTTATCAACGTACGCAATCGTGAAAGTTATTTGTATTGAAATTATCATGGCGCTTTTCAAGCCATCTCTTGCTTCTAGCGCACACAGATTTCGTCAGTGTATGCCTAACTGCTAATGAGCTGGCAAACAACAAGTTGATGGTTTTGACAACACATTGCAGACATTTGCTCGTGTCTGGTTGGTTACTCGTTTGTTTTTGTGCTGACTGAATTTTTTTCTTGTGCTATTTCATTCGAGGATTTAGAAGCCTTTCGATGATTTTTTAGAATTATTAGTTCTGACGGGAAGTTGCCGAAACGTTACTGCCCTTATCACGTTTAATTTATGTTCGTATACTTCCTATCATTATAATCATGCGAAGGATGTATGATGGAAGATGTCTTACAAATCTCTTTACAACGATTGAACCATTTTTTATGGTGATTGCGCATGACATACATACAGCCAGATACATAAATACTAATTAAACATTTCTTGGACTTGTTAAGCAGTATACTTATCCTTGATTCAAGTTTTGCCATAGTCCCATTGAAAAATGTTCCTAGGAATTCTTTCTGTTCGTATATTTTTTATAATATTTCAGGAATGAGGATATGTTATTGTTTTTATTATATATAAAAGATTTGATTGAGAGTTCAGTTCTAGAGCCATGTTTTCCTGTTGTACTTTTGTATTTTTGTTAGTATTTCGTTAGGATTTTCATATTGTTTGTCTGTTTGGCCGCATTCGAGAGGGCTTGTACCTGTTTTCGTGGAGAAAAATGAATAATATACTAAAGCCCGCCAGATAATAAGAGCTGTGTCTGCAGGTTTCCTAGTCGATCGAAACTACGATTAGTCGTACGCTATGATTAAAACTACGATCAGTCTCAGTTGACGTAACTGCGCTACGACTTGCCCTTTCCATCGCAGCAGGATGCTTTAAGATCTCGGCCACTTCGCCTCCTAGCCTCTAATGAAATATCCATTGCTCATATCCAATGACGAGTTCTTCCTAGGAAGCGATCTTTACTTCCATCACGTTTTAAAATATACCTAGCAACCGCTTATTAACAACGAATTACTTCATAAACAGATGTTGTTTTTTTGTCGAATTACCTTCTTAAGTATTAAGTAAGGTTGTTTTCCTGGATGATCCCACAAAAAATTCAGTCAGGTGAGCTCGCACAATTAAGGGTTCGTAATGATAGGAACGGCATAATCAAGCTCAATGAAAGGTTTGGAGAAATTCCATCAACTATTCAATAAATCTTTGTGACGTTAAGTGGAACTTCTGAACGTAAGTTCATTCCGTAGTTAGAGCAGTGAATTCACACCACGGGTTCGATATTACTATTGGTAGTTCTTACTCTGAATGATATAATCGACTTAATGTATAATATGGTACACTCATTTGTGCAGATTTTGGGAAGTCCCTCTTAAGTAAATTTTAGGGGAGTGTGAACATTCAATTTGATACACAAGTTTAGACTTTTGATTAATTCAAACATTTGTATAAATTAGTTAATTTATTGTTAATTTTGTCCCCAAATCTAATTTTATAAACAACATAGTTGTATATGTTTGTAAATGACTCCAACACTCTTTTAATATTTCTTTAAGAGAAGAAATTTTTATTGTTTCAATTTTTATCATGGCATATACAACTGAAAACAGTTGCCAAAATTGTCAGCCTGTTATTTTCAATCAATTACTCACTAAATCTTTGTAATATTAAATCAAACTTTATGTTCATAGTTCTAACAGTGAATGCACGACAATAGTTGCGAATACAATATTATTTACCGGTCTTCATCAGAACGTCGTTATCGAAGATATAGTTAATTAATCCTGATAGTTCATTACCCCTAACAATAGTTTTATGGGGTATTTTTTTTGTCCAACAGGTGGAACTACCATTGAAAATTTTGAGATGCCAATTAGACGGACATATAGGGGGAAAATCGAGGGGTTTCTGATTGTGATAAGCTCATTAATTAATTTTTAATTTAAAAAGTCGTTAAAACCTTATTTGCATATTTTTCGCAAACCCTATTTGACTTAGAGGCATTACATTTAACATAGAACTTTTATTTAAGTCCTAATATGGTAAAAAGTAAAAAACTATTAGTTAATTAGTAGTTTTTCAGTTACTTCAAGAAAAAAAAAATAAACAGCTATTGCCGTGGTTACAAAATCACATGGTATGTAAAGCAAAAATTAATCAATTTCAAAACTTAGTTATCAATGATTATATTAAATTACTTTTTCTAAAAATGTAGCAGTTGGAAAATATATTTGTTTATTTAAGATTATTGTTATTTGCATATGTACATTGGTCCAATTTATCAATGGTTTTATGTTTTTACTACTTGTTAGAAGTATGAAAATGAGTTGCTCTCGATAGTCCAGCCCACCCTCAATGGAAATACAGAATAGCCTAAATAAATGAATAAAAAATATCTTAAGTTTTTTATTCAATAAATAAATGAATAGGGGAATGTACTATTTATGAAATGGCAAAGCCTATGGGAGATTATCGCCAAACGTTCAGTGCCTGGAGCCGTGTGTTTTCGCAACAATAAAAACAAAGAACAATTTACCACATATTACTTTCATTTACATTCGGGTCGTGAGTTTATCGGTTGCGTAGCAGCGGCAAAGTACCGAGTGAAGAAATTATATTGTCTATTCAAACAGACTCTGATATTGTTTGTTATACGATCTAAAAGTTATCGGAGTATTACTAAAATATAAATAATTATTAGTTTTATTTTTAGGTGAAAAGTCAGAATCAGAAACAGATCATATTCGCTAGGAAAAAAGATTTTAATGTTTTTGGAATTATTATTAAATTATTAAAGTATGGATTGAGTTTTTTTCTTAACGCACTTCTTATTCTTAACCATCTCAGCTTTGGCAACCCAGACCCTTGACCTCCTCCGAACCAACTAGCATTTTGATCTTTCGAGTGCTGTGCGATAGTGTCAAGTGAAGTGGTTAAACGGCCTTTTTCCCCAAAAAATAAGCATGTCACTAGTAAACTGATCATAAGCACTGCTTAAAATTTTTAATTTTAATTAAGTTTTACTTTTAAATTTAAAAATAGTTTATGCTATAAAGTTTCACCTTAAAAGTTTAGCGTCTGTTGAATACCTGTTGGGATTATTATTCCTTCACTATTTATGTATTTTATCCCTTTTATACACTCCTTGATAAAATTAGCTAGTCACTTTAAATTTTCCATTTGACGTTCAATTAAAGCTTTACATTTATTCTATTTTGTGATCGTTGTTTACTAACTTTTGCCTATTACTGAACTTACAGGATGTAATTAATTCACATACAGAAAGGAAATATCAAAAAAGTCTCTTTTTACTCAAAAAGTAATTAGTTTTCCGAAAGTTTTGTATTTAAAACGATTTTTAACGTTATCCCAGTGTCATTAACTTTCTGCCTGCAATATTTATTTAATTATTTGTTACAAATTTTTTGCGGCCCTACATAATTCTTATTCTATGAGGAGTTTATTTTTCATTTAATTCCATTACGTTTTCAAACTGTACCCTCATCAAGTTTAAAGGTTGGGGGATAATGAAAGGCTATAAAAGGGATTTCCCGATAAAGACAATAATGGATTCTAGGAATAATGAAGTCAGTTACATAATTAGTAAGTCGTTATTGGCATACAATGTATACAAAGAGTTATTTCCAAGGAATCGATCCATTCGACATTAATCAGCCTCCTGCCTTATGTTTGATAAATAATCGCCATTAATCGTGTGCAGTGAGTATAATGATAGGACCTCGCTGTGGAATCATGACCCACGTGGAGTCCTCTTTTTGCACCAGGCCATCCCCAGGTGTACACTTGGGACTGGTCCCTTTTGTACGGGTGCTCACGGCCGGCAAAAAAGAACGACACTTGAACAGCTGGAGTCGTCCTGTCTATTAAGTGCTATTAGAGAAGCGTGAGGGAGCCACTCTGAAGAGGATCTAGGATCAGTGATCTCATCCTGCGATTTCACGATCATCCGCTCAAGTACAAGGCCGGGGAGCGAGGACGAACCGACATTCCGAACTCCTCTTGATCAGGGCTGTGCAAATGTTTGCTGAGCCTGATGAGAGAGTCTTTGAAACATGTACGGGCAATTGCAAGTCAGTCTGTCAGTGTGGATGTTATATGACAGCACTCATAACAATATCTGAATTATTTTACAACAGCTTCCAGATTAGCAATATTATTGTTATTATTAGTTGGTACCTGTTGTGAATTGGTAATGTTTAAATGGACCCTCCTCGGCCTCTCCAAAATGTAATTTATTGATAAATATATTATTGACAACTCTAAGGCGTCATCTTATACGTCATAAAATGCCATATGATATAACGTAGTTACACTTTTTGACAAAACCTATATATAACAATTTAAAAGCGTACAACTGCACATATTATATATTACATATACATATATATTAGGTAAATTTCATAATTGAAACAAGGGTTTTATTGTATTTATCATATGAATTCTTATTTTTATTTTATTAACTGAGCTTACAGCTGTTGTTATTATCAATATAGAACATTATGGAGGAGTGAATAGGATATAACAGAGAGCACACCCTGGGGAAAACCATCACGATGTAGAAATGAGAGGGCAGAGGTGTAAGATACGCAGTGGTGTCTCTCAGATAAAACCTATATGATCAAATATAAAATGATATCTATTATTTTTTTAGTTTTTATTAACACCTTTTTATTGAAGTAAAATGACAGCCGTCTCTAATTAGGCACAATTAATTGTAACTAAAATGTTCTCGCTCCACCCATATTTACAGTTTACAACATTCACCCACTGGTCAATACAATGTAAACAAATACCACACATCCAAGTAACCTCTTATCAGCCGCATAATTATTAAATCTTTGCATGGAAGAATGAAGCGGATGCCTGGGG
Source organism: Acanthosoma haemorrhoidale (assembly GCA_930367205.1). Lineage (NCBI taxonomy): Eukaryota > Metazoa > Arthropoda > Insecta > Hemiptera > Acanthosomatidae > Acanthosoma > Acanthosoma haemorrhoidale. The sequence goes on from OV884011.1 coordinate 36,313,966, forward strand.
ATCTCCCACATACCTGCATCAGCCACATCACCGGATACAGACCAAAAAAGGGGGAGAGCCACAGACGCTCAGTAATGATTGGAGAAACTAGCCATTTGGGCTCCCACTGTCGAATGGTATAAGAGGTGACGAGACCTGAGTCCCTTTGACCTTCGAGAAGAAGGAAGGGATGAGATAGTTATTGAAAGGGTTAGATGTTTGACCATTTTTCTCTGCTCTATAGCTCTCTAGCCCGTATGTACCAATCTGGATTGGTGTTGGTATGAGCTCTTAAATTAGTGGTTTATTTTCTATTTAGAAGTGGGATGTTCGTTGATTTAATCGATAGAATTGTCCAAAGCTGTCCGTTTAGTTCTTCTATTTATTAGCACGTGTATGGGTTCCGTTTGAGAATTTTGTCGAACGTATAAAATAATTAACAAGTAAGTACTTTTTCGCCTTTAGAAAATTAAAAGATATTTATATAATTATGCTGTTTGATTGGCAGAAGTGATTCATTTAGGTTTGAATAAGAGTACTCAAGCCTCTCTTATTTTTTTATCGATAGGTTGTCATGCTAGTGGGACTGCTCTGTAGCGCCTGATGACATGGACTGTCGATAGTGCTCGCTTTGAAGCGACCAAAATTGTCTTGAGCAACTGTTCAATATTAAATAACAAAGAAAAGCCATATTTACAAATTTTTAAATGGGTACACAGACATGTCTTAGTCCTTTTTCATACCAAAAGAGTGACTATGTTTCGTGATTTAAACTATACGCGTGTTAAGAACATTATGTTATGAGTAAGAAAAAAGATTAATGGAATACTTACTTTTGAAACATGACTTTTTGTTTTCGTTGTGGAGCTCAAATGTAAATACCCGCATCTATGTACTTATATATCTAAATATCTTCATCTTCTTTATAATGCCTCATAATTCATACCTCTAAAAAATACAAAACCTTACAACAATTTTTTTTTGAGCTTATGATTTCTTCGGTTACAACGTTACAACAAAGTTACATCAGTAGTTATGTAGCACTTAAAGCTTTTAAGGACACATTAATGGTGGTAAAAACAATAAATTAATAAAAATAAAATATTAGGCTTTCGTTTCTCAAGTCTCAAGGTATTGAACATTATAAGTTATAATTTTTAGATAAAGAAACGTTATTCATTGTAATGAAACAAAAATTTTCAATTACATTTCAAAAACGTTTTGAGATCCAACAACAATAATAGCGTATTATATACGTCCCAAGCTGGTGTTAATTATTTTTTCTATTAATTTTTTATTTAGTAGTTTAAAATTTTTTTACTTGGATTTTTAGCGACTTAGATGGTTGACCAAATCAGAATAGAATAGAACAAAACTTTTAGTATGGAGTTGTGATTAATAATCACATATAGATAAATAAATTTAATTATGACTTAGGAAAAAATGTTTTCAAATTACAAAAAATGTATAATACACGATCTAATGTTTTTTTTTTTAAATAGGATGAGAAAAAAATTTTAGAGGTTACGCCTTTACAAGAAATTCTTAGGTTAGCAAGCGTCTGTCTGGCGGTAAGGAGGTTTACGAATTGGAGGATTTTGAAAGAAGGTAAGGTTGAAACCAAGGTGGATATAATGATAGAGAGAGTGATGGAATAAAAGGAACGGTCGAATGCAGCAGTTCTATGGGAAGGGTTGTGAAGTTCAGAAAGGCGGGTTCTTCCTGGAGTGTACTGAGGATTTGAACTGTAAGAGATGTATATATAAGGGAGTTATGAGTTTATATTTTGAAAAAAGTTTATTTTCATATATATATTATTATATATAAAGGGTGTCCCATAATTAACGCAAGATTTGATTTAAATAGAAAACACAGTTTTCAGTATTTTTGTTGTTATTTTTTTATTGAACTATAAATTAAAAAGGATAGGGTTATTTATGGAATAACACATGGGGCAAATGGCCTCCACGACTTTGCTGGCACATACAAACTCTTTTCTCGAAATTTTCCATGACCATTTGGCATAAATGTGGTTGAATTTCGTTGATGTAGCGTTGAAATTCCTCTTTTAATACACGGGTGGATGTGGGCTTGTTGACATTCACCTTTGACTTCAAATAACCCCATAAAAATAAATCTAAAGGTGTTAAATCACACGATCTAGCCACGACGGGCCAATTCTGATCACCGAAACGAGAGAGTACGCGACCTGGAAATGTCTCATGCAGTATTTGAATTGTTTCATGGACTGTATGACATGTGGCATATCTTGCTGAAACCACATATTGGCCACATCAATGTCATCCAATTTCGGCACTAAGAACTGTGTTTACGACGCCGAATTGATGTTACTGGATTTTCAACAACACTCTCACGCACTGCTTCGATATTGACATTTGAACGGCTTGTTTTTGTACGACCAGTGTGTTTAGTGTCTCCAACTGATCCAGTCTCCCTAAATTTTTCAATTAATCTCTTCACAGTTGATGAAGTCAAAACACTATTCCGACCATATTTTGTATGAAATTTTCGAACTGCGGACGCCAAACTTTCATTATTTTTGAGATAGTACTCAACAATAAAGACACGTTGTTCTATCGTGTAACAATCCATTTTTAGTAACCCTAAACTGTCAGCTGTTAAATTGGTTTTTTTAGGGTTGCCAGCACTTTACTGCACAAATGGCGGCAAATTCAAATCTTGCGTTAATTCTGGGACACCCTTTACATGTTTGAACGAAAATTAAGTTTATTATTGTTGAGAAAAGACTATTGATCAACGGATCAAGCATTGAATAAGTAACTCCCACAGTTCACTGCTGGAGCCCAGTTCAAACATGGTGAAGGACAATCAATCCCACACGGCTCCGTGCCCCACGATACCCAATTTAACCAAATTATACAAGGTAAATGTTTACGTTTAGAGAGAGCAAATAGGGCTACAGACTGGGAGCCAAGGACAAAACGGTACTTGCTGCTGCTGCCCGGTCTAGGAAACCATGCTACGTATCAAATGTCAGCCTTGCACAACCAAAGAGAATTAAGGCCGTTTTTGCCAACAAAGCCTCCATAACTCCCAATCGCGCCTTTCTAATAGGGCATCAGGCGTACAAATTTATCAGAACGGGCTTAGAAAGGCCAAATGTGATAACGAAACTAAACCAAGATTTTTTTTCATATCCTTTCTGTTAAGTTGAAGGTTGCCTCTACAGTGATTAGATATAGAAGCTGCTTGAGCAAAAAATACCTCAACATTTGGACGATATTTTGTACAATTTTTATCAAGAATATACCATTAGTTGTGGCACATAAGACCACTGTTCCATTAATATTTACCCAAAGTATCATAAAAAGGTAGTGGACTCGAAACTGCGACCTTATGCAGCTTTTCAACTATATCCCTCCCCAGCAGGAGGTAATTTATAATCTGTGTATAAATGAGAAGCCTCTGTCGGCAATTGTGCCAATGTTGGGGAAAGAAAATTGTTAGGTTTTAACTAATTTATTAATGGACAACATTTCAATATTTATGTGGCGTGGTGGGGGGGGGGGGGAGGTGAGTGTTTAAAACATTTTGAGTGACTGACAAACTATTCTACTCATTTACATATTCACAGCTAACAATGAGCTCACAGTACGAATCTGCTCTTATATTTATTTGTAAAAAAAGTTATCTGTTTTGTTGTGTAAAAATGTTTCCATATTTAGGATATTTATGTTCAACACCGTATTCATAAGTTTGTTTTGCACTTAGTAGCAGCATGACTGCCAAAAGCACTTGTAAATACAAGTACTTTTAGTAGACAGACTACTTGTTTTCAATATATTTAAGAGTAACCCACATCCAGAAAAGTATCATAATATATAATATCTTTAGTCCAATTTGTAATTTTGGATTAATTAAAAAAAAAAAAATCCCAGAACCTGCTCAGTATAATTTACTGAAAAACAAAACTAAATTTATGAAATACTATAATAAGTTAATAATTACCAGTAATTTATGTAGATTCTACTAAGATACTACTCACAAGGTAATTAGCACTTTCTTTAAAATATTGGCTATTTCCTCTTATAAGCCCATTTAGGTATGTAACATTCCAACATGCATTTGTGATTTATTGTTTTTGATTAAAACCACAAACCATTATGTTTTCACCAGTCTGCATGTCTGTCTTGTCTTCGCAAGTGCTATGTTCAAGCTTCAGACAAAACTCTACATGCAGGTCTCATTTGTTAGTGGAAAGACGTGGAAAAAAGAGCTACCAGAACAAAAGACAATTATATGCCACCAGTAATTAGTTTTTAAGTAATTATTTGGCATTAAAAACATATTACTATAACTTTAAGTTAGGTATCAAATTGAAATTATCGACGTTTTTATTAATAATAACTAACATGTATTGGGGTTTAAGATAATTGTAATTATATAAAGTCATTAAAACCGCTATTAAAAGGGAGTTTGCAATTCTTTCGCAACCTCGGTTTCATGCAGCGGGGCGTGATATGAATAAAGATTTTCTTGACGTCCTATAGAGATACTCATTTACTATCAAATTTGGTGAGTTATCAAATAAATAATCTCGTCGCAAAGTGAATTCTATTACAAGCTAGGTGGACAAAACTTAAATCAATGAATTGATTAATTGATGATCTTATGTCACTAACGACCATCTTATGTCACCATAGGTCTCAATTCGAGGTTATAATTATGGCTTACATTACAGAGCGATGAGTCATTAGTGGTCGAAGTGAAGAATATTACTTTGGCTTTGGTGGGTTTTACTTTAGAGGGTAAGTCATTTTTTTTGGATTGATGAAATTTATTTCAAATTAGATACAATATGTCTTATAATAGGTTTTGAAAAAAATACGTAAAAATTTAATATTGTTTTCATTTTGAATTTTTTAATGTATAAAGTTTATCCACATGTATCCAGAATATTTGTTTAATACTGTATAGAGACAATACTAAGCTATAGAATGATATATAATTCAATACCACATCGATCCCCAATCTTTTTTTATTCATTTTTTTCTCTCTTACAAAAATGGAATTTCCACGAATACAGGCTTGATGAATATGTTTTTGATAACGTCTGACCAACTCACGACAATAAGCTGATGATGATCATATCCATGTAAGACATTATGGTTTATTCTTGATATGTAGTCAACTGACTCAGAGAAGTGCCTAGAAAGAGAACCGAGAAATTATCTATGGAAGTTCTGAATTTCATTGCCCCGCCTTCAATACCAACACATCAGGTAGCAAGTGATGTTCATCAGTATGACAAACATAGGATTCCTGATTCGTCTGATTGTGAGATTGATGAAGAGTCATGTGATGATAATTATTAGCTAATTTTTGTGTTGTTTGTTTATATTTTGTGTTAAATTGTGTACATAATTGTCTTCTTATATCACACCGAGTTTTTCTTAACCCATTTTTTATTCCTTACTTAATTTAAATTAAATTAAAATTTTAATTAAAATATTCCCCAAAATTTCAAAAAATTCGAAGTTATTTAATAAAACAACAAAATATTCATCCTAACCAGAACAATCAAATCGTAGAGTAAAATGTTTATGTGCCCCTAAATAGGGACTTAAGCTCACTGTGCATCGTCTTGCTTAATAATATGTAATGTGTGTTGGGGCTTGAGCTGATTACAATAAGACATTAAAACGTTCAGTAAAGTCATTTTGAAATATCAACGTTTGTGTGATGCATTGCGCTTCGTTAGATATTTCATGTATTGGGTGAGGTCATTTATCAGTCTCAGAACAGACTGAACTAAAAGGCAGGCGCTGGAAAATATAAGGAACGAACGACTTAACCACGAACGTAATTTAATGTTTGTACTGTACTGGGAATTCGGTATTTGTTTCAAAATATTACTAAAAATATTCCGTAGTGTCGATATAGCGAACCGGCCAAGTGAAAGCAGGCGTTTGGAACGAAACTAATCGCGCTACATTTTCGATTGGTTTCCCAACCGCTTATAATTACAGAAATAAATGAATTTATGAGCGTATAGAAAGAAATGTCGTAATCTCAAAGTTATGATATTTGAAAGAATTCTAAGTTATTTACAGTCAGGAACAAATACGGTTTGAACCCACGAACATAACTACTTAACTCAACAGAATTCAACTCAACTCATATTTATTATAATCGTATTATTTCAGAGCCCGAAGGTCGGGGCTCTACATTCAAACTGGTAAGGGACAATGACATTTTTTTTATTTTTATGCAATTTATAGTGATATATTCTTTAAATAAGCTGGCTATGTTTTGGTTATACAATAACGGAAAGTGATAAAAACAAAATAAAAAGTAGAGAGTGTCTCTTTTCTCTAACTCTCGAGATCTCTCAATTCACAAAGATTTATTTTAAAGACATTTTCCATGGAACTCTCCCTTTGGGCTCAGCAAAATCGTGACGAGATCACCCTTCCAGGATCTTGTAGTCATTATTTTAAGCCTGGGGCAAATTGCTCATTAGCATGGTCGTTATGCCATGGTGTAGCGAAGGAGAAGGCCCCATCTATACCATCTCCACTTATGCAGATCATTGTACCATTTCTTGGGAACCCGGTCCCGGTTCAGGAGGTCCGGGTGGACCCACGACTGGGGAATGCCACAGGGAATGCGGAACGGCCTTGGGTCTCAGATATTTCTGAACATTTCAAATTGTCATCTTTGTACCTTGTAAGGTGTGGGGGCATTCATTTTGGGAAATACGATTGTGATTCATCGGACTAATAATAAAATATTTCCTTAGCTCTCGGAACTGGACAGACAATGGGAGTGTTAAATGACAAGTTAAGCTACGTCGAGCTTAATGTTTACGCACTCCTTCGAATGCATCTGCGTATGCAGTACGAAGAGCTAATTTTAATCCAATTATTTTTTTGTTCATTGTAAATAATAAAGAGGTTTTGAAAAAAAAAAAATCGAACTTAAACCTACTGAAGGTGAGCCCCATCACCTAGTATTGTATATATGTCATTGACCTTTTAACTTCAAATAGATTCGTAATTGTAATCCTACCTTCCTTCGAATGCACCTGCGAATGCAGCACGAGGAGAAATCTGTAAAACTTGTACATTGAATTTTGTTCATCTATTGTAAATACGTTATTAATAAAGGGGTTTTGAAAAAAAAAATCGAGCTTAAACCGAAGGTGAGCCCCAACCTAGTCCAGTTTATTGATTTTTGTAATTTTAATCATAAAAAGAAAAGTTTTTGTAATACTAACCTCCTTACGATGCAGTAATGCAGAAGATGGAGCCACTTATCACCAATTTATAATACTCTTATGTTCATAATTTGTTTGAAATGGTTAAAAGAAAAGGGGTTGAGAAAAAAAAAAAAAAAATCGTGCTAGGTTATTTCGCACTTGCTAACTGCAGTGCAATCTCCCAATCTGCCGCTTTGTCTCAAACTAATAATCTGTAAATGTATCCACCGGCCAGCTCTGCTGTACGGTGCCCCGCTATTTACCCACTTGACTGACACGTCTCCAACGTTTCCTGAATGGGATCATGCGAAAAGTGGTCCGACATACCTCTCTCAAGAGGTTAAATAACGCCGACCTGCACCCGTCGCTTGATGAGCCGGAGTTCATCCGCCGGGGACACATCAAGTTTTTCAAAACGTTGTAGCACTTCAAAAATCCAGTGTTTAACACATTGACTCTACCACCCCTCCCGGATCGATGGCAACAGACTGTCGGGGAAAATTAGGTTAAGAATTAGTATGTAAGTTAGTTTTAATTTTGTATCAAAAAGGTGAGCCCGATCACCTTATAAAATCTTTCAATCAAGTGAAGTATAATGTGTATCATTGTACTGGTATTGACTTTTATTCGAAATTACACCTTGTATATAATGTAGCGACGCTACAGGACAATATACAACTGATATGTGAACAGATTCGACTGAGAATTGAAATCGATGTAAAATGTTTTAAGGGGATAGGAGAAAAAAAATTTTCTAAAAATCGAGCTTTTTCAGTAATTGGATGAGTAATCTTTCTTATACTCTTCAGCTCCGTTGGAGTCCAGGGCAAGATAGGACCTATAAAAAGAAACTCATGAAGGTAAGGTAAGGACCACTGGCTGGGGTCAAATAGGCACCTTAAACTTGCAATACCGTTGAGAAAAGGTGGGGAGTATTAACGGAGTATGTCACGTAAATATTTTTCATCAGTTGTAGGTAAAGATAAAAAAACTTTGGATGACATTACTAATTGTTGAAGTCAATATTATGAACGAGAATTTTAGGTTTTAAAAGTTTCTTCGAGTAGCTAGATAACATAAAGTCAAAGGCAATCGTTTCTCTGCTGAAAAAGAATTTCACAAACACAATCAATTCATATATTTGGCTCCACTATTGACAAGTGAAATTTTGCACTCATCTGGAAGCAACTGATTCAATAAAGTAAATCAATGAAGTAATTCAATAATAATAATAAATTCAATGCGTGTACAATTCAATGTCATATCAAAATCCCATCACGTTGCACATTTATTTTTTTTTTGCAAAGTTCAATAGTAGTCAAACAAGCTTTTTTTTTTTCGTTCAACTTCCGTGCAATGAAGAGATAATATTGACAGACCCTGGTCTAATGCAAGAAAGTGCGCTGTAACACTTGATTTTCAATGATATTTACAATAATATTGTAGGTATGGGTTGCCTTTGATGAGACCACTAAAATATCGATGAAATCATAAAAAATAAATACGTTTAAAAACGATTTTAACAACAGGTTTTCTGTAATTATAGTCCCACCACCTGTTTGAAAGTAGAGCCTCTCCCTTGGGGTTCGCTAATGAATTGAAAAGTTATGATCCTATTGGTCTATGATGAAATGAAACCTCGTTACTCAGACTGCTAAATGATTTATTGGGCTCGTTGCAATATCTCATTCCATAATCTGAGGTCAGCCGTCCTTACTCGCTACCCCATTCGCTGATTGGTGCTATTTCTGTGTAGCAATTACTATTTTAAATGGTAACGAGTTGACTATCGAGAAGCATTCAATATTTAATTATTGTTAAATATACAGCTTTTCTTGACCTAGTATCTTAAGACAACGAATGGACCCTAATACTATTTTAGTTTCTTTTGAAATTTTTGGATTTACTAGGGTTTTGTTCGATAGGGATAGCTCAGTTGGAATGAGAATATCTGGGGTTCGAATCCTGGAGCTTTCATTGTCTGTTTCTTTGGCTAATAATTACACTAACCAACGCAGTTTATGCAACAGCGGTGGAAATTACAGAATTTTTAAAGGCAAGTCCAACTGGTAAGTAAGGCTGAACTGGTTTTTTTTTTCCTAACACGCAGGGATTTTATTGTAGTAGCAAAAAGCTTCCTCTAATTTTAACGATTTTAACAATAGAGGGCATAACTGGACCAGATATCATGGGTATTCTTTCTTTTTTTACTCACTACCACCTCATGTGATTAAACGCATTTTGATGAAGGATTCAACCGATCAATTGAACATTAGGTTTATTAGAACGCATCTAAATTCAAACAACTTGATGTACAATACACAAATTTTTTTTCTTCTAGTGAACGCCGACATCCGTTTGAAATCGTCATATGTTTATCTCATTAGGAATATGTCAGTCCCTTGACATGATAGAATGGAATGCCATCATGATGGAGTCGTTCCATGCCATCACTGAATTCATCTAGAAAAACTACGAAATGAGAATGATATAATAGCTAGCCAAAGTCTTTATAGACAATCACGAAAACATAGTCGTAAAAAATGTTATAAACCAAGACGTCATAAATAGTGGTTTTCAGATCTGAATTTAACGCTACATATCCTATAAGAGTTATCAATTTTTTGTATTGAAATATGATATAATCATTAAAAGAGTTATCGTCATACTCTCGAGTATAAAAAAACCCATACATGGTAAAAAAAAAAACCCATGATTCAGATCTGAACTCAGCTTGATGAATTCTGTTAGGTTCGCACTTCAGTGTTTCTGTTACAATGATATTGTTTTAGGCTAGTGTTATTAGTGGGATTACATACTAAAAGTTAATTAAGTATTTCGTTTTTAATGAGTAGAATCGTTCGTGTGGCTATCGACTGCACAAATTACATCTTGTACCGTTTTGCCTATACCAACTGTAAACGTGTGAAGAACACGCAACAAGGGTTTTCCCACCTGTCCGAGATTGCCAAGACCTTGCTATCACCATTTAAAGTATAGCACAACAGCCTTACCATCCGTGTGGAAACGTTCTCCGGATTTGAGCAAGAGGCTGGTTGCCAAAACCGACCGCAGTCCAATATATACTGGCCGCAATGTCGAGGTCTTAGCTTCTAGCAATTTGTATTGTCATTCAAAGAACCTTTTACTTAGAAGACTTTTGTCAAAATGATGCTTATCATTCAATAGGTTCATCATGACATAGCCTCTGCCTTGGATAATGGACATTAGCTTACTTGTAATTATATTGCAGAACATTGATTAAACGTTGTAGTTTAGTTTTTATTTATTTCTATGGTGAATATAGCGGGAACTTTCAAAACATGTAGCCTATATTTTAACTCTAATTTTATAATTATTAACAAAGAAAAAATGTATTGACATGTTTCTAATCAAGGACCTCCTAGTTTCCACCAACCCCTGCGGTCCCTTAGCCAATCTCTAATCTAACTGATCCCTCAGATAACATAATCATTTCAGACCATTATATTAATGTTCCTGTATATTAGGCAATATTCATTGTAGTATCGTTGCTTAGCTTTCGATTTCTTCTCTAAACTACAATCGTCATTTCGAGAAAATAACACTTTAACTTCTGACTAAATTATCGTCATTAGTGATAATTATCCAATTCTAAGATAGATTTCCGATTCAAAATCAAATATTGAATTTATTTTTTGAGGGTTTCAATGTTTTGCTTTTTTTTTTTTTTTTTAAAAACCTAGAAACTTTGTATTTGACCTCAAGACTTGAAATTTCTCATGGACATCCCATTTGATGTGGCTATATGAAACATATTATTAGCCCCCTAAGCCATAATCAAGGGTCATTAATTACGTGTAAAAAAATATTTCAATTTATTAAATTAAAGGTCTCTAATTTGTGTTTCAACCGTGTTTTTTGCATGGCAGAAGCATTTGATCTAATGATGATAAAGGAAATAGAACAAATCCAATGGAAAATAATGGTTGGTCACTATATAATATTAAAATTTACTTTATATATATATATATATAAGGGTTGCTAGGTCTTCTTATTATAACAATAAGTAATCTGTTTCTCTGTAAAACAAAAGTTTATTTAATTGATAATTAGTTTACAACTATTACTAATAAAATCTTAATTCATACCTGTAAAACAAAAGAAACAACAATTACAGTTTATTGTTATGACTGTTTGCACTTTACTTAATTGTTTACACTGGAAAGCCTTTTAAAAACCTCCTGGTCATATGTCGCTAGCTCCACCTAGTGGTAGCCAACTGAAGCACGCGCGTGATAACAAAGCGCTGCTAATTCAATTGAAGAAAGCTTACTTTCTTTACATCTCCCCCTCCCACTGTGAAAATTCTCGTGAGAATTTTTATTATATAATGTTTATTCTGCTGGTATCAGTTTTGTTATGTGGAATAATCCTGTGTCTTCGTTTCTTTTTTCAGTTTTGATTTTAAATATAGTATTTGATATTTTCTCTGCAATTTTGAATGGTCCAACCCTAAGTTCATCTAGTTTTTTCCTATTTAATCTATGTCCGTTTTCAATATATACTAAATCACCTGTATTGAATTCCCTTTCCTTTCTGTTTTTGTCAAATAATTTCTTATTGTATTCATGTGATTTTATAGTGTTATCTAGAGCTAATTTTCTATCTTCTTTCCAAACCTCTGCATGTGTTAGTTTCCTTAGTTCCTCAGGTAGCATACTTGTGTTAGTACCATCTAGTAAATATTTAGGTGTAAAACCTGTAACTGAGTGTTCTGTTATGTTATATTTGTCAACACATTCTCTTGCTATTGTTGTCCAAGCTTTCTTTTCTTTAGATTCATTGATTCTACATCTTATTTTATTAATTATTGTTTGATTTAATCTTTCATTTATGCCGTTTGAAAATGGTGCATTTAAGGCTGTATAAATGAGTCTGATATCTTGTTCTTTTAGGTAATTTTTGAATTCTTTAGAATTTAGTCCTGGATATTGGTCTGTTAATATTGTACCTATCTTGTTCATTTCTAATGTATTTTGGACTATTTTTATAAAATCACTTGCAGCTTGAGTTTTTGAAGTTAATATATGTGCGTATCTTGTATAGTGATCAACTAGAAGATGGAGGTATCTTTTCGTTGATCTTCGACCACCAAATCCACCGATCGTATCAATCGACACTATCTCATACGGCTTTGTTGCTGGTCCTAATTGAGACATTAATCCATATTTTGCTTGACCTCTAGATTTATTCTTTTTACAAATTTCGCAAGTTCTGCATATATTCTGAATGTTTTTTATTAATTTTTTTGAAGTGTAATAAGGACATATTCTGTTTATCATTTGCCTTATTCCGATGTGACACCAGTCTATATGTGTATCTCGTATTAATTTAATGCTTAATTTTTCTGATAAAACTATCTTCTTTTTGTTTTTAATTTGTTTATAGATTATACCATTTTTATCTGTACTTTTTTTCTTAAGTTCTCCTAATGCTGTATTTTCATTTTGATCTTTAATTATTTCTTGTAGTTGGATCATGTTTACTATTTTTAATATTTCTTGGGTATTATCTTTTGACTCTAATACCGGATTTCTACTAAGACAGTCTGCTTCAATATTGAATTTCCCTGGTATATATGTAATTTTGAAGTCAAATTGAGACAAATAATATGTTAAGTCACCTAGTTCCTCGTCTGTTCTTGATTTTATATTAAGGTTTTCTAACGGTTTATGGTCTGAATAAACTTCAAATCTTCTTCCAATTAACCAGTATTCCCAATAATTTATCGCTTCCTTTATTGCTAAGCATTCCAAATATATAGCTTTTTTTCTTTTTTGCGACTCATTTAATTTTTTTGAGAAATAGGCTACTGGTTTTTCTTTTCCATCTTGTTGGGTTTGTTTCAGTATTGCACCTATACCTTCTATTGAAGCATCTGTAAATATCTTAATAGGTAAATCTTTATCGAATATTTCTAGGACTGGTTGAGAGCACAATAATTTTTTTATCTCTGTGAATGATTTTTCACAATCTTCAGACCAATTATATTTTATATCTTTTCTTAACAATCTATGTAGTGGATCTAGTATTGTTGAGATTTTTGGTATATATTTGTGATAGAAATTTATTTTACCTAGAAATTGTCTAACGTTCTTCTGCGTTTTTGGAGTCGGAAAATTGAGTATTGATACTAAATTGTCTTTAATTGGTCTTACTGTATTATTTTCTATTATATGTCCGAGATATTTAATTGATTTTGATGCGAACGTGCATTTTTTTAATTTTAATCTGAATCCTTCTTTTATTATGGCTTCTAAAACTTGTTTGATATGCATGATATGATCTTCAAAAGTCTCTGAAAATATTAATATGTCATCTATATAATTTTCTGTAAAGTTCTTTAGATTATTTTTTCTTAGTATACTTGATAAAATTCTTTGGAAGATTGCTGGTGCTGTTTTTAAACCGAATGGTAGGCAAGTCCATTGATAGTGTCCTTCTTGGGTTATAAAGCCTGTTTTTTTTCTATCTTCTATCCTTAGTGGTATTGACCAAAATGCTGAATTGATGTCCAGTGATGTAAAATATTTACAATTTCTAGCTTTAATTATTAAATCATCAATTAGCGGAAAAGGTTGGGCCTGGGTTGTGACAATCTTGTTCAGATCTCTAAAATCGACACATAATCTGGTTTTTCCTTCACCCTTTTTTAATGCAAGGGTCACTGGTGCAGCAAATGGACTATACGATTCTTCAATTAAATTTTTTTCTAATAGTTTTGCCACTTGCTGTTCTATTTCTTTTCTGTCTTCGATTGTGCATCTATATGGTCTTTTACTACAAAATTTTTCCATCAAGAGATCTATTCTTGCTTCATAATCTTTCACAGTCCCTATATCATACTTGTCTTTAGCAAATATTGTTTTATATTCTTCTATCAATTGTTCTATTTTGAATTTTTTTTCATTATCTAAATGATCTAAATTTATTTTAAAATCTTTCTCTTTAATATGTTCATTAAAATTTATTTCTATTATATCTTTTCTTTGCGATTGTTTTTGGCTTATATTTAGATTTTCGTCTTGCCTTAATTTAAATTCCTTTATTATGTCTAGGCCTATCAAAAAATCATGAAAAGTCTCATTTTCTACAATAAATACATCTACTTCTTTTTCAATATTGAAAATTTTTAATTTTATTCTTGCTAATCCCTTTGTGAGTGCCACACCACTAATTGTTTTTAATTGTATTTTGTTCTTATCTATATTATTATTTTTTATAGTTTTTATTAATCTTTTATTAATTAATGAAACTTGAGATCCTGAGTCATAGATCCCTTCTATTTTTATCTTATCTTCCAATACAATGTTTAATTTAATTAGTGGTGTGTTTACTCGTTTTTTGATTCATTATATATTTCTACATCTAGGATAGAATTGTTATTTACTTTTTTTGGTGTAGTGTTCTTTTCTCTACTTTCTTCATGTTTTTGGAACCAGCATTTATCTTTTGGGTGGTATCTCACACCTTTACCTAAATCTCCACACGTTTTACAAGGTATCTTTACTTCATATTTCTTTTGAGAATCTAATGTAGGTTTTTTTTGAAAATTTCTTTTATTTACTAAACATTCAAGTTGTCTCAATTCATTAAATAAGTCTGTAGTTTCTTTTAATTTTTCCTTGTTTATTCTATTCAATATAAATTCTGGTAACCCTACTGCTATTAATGCTATAAGTGACTTTATATCCATATCTTTGTTAAAATCTATCAAAAGTTTCTCTTTCCTCAAAGCATAATCCGTTAACGAACCTTCTCGATATTTAAATGATAGTGCATAGGTTATATTATTCCATCCATTATCTGTGAAACATTTTAAGAATCTTGTTTTCCATTCAGACCAACCAGCATTTATTGTTAGTCTTATGAGTGTGGAAGAGTGCCAGTCTAAACTTGGTTTATCAAAAAATAGTTTCATTAGTTCAATTTTTTCCTCACTTTTATCTATTTGAAATCTAGAACACTCTTTTTCAAAGCTTTCTATCCACTGTTTAGCATTAGTATTTTTGCTTGAAAATGTTTCTATGAGAAGTTTTTCTGATATTTTTTTTAAGTCTTTCTCGTTATCTTTCTTCTGTGTTGTTTCTATCAGTTTCTCTAGTATTTCCTTTAGACTATGATCTTGTGTTTTGTTTGTACTTTCCTCATTTATTTCCTCTAAATATTGATCTTTAAATTGCAGATTTCCATCTTCATCTATGTATGTGCCCTCTAATTCTTTTGTCATTGTAATCCACACTCTTCTTATCTGATTTCTTCTGTTTAATGAATTAACTAACTTTGTGTACTTACTTGTCTTTTTCAACTCCACATGATCTTCCATATATTTGAATTCTTCTGGCAATATATATCTTCTTCCATCTCCTGTACCAATTGAGGTGATGGCAATTGCATTGGCTTTACTGTCTTTTGGTGAAGTCACTACCGTAAATTCAAAGTGCAGTTTTGACATCATAAACAAATTGTTGTTTTATAAGGGTTGCTAGGTCTTCTTATTATAACAATAAGTAATCTGTTTCTCTGTAAAACAAAAGTTTATTTAATTGATAATTAGTTTACAACTATTACTAATAAAATCTTAATTCATACCTGTAAAACAAAAGAAACAACAATTACAGTTTATTGTTATGACTGTTTGCACTTTACTTAATTGTTTACACTGGAAAGCCTTTTAAAAACCTCCTGGTCATATGTCGCTAGCTCCACCTAGTGGTAGCCAACTGAAGCACGCGCGTGATAACAAAGCGCTGCTAATTCAATTGAAGAAAGCTTACTTTCTTTACATATATATATTATTAGTCAGTTTCGTCAAGTCACGTATAATTTATGTCATTATACTTGTTTATACATTATATAATTTCTATAAAATAACAAAACCTGTATATAATGTAGTGATGCTACAGGAAATACAAAATAATTTGTAAATAGATTCGCCTGAGGATCTATAATTGTATATAATTATCTGTAAATTTAAAGGGGCTAGGAAGAAAAAAAAAAAAAAAAAAAAAAAAATATATATATATATATATATTATTTTTTTTATTAATATCCAAATATTGTGCCCTTTTCTCGTAATTCATCATTTAATTATATTGTACGTTCCAATGCCACTGCTCTCTCAGCCTATCTACAATATAGCATTTGATTCGTGTCGGTTGTGGAAGGGTATAATTAAATAATAAATATTCCGTCTTTCCACAATATGGTATTTCTTGACCAATAACGTTTTCGTCTTGAATCTTCAGCTCCCAATTAATGGTGTGGAAAACTTATTTCATTTGCAATCATTTTAAATTCTACTCTATGACTCTCGTGAGCTGACGAAAAGGTTATTGGTAAATAAAAACTATATTGTGGAGAGACGGAAGATTTATTATTTACTGTATAGTAGCACCGGGCAGAACTGTTTCTGGGGGAACGCATTTACGAGCGGACTTTACACGATCAATGTTAATGTCATTACCTCATTAAGTCTTTCATCATTACTCATTCATTACTTTTCAACCTTACGCGATCACTTGGAATGACATTACTCTTATTCAGTGGGTAATGATGAAGTATAGTGACAAAAATAATATTTTGTCATTTTTAGACTTTGTGCAATGGATTTTTGGTTTAAATCGACCTTAAGAGGTCCAACAATGATCAAACTCGGTAAAAATAAATCTGATCTCACGGTCATGACGTGTGACTCACTTTTTATACTTAAAACTTTTTTTTGATCACTTTTACTCTTTCAAGGCATTTTCGGTTTCAAATGAATGGTTAGTTTTATTTTAAAATGATCAGACCCAAGAAGTATATTAGCTTCTATACGTGAAGCCAATTTCAACAAACGAACTACTCTACACACGATACCATGGACAAAACACGGTATGGGCTTACAACTCGTAGATGTAGATACAATCTAAAGGTAAAGAAGTAACCACGAATGTTTTTTTCTTCTTTTTTTTAATTTAACAGTGTTATATACCTTTTTTTGTACCTTGTTTTCTCTTTTGGTATACCTTAATAGAATAATCTTTTTTTTCCTATATGTCCTCAATATATATTGAAACCTACCTCATTTTTCACCATTTCCCTTTCTAATTTATTTGATCAATTTACCTTAACTAATTTGGCAGGTTCGTCATGAGATCTTTAATTCAAATTGTTTTATGTCTTTGACATAGGAATTTATCCCGATTGAATCGCCCGATCTCAAGGCTAATGTTGTAGTTATTAATAAATTGAGAAACTAGGAATTGTGAAATATATTCAAATAAGATGGTTATAACAAATAATTATAATTATATAGAGTGCTGACAAAAAGTATAAAAAAAATATTCAATTCCTTTTAAATTAGGATAATTACTACTGATTACAAACATGACTTTGAGCTCAATTTCGTTTAATGGGTCCATAATAAAAACAATATTAATATCACCCAATCGATGATCTTCTTGTAATCCAATCAACGTTACTTCTGCTGTTGGTTCTTCTCCTCTCTTCCTGTATGGTAACCGCCAATTCGGGAGCTTGCTAAGTCCGTTTTTCTCGACGGTTGTGCTAACACTGCTCATTTATCTCATCCCCACTCCTAGGAGCATAAGGGAAAATGCTTACCAGATGTAAGGATTCCTGGTCTATATTCTCAAATATCATGAATGTTACAATATATATATTATTATCTATCTGGATATTCAGTCGATGTAGATAATGTTTTTTCTCTAAAAAAAAGACTCAATTACGTTTCTCTATAAACGAAAAAAAACAACATTTAAAGCCTTTATTTCAAATATCGTTCTTTCTCCAGATGGACTCTTGATTTCCAATTTAAGTTTACTCAACTCAAAATTGCACTTATATCTCTACACTTCATCGCTCTTTCTATAACTCCTAGTCACATCATTCAGACTTATGCTCTACTGTGTAGCCGGACCGCAGATCATTCGTACACGGCGGATTTACGGATCACGGAGACGTGTTTTATATCAATTTATCAAGTAATCACACAGTACAAGTATTGGTCAAGTAATCAATTTATTTCTACTTTGGATTGACAATTCCCATTTCTTATCC
This sequence comes from Acanthosoma haemorrhoidale, assembly GCA_930367205.1. Lineage (NCBI taxonomy): Eukaryota > Metazoa > Arthropoda > Insecta > Hemiptera > Acanthosomatidae > Acanthosoma > Acanthosoma haemorrhoidale. The sequence continues at coordinate 36,332,294 of OV884011.1, forward strand.
ACACACTTCTTATTTTCTGAATTTTTAACTAAGTCCCTTGTTCGCCATAGGATTTAGACCCACTAACTATTGAATCGCTCGGCTGTATATCAACTCTTCTTGAATGAATAATGAATGATATCCGCCAATATTGAATGAACAAATGAAGTGATCCGGCGCTCGACAGGACTGCAAAGAGGGAGCTGCGCACACACCGAGTGCACGGATCCGTCCTTGCCCCACATCTGCTTCAAGCACAAATATCGCAGTTGCCTTTCCACTGTGCAGTTGCACCATCTGTAGGGTCACTGCACCTAGTATGCACTTTTGTCTTGGGACTCTGCTCCGACCGATTCTTGAGCAGGGCCGTCGAGGTTCAATATCTGGCCTAAAACATGTCAACTATTTGAACAAGTGAAGATATAGCTTTATTCTAGGAACTAGTCCCCTTAGGATGATAAATTGCAGGGCTGATGTTCTGTGAAACACCCCCATCCCGAAAAAAATAGGCAATTTGTTCACTTTAATTTTTCTAGAGGGACCCAGATCAAAGCCAATCGTACAATAGCGTGGGAGTTTATTTGAATCATGCTCTATCCAAAAGGATATCTATCAATTCGAAAACAAATTTATACAATTTTTAAAATATTATAATATACAACAAAAAAAGATAAAAACTCAAATAACAAAAGTGATGACGCCATAGTCATTCCTCTGTATTCGGTGTGCTGCTTGCTCGTATAAATTAATTTGTTAAATTCTGTTCATGTAAAGGCCAAATTAAAACACTACGTCCTGTCCTCGTTGAGAGGAGAGAAAGGAGGAACCGGAAAAGTCTATATGTGAATAATAGGAGTGAAAGAGTGTGACGGATATTGATGGGAATGGAGTTTCAGAGGTTTATTGAATGGACCAGGAAAGAGTCGTCAAAAAGAGTCATTCTATGATATAGGGTGAAGGTTGGACAGTAGGATTTTGTGGAGGGTATAAATTTAAGTAGGTTTGTATATACATTTATAAAAGCTTCTTGATGGAGATAGTACTGTAATGTAGGATGGGGCCTACAGTCGATAGCTGCTTGAACTATTAATAGTTCTCTTTTCGGGATGCCTTAATTCCGAACTGTTGACAGAAACCTTTTCACGTACTTAATTCATTCTTGTAATTGAACCATAGCTGCAAAAGAAACAATTTAGTTCATAATATTTTTTTTTTATTTTTCATTTAGTCATTACTTTAGTCTCTCAATCTTATGTTTGTTTTCATTAACGCCTTAAGAATGTTTTCTGAACGTGTTTTCAACAAAATTATTTTCTTATTGTGTTTTCAACAAAACTTTTTTGCTTTAATTGCTCGTTTTTTTATTTTACAAAAACAATAGTTTTATAATGCTAAGAATATTATAATGCTAATATTATATGTAATTGTAAAATTAGAAGGGGCTTGAGCAGAACTGTATACCTGCCCCGTGACTTCATGGAAGTCACTCATGGTTCCTGTTATTTTTAAATAAGCAACCGCATCCCTTCAAGGCCTCCCTCCCTACTTTTCAGAATCTTATCCTGTTCTTATACATGTGTGTCTCAGCTTTATCCCAGACCCCACTCGTCCCTAGACCTTCCGCCCAGTATGTAGTAACGTAACTCTTAATATTTGTATATCCCAGAGGTTTTGCTTGTACTTCATAATAAAGCTTTTCTTTCTTTTCTTTTAAAATACTCTTCTCTACAAAGATTATTTAACTAATGACAAATAATTATTTATTTTTTTAAATAAAATTACAATTTGCCTTATTTAACAATAAGTTGCGTTCAATGTTCTAAGTCATACCATATTTACAATGCTTCATTCACTCGCTCATTCATACAGTATTTACAAATAAGCCAGAAACCTCCTAAATCCACATAATTTTGATGATGACCCCCCTCGCATGCGAATGAGGAAGCGGAGTCTTGTGGAGTCACCCACGCTCGTATAATTATTAATAAATAATTTATAATAGCAATGATAAAGCTAGTCATAAATTGTTTATTAGTAACATATTTGTCTGCGTACTCCTAATCCCGTAATAAAATAATGTTTTTCTCTTAGCAATGGGAATTGCGGCTATCGCCCCCCCCCCTTGCTGGATAGGAGTCAAGATACTTTTCTGTATTTATGCAAACTTTACATTACTTCTTTTCACCCGTCTGTCATTTCTTGTATTTGTTAGTCGGCTGTTTAACCCACTGTGAGTATACTGTGTCGGACTGGCACATACGATATGATCTTCAGCAAATTTGGCCACATACAGTGATTGTTTGCAACTCAAGATTTTAGGACCTTTTCTCCTAGCCCTCCCAAATATTACCTGAACCTTAATTGTGCTTTATTTCTCTGTGTGTAAATAAGAGTTCGCGATTTCAAACATTAATATTTTAAGTTTGAAATTCAAATATTGGTTTTTTTACATTGGGTAAATGTTTATTAGTGTTATTATGCAAACCCTGACCTATCCAAAATTCTAATGATTCGAAATTGATAATTCAGGCACAATGTAACCACAGAAAACAACATAGAGAGTGCAATTGGTATTAAAAGATATATACAATTTTGAACTGGGTATTATATTTTGCATGTTGGTTCCGCTTAAAGATGCTAAAAATAAACATTTCAGGCATCAGTGACCCATCGTGCCAATTAATTCGTTGTGGTTCAGTCTCGGCAATAACCCGTCTATATCTCCAATAAGCGTTTCGCCGTATCGAACATGTAGATAAAACATGCAAATGTACATCTTATGTGAATTCCGCGAAGACATCGAAGGTCCTGTGATGCAACCGCGGAGAGATGTTTTATGTAAAATGATGCTCGCCAGCAACAATGGCCAGCTAAGGGGTTTAAGGCCGCTTCCTCAAGGTTGGCACCCCTGCCTGTGTTGCAACAGAAGATCAACGCCATACCTCGCCTCGGTCTTCGCTAGGGTCACAGCCGCATATCTCTTCGTAGTGAGCTATTGACTAGTTCATCGACGACCTTGCCATTTTTGTATTAGTATTTTAAAGAATTTTTACGCGTATATTAAAAGGCTTAACCAGAAAATCATTCAATATTTACTACAACAGCTTCACCCGGGTACATAAAAAAAAAAAAATGGGTACCGGTTAAATAATGTGCTATGACAAGACAAAAGCAGTAATAATACTGTACTGGGAATAATAAAATAAGATGTACAATAAATTAGATTAAGACAAATTGTACCTGTACACAACAAACAAAACATAAAACGCCATTATACTCGTACACAGGGTGCCCCACAAAAATGTCTAGACTGTTTGAATGATTATAACTTCATTTATTATTCACGGATAATTATATAGTTAAATTGCAAAAGAATCTACATGAAATGTATCATAATCTATTTCACCTACCGCAGATGCTCCAAATTATTACCGTTCTGGTCAATGCACTCTTCATGATATCGTTGGGAAGTTTATTCACACAAACAATACATTTGGTGATGTTGCGCATCCTTGCTCAATTGTGGCTTTTAATTCTTCAAGTGTCACTGGTTCTCTTGTTTAGACTTTATGTTTAAGGTATCCCCACAAGAAAAAGTCCATTAGAATCTTCAACGAGTTTTCCTTTAAAATGACAAAGTAACTGATCACCGGATGAAACAGGTAGCTCCAGGTGTCTGTATTGTGTACTAGTGTACATTGTCCGTACCCGTACAAAAGTACACCCCCCTCCTAAGTTCAGCAATAAGACGACCCGAACAGACCTTGTACCGGCGGACTCGGTTGGGCTGGTCAGGGTACCCCCTTGCGTAACGCCATCCCGTACTCCTATTTGCCTGCTTTATACCTCCTTTCTTTCTCAACGACCTTCACAGTCTCTCTCTGTTTGTCCTAGATAGAGCACTCCTAAAGGTTACTATTGTTTCTTCCAAAAAATAACACAGATCCGAGAGTGGTGTTCCATTACGTTAAGCAGGCTAACCGTCATTAGCCTGTTCCACGATATATGTTGTAAAAATAATTCAATATATCTGAAATTTTAAAAGTCCACGAAATATTCTAAATCATTTTTTTTTTCAAAATACAATAACGAAAAGACGGAAAAAAAGTAATAAATAAACGTGAAAAAAGTCTCATCACTTTATTTAATCATTTTCATAATAATATGTCTAACCTAATTACAACAAATCGCCTGAACTAATTTCACTTTAAACAATTTTAATGGGAGTTTGTTATTATATATAAAATATTATTAATCAGAACGCCGAGATATTCATTTTCTAATGAATTGGTTAATGACCGTTTTTAAAGGTATTTATTTTATTTTTAGCATCATAAAAGCGTCATATTTAACTACCCGTAATAAATTTCCCCCTAAAAAAACTTTGGTTGAGTTAAAGTTATATTGTTTTTCATTATAGCTGTGAAGATGTAGAATATGTGGATTTATTTTTTAATTTAAAAAAAGAATATATAAATACCTTAATGCCGTTCTGAACTTTTAAACTTTCATGAACGAGTAATTCCAACACATGACTTTGAAGAACTGACGTCCTCCAGCGACCTTGCCGTCCTGACTGTGCTGATAGGTTAACTCGTACGTGTTGAAATTCAATCCTACCGAAGAAACCTATAAATTAACATCTATTACGACGTCCGTTTCACGATGACGTATCATGCCTGTAATAGACACGGGGCTGGCTCATGACTCTTGAATTAATGGTTCAATGTAAGCCAACGGAGTATCGAAGATAATTTCTGCGTGCGAGTTCATCTTTGAGAAAGATTCTTTAAGTGCCCAGTACCGGACGATTAAAGGTTTCGATGATCTGACTGATTCTTCCCTCTTGATTGACAGTGTTTTATTCAATTGTATTTATTAAAATATATATTCAAAAGCAGTTTCTGTAACAAACCCCATTGATTGAGCTTTTGTAATCGGGAGTTTTCAGAGTGGGCACATTTCTTTGTTCTCTGGTTTTTAACGTGTATTTATTTTTCCAGTCTTATCATTCAATGAATTATATCTTACTACATTCCTAATTATAGTATTTATAATTTAAATTTGTTTTTTGTATTTTATTTTTTAAACACACAAAATTCGTATACATCGTATCTTGCTTTATAATTGTGGTCCTTTATGACGCCTGAACAGCGAAAGGTTGACTGTTTAAAGATTTTGTGTCAAAATTGTGAAGAGACTAAAGCTTTCTTATAGAGGCATGTAAATATTACTTTTTAAAAATAAAAACACTGGATAATAATATTATAATTCATCATACATAATAATATATGATTTTTTATAGTTTTTTTTTATATTATTTTACTGAACCCCTGTTGCCATTTACCATAGTGTACTGTTGGGTATCCATGTGAATACTATTGGGCTACCATTTATTGGTAGCACAATTGAGGCATTAAATCAAAGTTACAGCCACAAAACCATGCCTTTACGTAAAACACAGGGTGAGTTAATGTTTCGAACAAGATTTTAATGGCTGTTATTAGTGTCATTAGAGGATTAAAAGGCTTGGAATCCACAAACTTCAAGATGGGCCAGTCAGAAAGGCAGACAAAAACATAATAGTTTCTGACTTTGAAAAAAAAAATCAAATTAACCCATAAATCGTTCTAAAAATAATTTTACTTTTTCCAACCAAATAAAAAAGGTACTAAAATTCACTGCAGTGAAAATGAATTCATAATTCTCAAATAAAAAGCTTGATTAAGGCGCTTCTCATTCTTCTATTTGGTTTTGATTAAGATTTTCAAAAAAACATTTCAGGACGTGGGAAACATTAAAAAAAAAAAAAAAAAAGCTTAAATGATAGACTCCGGTGAAAAACGAATGAATAGACGTCAAAAATAGTTCTGATTCTTTGCGTGAATCTGATACATTTGTTTTATTCTCCAATTTAGATTCTTCTTTTTTCAGACGATTCTGTCTAAGGTATTATCTAAAATGATGCCTTAGGAATGAAAATTTAAAAATCCCTTTGCCAAGGATTGATCACCAATCGGATTTTACCTGCACGACCTCTTGACCTAATGATAACCTCTCTACAATCCTAGATCTCTTTGCCTTTTTTTCCTTTATATTCGGGTTATGTTTGCCTGGCGATATTTCAACCTGTTTTTTTTGTCTTACCATCCACATCTGCCTGCCTCTTAATGTATGGATCACGGACAAGGAAAACGTCTTGAATACCTTCCATCCCATAATTAAACTTGAATTTCCTCTCATGGCGTGGATCGAACCAGAAGAAACATAAACAGTTTGTTGAGAATACATTTATTAATTTAGTCCAATTTTTAGCAATCTATCCCTAGACAATTTTGTATTTTTTTTTTTGCAAACCTCAAAAAAATATATAATGTACAAATAAAATAATAAAATAATTGAAATACAATTTTCTCCTCTTCCTGCATTTACATGCATTTGGAGGAGTGCATGAATATATAATAATTTTGTTGTGGTTAAAATGTCATAGTCTCATATTCAACACTAGGTGATGAAGCTCACCTTCGACTTGTCACCGACACCAAACACTAAAACAAAACAAAACAAACTCTAAACCTCTACCTAGAACCTAAGGCTAAAGCGTTCCAGCCGCGACAGCGTCCTGCCATCGATGGAGTAACGGAGCGGGGGTTATAGTGTTAAACACCGGGTTTGTCAAATACTGTAAGGAGTCTAAAAATTTGATATGTCTACGCTGGATGAATTCATCCACCGTAGGCAGCTCAAATATCTCATGCAGCTCACTGTTTCTTCTGTAGTACCTCTGACCACTTTCATCAGTATACCGTTTTGGAATTGTTGGAGTTTCTTAGCTGTTGTATACGTCAGATAACGAAATAGCTGTGCACCATACAGTAGTGTAGGCCTGAGTATGCTCTTGTATATCAATAGCTTGAGACGCAGTGGTAGATTGGGGGAAGTCAGTAAATGCGTAAGCCGGTAAGACTTCGTGCGTGTATGCTTCAACTTCTTCGTAAAATGGTTACTAAAATGGAGGTGTCTGTCCATTTTAATTCCCAGATATACTAGGTCGTTGGCTGGTGAATTTTCCTCCGTTCCTACTATGTAACTAGTAGGTAGCGGGCTTTTTCCCTTTTGGAAAGAGTAAATTACACAGTCAGTCTTACCCGCGTTTACAGAGATATTGAGTCTCCCCAATCTCTCACTGATCTGGTTACAGGCTATTTCAGCCTGTTTTAGAGCTACCTTGGCACTCATGCTGCAACTGGATTGTACACCATTTGCTCAATTATCAATTACCAAATCAGCCATTTATCAATTTTTTATCTTTCAAATTTAGAATAGAATAGAATAAAAAAGGACAAAGTCCACTATGAATAACAATAATGTTAATATGACCAATTCATATCTGTCAAATAAGAGGAGTACTACATCATAAAAAAACAGAATTATTGCACTGCATTTAGAAAATGATATCATAGAATGATCCACCTACAAACAAAAAAATCAACATTATGAAAAAGCCTATATAGAATATGACTTGAATGAAAACCATTAATTTAATAAAAAAATCATACTTGCAAATATATAACGTACAGCTTTATATATAATATATATATATATATATTATATGAAATAAAAATATAATATAATGAATAAATCGTTCCCGAGCAAGCAAGCGTCTGTCTTGATGGTAAGGAGGTATTGGAATAGGAGGTTTTTGAAGCTTCATCAGGATGAAACATGATGGTTATTAGGAGTTAGAGAATTCTAAAGACTAGTAACGCGAGTCAGGAGTCTGGAGATGGGATTTCGTTTTCTAGGAGTTAACTAAGGGTTTGAACTGTAGAATTTGTATATTTATGGTTTGTCAAAGCAATGAACCGAGTTTAGTGTTGAAGCTTTTTCTTTTTTTGTATCGGAACAATTTTTATTAAGATAAAATTACAATCTGCCTCATTGTGCCTAACTCGTTCATTCATACTATATATACAAACAGCCCAGAGGCCCCCCAAGTCCACATGGTTGTCACCTCCCTCGCATGCGAAGGAGGAAGCGGAGTCTTGGGAAGTCCCCTACGCTCCTACGTCAGCTGCGTCACTGGATAAGAGCCAGCGGAGGCTGACCAAGAGCGCGAGAGCCACAGACGCTCAGGACATGATTAGAGAAACTGGCCATTGCCCGGACTCCCACTATCACTTATTTATAGCAGGTCACGAGGCCACTGCCGTTTTAGTCTCCGAGGAGGATTATAGGGATGAGTGGTGCAGTGCAATTAGTGCTAGGGAATTAGGGTGGTTGGATAGGTTACTATGGAATTTTATGAACTTGGAAGGGATGAGTTCAAGAATTTAGGGTATATTCAGATCATTTTATTATAAAGAGTTTTGTTGCTGACGTAATAAGGGGCATAGTGTTGAAGCTTAAAATTTATATTTGTGTCACCATACCAGGGTAACTTTAAAAGGGTAAATAGCTCCGCAGATGTGACCTGGGAAAGCTTAAATTTAATAAGATAGCACCGACTTTTTTCAAATTTAATTTTTCCCTTATTTACCCCTATATATCCGTTAAACCAATAGTTAATCATCGTAATTCGGAATGTTCTTTCACATTTCTTGTATCATTTTCAAGTCGACTATCGTAGCTATCGTAGACCAACCTTAAAGCCAGACAAAGGAGAACTTGTTCCAGAGTAAAACTTCTCCCTCCCGACCACAGTTACCTTTGTAAGTCTTTCGAACTAGTATAGATAGCATCTTCCGGAAGACCGTCCATGGAAGACCTCTCCAGGATACGGCTGGTGGGCTTTGGGCGTGCCGGATGGTAAGCCAACACTGGAGGCAGGGAAGTGCAAACATGAGAGATGTCTGCATTGTTACCGCAAGGACATGGGCACAGTAACACCTGTGAGAGAGGTTGGGCTCTTGGTATAAGCAAGTCTTGTTCTTTTATTTGCTTTTTGGACGTTGGTGCTTTTTATGGCGAGGCTAAACCTCTTCCTTGTGTGGGCGTTAGCGGATCCCGGTACGCCAATGCTGTCAATAAACCTTAGGACAAATGACTGAGGTTAAAGCCCACGTCTGACAGTGGCTTCCTTAAACTGTGATTTTTTAGTAAAATAATTTTTACTCTGTAAAAATGTAGTACGTTCCTTAAAAGTATTTGCTAGAGTCCTAAGGGATGGTTTCTACTTTCAAACAGTTTCAGGGCTTCGGGGGGTTGTCTGTCTTTCTGTGTATTACCAAAGGTTGATTTTTTAAAATCAATTTGTTTTCGTCTGTCTGTCCGTTTGTATATTCCGGTCTTAGAAGTATAATATTTTGTATGGTAGTTCCCTTAGAAGCCTATGATGAAGAAGCCTTGATGATGCTAGAAATAAAATCAGTCCTAAGCAAAATAATGATTAATTAATCAATTACTTACAATTATCAAACAAATATTTTCATATCACACCTAGGTGGGTATCTAAATTGAAGATTAAATTGATGTTCTGATTAACGATATATAATATGTGTTGGGGCCATAGTGGATTAACTCGTAGCCTACTGCGACTTCGAACTGCAGGGACCCGTATTCTATTCCCAGCTCTTCTAAGCATTTTATTTTAGGGTTGGATCTGATGGGGGCTCACTTAGCCCCTTGAAGAGAAATGAGTAGCTAAATGAATAAAAAACAAAATGCCTATCACGTAACGTATTAGTTCCTGAGCATTCTAGGTCGACACCCTCAGTAGGGCCTATCTTTTCATAAAATGGGATGCCTTTTTTTTTTTTTTGTTTGCATAAAAGTTATCCTTGATGCCCACATAGCTCTAAAAATAAAACCAGTTCTAGCTATGTACTCATAAATAACTTCAAAATATTTTTTTATCATATTGATTAGGATATCAAAAGTAATATTTAGACGTTCTGATTAATGTGACTACCAACACCTGACTTTAGACACACAATTAGCATATTGTGAAATGTTGTGTAACATACCTTTAACATTTTATTTTTGCGACCCTATCGTACAACTTACACACAGACTGTTAGACAAGACTGCTATGGGAAGTCTCGTCGACATAGCCATTGCTCGGTGAGCGTCAGAAAGAGATAAACCTACTTCACTGGGGTTTTGACCTGGTTTTTGACCTTCACTCGGCGGGCTAAATGAATTCGTGTTAGTTAATTGATCTTACTCCATGAAATCTTAGATGGTGTGCCCCGACAGTGCAGTATGCTCAGGAGCAACGATACAGGCTAGGTAGGACAGGTAGTTAACGTGGTCTTGGAATGGCCATAATGGATGGACACGTATCTGAGGTTAGGCGAACACTGTCCGGATCCTAAAGGCGAGTGTGCACCGGAGAGAGACAGACTGGGCCCCTGAGGGAGGCGCTACTAGGTATATTTTGTAGGACCCCAGAAGCCGTCGTCTACATGGAAGCGCCCTCTTCCAGGAAACTCCACTTGGAACCCTTTGGATGCTGACTGCTCTGAGGATAAATCTAGTGGGTAATTAATAGAGAGGTGAAGTGGTAATTAATTAAGCAAGCCATGTTTCGAGTAAAGCAGCAAGCGCAAGTGAAAAAACTTGGCAGGTAGATTTCAGCGAGCACCCAATGAGCGACCGGCTTATGCATTTTTGTTTTTTGCATTTTTTATTTTTTTTATTATGTTTTTTTTGCTCCCCCTCTTCCAGAGGTAAAAACCTCAAACGGGGTTTCCCCACAAACACGTGAGGCGAGCTCATGGGCTTACGTCGTCTGTGGTGCGCGTATTCCGATACAATGGGATTGTTGCACCGGTCAGCGTTACCTTACGTTATTCTGTTTTTTTTCCTTTATTTATATTCAAAACAAAAGACAAAAAAAAAGGAAAAATTCAACAACTTTGAACTTATTAACTACTATATACATTTTCCTTACTAGCTATATATATAAACTGCTTAGTGCTTATATATAAGTGCTTAATCCTAAAAACCTTAGTCTATATATACAAGGGGTGTGCATCCTCTTCCCCCTCAACAACTAAACTTATATAATAACTACATCCTTCTAAGTTCTATCTTATTCTATATTTAAAACGACTCCACACCGACCTGCTATACAACGTTGGCTTCGGGTGAGCCTTCCCGAAGGCACGGCTGCTCACCCCGCGCCACCCCCTATCGATATCGAGAAATGACCGGTGCCTTGAAGCTCCCTCCACTCCCCGATGAATGCATAGAACTCCTCAAATCTCTTCTCGTCGTTGACCAGCGACGGCAGGTCGGACAAGTCCAGACTATATGCTCCTATCGAGCGGAGCAGCCGGTCTCTCGCTGGTTCCAACGCGTAACAAGAGAGTACATGCTCCGTGGTGTCCTCTCCGCAGTGAGGGGAGGACTTGCTATCTGCCCTCTTGTAATCATAAAGCCTGGCATGAATCCGCGTGTCCAGTGCGTATCTGCGCCGTCCAGTGAACCGGGGAGACCCATCTTCCCCTCAGCCTGTCCTGGACTGAGGGGAAGTACTTCCTGAGGGTGCCCCCTTAGTCGTACTGGTCCACCTGGTGCTCCACGCCTCAGTTGCCCATTCGCCTATGAGGGCCTTCCACCTCCTAGGTTTTTCCTCAATTCTTCGGCGTAGAGGAGGTGGAAGATCTTTCATCAGCCCCCTCTTCGTCCTTGACCTGACGCGTAGTTCCAGGAGAACCAGGTCAACTGGAGCCACCGCTGCCAACACCTCCACTGCCTCGTGCGATATTGTCCTGTAGGACCTCGTGACCCGAATCAGTGCAGTTTTCTGGTTTCCCTTCAGGGCGCGCGCCAGTTCCTTGTTCAGATGCGCCTACCATGACTGCGAAACGTACCTTAAAATCCCTAACACCACGGGCTGGTGGCTTATGCAAACCAAATATCTCTATATTGACGCCGTTAGTTTAGTGAGATATAAAAATATGGAAAAGTAGATGGTCTTATATAGTCTTGTCCATGAAGAGGCTAACTTCTGTTAGTCCATGAAGTTGGCATAACATACGGACAGACAGACAGGCAAAAATGATTCCCCCGTTCCAGAATATAAGTAGAACCTATTTACCGAAGAAATAACAAAAAAAAAAAACGCTGTATTGACTTCAACCTCAACACCTAACAGCTGCCCAAAAATGTTACGCCAAGTATTTAAGTTTGAATCGAAAAGGAAAGCTTCCAATAGATATCATTCGGTGTTTATTCAATATAGATATCTCCCATATGTAAGAAGATGATTGAACGCCTATACGAATATTATACCGTTACAATACCAAATTTAGTAACCTGTAACTATCTAGTGAAGGAAGACTGTGGTTGTTCCCACTTCCTGTCCTAACTCCCAACTATGGCTTGAGGTTCATCGAGATGTTCTATTCGATTTCATTAGAAAACTCTAATTCAGCGGCCTTTCACTTAATCCTACCGCTAACGGAGGCCAGTGAATACATTTTCTTACACTTAAGTATTGTTAACAGGCCGATAGCCACAAATTGCTGTAATAACAGGAAGAATGTACATCCGTATGCAATTATTGGTGAAAGAGGAAACTTTACTTGACTACTAATATGAAATCTAACTAATTTAAACGTTATTTTTCGTGAGAGCCTCGAGGGAGGCTCTACTTTCATTCAAGTAAGGTTTAACCATATTTCTTCGTCTGTATGTTCTGTGATGGTGGTCTTAAAAATGATTCAAATTGTCACCAACTTTTAGAGCCAAAAAAATAAATCCCGAATTCGGTTTCTTCCTAGCCGGTTTCATCGGTTTTTTTAAGGCTGTTATTTAAGCTATTGTATTTGTAGAAAATGTAAATTTTTTAGTGAAACGCAGCAACAGTTTATCGCAATCATTTAATAAGTTTTGAGAAATTCTCAACCATAAGCACAACAAGCTAATAGATGCCTAAAACTACATCAACAGACACACATCACTAAAACACACTTCTACGGCACTCATACTATCGATATTTACGTCCCTCTGTCCGGTGTGGTACTGTACTAGCGAGTCCATCAGGACAACATCTAACACTTTTGAACAAAATAATCAGAATAGCGCTGGGAGCGCCATGTTTCGTCATGAATTGTCAAATTCATTTAGAATTGGGAAGCCCCCAATTTCACTTATGATAGAAGAATTCAGAGATGAAGAGGTCTGCACTTGTCTTTTTTTAATCAAGCTGAGACCAAACAAAGAATGTACCTAGACCTAATTTATTTATTTATCTTTGTTTATAAAATATTTGTAAAATAGTGGTGTATTACTAGAAATTAATATATGTGTGGTGATATATGTACTGTCATAAAATTTAAAAAAATGATCCGTGAAAATATTTAGAAGTTTATTTTTTTGAGCTTTCTGAAAGTGGTAAAAAAGTTGTTATCACCTTTATATGCATATGTACTTAATATTGGGAATATTTGTAACTTCAGCCTTCATAAAGATGAAGAACAAGTTTCTAAACCGTTTCAAGCAACCGTCCTTTTAACTTTAACCGAAATTTTCGACATTCCTTATTTATTCCGTGGATTGCTCAGGTACTCTTATTATGCGTTGAGAATATTTTCTTTTTGTTCAAGAAAATTACAAATGTCAAAAGGATCGTGATCTATTGCCCTGAAAAGGATCCCACAGGCTCCGGCCTTGGGCCGAAATGCCACCTCTTAGGAAACAAAGGGACTGGAACTCTTTGAGGCTCCAGATAAGAATCGCTGACCAGTCTCCAATGGGTTCGAGTGCATTCATTACCTCTTCGGTGTCTGGTGCCATTTCCGTATGATTCACTGTCTGTCTTTGGGTTCGTGTCTTGCTCGTGTACTTGAGATCATTTCATCACTCAAGGCGCAGCAACTAAAAGAAAGTTTCACTGTCATCTGAATCTACGTAACCTCCATCAACAACAGCTCGAAATGTTCGTGAGATGTATTTTATGGATAAAATTTTTTTGTCAATACACAATGTTATTTTTTTTATCAGCCTGTGCACTTTCAACAGTAAATTTTCATTCTCAGATATTAAAACAATGATAGCAACATTCAATAAATACTTACTACAAACATCCTTATACTAAAATATCAAATAGTACAACTCATATTACAATACCGTACAACGATGGTTAAAATATAAGTTAAAAATTAAATATAATTAGTTTTATACAAACTTGACCAAGCAAAGTTTACCTTTTTTACTTTTCTGCAAAATTGAGGGGTTACGACCAATCCCCATAAAGAATTTCAAATATATATCTCTTCGTGTAGAACAAAGACTTAGCTGTGTCAACTTGGGTTGTATTAAGTTATACAGGTCTTAATGGTAAAAAATAAATTAATTCATTAAAAAGAACAGGTTCTTAATGATAGTAAGTCTTTAGTATGTTTGAGTCGTTGAAAAGACGAAAGGTAGAGAGAGAGAGAGAGAGAGAGAGAGAGAGAGAGAGAGAGAGAGAGAGAGAACACCCAAATGAACTAAAACAGTTTTGCTAAAAATATCTCGGATACTGAATCAACAAGCCTTGATTTTGCAGTAGTAAACAGTTAGTTCTTGTAGGAAAACTTTATGAAAAAAAAAGTTCCCATAAATATATGTGGTTCGTCTGTCCGTCAGGCCAGTGTTCCATGCCACCCAGGAGGTCCTGACCAAGGCTTCGTTACCTTTTTGTTTATAGTGGAAAGGTATCGCCCCACTCACTGCACGGAGCTTGATGCAACCTGCAGAGACTGAAGCCCTACGAAAACCACTCTTTAATAATTAGTGAAACCCCTATTATATAGAAATATATGTTATAGAAACCAACGATAGAGAATAAAACCGTCAGGTGAAATGTTTACAAATATAGCATTTTTGAATAAGCGAAGAATACATAGTTTTTAATATGGAATCTTGGTTGTTTCTATAGTCACATGTAGATTTGAGTTGGTTATAAAAATGGGTTAACTTCCATGAAAAATTAATCTTATGAACTGCTCCCTCCAATTTATCTTCGAGATCTCGTGCTCTACCGAGTCAGAATGGCTCCCATTCACCTCCAATGCTTCCTCCAGACCTCTATCAAGTCCTACTCGCTAAATCTCAACCATACATATTATCTCCTAAACTCAAAACCACCTTTCATTTCCTGCTCCCAGAACGGCTTCTTTCGATCGCTCATTTCACCCCCCCCCCAATTTGGAACACTACCTCCCCCTCCATCCGCCATTCTTTTTTCCACTGTTTCAAATCCTGTTTTTATAAATATGTTATGTCCTCTCAATCCACCACTATCGAACTATTTTGAGTGCTGTCCTGCTATAAACAAGATTCAATATTTAATTTATTGTTTCTTCACAAACCTTGCTTAAGAAGTTTTATTTAGATACCCATCAATAACCAAATTATCTCTAATTCTTAGTTTAAACCATTTCGTCGAATTCGTTTTTATGTTAGAAATATCCAATTAAAAACTACGGATACAAGATTCTCTCTGATAATTAAATATATCTTGGTAAAGTGTTGAATTCTTGTCGTTTGAGACGACAATGTTCAGTGCATTTTTGCATTTTTGCATTTTTAGCGAAGGAGCCCCCTCACCTAGATTTGTATTCATGTTATTTTACTATTAACCACAACCTGTATTGTTGAGTAACACGAACTCCTTCAAATGCATCTGTGCACAGCAGAATGAGGAGAAATTTGCAAAGTTTCTTATAATATTTTCATTGTATAACTTCTAGAGGTTTAGGGGAAAAAAAAAAAAAAAAGTTTGATCACATACAATTGTAAAGTGTTGAATTCCTGTCGCTTGAGACGACAATGTTCAGTGCATCCTTGCATTTTTGCATTTTTAGCGAAGGAGCCCCCTCACCTAGATTTGTATTCATGTTATTTTACTATTAACCACAACCTGTATTGTTGAGTAACACGAACTCCTCCAAATGCATCTGCGCATAGCATAATGAGGAGAAATTTTCAAAGCTTCTTGTAATATTTTTCATTGTGTAACTTCTAGGGGTTTAGGAAAAAAAAAAAAAAAAAAAAAAAAAAAAAAAAAAAAAAAAAAAAAAAATTGACTTGGATTGTCACAGAACAACAATTTTTGGCAAAGGAGCTATATGTATATATATACTTGATTCGTTCGAATCTTGATATATATACCATAGCTCCTAGTAAATCTTTCATGTTAAAAACTAGCCAAGAGGACTAGTAACCTCTCTTATTCTTTGATTATATTAACATTTAAAAATATAGTTATAGAGAAAACAACGATTGAAACTAATGGCACTCAATAGACTTTTTGTACTAAAGGAAGAGAGTCTAATTAGATAATGAAAGGCAAAAGGGTACTAGTGAGCTGTATGGCCGACCTTAACAAAAGCTTAAGTTTGCGAATTACACGCATTTCTAACTTATATATAAAACCAGATTTGTTACCGATCACGCGCCCGAGTTTTATGTCAAATTTAAGAAGCGATGGACAAAGGAACGATATTTCCTATAGACTGCTTGCGGACATTGCACTCACTAGTACCACCGAATATAACTTAAAGAAAATGTTAATACTTACTCTATCAGAAATACTTACGGTTAATTGCTGAATGTTCTTTAGGCTTATGATTTTGGGATGAGCGTTTTCTTGTGATATCGACAAAACAATATTTAAGAATTTATTTTTGTTGATATTAGCTATTGTATTTCAGAAATATAAATTATGAAAAAAAAGTGTGAAATCATGGAAACATTATTTATATCAATATATTATCTTACTTGAGATTTTAATATATGTATTCATCTTACAACAGTTCTAGTTTGGCAGGTTTAGGGAGTGGCGAAGATGTCTGTAGGCAATAGAGAGATACATGAGTGAAATTCATTGATGAAACAGGAGTTTTATACTTGAATAAGTTTATCCTTATTTTGTGTCCATTTATTATTATTCTGAAATAACTTCTGGTTTTATTTGATCTATCTTTATTTGGGGTGCAGCTGTAGCTTTTAAGCAGTACTTTGAACATCTATTTGAGAACTAGTTTCTAGAGCTTTATCCTTAGTGTCTGGAGTGAGGTACGTAGATGAATATCACATTTCATCATAAAAAGGATTATTTTTTGGTTTATAAAACTATAATAAAAAGGATATTCGTTCGGCCCCGAAACAGCCACTCTCGTTAGATTTTGAAGGAGTCATGGAAACGCCGGCTGGAGCGAAAAATATTAGAAAATCATTACAAGACTACATTACCAAATTTTATAGATGATCATCCTCTACTTCTAACAGAGGGCTTACACGAGCCTGGAACTGACAGTCGGTAAATGGCTAACTCTGGATCCACACACCCGATTAAACAGGCTAACTTTGAACCTCCTTTACCATTTTCTCAACATCTACCACTGTCACGAAAACTGCAAACATGCACGTACTTACTAAGACTCATTTGGGCATATGGAGAACAGATTTATAAAACAACCAAAAAATTAAACCTAGATGAAAGATTTTAATCAAAATTACTTATCACTGGTTGCATTTCTTATAAATGGTGGTGTGTGTGAGAGAGAGAGAGAGAGAGAGAGAGAGAGAGAGAGAGAGAGAGAGAGAGAGAGAGAGAGAGAGAGAGAGAGAGAGAGAGAGAGAGAGAGTGAGAACATTGTCCCTCAAGTAAATTTCCTGCTTTTAATCCAATGCAATATATCCAAATAAAATAAAATAATTAAAATCGAGTGTTTAATTCAATCCTCCCTAGCCTGTTTATTTTTTTTTAATGCAGTTGAAAGGGCCATTTCAGTGACCGAGATGTTTTATTAAATAAAATGAATTATTTTTAACAAAAAATACAGTATGATTTTTTTTTTGTTGGAAAATGAGTATTTGAAGCTCTCTCTCACCTAGTCCCATAAGTATTTCTGGAGATTGCTTCTTTACTTTCTACGTCCTTTATTTTGGTTACATTTATAAATTAGTATGAGTCCTTACGCACATGTTTTTTAGTTGATTAAGCACCTCCCTCGTCAAAATGTTTTTTATTTCATCTTAGCTATTTGGTAGATGTTTCTAAAATATGACATTAGCATTATCTGAGTCGGCAATATCATGCGTGACCTATTTACTTATTGTAAATAATAGATGCGGCTGTTTTTATCATATCCTTCTGCTATCGAAGATGTCGCGGTGAAATCATGATGTTTTCTGAATAAACTGAATAGTTTGATGAAAGAGACATTGTTGTTGACAGTTTAAAATATTCAACATCTTCTACCATTAACAGATCCAGACAGCATTTCGAAACGTCGATCAATAAATTTGATAAAACTTTAAAATCACTCTTTTATGATCCTAGGCTGACAAATTCTTCTCACAGCTTACTAAAAACTCACCGTGTAAGGGATTCTTGTTTGGAAGAAACCGAAGAAGCCCTGAAAATGACACCATCGATCTAAAATTTGCAAAAGCGTATTCCATAACTCCTGGTAATAATCTGATTAGGTGTGATGGTTCAAAAACAATATTAAAACACGGAAAAAATCGGACAAATATATGGCGCATTTTTTTTTTTTTTCACATCTATTTAATATATAGTGATCACAATATATTTAATTTATGTGATAAATATTTAAGAAACCCACACGGCCCAAACTAAGACCACCTTTGACTAAGACAGACTGGTAGAATGCACGTTTTGTAAAATCGATGAAACCATAAAAAATTAACTTAAAAAATGGATGTATAGTCTACATCCAGCCAGACTGAGAAGAAAACGCATAACGCAAGAAAGTGAATGTTTTTTTTCATTCCCTTAATATTAAACATCTGGCCAAATTTTTTCAACTTCAACAAAGGTTGATCTTAAGCTTAGCTCTACTAAAATAATAATTTGGTACCTATTGTGTAATGTTTCACATCAGAAAATTCATAACAAATGTACCAACATGTTTAGAAAATTGGCCATATCACGTAAACGATTGGATCAACTTAAAATTCGAACCATTCGATTTAAAATAAAAAAGATAGTTAAAAATACCTCAAGATGGTGGAGTCAAATCCTTCTTGCGGTCATTTTCTCCTAACTTTCCCCGCTACACCGCACATGTGGTCCGATTTTTCATTCGTATGGAGGGCCTCATCTGAGAATCTTGAGACAATTTTGTACTGCAAGATCTTCAAATGATTTGACACTCTTCCAAAAGTAATTGAAAAATTCATCTTCGTTTTCCAGCAATTCGCCAAAAGACATATAAAACCTTCCTTTCCTCTAGACATTTTTAAATATGTGTATGTTCCCAATAACATCTATTTAGTTTTCAAATGTACGTTTTATACCAGAGGTAAGTAGTATTCACCACCCCTTTGAAGAACAAGTGTGCATGAAAATACTGCGGGAAATGAGCATTTGAGCACCGGGCCTTAAGATAGACATGGCGAGTTATTTGACTGTTTGCTCATCCTACTAATGGATTTCTGGAAGGATTCTGGCCTTAAAAAAAAGTGGTTGAAATTTTGATTATTGCAACAAAACCTGCTCTCTCCAATATAAAAAAAGATGGAGGGAGTCCAACTGGCTTCGAAACCATCTCAGTCAATTTTTTGTCAATTTTCCCAATTTATTGGCACCATGTTGTTTTCTCTATAAAATATACAAACAGTCACAAAAAAGTTGATTTGTAGTGTCTATTAATTATTACTACTCTATTATAGAGTACTAATTATTATTTTTCCGAAAGAAATATAATATGAAACCATCAGGTTTCTTTTTCCTCCTTTGAAAATACGAACAATGGGATTAATATTAATTATGACCCA
This sequence comes from Acanthosoma haemorrhoidale, assembly GCA_930367205.1. Classification (NCBI taxonomy): domain Eukaryota; kingdom Metazoa; phylum Arthropoda; class Insecta; order Hemiptera; family Acanthosomatidae; genus Acanthosoma; species Acanthosoma haemorrhoidale. The sequence continues at coordinate 36,352,016 of OV884011.1, forward strand.
GTTTTCGTCATCATAAATTTCTAAGATAGCAAGAAATGCATCAACACGTGGTATTTTACACCGATGTCCCACTCAGTTGTTATTTTAATTGCCAACTAATTGATTATTTTATGACCACCTGTTATGTTTCATGGAGCTGTTCTAATTTAATTAGGGTTATGTGACCATTAAAGAGAGCTTCCTTGCAAAATATATCTACGACGAACGAGGGTCGTGGAAAAATGCGGAAACTATTCAAATGGCGTTTAATAATTATAATCCATGTAAGTGCTATTACAAATCACATATTACAATTGAGAACGTCATAGTAAATATTTTAATATCCTATATGATAGCAAAATATTTCTCAGAATATAATGAGAAATATTAATAATTATTAGCCAAAGAAAAATGACAGTTACAGACTTCGGACATACCGATGTTCGTTAAGATTTTCCTGTCTGAGAAGCTGGTATCACACCCTTTCAGTTACCCACGTAAACCTCGGACAATCTATATTTTGTATTGACATGGCTAATACATATGCGTAGTTCAGTGAATAGGACACCTGAGTGGAGAAACCAGGTCTAGGGTTCACCGTATTTTTTTATGCCTAATAGTTAATAAAATTACATACTAAAACTAATGATTACTTCACACAAACTTCAAATAAACGGCATTGACCGTATTTATTTTAAAGATGTGGTTCAAATGTACAAACGTTTATTTTCAAAGGAACCGTTTGTTTAACGTTAAAATTAAGATTCGAGTGTTAGGCACGTGACCGTATTTCGGGTATAGTCCAAGGGTCTAGGATAGATCATAGGTCACAGATTTACTACGATAAAAAGTTGTAATAAATAAATACAATAAATCTTATTATTAACGAATAATAAAGTAAAACTAAAATAACTAAGAAACAAATATCTAAAGTAACATTACTATTAAATAACTATGATAATAATTATAAATTTTATTAGAAATATACAGTATTTCTTAAGAAGAAAAATTGATGAGAAGGAAAAGTAATCTTTAGCCAGTAGCTTTCAATAAGTAATAATACCAAACATCAAAATTCACTGCACAGCCTAAAAGTGACGAAAATGAGTTCTGTATATACTGGAGACGACTTTATTAGTCACAGTCCTTTTAGATGTACTCAAAACATTTATGACTACATGATCTAATCTCATATATTTCGTGAGTTTAATCATTGTTTGAGCTCTTAATGTCAATTTAAAGCAAAAATGTATTGCGTGACCCTAAGAGTTCACTCTGAAAAATTTGAAAGCTTTCTGTCATTCTTGAAGGAACTTGGAAAAGTTGAACAGAGATATCAATATATATTATGTGATAAAAATGTACCAATTAAGAAGCAAATCCACTCTAAATCAATAATACCCATCTTTGAGTTAACCGCATACTTTTCGGAACTACAGATATGTACACTTGCCTGTAATTAGAATGTTTAATGGCTTTCAAGTTTTTTTACTGCGATAAATATACTTGACCTGCACAAAATCTGTATCGGCTCGTGCAAGAGATAATGAGGCAATGGACTCCTAGGAGAGCCTTGACGATACAGCGATCACGACTCCTTCAAGAGTATCATCCTCTTGTAATAACGGTAATCGGCCAGGGAGGAAATTCGTTACAAGAATATACACGAGGTAATGATGGCGTAATGATAATGATTGAACAAAATAGAAAAAAAAAAAATAAAAAAATTAGTCCCGATAGAGCAGATGAAAGTAGTAAATAAACAGGGGCCAAGACGCGTCCTTGCTGGTTGTGCAAGTCCCACAAGCAGGTCGGGGCCGGCGCTTTGTCCACAGCGCGCAGTTCGTTAGCGCAGTCCTATATTATTCTATGTCATTTGTGTTTATTTATTTATCACACAGGCCGAACATGGAGAAATAGATAACTATTCTGGTTCCAACCTATCGTCTATTATTAGGTTTGTCCTACAATATCAGTCGTAAAACGTCAGCCCTGCTTCGTTAAATTTATTTTTTTTTATTCAAGACTTTATTGTGATAAAATTATAGTCTGCCTTATTGGGCAATAAGTAATTGTGATTAATATTCTACAATACAATCCGCGAAAGAGGAAGCGGAGTCTTGGGAAGCCTCCCACGCTCCTCCGTTTTTTTTTTGTTTTTTTTCAAATCCTCGTTATTTATATAAGTGTACAATGAACAAAAAATAAATAATTTTTGGTTTATAATTTTCTCCTCGTGCTACATACACAGATGCATTCGAAGGAGTGCATAAATATGATACATTATCTTTTTGAAGTTAAAAGTCCAAAAAAAACCCTACACACACACTAGGTGATGGGGCTCACCTTCAGCTTACTGCCCCTCCGTCAGCCGCGTCACTGAATAAGAGTCAGTAGAGCCTGACCAAGAGCGTGAGAGCCACAGACGCTCAGGACTCCCAATGTAACGTTTTTATGGTAGGTCACGAAGCGACCGTCAATTTAGTCTCCAAGGAGGATCAAAGGGATAAGCGGAGCAGTGTAATAACTGTGCTAGGGGATTAGGGTGGTTGGATAGGTTACTATGGAATTTTATGAACTTAAAAGGGATGAGTTCAAGAATGTAGTGTATATTAAGATCGTTATGAAGTGTTTTGTGGCTGACATAATAAGGGGCATTTACTATTGTTCTCAGGACTTTTGATTGAAAGGTTTTGATACGCTTGATGTTCGACTTTTTTGCTGTCCCCATAGCTCTATTCCGTATGTCCAGAATGGCTTCAGTATAACTTCGTAGATTAGTAATTTATTTTCTATTGAGAGATGGGTTGTCCTTCGAGTAGTCGGTACTGTTGCCCAATGTGTTTGTTTAGTAAAATCAAACCAATTCTACCATCACCTACAGGAAGAAGGGCACCATAGGGGGGGGGGATTCTCTAATGTCGGATAATATTAATAAAAAGGAAGAAGTAGGAAATACGAGTATGCCCCCTCCGTACCTCCTGGACAAATCTAGTCGTAAAGTGAGGTCCGTGGATGTAGCAGCCCCGATTAAAAGATAAAAAAATATACTATTGTTTTAGATGAGTAATATATCCCATATAAACAATTCGATGAGTAGTCATAGATTACTGTTTTAAGCAGGTTTTTATAATTTTATGACAACTTGTTGAGAATTTGTTTACACTTTTTGATGTTTTTAATGGTTACTTCATAGTTTTTAGTTTTGATTTTTGAATTTTAATTATTTTTTACATCCATTTTGTATTTTTGAATTAAAAAAAAAATTAATTGTAGTAGTATAGTAAGAATATTTCAAAATAAGTAACCATTATTACGTATAATAATAGTAATTACTTTGTCTCCGGATGCCCAGTTAAAAGTTTTTTATCATTTGATTTTGGAAATAAGTGAAGATGACCGCTTAGAGCTGTCGAAACCGCTATTAAATTAAAGAAAAGGTTATAAGCTGTGGAAAGACAATAATAGTGTTTTGTAATTTCAAAATATCGTTAAAATCCTAGAAACCTTCAAGGTCTAATTTCTGATCCCTCCCCCCTCACATTTAGTAGGTATAAACAGTATTTGTCGTCCCTGCAGCAGTGTAATGACTAATCTAAAGCGAGCATTTTAAGTAAACTTGAACCAAAACTAAAAATTAGTATTAAACTCAAGCATGTTGCTTTCAATTAAGTACAAATAAAAATTCGATAATTTTATAAATTAAGTTTATAACCAAACCTGAAACTAAAACTAAAAAATGAGTTCAGTGACAATTAAATTGAGTTAAGTTATAAGTTGGGTTGAGAATATTTGATATATACTCTGGTGCATATATAATGTATTATAATTAGATGTAAAACATGCTTTTCTTGTAATAAATCATGAAGAGGCCGGTAGTCGTGAAACAAGTAACAAAGGGCCGAAGGTCCTGCAATAAAACCTGAGAGGGTAAGCCACCTGCCCCTAATAAAACCAACACGGTAGACCTCTGGTCACCGTCCGGCGGTCATAAAATCATGCCATAAACAGTCCTTTAGTGGACGAGCGATCACGTACCTCGGTAGGTGTGACATCATAAAACACACCCTTTTAGACCAACAGTCTATAACTTAAGGGGGATTGGCCACCTGGGCATCATAAAAAAAAAACCTTTCAGCCGGCTCCGCCTTCTTCTAGGAAGGGGAAATTAAATTTAAATCAGGAAGTTTCGCCCTGTAGAGACACTCTTTCCCAGGCTCCTCATCTAGACAGCCACTATCACTCGTCGCGATACGCTAGGGCCCTGGGGCCCTGGAAGTAAGTCCACTCAGTCTTCTACTAGTCTACACTTTCTCTGCCACACCTCTGCGCCGGAACCTCGTCTCACAGCCTCCTAGCAGACCCTCTGACGACTTGTACTATTACGCTGCCAATCTCCCGGCCGAACTCTGAAAACTGGTCTTATTCCTTATGAAACCTCTGAACCTCTCTCCTGAACACAGTGTATTGTCGGGACACATCCCTATCAATAAAATGGAGTCAGATATTAACACCTACATGGAACATGGTCCATGTTATAAACTACAACAATCCGCACTTGTCACCAGGGCTAGTAATTAGGCACTCCCCTAGTGACGCCCCCCGACATTTGTTAATACTCTTAGTTATTTTTTGTTGAACTAATTCATAAACTCCTTAATCTAAAAATATTAGTTACATTTTAGTGAGCTCACATATCTTAATAATAAACTAAAACTAATAAAAGGCCTCAATTTATGTTTGCTTGGAATAAACTGTTTTCATAATAGCTAAAACTAAAATTTTGAAAAGTATAATTTTAATGTTTATCAATTTAACGACGGATAAATTATTATTTATTAATAAATCCTAAAAAAAAAAATATTTTAGTTTAAGTTTACTCAAAGTAAGTTAAAGTTAATACAATAGACTAACTCTGACCTGTAGAGTAATGGTTAGTATGAATATTGCTAATAACTTCTCGGTTTCGGTTATCATACAAGTTTTAGTCGGTTTTAGTAGAAGATGGGTCTGGTTCGGGGTTCACTCAGCCTCATGAGGAAAAATGAGTAACTACTTAAATAAAGCAGTAACCTCCGGTTAAGAAGGTGGAAAGTTAATAGTAACAGCCTAGACCCGATATTACTCTTCAGCTATGGTGACAACCACATTCGGCCTCATCTCTCAATTAGTTTCTGCGCAGTGGATTTATTCTGTAAAACAAAGTAAGACAACTGATCCATGGATCAACGAGAACAATGTGGCTATACCTAGCGCTAATGGAGAAATAACATGATAAAGTAGCGCTATACAGTTGCGTTATAAAGTGACGCAGTAAGTAGCGATATTGAATTCGGATGATTAATGGTCCGTCTTCGTGAATTCTGCATAATAACTCTCTTTGTGATTTACCAATGGATAGCATTAGGTGGATCGATTTATGATTCATTATTTCAGATAATTGAGATAAATCTATGTATAATGTCTTTATTATAAGTTCAATGTCCGCATTTTTTTTTTTTTTTTTTCCCTTAGCTATAACTTATAAAAATAGGATGTGGGAAAAATAAAGGAAAATTATTTTGGGCTAATGAGTGCCTTTCACTAAGGGGAGTCCCCCATTTGAAGGATTTATGAGAAGGATATAGGGTGTGGAATGCCTAAAGGACTTGTCCGCATTAATTCATACACAATGTTATATACTGTATTTTTTTCATACTCACTTATTTAGTGTGAATAATGTATAATGTTTCAAAATACTTGAATTATATAAATGCATTAAATAAGTTAACCTCAACTATAGATTCGCCTGAGGATCTATAATTGTATATAATTATCTGAAAATTTACAGGGGCTATGAAGAAAAAAAATAACCTCAGCTACTATAGGTCCTCCTAGTAAAAGGATCCGTTCACCCCAAATAAATTTTCCTTTATTTTTCCCTTATCCTACATTTTTAAAGTTTGAGAGCTGAGGAAAAAAAACAAAAACAAAAAACCTCAGCTACTGTATAAAATGCAGCATATCTCCAAATAACATATTGTTATAACGGGGAAATTAACGGTTGAGTTATTTTCAAAATTTATTTATTTTTCTAAAAACATAATATAATAATAAAAATACCATTTCGTTTTCAGCCAGATTGTTCTGGTGGTTTTAAGGGCCCTTTTTATCCTGGTGACATGACAATTTGAATATAAATTTCATTTAACCACATTTCTTGAAAAATAATTCCATAGTTATATCTTAATAAATAATAAACTAAAACTAATAAAAGGCCTCAATTTAGGTTTGCTTGGAATAAACTGTTTTCATAATAGCTAAAACTAAAATTTTGAAAAGTATAATTTTAATGTTTATCAATTTAACGACGGATAAATTATTATTTATTAATAAATCCTAAAAAAAAAATATTTTGGTTTAAGTTTACTCAAATTAAGCTAAAGTTAATACAATAAACTAACTTTGACCTGTAGAGTAATGGTTAGTATGAATATTGCTAATAACTTCTCGGTTTCGGTTATCATACAAATTTTAGTCGGTTTTAGTAGAAGATGGGTCTGGTCCGGGGTTCACTCAGCCTCATGAGGAAAAATGAGTAACTACTTAAATAAAGCAGTAACCTCCGGTTAAGAAGGTGGAAAGCTAATAGTAAAATTAATAAAATTGTCTCCATTACTATATAAAACCCATTTTTTATCACTTTTTGGCTCTGTGCTGAGCATTTTGGACTAGGGTTTTTTTGCACAATAAAAAGCTACTTGTTTCAGATATACTCGTATTATCCTTTTCATTAATTAGTTTCTATTTAATTCATTCTTAACAATTTAGCTAATGGAACAATTTTCACTTTAAAAAAACAACGTTTCTTACTACCTTGTAAGATACTAAATTCGTTACCTGGGAAGTATTCTAAACTCATGACCATACCCAAAATACGCAAGTGTCTCGAATCATATTAAACATTTCAACATCATGATTAATAAAAAGTAATGTCATCTTACTGGTATAGGTAATATGTATTGGCATAGAAGGACTATAATAATCAAAATCCATTAACTTTGTCAGCAGCTTGTTGTCAGAGGCAGACTATTCCATGAATTTTCATCTATTTCCTTAATGATGCTCAAAATCAAAGTAATAGTATGAAAAATAATAAACTGTCGTTAAATCAAGTAAATTAAATTAGCTAAAAACGACGCGTTATCCGGTCATAATTATTAAACATGACGCTCGTCAAATACTGAATAGCGAATGAATGTCAGATCTCGTCGTCATCGAACGGAATAGAGGCTACGGAGGTCGTTCAAGAATTGACCACAGTCATACCCTTTGATGAATTATAGGGGGTGAACAATAAGTCCTGTGAGTCACTTTCAGCCAAGGTAACTCAAATTCGGAGGCCGAATCATGAGTGAGTCCATCCGGATCTATTTCATTCGAGAAACTGAGTATATAGGAAATAATGGTGCTGTATGGAGGTCTTGTGATTGTGGTAAAGGATGTATATGATATGAACTGTATGGATGATATGGGTTCATATATCGAGGCAATCGGTGAATTTTGACATGTTGGCATCAACTGAATGAGAACTAATCAATGAGAACAAAAAAATAATAATTTTATGTAATAAAATTAAACCTTGAATGTACATTGGCTTGTGTCCCTAGTTCGTAAAAGATCACCCCTGGAGAAAAGTGCCAACTATCGTTGTAGCTACTAGCTCCTCGATACTGTTGAGATATTTGGAGCATTGTCGATTCTAAACGAGTTTGGTAATTCCAGGGCGTGTTTTGTTCTGTAGTGCTTGCAATCTGATGAGCATGTAAGAGTAGTAGATACCAAAAACAGGACAGGTGTAAGTAAGTATCGATAGAATGAAGGTCTTGTAAAGTTTTGTCTCATAATCCTTCAATTTCTATCCATCTTAAGACGTCCTCATGAATCCTGCTTATTGTAAATAGGATGGCATTATACCTTCAATCTTCCTTACCAGGAAGAAACTGATTAACTCCAGAAGATTTGTGATCTGTGATATTGCCTGCAATGTTCTCTCTGTGGTACAGAATTACGGAAAACAAAAATTAATTACGAAAATTGAACTAAATAATAGAGGAATAAGTAGTAACTAAATCTGACTGAGATCAGTCCCTGATAATAATATTCTTTGTTATATTTTTTAAGAACTACCACTGCAAAATGCACTCTCTTACACTGCTATCGGCCCCGTATTCATAAATGTTTCTGGTCGTTTTTGATCACTTCAGTTTGAGTAAACAAAATCATGTGCATCTAAGTAAAGACTTAAGTAACAAAAAACTTCCGTAGTAAACAGGATTAATTAGCGTTGAGACTCATCAAGAACAACCCTTAATATTTAGGATGAAACTAAAAACAATCTGAAATACTGTAAGATTTTCTTGCTGACTCAATAAGCTCATAGAATGGCAGGGTTGACACCCTGTGGTTGACAATGAATACATCATTCCCTTGCAAGTAACGGTATAACTTCGACTTATACCTTGGAAGATTATGACAGCCACCTTCCCCTATTTAAGCCCATTCTACTGTTCTCACTATGAACTGGTAATACTGCCTTAGCCATGCCTTCAAGTAGCCGTATGTACATCCTAGACTCCTTCGATTTGATTCCATCGTCCATCCCCTTAACATGAGATCTTGCCCATATAACACCTATCCACAGAACTACTTCCCTCATCTATATCCTTGACTAGCTAAGTTGAATAACCAAAGATTGTCAATTGACCCCATTACTTCCCATGGAATGGATGTTCGACCATAGAACAGTTCTTCGGAATAGTTGCGAGCCCACACAGATGGTGTATGTGTACAGAATATAATCAAACTATCAACCCTCCAATTTTTTTCCCGATTACGTATTTCATTAAAAGTCCTTATCTGCCTTAAGTACCCTGGCCAGACTATTACCAGTGAAGATAGGATCTTCGCTGTGAGGAAACAATACTCATTATCCTCTGACAGTACGTAGGACTTTATCGCTGCAAGGGAGGCGCTGACTTGTTGCTTCAGTTCCTTTCCTGCTCTTTCGTCGTCCATCTCCAACAATTGAAGCTTGACTAACACGCTGTTGCGCGACAGTGGTTTTTATCTGTCTATTGTCACGTATCTTCGTTTTTTTTTTTCTATCCTATTGACGATAATGGAATACTTTCAATTTGCTCTCTTATTTAGTGACTTTAAATAGGGTCTTATCTAGGCAAGTTTAGCATTATCATTTATTCATATCAGGGATGTACCTTGTTTTAAGGTTTTATTAGTTCTGCCAACACCAAGATATAAAATTTTATTACCCTGAAACATTTCCAAAATACAACTCATGAAGGAAAAGAGCCGAGCAAAGGTTCTCATCTTAGTTGGTAGGTGGAGTTACTAGCGTGGTTGCTGCTTAACTTGTTACCTTTCAACTTTTATTTTGGCCTGTATGTTAAAAAAAACTTCGTTTGTAAGCGTCTTCGATGCTTGGGACCAAATTCATCATAGCGGTTAATTAGCGCAAATTGGAGCTAATACCTTTCTTTTCGTTCTTTGTCTCCTAACTCATAAATGGAAATAGTTGAAATAAATAAATAAGTTGAAAGTCATCTCATCAAAACTACAGATTATAATATCTTGACAACTATAACCTTTATTTTTGCTAGTTCGATATCCCGATTTTTCTTTTATTAGGCACTTAAATGTAGATCTCTAAAATATTTCCTTACTTTTAATAACTAAATAACTCTTACTCTCGATCTAAAACTTTTTGTAAAATCTTATCTAAATAAGAAATTTTTATTGTGTTATTTGTGTTCATTCACCCTCGGTATCAACAAGAACACAGCAATTGCTATCTCGTTGGACTGCACGCAGGCTTTCGACTCGGTGTCCCACGGGATGCAGTGCCAACAGCTTTGCGACTGAGAATAACCAGATCAGCTATACACCATGTTGGTTTCCTTCTTGAAGAACAGATTGGTGAGGGTACGGATAGGTGATTGACTCTCTAAGTGACCCATTCCCTCTGGCTTGTGGAGTTCCTCAAGGAGAGAGGTTCGGTCTCCGGTTCTTTTCAGCATGTACACATCTGAAATTGTTGGGACAAACTATAAGAAAGCTACTGTAATCGCTTTCGCCGACGACATTGCAGTTTACAGCAGCAGCATGAATGCACAAAGAGCTCTTACACAGGCCGAGTCAGTTTGTAACGTTATCAGTGACAGACTGTTAAACATCTGTGTAAACGCCGGGAAGACCGACTGCGTAATATTCTCCCTCCAAAAGGGGAAAAGGAAAAAATCCTTGCCAAAATCATATAGTATAGGGAGGCAAGAGAACTCAACAGCTTTCTCAATGCACTATCTGGGTATAAAAATGGATAGACATCTCCATTTCTCTACTCATTTTAGTAATAAAATAGAAAAAGTACGACACAGGTCTTACCGGCTATCGCACTTGCTAACTTCACCCAACCTGTCGCTTTGTCTCAAACTGATGATTTATAAATGTGTCCTCTGGCCTGCTCTGCTGTGCGGTGCCCTGCTATTTACCCACTTGACTGACAATACAGCCAAATGTCTCCAACATTTTCAGAATGGGATCATGCGAAAAGTGGTCCGACATACCTCTCTCGAGAGGTTGAAGAACGCTGACCTGCACCCGTTCGTTGCTTGGTGTACTGTCGGTGGGTGAGTTCATCCGCCGGGGATACATCAAGTTTTTTGACTTGTTGCAGCACCTAACCAACCCAGTGTTTAACAATATGGCCCCACCATCCCTCCCGCACTGATGACAACAGACTGTCGGGGAAAAATTAGGTTAAGAATTAGCATTTAAGTTAGTTTTAAGTTTGATCAAAAAGGTGAGTCCCATCACTTTTATTAGTCATTTTAGTCCAGTCACGTATAATGTGTATCATTATACTTGTTTATTCATTATATAATTTTTATAAAATAACGAAACCTGTATATAATGTAGCGATGCTACAGGAAATACAAAAATGATTTGTAAATAGATTCGCCTGAGGATCTATAATTATCTGTAAATTTAAAGGGGCTATGGAGGGGGGGGACCCGCTATTGTTGATGATTAACAGCCAAAGAAAAAATCGGGACTCAAACCCAGGACATATTTAGTCAAAGGCTCTACTAACTGCTACGAGTGACGACTCACCAAAAAATTTAACATACTTTTACTAAAACATTTATGTGACTAATGCTATGTCTTAAAACCATTTACAAGTGTTAATTTATTCTCTTCTCCTTTGATTTATATCTATTTGTAAACTGTAACATAAATCCCTTAATCTACTTTTGAACAGTCCTTAATGTGTATTTTTGTAGGTTATGCTGGGAGGTATGAAGTGAGCCCATGAAATCCCACGGTTCAGCACTGCTTATAAAGGAAGTCCCAGAATTAACGCAAGATTTTAATTTGTCGCCATTTGTGCAGTAAAGTGCTGGCAACCCTAAAAAAAACAATTTGACAGCTGACAGTTTAGGGTTAGTAAAAATGGAGCGTTACACGATAGAACAACGTGTCTTTATTGTTAAACATAATCTAAAAAATAATGAAAGTTTGGTGGCCACGGTTCGAAAATTTTATACAAAACATGGTCGGAAATGTGTTTTGACTTTATCAACTGTGAAGAGATTAATTAAAAAATTTAGGGAGACTGGATCAGTTGGAGACACTAAACACACTGGTTGTCCAAAAACAAGCTGTTCAAATGTCAATATCAAAGTAGTGCGTGAGTGTCAAATGAGGCTGGTCAAGCAGTGACTGGTGCTCGATATCGCGACATGATAACACAGTTCTTTTTGCCGAAATTGGATGATATTGATGTGGCCAATATGTGGTTTCAGCAAGATATGCCACATGTCCATACAGCCCATGAAACAATTCAAATACTGCATGAGACATTTCCAGGTTGTGTACTCTCTCGTTTTGGTGATCAGAATTTGCCCCCTAAATCGTGTGATTTAACACCTTTAGATTTCTTTTTATGGGGTTATTTGAAGTCAAAGGTGTATGTCAACAAGCCCACATCCATCCGTGCATTAACGAAGAAATTCAACCACATTTATGCCAAATGGTCATGGAGAATTTCGACAAAAGAGTGTGTATGTTTCAGCAAAGTCATGGAGGCTATTTGCCCGATGTGTTATTCCATTAATAACCCTATCCTATTTACTTTATAATTCAATAAAAAAATAACAACAAAAACACTAAAAACTGTGTTTTTTTATTTAAATCAAATCTTGCGTTAATTGTAGTGTTAATAACCGTTAGAAATGTAGTGTAAGAAATACATGTTGAAAGAAATACATTTAAAATGGTAAAATCTATGCTTAAAATGTACCCTTTGTTGAGTTACAATGAAAATCATAGGGAACAAAACGCAAATTTCAAATTATCCATCCCGGGCAGCGCTAAGATAATTAATACTACTTATAATATTATTACTAATATATAATTTTTTTAGTTTTTATTTTGATGGACTAAAACTAAAATCGTTTTCTCACCCGACCAAGCAACTGTGTTGATACATCAAACATGGCTTAAAACTAAATAAAACTGCTCCAATATTGAAACATGTTTAAGATTTTTATACGATAAAGGTATGTTTTCTCTATATGATAAATAATCTGATTCAAGGCTGAGTTAAGTACTCTTACAGGTAGGTATGCTGGAGTTCCGCACTAGTCGCGTTTGGTCCATTCTCTGCTCAAGGAAACGTTTACTGCCTTCAATATTTTTTAGATAAATACTTCGTTCATCCCCCTGGTTTTATCTATATATATTTTTTATTAATAATAATACGTTTAGTTAAAATATACTTGCATAAGAAGTAGGTTTCCAATGTTATTCGCATAAGTAGTAGTTTGTCTTTTGTCCTTACTAACTCCAAGCTAAGCTTTTGTACGGGCCATTTAAGGATCATAAATCTTGGGATAAATGAATAATAAATTTGGGGATTTGGTATGAAGCACTTACAGTATAAAATAACCTCAACGGTCAAATTTTAATCAACCCAGTGAATTGGTAACCTTCAGTTTGGTGATCTACAAAGTGTTAATGTGAAAATTACACATAATTTAAATTAAAGATCCTCTTTTTCGGGATAGGTCGTAAAATTTTGACGAAATTATATATGTTTATCAGATTATTAACATTAAATTCGCGTCCGTTATTATCTAAAGTAGGCAATCTATTCTAAGAGGGTAGTGCACGTGTTAAATGGAGCCTTGAAAGTTTAAATGATTTTTAGGTAAACGTTTTAAAGCAGTTTAACATTTATTTCACACCTTCATGGCGTAACAGATAATTACAGGGCTGTTCAGATACTTAATTGAAAGTAACCGATTTCACCGTGCAAGTTATTTACTCAATTAAAAATAGTAATTGGATAAAATCGTACCAATTCATAATTGAAGGTCATCAGAAGTAATTTAAGTTACATTATATACCTAATTGGATAGAATTCAAAGATGGCCTTAGTGCTTTTGAATGTTAATAAAAAAAACATAGCCTAGAGGTGAGAGCGTATTGTCGAAACGAAAGTTATTTGGAATGAATATTCTTTAAGAAATGTAATCCGGCTAATGTTCACTATTATATTATTTACATAATTAACTTATTTTAATTTGCATTTACAATGTGCTCAGAAGCACAATCAAAATGATACATGCTTTAATTAGTCTGTGAATGATTGTTATACTGTTATTGCGAGTTTTCACAAAACTTAAACTTACATATTTAAAGAAAATTAACTGAGTTCATACTGAATTTAATTAAGTTTATGTTTTTCTAACAATACATGTTGCATAAGTTTGTGAATGTCATTTGAAAGTCTGCTTACTACAATAGCCTACAATTTTCGGACATCAGAAGAGTTTGATAAAAATGAATTCTCTTACTGACCGTAAACATCCTGCTGGATGATGGGTTTTTGCAGGTCTGTTTTATAATAGGATACATCCACAAGCACTTTCGACAGTTGGTCGCATTACAATTTTCAAGTGCTAAAAAATAAGTGAAAAAATCAAAAATCACTATCTGCTAAAAATTATTTGTTGTAAAAAAATATCGTGTATATATTAAAATCCACGCAATATCGTTAAAAACACAACAGTACATAATTTATTGATAAAAGACCACGTAAAAAGTAATAACATCTGAAATTGTCAAAAGATTATAGAAAAAGAAAGTATAAATATGCAGAATACAAATAAAACACAAGATAATAAAGGCAATCAAAAATATATTATATGAAGCTTCTTTAAAAAGGCTAAAAAAAAGTTGTGAACTAAAGAGATGAAGTATATTATTTTTTCGCATAAATATTTTTTTATTAATATCTTAACATTTGCTATGTGTTAAAATTAATTTTTCAAGAAATATTGAAGGTATTTGGTCGATGTTTCACCCATTAGGGCATTCTCAGAACTTAAATTTAAAAAAAAATACATACAAAACAACATTAAATATTTTAAATAATAAATACTATAATTGTAAACTTTTGGCAACAGATTATATAGGCTTTAAAAACACTGCGGTGTCTCTTTTTGGAGTGTTACTCTTAAGAATTGACGTTAAATTTACGTTGCTATTTGTAGGCAGACACTTAAAATTGACTTCTTCAAATTTTACTATTTATTGAATGTGCAATAATAGGAAGGTAGTTAACCTTCGTCTGGGTAGAACGGTTGCATGATTGAAAACATTTTTCTGTAATTGAGTCATTGTTTAAACGGCCATAGCTAATAGCGGAATGAGCATAACTCCATCCATCACCTTCAATACGGTAAATATGCTCGAGCAAATATTTTCAAAATTACACAGTCGGTTAATTCGCAATGCGGAAAATTACAACATCTGTCAGGTTGATAAGTTTGCAGCTGGGGGCATTACTGAATCACGAATTTCCTTGATCCGTCTGTTGCCGTCATTCATTCGTGTCAGGATTTTTCTATTTCTTAATTCGTATAATATTTCAAAGTCTTCGCTTAGTGCTTTGAAGACTGAGCTAAAAATATCTTGGAGCTGTATGACGGTAACTTTCTGTTTCTGTTGGTAAAAATAAAACAATCGCCACACTAAAAATACTGGATCGAATGATATTTGGTTTTTAGTTTTTAAATATTTTTGTAGCGACCGCTAACTGCATAAGTTAAATCACCCATACTCTAGTGCATATAGATTGTAAGCAAAAGTAAAATAACAGGAACTAAATGTATTATAATTAAATGTAAATCATTGTAAAAGTTTTAAGCAATAAAACGCGGAAGCCAAACAGTCATAAACGGGAAAGGGTCGCCGGCTGGCAGTCATAAACATGAAAGGGTCACCATCTGGCAGCCATAAACAGTCATAAACTTAGCGACCCTTTTAGGCCCTCTCTACCTCCAGGGAGTGCCCCGGGACGGGTCAATGTGGCAGTGACGTACCTCTCTACTGGTCACGCGCCTCGTGACAGGTGTGCGCGGGAACCGCCACCGAATTAGACCCTCGTAGCCTCCCGACAGGGAGTAGAAACGATATTTAAACCAGGGCTTCTGGCCCTGTAAACAAGTCTCCTCGCAGACTCTCTGGCGATCTGTACCCGTGACGCTGCTTCGTTTCCGCTTGAAACTCTGAAACTTGACTTATTATTTATGAAACCTCTGTACCTCTTCTCTTGAACATAGTGGATTGTCGGGGCACATACCTATCATAAAATGAAGTCAGATAGTAACGCGGTCATGGAACGATTGTCCGGGTTATAAACTCGAACAATCCTCACTTGTCACAGGGCTAGGGTGATCAGGCACCTAGTGACGAATCTACAATTTTATTTAAGTTTAATTACAGAAATAACAGCTACTTTTATCGCTATAACAGTACATTTGCTCCTAACTATCCTGTGTCTATCTCTTCAACAAACAAAAAAAAAACCCATAAAATCCATGTAAACCGAAAATTGAATAAAATCCATAGAAATCGACCCGAATTACATTTTTTTTTTGGAAATTAAAGCGTTTTATCAAGAGATCTCGAAGCCAATTACATTTGAGTCTACAAGGAGTACTGTGCGGACTTTCGGGCTGGAAGATTCAACATTAAATTGGCAGGATTCTATGCCCCTGATGTAGGAATGTTGCTGCCCTCCAAAGTTTATGTCCGTATGTCCGTTTATATATGGGAATCTTTCTTTGAAATGTAAAGTGGGGTTTCTTGAACTACATTTAATCAACAATTTTATTGTAGCCTCCCAAAAATAGAATATCTTTACATTTATTTTGGCTTAACAATTTTTAATCAGTCCTTAATCGAGGAGAAAACATAGAGCTTAGAAATGTAGAATATTTTCTGAGCTGAGATGATGCGCAGTTAAGGACAACATTGATGAGTTCTGAAGTCACTTTGACACTTGAAGGAAGCCATGGTCACCGAGTGGAATTGTAGCCTCAGATAAATTAGGACGAATCACCTAATGAAGCATTGTTCAATATAATGTTGGTGTATGACTACTCAGTTGTCCTACTCACCGTCCTCCAACCTACCAGTGGCGACACATAACCGCTACTTATGCATATCGCAATTAGTGGTTGGCTACTAATTAGCAGGGATTATAATACTCACTGTCGGCTAGGGGGACATGGCTGTGTCATCCAGTCTTGCGATATCTTTGCCTACTCTAGTTCTTCACCTATCTCATCTTGATCATAGACAATGATTAATGTCCGCCTTGCGACTCTATTCATATAAAAGATTATTTTTTTAATTAATTAATATTACCGAAAGAAAAATATACAGGTAGAATAATGACCCGAACCCAGGACTTCCTCCAATATCCATTCCGGGTACTCTACCAACAGATTACAACGGGTGAGCACGGAGGCTGACAGCGGGGTACCCGCCATGCAATCCATTAATTTTATGGATCCTGTGCGGCAGGTCCGGCCCACTACTTGTTTTTGATTCCATTCCTCTTCCTGTACACGAGACAGTACGGTATTTAGGCTTCCAAGACTGACATGGAACCGACATAAGAGGATAAAAAATACAAGAACTAAACAAACGCATTGGACAACTGTACAGACTACTCGAAGGACAACCGATCTCTCAATAGAAAATAAATTAGTAATCTACAAAGTTATACTTAAGCCAATCTGGACATACCGAACAGAGCTATGGGGGACTGCAAAAAATTCTAGCATCAAACGTTCTCCTTTCAATCAAAAGTCCAGAGAACAATAGTAAATGCGCCTAATTATGTCAGCTGTTTTCTCTATTTTCTCCCACATTTGTAAACTGAAGGTGAGCCCCATCACCTAGAATTGTATATATACTATTGACTTTTAACTTCAATCAGATTGTTATGTAACCCAACCTCCTTCGAATGCATCTGCGCATCAAAGAAAGAGGAGAAAATTGTTAATTCTTTTGTTCATTGATTTTGTTCATATTTTCACATATTGTATTAATTAAAGGGGTTAAGGGGAAAACAAATGGAGGAATTCCCAAGACTACGCTTCCTGTACAGCTGTTTGTAAATACTGTATGAATGAGTGAGTGAATGAAGAATTGTAAAGATACAATGAATGAGAAGATTGAACACAATTACTTATCGCCCAATTAGGCAGATTGTAATTTTATTAAAAAAAATAATTAAGGACAGTTCAACCACTAGGGTCATTAATGTACTAATTACAAATTGCCCCGAACTCAGGACTTCCTCCAATATCCACTTGGGTACTCTACCAACTTAGCTAGTTGGTATCGTAAAGTTATTTATTAATTTTAATGACAGTTATTAATCAATGTATTAATTACAAATTGCATAAATAATAATATACAAATTCACGATTTAAAATTTCTTATCAACTTTGGAAACTAAAATAGCCCCTTCGTCTGTGATCTCATTTAGCCGCTCACCGATATCTGTGATGTCCCTTGTGTCTTCAGTGTCTAAATCTGTGAGGAGGTGGACAACGATGTGCTCCACTCCCCACATCGGTGGAGGGCTTCAAGACATTAAATGTTTGTGGGTGAGGCTATTCTGCAATTTCAAACCACTTCCTCTCTTCCTTCTGGACAGGTTGTAATTTTTCCATCAACAAGTAGTTCGATCTTTCTTAGTCTGTTGGCCTTCGGATCTCTCCACAATGTTTAATGCCACACGGCTCGCCACTCTTCTGACTCGCCTTAAGTTAGTGAGAGCTAGTTTCCTTGTATTAAGGCATTATATGAAAATATAAGATATCCTAAAAAATATCGTTATTGTATTGCCAACTTACGTCATGGTATAGATCTGAATACTACTAATCATTATTAGTGATCTGTTTTATCTTGGGCCGATTTATTTCGAGTTTAATATTTCTGATTTACCTATGGAATGAATATACCTTTTTCGTTGCTTTTTAACAATACCAGAAAATCTCATGTTTTCAACCGTGTCTGTGTAGTGATGTTTGTGAGATTCTTTTTCAAGCTGGAATTTCACATGAATGATATTAGGAAGACATGAAAAATTCAGTCTATAAACACGAGTAAGGGTCATTCATTAATAAGTATGTTTAGTTGTAATGACGAAAAGCAGTATTTTTCTATCATTTTTAATAGGGTATCAAATTAAATAAATCAAATTCCTGATTGACAATATGTAGTTCTTATATTTTTGTTTTTTTAAACACTGTTTTTTTAGAAGCACGGTATTTTGTATGATAGTTCCATTTCGTGCCCCGATCATGTATTAGAAGTAAATATTTTGTAATCAAATTAAGTAGGCTGGTAGCAGATCAAGTATCTCAGCGTCTTGATTAATAATATGTGTTGGGCTTTTACTAGAGTATAATAGCAAATTCAATTAAATTCTAAATCATATTTATTACATAGTAATAAAGAAGTATTTTTTTCTCCCGTTGGAGTTCCAAATTCACAGCATAATTGTAGGTAGTTAAAGCAAATTTACATGAATAAGAATTAAAATATTGTGGATGTGCATAATGTAAGTTAATGCAGGTAGAAAGGAAAGAAATACTACCGAAGGAAATTAGTGGAAACTATGAAAGATAAGGAAGTTGTTGGATCATTGTAATTGAACAAAGTTAATTGTTCGTTTTTGAATTCCATGAAGTGGGTATTGGATGGGCGTGGAACCTTAAATAATGGGTTATTTAGATTTTTAATATTTTGTAATATTTTATTTGTTTTCGTGATAAATAATTAGCTCATGTTTCGATATTAAGTCCTGCAGAAAAATCTGTTAACTTATCATTAGTGTATGTTGGAAACTTATTCATATTGGTTAGCCATTGATTTTGGGTTTTCAAGGTAATATGGCTTTGTGAAATAATATTTCAAGCCGTAGTGGAAAAGTATGAAAAAATAGGAGATGGTTTTGTCGGCAAAGTGTGCATCGTCATTGATGCTCGCGTTCAGAAAAGGTTGCTGAACTAGCGTGTATCCAAGGTATTGTATATGCTTTGCTATTGGTATTTAAATGTTATTTACAAACATTACTTTATTTTTGTTCCATTGATTCTGTTGATAAAATAATTGCAAAAATCCATTAAAATGACTAAAGACATCGTTTTCGCTGCTTAATTGTGATAATTCGAAGTCCTTAATTGTGTGATCCATCGCACTTGGCTGGAATATGTTTTATCTTAACAGTTCGGGGGACACAAGTTGGCCAACCCTACGTTGTCAAGCTTGTCATAAACAGACCCATTGGTAGCCTGATGTTCTTATCGTCATCAGAAGATGTTCGTGTAGTTAGCCAAGAGGATGGAGATGAACCGGCCTCATGAAGGACCACATTGTGTCATCCTTGTGCCATTTGGCTGCCCGTGTCCTCGTCGCCAAGGGTCAAGTTTTAGAACAAACATCCCATTTATTCTCCGCTGAGGACCAAGTAGTCATTGACTAACCGTAGTTAGTCTGTATGTTTACCGACTAGAAGGTATCATCAAATTTAAGATATTAGCACTCTGATTAATAATATGTAATTTTTGTTTTTTATTTTTGAAATTTCACCACACAAAGTTACTAAAACTGCGATTAAAATCTTGTTCTCAATATTAGTTCGTCCGGTGTTTTACAAAGAGAGATGATATTTTTAAGGGCAGTTCCGATTTTTGCCCCAATTATACTGAAAATAAAAGTAATCCTATAAAAAGTAATAAATGTTATTAATCAGTTAATTATAGAAAAAAATACTTTTTTTTGCCTAATATATTCTGTGTCTATTAAAGTTCTCAACGTTCTGACCAAGAGTACGTAAAATATGTTTTGGATTTAGTGGAATATAATTACAAAATACTTTTTTTTAATACTATATAAAACAGCATTTGACCCTGGTTACAAATTTCCATGTACAACGTCAAACAAAGGGGACTGTTAGGGAAACTTCTATTGAATGTGTATGTTAATAATAATAATAATTCGATAAAACTTAGGGAATCACTCAAGATGAAATAATTTGTAAAATCAATGAAACACATCGTTGTGTGATATTGTACACTTGTCTTCCTTTTTTTTAAAGTGGGTGAAATCAAGTC
Source organism: Acanthosoma haemorrhoidale (assembly GCA_930367205.1). Lineage (NCBI taxonomy): Eukaryota > Metazoa > Arthropoda > Insecta > Hemiptera > Acanthosomatidae > Acanthosoma > Acanthosoma haemorrhoidale. The sequence continues at coordinate 36,372,538 of OV884011.1, forward strand.
TGCATGTTTTGGAGGCCAAAAATAGAATCGTGGAGTAAAAACTGATAGAGCTACAAGCAGAGCCCCAGATTTCACAACGGACATGAACAGTGGTTTAATGATGGTTTGAAAGGTCAAAATGGCTATACTTACAATTACCATTTGTATTCGCGTATAACACTGTTAATCTCAAATGTCTGTATTTTTTTTTTACTTACTTGTATTAGTGAATAAATATTAAGCAAACTGATTCATCCATAACTAACTATCACCCACGACTAATTATTCATACTAAAAAAGAGAGACCTTTCTGTCAGTCGTCACGAGGGGGGTGCTTGGTTACCCTAGCCCTGGTGACAAGTAAGGGTTGTTTGAGTTCATAACCTGGACAATCGTTTCATGACGGCTTTACTATCTGACTCCATTTTTTTATAGGTATGTGCCCCGACAGTGCACTATGTTCAGGAAAAGAGTTACAGGGTAGGTTTATAAGTAGTATATGTGGTCTTGGAATGACCACGAATTCACACTCGGTGTCTGAGGGTAGGCGAAAACCGTCCGGATCCCAAAGGCGAGTGTGAACCGGAGAGAGGCAGACTGGATTGCCGCAAGAGTGCTGCTAGGAAAATTTGCAGGGCCACGGTAACCGTCGTCCGTGAGGGAGAGGTCTCTCCCAAGGAGGTGCTAGTTTTAGCGAGACGAAGGCAGAGATTCCCACTAGAAAGGTGTGGGGTCTGACGACGCCGGACTAAAGCATAGCGAGGTTAGGAGAGAAGAAACGCAGAGGTTTTTCATAAAGAAGCAGTCAGGTTTTCAGAGTTCAAGCGGGGTAGCCACGGGCCGGTAGTTGCCAGGAGAATGATTTACAGGGGCCAGACCCCCGGCTTAAATACCCAGCTAGCCTTGCCCTTAGCCAATCATCATTAGGATTGTTGTGACCAATGATGTGGCTTTTCTTTGTTCTCTGGCAGAGGCTGGTAGGGTTTGCGCCGGCTTTTTGGGCCCCTCCATGCACCTGGGTACTGACAGCTGGTGTCCCATCTCATATAACTACTTGGCACCCTTATATTTTGTTTATGTTATTTACATTTGTTTACAATATATTTTGTTCGTGTTATTTACATTTGTTTACAATATATACAATAGAGTATAGGGTGATTTATCTAATGTAGTTAGCGGTCGCTAAACTTTCTTTCAGTGTATTGCAAGGCTGCTTGATTTTGTTTGGGCTGCTAACACCCAGAAAATCGATCAATCCTAACAATAATTTAGAAGAGCAAAAAATATCGATAAAAACAAAAAGGAGGAAGGTACGATTCTGTCAATAATAAAAATGGCCTAAACAGGTGTAGATGTATTTTAATCTTTAGAAGAATACTTCATAAATCTTGAGTTTTTTTTATTGTCAAAACCAACAACAAACGGTCAAAACTTCCATGACCGCGTGATCTGATCTTCCTGCTTTTTGTCATTTTTAGACCTCTTAAGGTCTACTTGAACCAAAATTGCAATGCAAATAGTCTAAAAGGGGAGGAAAATAGTTTTTAGAGTCACAGATCATTACCACAACTTGCCAAAATTTAAGGAATTCTTGTTGAGTTTAAAGGGTTCTTAGAAGTATTAGAACGGGAGAGGGGATGATATTGGTTAGGTTATTTTGCATGCCATTTCTTTTCCTCCCAAAATTTCAGGGATATTTCGAATTTTCAGCCAGAAAATGCTGCAAATAAAAGCAACCCGATGAAAAATGATGAAAGATCATTAATAAATTATTAAGTAATTTAAAAATAAATATTTTTCTATTATGCCGAGTTGGATATCAAATTATCTAATAATTAGATCTAATCGTCCCTATTAATGATACGTTACAATAACAGACATAATTAGTATGGTGAAACGTCGTCCATTAATAAATTTGATGACATGTTTACATTTTTTTTTCCATCGGCCTCAGTCCCCAACAAATTCACGTCCACTGTGTACTGCAGGTGTAATGAGGGTTTCTGGTTTTATAACCAAAAAAAACAATAAAAAATAAAAAAACAACAGCAAGGAAACCGCCAAAAACGTTGATACTATAGCATTATACTAATGATAACCAAGAGTGGGCGAGAGTGCAAAGCGCCTATCATTAGATTAGTCATGGAGTGAGCACTGGGGCTGTAACGACTTCAAGTGCGAATCACACGGGCTCCGCGAATGTACATGGAAGTCATTCACAACTTCGATCTATCACCGCTTGTAGCTTAGGCATTTCCTTTCACGAGACAAAGACTCCAGAAGACCTGACAGAGTAGTCAGTCCCATTTCTGTCACCGTCCGTCTTACCTCTGCAGACACAACAAGGCCGAGAAAAATATTTTTTAGTCTTGTAACGTACCAGTGCTTTCTAACTCAATGGAAGCGACAATTCCGCTTGTGACCTTCTGTCATATGTCAAATGTCATAATTGACTAACTCTACTTGTCAGAGTGACTAACTCGAATTTACCCCGCTTATATTTATTTACCCTTGGATCCACAAATATTTTCAAAGGAGATTGCGATGAAATCATTTAAGTTGTTTGAATTAAAAATCAATGATGTTAAGTGTTGAAAATACAAGAAATAACACTCGCAGGATTTAGACCTTTTAGTTGTGATGTATGCCAAAACTCAATTAAGACCTTATTTACTTTAAGAATTTTTAATTATTATAATTAGTTAAAAAAATTATTTTCACTGTAATTTGACTGGTATTTAGTATCTTTTGACAATTAAAATAATACACAGACTATAAGTATAAGATATGGCATCCATGATTAAGGTAGGTGTCAATTTAAGTAAAGATGTGAGGGATTAAGTTTATTCATTATTGTACCCTCTGTTTATACTTGGTTACACTTAATTTAAATATAATTATTTACTATTATATATTCCATATAAACTAATTGCTACTATAAAACCTTCCAAAAAATTTTGCATATTATTGTTCTGTAATAAACTTTTTCAGGCAAAGTGCACTATTACATATGACTGACTATAAGAAACTAAAATTAGAATCAAAATTTTTAAATAGGAGGGTGTACCCCCTCCTTGTATGTCGCTAGTTGATGTTGTACGCGGCGGAGTTTTTGTAGTACCAAATTTTCGTTTTTGTGAAGGCTGATTTTCGTGAAAAGCGCGGAGCCATGAAGTTTTGCTTTCTGCTCGGGAAAACTTGCCCAGAAACTCTTGAAATATTAAAAGCACCCAACAAGGATGACGCTATGGGGAAAACTCAAGTGGCTGAGTTGTTTTCCCGTTTTAAAAGTGGGGAAATGACAATTAATTATCAACCTCGCTCTGGACGTCCCTCGACAACCCGAACCAACGAAAATGTCGAAAATATTCGTGAAATCGTCTTGGAAGATCGACGACAGGCCATCGATGAAGTTGTGGGGAAATGTGAAGTTCAGTGCAGCGAATTTTAAGTTGAGGTTTTAGGATGAGAAGGGCCACCACGATAATGCTCCTGCTCACACAGCCCTCGCTGTGCACCGATATTTGGCCATAAATAGTATGATCACTGAGCCCTTCCTCCCGGAAAACATCACATCCGGAATGAGCCTTACCTGTGTGATGTATAACAAGACCCTCTCCATTTTAGTAACCATTTTGCGAAGAATTTGAAGCAAACCCGCACGAAGTCTTACCGGCTTACGCATTTATTGACTGCCCCCAATCTATCACTGCGTCTCAAGCTATTGATTTACAAGAGTGTACTCAGGCCTACTCTGCTGTATGGTGCACCGCTTTTTCGTTATCTGACGTATATGACAGCTCGGCGACTCCAACAATTCCAAAACGGTACACTGATGAAAGTGGCCAGAAAGACTTCATTCGAGCAGCGGAGCAACAGTGAGCTTCACGAAATCGTTGAGCTGCCTACGGTGGATGAATTCATTCAACGTAGACATATCAAATTTTTCGACTTCCTGCAATACCTGACAAACCCGGGGTTTAACACTATAACCCCCGCTCCGTTCCCCCATCGATGGCAGGACGCTGTCGCGGCTAGAACGCTTTAGTCTTAGGTTCTAGGTTTAGGTTTTAGCGTGTACGTTTTTCTCCCACATTTGTAAACTGAAGGTGAGCCCCATCGCCTAGCATTATATTCATTGCATTGTAATTTTAACGACAACCTGTATTGTTATGTAACCCAACCTCCTTCGAATGCATCAGCGCATAGCAGAAAGAGGAGAATTGTTAATGTGTAAATTGCAAATTGCAAATTGTTAAAAATGTTTAATGAAAGGGGTTTAGGAAAAAAAAAAAGAAGACCTATACTCAGGTAGCTTACTTAAAAATAAACAAATAAAGTTCTGAGACCTTTTCGTTGTGCTGTTTGTAACAGAGGTTCAAGACAGTTATTTCACTTGGAAATTCGCAAAAGAACATACCAACGAGGGTAAAGAACTTTCAGATTCGGTGTTTCTCAGGTACTTTACTTTAAAATGCTCTAATGACACACAAGAAACTCAAAGACTTTGTATCTTTTAGCGATTTTGGTGGCACTGTTTGTCATGTAAACAACGACTAAAGGGGTTCACCATTGGAAGGGTTATGGGATCATTTGTGCAGGCAGTGCTTAATCGAGAAGGATGTTTAGCAACAATTAATTAAATATAACTAATTAACATACCTACTGAAGGAAAATAACGAATGGATTAACATGTGCTTTACTTTCAAGTATTGTGCAAGTTTGGTGAATTGGAAAGTGAGATAAATCTAGCTTTATGTTTCCTTAAAACTTTACGATAAGTACCTTTCAAATTGTTGTCTGTATGTGTGTCAGCACCCCTCCGGAAATCTTGACCATGTAATCGTATTTCGATAAGTTTTTTTTTATTTTCTTTGTTTTCAAGTTCCGCATTGATTACGTTCCTTGCAACTTTACTGCATAAGATGCTTTAAGGTCGTGGACTCACAATAGTCTTTAACTGCAGCATCCTTTTCAGCAAAGATTAGCCAAATCTTAGAAAGTATGAATTGATATTTCGGTAGGGTAGAACGGTAATGTGTGAAATTTCTAGATCGTTGCCCACAGTATCTTTTATAATACCAACCAACCACAGTATTTATGTATATGACCAAATCTTAAATGGTAAGAATATAAAACTACGAACTCCATGTTTAAGAAATTACAGTACGTGTCGTATGGGTCGGTTTCCTGGAACCCTGGCTAAGTGATGTAAAGTGAGCATTTCAGTCCTCCATTTCGTCCAACAAAATCTGAAAGTAAATACAAATAAAACTGATTGGATCACTTTGTTGGGATATTGACTTAGGTTAGAAAGTTGTAAAAGTTTTTTTTAGCTGACATCGTTTAGGCTTGGTTTGAATGTCTGCATCAAGCCCCAATGTGATATGGTTAGGAGGTAAATATTATAATTTGTTGACGGCCTAGTCCGTCGCGTTGTTATTGTTTTCGCAACAGTAACGAAAGCCTTCAATTTGTGAGGCAATGCATTTGATCTTATTTTGAAGAGCTTCGTCAGAGTTGGTGTTTTGTTAAAGGAACAGAATCCCTCTAGTAAGGCGCTCTTAAGAGAGAACGGGCTGCCTTCAGGAGCTGTCAGCTGACGAAGACGCGGAAGTGAGCAACACAGAGGCACGCCCTTACGGGACCTTGCTCTTTGCCACGGACACTTCCAGTCATTATCTCTTACAAGATCGGCCCACCCGTCAGGTTCCGTTTGCCACAGTCGAGGTCGTCCTAGGCACAGTTCAACGGAGAGAAACACTTCTGTATTTGAGGATAATTCATAGTAATTACGATTCAAGTATTTATTCACTTGGCGTGATTGAAGCTTCATCTGATCCACGCCGGAAGCTGTTACACAACCGTGCAACATTGCTAATTGTTTATTATTCGTGCAACGCTCCGCCTCCTCCCCCCAAGCCATAGACCCTGTGTGAGGAATTTCATCAGGGATTAAGGCCACCTGAGTTGAGAACACCACTTCTTTTTTTTTTTTAATAATGAGAGGCTGCCCGGTTTTAATTGGGTTAATACAATAGAGCAAATAAATGAATCAAATGTAAAAACGTTTAAAAAAAAACATATCAAATATGACTAAACAAAAATAGTAACAACAAGTATTAAATTTTGACAAAAACTAATTTTGCACAAATAATCAGCAGAGCATATGTTGCACATTATTAGCCACATATATGATGGTTGATTGTTTCGTTAGAGACAACAATGATATGCTGCCAGAAGATGCAGCTTTTTGCAGGCGATCACAACTTAGCAAACAGAGGCAATAAAACCCCTGGTACTGCTTCATTCCGTAGTTACTCTGGAACTTTTCTTGATACAAGTCCACATACCCCTCATAATTGTATTTTTTTCAACATAGACTTTGTCAGCTCGTTCATGACCATTAGTTTCATTCAAATCTGACTGTTCTGTCCAGTATCAAACCTTTTTATATTTTTCATGAAACGCTACAATGTCACCAAAGCGAGTTGAGCGGATGAAATCCCAGCGGTAGACATCATCACACAACAGTCCTTTTTCTTGAAGGAAAATAAATGTATATCTGAGTTATTGTCTAGCCTGAAGGAAGATATTGTACTTCCAAACAGGAAATCATACAATCGACGTCTTAAAATGATTCAAACCAACTGAAAGCATAAAGGCATAATCCCCAACACCTCAAACTATGCTAAATAATTTTCGATTAAAATGCAATAGTGGGAAGCCAAAAAAAAAAAAAAAAACTCCAAGTTCTTAATATTTTTCAAGTCCCACCGCAGAAACTAATTTATAAATTTTACAAATTTTCAAATTCATACTGCAATATAAAGATAACTCAGTAAAAATAGACCTAATCACTGACAGAATTATCAAATATAAACATTTGTTTTAATTTTAACATAAAAGCCGTAAAGTCCACCACATGGTAAACAGCATTATAATTTTGAGAGAGAAGAAGATTTAGATTTTTTTAATAAATGATTATGCATCATTCACTTCAAAAAACATTTTGTTTATTTATGAGGTTTGAAATGCCGTTCCGGCAAGTGATATGTCAAATTTTAAAATGTAATAACGAATTGGGTTGTAACTTGAAGTAAATTATAGAAAATAAGTTGTTACTTTAATTTTGTCTGTATCTCTTTTAGACACTGGATTGTAGTGGTTTATCATGCTGGAGGGATAATTGTGTGATATAATTGGATGTCAACATCATTGACAAAATTATAATTATTTATTTTATAACATTATGGCAATTATATTGGTTAACAATAGTCAGGAACATCAGTCAGGAATGACTCTTGTCTTAACTAGCTCTTTTACAAATTTAGCCGACATCTTTTGTGTTCTCGGCCTTTTCGGATTGTTGAAATCGACATGGTAAAGGCCAAACTTGGCTCTGAAACAAATAAAAAAAATGTATAAGAGCAATAGATAAAATAAATAACCCCACAAACAAACAACAAACTCTAATAAATTATAATTAAAATAATTATTTATCTATATAACAATGAAAATTATTGACCCCCTAGTATACCATTATACTAGGAACAATAATGATTAATGTCCACAGTTAAACTCAATATGAGTTATTTGATATTAGAAAAAAACCCTACCTTTCGCAATAACCAAAATTTAATAACCAATGTTTAATTGAGGCAGTAGGTAGAAGAAGGTCTATGGTCTTTCTTCATTTTTTTTAGGAAAGATCTTTTGATCCACTACTTCATTCTAAATGATTTTCTTTGAAATTGAATAAGATTTATTTATGAGTCTATACCGTATCAGTGCTAAGGAAAAATAAAAACTTTTTGAGTTTTCAGAACATAAATTGATTCGCAGTTATTTGATCATTTTTCTATATTGAAGCCTTCAATCAAGGCCTGACCAATATGCCTCCAGAAACTTGAGAAGTTTGTTGCTCAAAAATAGGTTGCAGTCAAATCTACTGTTCATTCAGTGTAATGCTACAAAACTCTTAGAAATTATTATATTCAACACTTGAATGTCTATAACCTTTAACATTAAACTACTTAAAATTTACTACCTGAAAACGAAAAAAAAATATTTTTCATGAAATTGTTCAGAAAACTTGAACTAGTCGATTTGTTCCTATCTCAAATGTCTGAGTACACTGATGCAATTCAAATAGAAGCAGAAATAAAGGAGCGGTTACAAAATATATAATACTTCTATTCTGAGGATGATAGCCATAATATTTAAGATCATTGCTTATTCTCAACATTCATTCACAACTAATTTCTTTAAGGATTGTGACACAGATTGTTGATTTTCTGCTTGTAGAGTTTTCTAAGTAATAGTCTTTCATTTTGTGTGTATTTTTTTTATAAGATAAAAATGTTAATAATTAATTTTATGCTTAATTACCAAGTTGATGAATGAAAAAAAGTTTTCTCCAGAAAAATAGTATTCAGAACAAATTTTTTTTTCAATAAATATAGGTTACCATTTGAAGGTAGCTATTTCTAGTCATTAATGACCATGAATCCATAATGTGTGAAATATAAATTCATAATGGTAAAAAGGACTAGGGGCGAGAACACTCAAGATTCACACCACAAGCTAAGAGGGGAAACACCTTTAAAAGACAGAGCTCAGAGAGACTCGCTCTCTCTGTTTTCTCTGGACTTGAGCGATAAAGGACGAGCTTTCAGGTGAGCATGACGTGGACATGGATGTGCAGGGCAGGCGGTGAAGAATTGTGTATTGGTAGCCAGAGAGGAGGACACACATGGTGGAGGGATCAGAACAGGTGGCGTGAGAGCTTCCTTCTTATAAAGTGGAAGAATTTTCATCTCATCAAAATAATCCAGGGACATTTGTGAAGTTCAAGACAATATATGTGAGCACTAAAAATAGTTACATTTCCCGAAGATATAAGTAGTAATGACTAAAACAGGATTCCAGTGTAGTTTTTAGATTGTGAATGTTTTAGGTGATAAAGATCGTTTAAGCAAAATTAGTGTAATGGTATAAGTGTTCAGCCTGAATCCGACTTGAGATTTTTAAAAGAATAAATAAATTAATTCCAAATTATAAATAATATTAAATCCTTTGCAATTTTGTTTTATTATTATTTATAAAACCTGATTTTAGTTATTTTATGTAATAAGGACTTTATAAATTGTCGCACATGTGGGAACATCGTTTTATTTGCTTTACAAAGACGCACAACACTTAGATCCACCACCTGTTCATTTAAATTATATTAACTTTGCAACCTTAAGATTAAAAAGAGTGAAAATAAATGAAATTCAATTGTTTAATTGTAGATCATTTTAAATTTTATATTATCCATAATAGGAGATCATTATAGTATAAATGATTTAATACTTATATCCAGAAGACCATTCATAGCTATCGAGGAAACTCCAAATCGTATATCCACCAACATCGCATCCATCTTCATTTATTGCCAAAACTAATTCTTTGAGATAGCTCTGAAAATTAAATTAAATTTTTTTTGTTAAGAAAAGATATAATGATTTGGCATCATTTCAATAAGAAGGTGCTTACTTAATTTATGTTGAAGTCAATTATTTACTTCAGTTATTGGTAATTAAAATTATATAGCAATACTTACACAAAAATACACAATTACAACAATACGAACCTTAATATAATTTATTCTGTCAGTATCGTTCAGTCCTTTTGGATCATCGCAGCCGTTTTCTGTGATAAAATATCGTAAATCTCCGTATAAATCTTTCAGATACTTAAGACTATCTCTAAAACCTGAAGGTTGATGCTGAAATTTTAAAAAATAATCAAAAACATTTGGCAAATATAACTTCCATATTTTGTGCAATGTGCTACGCAATTATTTTTTATTCATTGCATACATGGTCATTAAGACAGAGATTTTTCTATCTATCTGGGGATGTGAACTATAAAAATTAATCTAACTCCTTTCAGCCTTATAGCAACATTAAATTTTCTTTCTATTGACTTTACTATGTCTCTCTAAGTACCTAATGGTTGAATGAATTCTGTCAAAAAAAAACAGTGTTGATTATTGTTATTTTGGGAATGTGCAATTTGAACCTCTTATCCTTTTCAAATTAAACTATTTAAAAAAAAGTAAAAAATACTTGCAGAAAGCCATTTGACTCCAGGAGTGAAAGCAATCATATTGACTTTTTTCTCACCAGCAAGATCTCTTGTTTGAGATGGGGAAGGGAAATTTTCAGAAAATTTCACATCGAAAGTTGTATAATAATTTAATCCAATGTAATCGTAACTACCTGTAATAAAAAAAGATTTTCATAATTTCAAAAATTTTAAATATTTCCAAATAAATAATGAGTAAATATTATTCTGAAAAAAATTCTATAGACAATTAGTTTTAAGCTATATTAGTTTATAGATATAATAAGGTCATGGAATAAATAAGCTTTCAAAAAAGGCATGAAATATTTAAAAAAATTTTGTTTCCTCGGACTTAAACTAAAAACAAAAATAAAATCTTTAATATCTCTGTTGGTTCCAGTGTGTGAGGGGTTTTATTAATAATGTTGGACCCAGCATCTTGAAGGTCTTCTGTGTTCCTGGATCTAGGTACGTCTTCTACTCCATAGCTGCCTGATCTGTTGGCTCTAGATTGATGGGAAGGAATAAAAAAATGTAGTAGTCGACCACGTTTTGCAAGAGGGCTGTGTGTGTACTTCTTCTATCTTGACCCTAGCCCTTGGCAAATTTAAGGGCCAATCAAGTCGTCCTAATCAAGCAGGCACTGAAATCTTTTCAAGGAGGGTGTGGGCCTTTGGCGCTTATAAAAAAATCGTCCTGTTTTACATTGAACATGCATAAACTAAACATTTATGTTGCCGAAGGTGATCACCTTCGGTAATTAAACCCAGCTTCCTAATAAACAATATGCCACTTTGTTATGTTACGGTTATTTTAATTTTTTGTCTTGGTCCATACAATTGTCTGCCATGAAATAGTGAGTGTTATTATTATTGTTACAGTAAGTTTAAACTTGTACAAATAGCTTCTACTTCCCCCATGTCCAATCAGTCGGTTCCATTTGCAATTTGGAATTTATATCTATCTGTATGTTCTACTGTATGTATGTATTAGTACACATATTATCCTTTCCAGTTGTAGTTTTCAGTTGTCGGTTCTACTTTTCATTAGTCTGTGAGAACTGCAGCTTTAGCCTCAATGTCCACTAGCTTAATTAAAACTATATCACAGTGAGCTTTAACCGACCATAAATCCACATCATTGTGTTACAGTCAGCTATAAAAAAACAAGCAAGGTAATTTCGTAAGGTATTTTATTAGGTAATTTGGTGCTGATTGGAAGAAGCACCTTTATGTGTTGTGAATAATATTTTCTAGCCTCCACAAAATATTTTTTTCAAGTGCTTTGACTACTTGCTTTGGACAACATTTTTTTCCACCTCCCTGTGTTTAAGGTATTTTTTCAAAAGTTAATCTACTAAATGAATTCACCTTTTAATAGTTCGATTTCTTCTTCTGTAAAAACAGGGAGCCTTGAAACCATCCTTCCTTCAGCTTTGCTGTTATTATCGACTATTTTTTTTAAGTCTGGTGGATAATCCCCCTTAACTATGGGATGCATCATGGAGTCAATCTAAAAAATAAAACTAAATGGAATTAAAATACCTGGTTTCTCTAATAGCTTTCTAAAGTGTAACTTAAAGGTATTTAGTGGAATAAATGTCATTCATAGGAAAACTATATTTATTTAATGTGGAGTTCATGTTTAGCCGTGAATTTATATAATAAGAATTTATAAGTATGTCTTAAACATGTGGAAACATTGTCCATTGATAAGTTTAATGAAAATCTTAAATATTTCTCTCATCAACCAAAGCAGATAGCTCTGCAAGTATATAAACTCATACTATACTAATGGTATTGCTCTTAAAGCTGCTTATAAGTAAGCATACTGTGTCACGTCTCCAGTAGCTTCATAGTCTGTTGATTTTTCTTTCTTATTTAATTATTATTTAACCTGAAAAATAATCAGGTTAAAGCCCATTTATATAATTAAAATGACATTAACATGAGAGCAAAACATTTAACTTTTTTTTACCTTAGCCCTAAATAATTTTGAATTGAGGGAAACAAATTTTATCTATCTTTTAACCACAATCATTTTTGTCCCAAATTATTATAAAACCCTGGGGGGGGGGGAGACAGTGCATTTACAAACATATTCTGGTGCATTACTTTTTTTTTTTTTTGTTGCAATGTGAAAAAATTTTTTTATTTACATTTCTTTTCTTATTTTTCCTACATATTTCTTTAATTATCTTCATTAATTAATTTTATTAAATTAAATGGTCATTCTATTGAGAAATAAGATTTATATAGGAAAAGATAAAAACAAAAACGTTAACACTTAATTGGAACTTGAAAAAAAACGTTTTAGAAGCAAGGAGAACATTCACTGGTTTAAAGAGTTTCATTTAACAATAATTTAGTTTGTTTATCAAGTATTATAGTTCATTTTGTAACAGCATTAAAAGGGAAGCAGTCAAATTAAAATGGAAGGTTCAATTCATCAACAAAAAGGCATTTTGTCTAAGTGGTTCTTCAAAAACATTGTGTGAAACATGTTTAATTTAAACACTTAGCCTTTAATTTTCTCTTAGTTACAGCTCAGTTGATAAAGCTCTTGGGTGAAAACGTAGAAGTTTTGGGTTTAATCACTGTGGAATAAAAAATTATTTTTCTCATTACAATTATTTAGACAAAAAAAGTAAGTATAATTACTATTTACCTCGAATAATCTAGCTCTTCTGGCTGCTTCATGGTCTTTTTCTAATTCAGAGTGCGGTTTCATCCAAAACATTTGGAAAACTGGTCCGACTAAGCCTTAAGGATATAAATCTAACATTAAACAATTGACATTCAAATATTATATATCTTGTTCTGAATTTACTTTTTAATTATTAATAAAATAAAAAAGAATATTAGAAAATAAACCAGATAAATAAAATGATTATATTTTAACAAAAGTAAACATATAGTAAAGGTTCTACAGTTAATTTTAAATATCAGGGTAATTGGTTCAACTCCTATTTGAAACATTTTATAAATTAAATAACTTAAAATATTGTAAACCCCCGACCTTCTCTCTCTTCCTCCTCCCCCTAAATGTTTACAGGAATCTGGGGAAAATATTAATGCCAGGAGAGGGCATTACCCAAGGACAGGGGAACCTGAAATATTACAGGGAATTGACATTTAGATTACCGACATTTTATTAAATGATAAGGAACAAATAGCATTTGATTAAAAACAAAAAAAATCCTTAAGCTATTTGATAAAAAAAATACTTAAACTAGTTGATAAAAAAAATAATTAAACTATTTGATAAAAAACTAAGTAAACTATTTGAGAGAAAAATTACTTAAACTATTGGACAGAAAAAAATACTTAAACTTTACTAAACTTGAAACTGGTAAACCAGAGTTTTATTAACTTAAAGTTTGCTGATCGAAGAATGAGAACAAAATAAATACATCACTGTCCGTGTTTATCTATACGTATGCATAGTTTGGTGTTATTTGGTGTAAACTGATGAACGACGTAAACAAACAACATAAACCCTCGGTACGTGGAAGCTACGTCCAACGAGGTTACCTGTCGTAGCTAGATAGTGGATTAGTCAATCAGCTGTGAGGTTCCCGGTGGATGGAATCGGTGAGTCGATGATCGATATGCTCATATCCATACTAGTTCCAAGTCAAATCTCCAACCAGAGGTGCTCCCCATAAACCATAGGCCGATAAGGTGGTGAGATGGGGGGGGGGGCGCTCCGGCGGGTGTTGGCCAACCCAGCTCTGGATACACACACTGACTGCAAGCGACTGCTCTCGGTGCTCCGTCCTTTTAATCCTCTATAAAGGATGTAGGGTCTTACGGGGTCTCGGAGGCGTCCCGCACCGTTATTTGTTTTGTTTACTTTCCAGCATATTTCACATAAAACAAAATCAATACACTCACATTTGAAACACAAAGATATTCTTAGAACATTTATAATATTATCAATAATTATTAATTCTTTATATAAAACTAACCAAATACAAAAAAAAATATTTATCTCTAATTTACACTTTTTTTTTTTTTTTTATAATAAATTTTACGAGGGTACTTTGTTAGATAATTACTTGTCAGCGCAAGACCCCTTATTCGGCTTAAACAATGAATGATAATTTTTTCCTTCAATAACTAAAATAAACGAATTACCGGCGTAAACAATCGCTAATTTACATTGGCTATAAAAGTCTATCGGTCACAACACTCCCCGTTTTCCAAAAGTGTTGACCCTAGGTCAACACTTTTCTTTCTCGTGACACGCACTGACACCCTCACTCTTTGTTTCTCCCTCCCCGGCTAGACCGGCGATTATTTCTCAATAAGTAGGGACTGCGCGGCAACATCGGTGCCTCTGTACTATCCGCCTCCCAAGTCGGGTCTCGATAGTTGGTACTGTCATCTTCCACCGAGGTCTCTCCCGAGACCTCCGATGGGTTCACCAACGGGGTAACCGGGCGGGAGGGCTCCTTTTCGCTCGATGAAACATCTTCCTCCGTACGGATCATACTTGGTCGCCCCTCCGCTTCGCCCTCAGGCCACCAGCTTGGAGCCACTACATCCCTTCTTGGCGAGCTAGTGGCCAATAGGGAATCGTTCCCAATGGCCCTTTCTCTAGGATGGGGCTCATCCTCCTCGTCAGAGTCGGTTAGGGGGATCGGCCAGAAGTCCTCTTGGTCTCTTTCCTTATCCCTTACTTCGTCATCGTCATCTTCCGATTCAGACTGTTGCTCCTTTGGATACTCCGTTTCGAGACCACTGTTAAAAGCCGGTTTCAAGCGGTTCACGTGTACTACCTGGGTCCCGCCGGTTTCATTCCTGATTGCATATGTTACCGCACTGCATTTCTTGACTATTATCCATGGTCCCGTCCAAGGACAATGAAATTTTTTTAAATTTCCTGGTTTTACCGCGGGTACATGTAGGTATACCGCGTCTCCCTCGGTGAAAGTTCGGGATCTCCTATCTTGGTTAACCGCCGCGGTTCTGCGAGCCCAAGTTTTCTTAATCCTTTCACGGGCTTCTTCGTAGGCCTGTTCTACACGAACCCTAATCCTTGCAGCTTCATCTTGTGTTAAGGCGTTTTCCAACGCTTCCACAGGCTCTATCCATTCCCCTTCCGGAGTGCGGAGCTCTCTGCCATATAACAGGAAGTTCGGCGAAAATCCCGTGGCAGAATGTGGTATGGAGCGATAAGCCATTAGTGAATAGGGGACCCACCGGTCCCAATCTCGCCCATCTTTTCAGGCAAAGTGAGCCATGGAATCTCCCAGTGTACGATGAAAGCGTTCCAGCATTCCATTACTCTGGGGATGGTAGGGGGTGGTTTGGAGTTTTTGTATGCCTAAACCCTTGCACACGGATTTGAACAACGCCGACACGAAATTCCTGCCTTGATCAGTCAGTAGTTTCTTTGGAGTCCCATGTCTGGTGATTATACGCTCGACAAAAACCCGAGCGGTCTCGTCCGCCGTCTGTTCCCTTATAGGTTCAGCTTCAGTGTATCGGCTGAAGTGGTCTATAAAAGTTAACAAATATTTATTCCCGCGGCTACTCTTTGGGAACGGCCCCACGATACCCAGGGAAACCAGTTCGAATGGCTCCTTGGGAAAGAAGGGGGCCTCTAGAGGAGCTGTTAACCCAGGGGGGGTCTTTCTCTGAGCACACGAGTGGCACCCCTTAACGAACTCTTCTATATCTTTCACCATCGAGGGCCAATAGTACTTATTCTTTATCAGTTCATGGGTACGTTCTCTTCCCGGATGTCCCGCCCATGGCCGACTATGGTGTTCCTCCATGATCTGTTGCCGGCGATCTAGTGGAACCAAAATTTTCCATTGATTCGGGTCATCACCTATTCCGTAGTATATTATACCATCCGCCGCCGTCCGTAACCCTCGTGGGTTATTTTTGACCCATCTCTGGCATTCTTCGTCCTGTTCCTGCCCTCTTTTCCAAAGAACCCGTTGGGCTCCTTCGTCGAACGTCCTTATACCCGCTACGGCCCTACTCAGGGAGTCCGCGTTGGTATGCTTCTTCCCTGGTTTGTGGACGACCTGATACTCGAATTCCTCGAGTCTGAGAGCCCACCTCATCAAGCGTGAGGACGGGTCTCTTAGGGACAGCATCCATTTAAGTGCAGCGTGGTCAGTGACAAGTGTAAACTTTCGACCCAACAGATAGCACCTAAAATGCTTGGTTGCCCAGACTACCGAAAGTAGCTCTCTTTCGGTAGCCGAATAATTTTGTTCCGCTGGGTGTAGCTGTCGACTGGCAAAGGCGATAGGCCTTTCTTGTCCGTTTCGGAGTTGTGAGAGGACGGCCCCTACTGCCATTCCCGAGGCATCGGTCGCCAGAATGAAAGGGTCCCGGAAATCAGGATAAATCAGCACTCGGTCAGAACACAATATCTCCTGTAGAGCGGTAAACGCCTCGTCTTGTTCTTTCCCCCAGTGAAATGACATTCCCTTCCCCGTCAGCTGGGTGAGGGGCTTGGCAATTTCGGCGAACTGAGGTACGAACCTCCGGTAATATCCAGCGAGACCCAGGAAGCCTCTCACTTCCCGAGCCGAACCGGGTTTTGGAAATTCTGTCACCGCCGTGATCTTTTCTGGGTCAGGTTTCACCCCTTCACTGGTTACCAAGTGGCCAAGGTATTTTACCTGCCTGACCACAAACTTACATTTTGGTCCTTTCAACTTCAGATTAGCACCCCGCAGTCGCTCCAGCACCCTTCTTAATCGAGTGCAGTGCTCATCCATATCACCACTGAAGATGATAATGTCATCTAAATAAACATAGCAGTCAGTCCCCTTAACTCCCATCAGTACCTGGTCCATAGTTCGCTGGAATGTGGCTGGGGCCCCAGCAAGCCCGGACGGCATTTTATGGTACTCGTAGTGCCCCCCTAGGGTGGTGAATGCAGTTTTCGGTCGATCTTCCTCGGCCACCGGTATTTGGTGGTAGCCGCTGGCAAGGTCTAATGTTGTGAAAAGCCTACTCTGTCCCAACATCTCTAATGTTTCCTGAATCAATGGTAGGGGGTAAGCATCCACCTGCGTTACTGCATTCAGCCCCCGGAAATCAGTGCAGAATCTATACTGGGTCCTTCCGTCTTCACTTCGTTTGGGTACCAACACGACAGGTGCTGCCCAAGCACTGTCGGAAGGAGCTATCACTCCCTTGCGTAACATATCTTCTAAGTGTTCTTCTACTACCGCTCGTTGGTTGAAGGGCACTCGATACGGGCGCTTGATCACCGGGGGAGCTTCCCCTGTTGGTATTCTATGCTTCACCCCAGTAGAGCAGCCTTCCTTTCCCGGTTCTTCGAAGAGATCTTTAAACTCTTCTAGCAGCGACTCGACTACACCCTTATCCGACTCACCGAGGTGGTCTACATTCCATAGTTGAGCCCCCTTTTCCAGAGCATTCTCGCTACCCTCTACTCGGTGTATCCGAACGTCCCTTTCATTTCTTTCCTCCGTATGCCATTCCGCGCCTATTCCCAATAATTGCCCTTTATCGAGGTAGGTATCCACCGGCCCCGAGTTCATAAGTTGGATCCAAACCTCCCCGTGTTCTACGAGCCCAATACTTCGCCCTACTCTTAAGCTACCTTGTTTCAATGGTACCGGCTCGACAACCACCACTGCCTTCTCTCTCTGGTGGATCGTTGCTCTAATGAGTTTCTCACTACACGAAGGGATTGCGATTCGAGCAGAGCTGGTAATTTCTAGCCCCTTGGTCTCATCGTGCTTGTCGGGTTGTTCGCGGGATCCCGGGGTCTCTACTGCTTTGTTCGCGGCCTGCTGGTTTCCGCGTTTGGCCCTCTTTTTCCTCTTCTGTTGGTGCTTTCTTTCTTGGGCATGGATTAGGTCGGACGAGGATCCATCCTTTGGAATTGGCTCCTCTTGCGTCGTTTCCCTTGTACTTCTCCCTTTCGCTTCTAAGGAATTTATTGCCACTCCCAACTGGTGAAGGGGATGTACGTTGACTGGTTGCTTCTCAAAACTCAGGCCAGCGTCGGGCGGCGTCACTATCACCTCCCGGTTACGAATATCCAGTTTGGCTCCTAGCTTTTCTAGCAAATCCAAACCTATGATTCCGTCTCCGGGCAAGTTCACGCTGATTATCATCACCTGATGTTTCACTTCCAGGCCGTCTACTTGGCACATCAACTCTTGTACCCCCAAAATACGCAGAGCCTGTCCTGTTACTCCTCTAGCTCGGACACTGGCGGGCCTTAATTGAACTCCCGGAAGCGCCGTGCGAATTAGCGTCACTTCGGCCCCCGTGTCTACTATCATGTGGTGGAGATATCCCCCAATTAGCATGTCCAGTTTTATCAATTTACCTACTCCGGCTCCCACCCCTGTAAGCCATTTCTCATCCACAGGCTTGGGTTTCTCCGGCCCAGACGGGGGGTGACCGGCGGGCCTTAAGCATTTGGGGGGCCCCTGCACGGGGTTCAATTTCTTTTCGGCGGGCAGCTGCTTGGATCTGCACTGGTTCGCTATATGCCCTTGCCGTCCACACCTGTAGCAAGTTACCCTTTCTCTGGGGCCCGGGTTATTGCTTACTCCTTTAGCCGGTGGTGGCATTCTGCATCCCCTTGCGTAATGTCCTAACTCTCCACACCGATAGCAACGCTGAGAATCGGATTTCCCTAGTCTCGAGGGAAGCGCCTTTTGAATCGCGCTGATACAAGCGTCTTCTATCTGTTCCTTTAAGCTAAACACCGCTCCAGCTCCCCGTGCCGAGGCCTGGTCCTCGTTTCTGGCGATAGGATCCACTGAGCTTCTATACATATTTCTCTCACTCTCTCGTTGCTGCTCATGGCAGGGGCCGGACCTGCCCCCTGCCTCTTCCAACACATATACGTTCCTTCCCCGTTGATGCTCTTGCAAGGCTTGTTCTACATCTAACGCCAATCTCACTGCATTCTTCAGTGTATCTGGGCGTCCGAACAACACCTGTTTTCCCACCTCACCCGAGAGTCCCCTCATGAACGCTTCTAGCACTTTTCTCTCTACTTCCCGCGCCCACCACTTTGCTTCATTCCCAGATAGATCGGACCTGGTCATTTTTCCCCCCAAGGAAATGCATCTGTCCGAAAATTCTTGGATCCTCTCTTTTGGCTGTTGACTCGTCTCCTGCAAAATTCTTCCATAATATTCAAAAGTATGTGGATCTCCAAACCTTTCTCGCAGTGCGTCTGCAAACTTCTTAAAGCTGGCAATACCCTTTAATTCCTCATTTCCTCTGACAAAGGCGGCTGCCGGGCCCTGCAACTTGAGCCTACAAATCCGAACTCGGTCAACGTCCTCCCAAGCTCCACAAGCTGCTACTTCCTCCACATACTCTAGGAATTCGTCAACCGGCCTGGCACTCGCCTCCCCTCCCCACGTCTTGATCAGACCCTGCAAGGACAAATCCTTCCTTGGTGGCTTAGGTGTCCCTCCTTCCTTTATCTCTGTCCGGCTAGATTCGAGTTCATTTTTCAACTTTTCTTCCGACTGGGCCAAAGCCAGGAATATATTCCAACCAACTGACTACTGCTCACATGCTTTCATCAACTTTATCAATTTATTTTGGAAACAAAATATCACTACAATTTACAAACAACATATTATATTAATATAAATGCTTTTGATTATATTCACAAGGAATTGCTTTACCTTTCTGAGTCTTTTTAAACTCCTTTTGATAAAGTCTATAAGCCAGCGCATGAGCTATTAACATGTGATGCTGTGAAAGATAGTCGCTTATCCCCAACCAACTGTTGACTCCAGGAGGAAATGACACACCTGATCGAGCAGGCCCTTCACCATAGCCAAAGTTTGAAATGAGCTGAGGTTCATTCACTGTACACCATCGTTTAACCTATGGACATTAAGGTCAGTTATTAACTTAAACAGTAAAAGAGAAATTAGGAAAGAAACTACAAGAGTTCCACAATAAAACATAACTTTAATAGTATTCCTGATATTATGCTGGAAAAATTTTCTGTGTATGAACAAATAATTAAGTATCTAAAAAAAAACTTCTAAGTCGGAATGGCAGTTATATAATGTTTATGAATAATATTGACTCAATTCATTTACACTGACCTTGTCCCCGTATTCTTTAAATAGAATCTTGGCATATTCAACAAAGAAGTTAACAATCACTTTGTTAGTCCAACCGCCAAGTTCTTGAAGGGCCTGAGGTAGGTCCCAATGGTACATCGTGACCTAAAATATGTACATACCAATATGTAAACATTTTAAGCATATCCTTTTTTTTAATTTAGTATTAATAATGTATTTACTATCAAAATTTAAGATTTCACCATATTATTTTTTTCATAACTAATACACATTACTGTTTTGTAAGGCTAATCTAAATCTCTGTTCTGGTTGATTTAAATCTCCCCAATCAATGAAAATCAATTACACTTGGAAATTTCAAAATCTTTGAACCTGTAGACCAATAAATCTCTCTACTGTACAACTTCTCCTTGACTTAATCATAATGATAAGGTAATTAATTTTGGCCATGACAAAATGTAGCTGAATATATTTTACTATAAAATATTTTGCTTGATCTGTTTCAAAGCAAAACCTCACCTTCTAGACCTAGATAAATCTAAGTTTTCTTTTGCCTCATTACTATGTCTAGAGATAAGTAATGTTAAAAGTTTACCACAGGTTGAATTTTAGCAGCAATCAAGGCATCTATAAGCTCGTGATAGTAATCTAAGCCAGCTTTGTTTACTTTTGTATGGTCTCCTGTAGGAGTGATGCGAGGCCAAGATATCGAAAACCTATAAAAGTCAACCTGAAAAAATGATTGACTCAGTTTCATCTATTAGAGCAGTTTAATTAAAATGTAATGTAATTAATGTTTATTTGTAAATCACTAGAGGTAATGTTGTGGGTATTATATGATTGACTTAAACAAGTCTCAATTTAATGTTTCGAGAATCCAAAAGCTTGCATTGTTGATTAGTGTAAAGTGTTAAAATCACCCTAATCAGCAACATGCTTGATAATGAAATTGCTCAAATAAGAAATTTACAAAATTTTTGGAAGAGGTATAAAGAAGACTGATTTATTTCATTAATATTTTGCTTAGTTGTAGTATCAAAAGCTTATCTTTGGCTACAGATAACCGTAGGACAACTAAATTTTCACATTTTTTTTTGGAACTGTCCTTTAGACAACCATGAATCCCAAGACAGTAAACAAAAATTATTCTAAATTGTTTCCTATAAGTTATATTGATGAAGCACTAAACGTTAATGATAAATCTACTAAATTATGAGCTTATAACTTGAAAAACTGAAAAGTTAAAAGAAGTGCCAGGAGGAGTAAATGCAGGTTAGTAAGATGGCAGAAAAATGTCAGATTGCACCCCATAGAAATGATACGAAGGAGATGTATGAGGGCAGTCTGAAAAGTTTCCAACCTAACAAAGCTTTTATTTTAGCTTTTATTTATTTTATTATCATCTTCATGTTAAGGTCGGAAACTTTTCAGACCACCTGTGGCATCTGGCAAAAACTATAAAAACAAGTATCTCATTATAAGTAAGGGTGGCCAATTGAGATGAAGTGTAGAAGGGATGCTTCGAGGAGCTCCTGAATGAGGGAGGAGTTTGAGAACTGGAAAGTAGTGGAAGCAGAGGATAAGAGCCCTAGAAGTCAAGCATCTTATTGTGTTGACCTTGTAGATTTTTTGAGAGTGATAGCAGAACAATCGGGATAATACAGCCCTCTTGGGTTAGTATTTGTTCCTTTCTTGAGGCCTTTGACAGTGAGTGTGTAGTGAAGAAAAATAAGAGAAGTTTTTCCAAAGGAAGAAAGGAGTGAGTGATGAAATCGTGGAGAAGTGGAAGCGGATAGAGCACATGTCACACCAACCTAGAGACACCATTATAACATGATACATCAGCTAGAGAGATAGGATCACTTCTGGAGGGGAGAAGAGTGGGCAGACTAAAGGTTACCTGAAGGGAAACTACTCAGGAAGAAGCAGGTGGTTAGTAGAGTTTGCCGCACTGTCCAGGAACAGCCAGTGAGGTAGATAAGATAAGGTAGCTAGTGATAGAAATGGTGACAATTCATCAAGGCTCTACCTTACAACAGGTAACATGAACTAACCAATCAATGCTCTGAAAAACTACAAAAGTAAAATTGACTTCTAGAATACCCCTAAGTCTTTCAGGAGCGCCACATCCTCTTTTACTTTGTGGTAACTATCACAGGCGACTAGACCGTTTGAGCTGTCTTCGTTCCAGTTTGGTTTATCTCTGCAGTATCTGTCAATGACTGATTCCCCTTTTCCTAAAAAACAAAAACAAAACATAGATGAATAAATTGATATATCTTTATTCGAGTCAATAAATACATATTTTAGGTGTTCGGAATATCAGATGAGAATAAAATAAAATGTATTGTGTTATATTGGTAAGAGAGGCGATAAAGATAGTAAATAAAATACTTTCAACAAGATTGTCACACTATAATTAACGTTACGGGTACAATATGGATATTTACAAATACACATACTACACATGGGAGAGACATGGTATGGACACCCATGTCCATGTCAGTCCTACCAACCACTAGGCCAAACCCCTGCATTTACTATTAGTATTTCTATATACACAACATATAGGTATTTTCATTCTTTGTTTGAGTCATTGCTGTTTAGGTTGACCAATAAGTTTTTAAAAATAAAAATTCATGTCTCAAGATAAAACTTGGTGGAGAGGCGAGATGTGTTATTCCATAAATTTATAGCTTCACTACAAGCACTTACACATAATAGTTAAAAGAAGACTCCAGGAAGAAAATGGCAGACAATCGCAGTATTTCTCTGCGAGGTCTTCTGTTATAAAAGAGATATGACAATACTAAACGAACTGGGCAATTTCTGACGAACCAAGGCGCTCCCAATAGCATTTTGTTCTGATATGTTTGCAGCCTTGTCTTGATGGGCTTGCTAGTGCAGTGCCATACATGACAGGGACCAGTATAATTTTGATGTAGATATTGAGTAGTGATCAGATTGAGTATGCTTCAGGTCAGTTGTGTGTCTAAATGTAGCCAACAGTCTGGTCCTTAGCGTCCCATTTAACAGAAACTCCATCAACTTCTGTTTTACCTTGTATCAAAAGTATGGTTTCACACCCGCACTAGTTATAAGCAGTAGGTCATCAACCCCTATTGCATCAAATGCAGATGCTATGTCCAGGAACAGCCACGTCTTAGTTCGTGTCCGGTGACGCATACCGAGATTTGACCACTTTTAAATGGGTTCAGTCACTAACTTAAAATTGATTCAATAAGAACTCTATTCAAAGATTATGATGCTCAAATCTAAGAGAGAAAAATCCTTAAATAAAACCAAAAAAAAAAAATTACCGTCTTGAAATGCAGCTCCTTCAACTTGGTAAGACGAAGATCCAACTCCGATAAGTAGGCCGTCTGGAAGTTTTACTCCCATTGTTTTAGATAGGTTTTCTTCACTGGCCAAACACGTATTGACTAGGGGAAAAAACAGAAAAATTTGAGAATACGTGAGTTTTAGTGATGAAGAAATGGCGAGGGCAGGGGAAAAATTAACACCTAATGTAAAAAAAAGAAGTTGTTGGAGAAGAAGGAAATGATAATCATGCAACAATACAAAACCCATTTTTCAATTGCACTGAGACAGGAAAGTGAACGGGTCGTGTTTATTCTATTCGCACTCTGGTAAATATTTAGATGGAGTGGTTATTATAGTGATAAGATGCTCATATTATCCTCATCATGTAACCTGCCACTTAGGTGACGAATGTTTAATTTGAGTCTGCTGGTGACAATGATTTGATAAAACTCTACTTCCGTGTACTTCCGTGCACCTGTTAATGCGCTGTTTAGTTTTTGGTAAAAATACAATAACGGAAAATATTGTTATAAAAAATCAAACAAAAAAGTTGGGCACGTTTCACTTAGTTTTAAGGTTTTTCGAGTCCCAGAGCAGAAGCTATATATTTGACCCCTTGATGTACTCAGCAGTAAAGTTTGTCACATCGAGTGACTGCGCATCTATATTCTTTTCACCTGGCCTTCAGTTCGGATTTCTTTCTATGTGTACAAACCAGAGTGTGTGATTCTTAAGAACTATCCAGCTCCCAAGGTAGTAGGGGGTGACTGACAGTCAGTTTTATTAATAATAATATTGATATGTTTGTGGAAAATTGTAATAAACGTTTCTTTCTCTCTGATTTTGTTTCATAAACCTTGATCAGTAGTAAAATATTAACACTATACACCTTAACCTATTGAATATTCTAAAAATGCCTCGAGATTGCTAATTTAGAAATAGTGTGTCTGGTAGGCACAGAATACCCACAGAGCACGGAATAGGGAGCACAAAGAGGGTTAAAGTGCTGGGTTTGTCCACATAAATAAACACACATTAATGGAGGATTATTTTTGGTAAAGTTATTGTTAATACTTAACAATTTTTTATAAGCTTTGAAGATACTCGGATTGAATCCAGTAAGTCTTTCTGGATAGTATTTAGTCCTTTATTTCGCTTATATACAGGAAGACATATATATATATATAGTTAATGTTTATTGAATTACAAGCTAAGAAAGGTTGGTAATAAGAACACGTAGAACGTTATAACAAGACTGCTTTATTTAGACCAAGATACCTCTATCTATAGGTATTACCTGTAAACATATACAGATAACATATGTTTGGGGATTAAGGCTGGGCACTAGTGGCGCCTGGACTTAACTCCCCCCCACCAGTTTACGAACACCCATTCGCAAACTTTGAAGTCCAACACTCGGACGTCTTAGTCCATTCCAATAATGCTCCCTAATGTTACAAAGGAGCAAAGGCCAGCCCCGCCCGTACACAGCCTGTAATCCCTCACATTAAGCTCTAATCCTATAACACGTAAAAACCAACTGTCACTTGTAAACAAAAAACATAAAAGAAAACTTTGACTTTTAAAAAAAAAACAATACTTCTGTGGGAAAAATCACATAACTATAACTATTTACAATGTTCCTTGCGTGTATGCTGCGAGGACACTCCAGCTCATTCCTGATCTACAACCTCCCCCCCTGGTGGAAGCTTTAACTGTTCTATGTGGACATTTCGCCGCTTCTTAGGGGGTCGTATACTCTCAATTGTCACGACGTTGTGTTCCCTAATCACGACCACTTTAAATGGGCCCTCATATCGCACCAGCTCTTTGCTCCAATTTGACCCTAGTTTTTTATAGACGATAGTCCCGATTTTAAGTTCCCCCATTCGATCCCGGACTTTGAGGTTTTCCCGTTCCACTCGTCTCGCTTTGTCCCTCGTTATCCTTTCTCGGACTTTGTCGCATATTTTCCTCAAACCGACAGTATTACTCGCCATTTTCTCCGCCATTCCCTTGTCTGCTACCGTCTCTGCCCCATTTCTCCGTCTTTCGCGCAGCCCAAAGAGGATCTCGAACGGGGAGAACCCCGTCGCGGTGTGGATCGAATGATTGTAAGCGGCCACCGCCTTCGGCATTGCCTCATTCGCCGGCAGACCCTTTTCCGCGTGATATACCCGCAGGTGGTCACTCAGGGTGCTGTGCAATCTTTCTATCCCTCCTCTACTCTTAGGGTGCCCTGGGGTATTAAGATGCCAAGAGACATCGAGAGTCTTCATTTCTTTTCGGATGTTGGCATTGTCGAATTCTCTGCCCCCATCCGACGAGATCCGGTCTGGTACTCCGTAAAACTGGAACCAGGTATTTAATGCCAGCATTACCGCGTCTGATGACCGATCTTGCACCGGGTGCGCCATGGCCACTTTGCTAAAGCTGTCGATTGTGGTAACCCACTTATACCCCCTCCAAGTGAAGGTATCCACTTGTAAGTCACTCAACGGTGTCTCGGCGGTGGGCGATTCTTCTTGTCGCCCCCGTGGCGGATGTCTGTCATACTTCGTAGTGAGACAAACTGCACATGCCCCTATCATTTCTTGTATGCTCTTTTTCATTCCCCACCAAAAGTACCTCCGCCGCAACGCTTGCAACGTTTCCTGAACTCCACGGTGGTTCGTTTTTCCTTGGTGATAGGCCAGCGTCAATTCCAGCTGCTGTTCTCTGTCTTTGAGTGTCTCCACCATCGACGTGCACCGAATAAATATCCTATCCACTCCAAGTTGTTCCGTTCGCCAGAGTCTACGAATTTTCTCCCAAATAGTGGCATTCCCTACAAATACATGATGGGTCTTTCCGGGTTCCGAGGCATCTTTCAATGCACGGCAAATTTGGTCGTTCCTAACCCCTGGTGGCGACCAAATCGTCGCGATTTTACTTCTCCCATAACTGTCATATGCGATCTGCAGCCGCCCTGAGGTCTTGGATTTCCAAATGATCTGCCGTCTTTTGTCGTTCACGATCCCTTCTGTTACTTCCATTTCAACAGGTCTTTCGGCGGCGGAACCTTCCTCTTCAAGGGTTTCCTCACCTTCGCTATCTCCTCGCGTACCGAGGCTTCCATCCTCCCCGGGTGTCCATTCCCGGAGAAACTGTTGGATTTCCCCGGATGGTTCCCCTTCTTCCAATGCATTCACAGTAATGGCTCTGGACAGCCAGTCTGCCACTACGTTCTCTTTCCCGGGTTTATATATGATCTCCATATTGTACTGGGACAAAAACTCTTTCCACCTCGTGACCCGCGCCGAGGACTCCTTTAACTTTCCTACCCATTGTAGGGGTCTGTGGTCGGTGTGAACACGGAATTTTCTGCCGAAGACATATGGGCGGAAATGGTCTATAGCCCAGACGATACCTAGGAGCTCTCTCTCTAGAGCACTATACCGCGCTTCCGTTTCTGTGAGCCGTCGACTAGCGTACGCCACCGGGCGCTCCCCACCGTCTCTCTCCTGCGACAACACTGCCCCCAGTGCGTATTCGCTGGCATCAGTGGTGATTGTGAAGGGATGTTGGAAATCGGGAAATGCTAATATCGGTTCCTCTTGTAAGCTAGACATACATTTCCGGATGTTCTGCTCCATGATTGGGGTAATTACCACCCTCGCTCCCTTTCGCAGTAAATTATTAATAGGCACCAGGTATGCCGCCATGTCCGGCACAAATCTTCTGTAATAATTAAGCGTCCCCAGAAGTCGACGGATCCCCTTTACATCTGTGGGCACCACCATCCTTCTAATGGCCTCGACCTTCGTAGAGTCTGGCTTAACCCCCTCCTGTGAGATAGTGTGGCCCAAAAAATTGATTTTTTTCTTCCCCAACAGAGACTTCTCCATAGACAATTTTAATCCGAATTCGCGGACTCTTTGAAATACACTTCTTAGGTGCTCAACGTGCTCTGCCTCCGTTCTGCTGAAAACTAACAGATCGTCCATGTAGACCTGGCATGCCGCTTCGTCTATTCCCCTCAAAAATTCATCCATTAGGCGTTGAAAGGTAATCGGGGCGTTTTTCAGTCCAAATGGCATCCTGGTAAATTGATAATGCCCCCTCTCAAATGTAAAGGCCGTTTTGTCTTGGTCGTTCGCACTCATCTTGATCTGGTGATAGCCTGCCTTTAGATCTAGGGTACTAAATATTGTCGCCCCGTTCAATCTGTCTAATATGTCCTCAAATCGGGGAATAGGATACTTCTCATCCGTCGTGTTCTTGTTTAACTTCCGATAATCGATAACTACCCTGTATTTCTCCGTCTCGTCCCCAGGTCTATTTTTCTTCCTCACTGCCCATAGAGGACTGTTATATGGCGAAGTGCTATCAATTATAATCCCTTGCCGTTTGAGACTCTCTAGCTCCTCTCTAATATGCCTACGTAGTGCCTGCGGATATCGTCTCTCTTTCACGTATGTGACGCGTTCTTTCTTTAACTGGATCTCGTGGACCGTCTTCCCAGTCGCTCCTAGCGTGTCTCCCTCTACGTAAAAAATATCCTCAAACTCCCTCTGTAGGCCTTCCCTCCAGCCCTCTATTTTATTAACCGCCCCTATCCGCGCTCTTCCGTCCCATATAGTCCCTTGACATTTATATTCCACTTTGCCCAACTTAATGTTCCATTTTTCCCCGATATTCTCCACACGCGCACCTACCTTCCCCAACATGTCGCACCCAACTATCACCTGGTACTCCCGCGGCATGTTTCCTACGATATGTATCTTTAGATCTCCCCCTTTCTTCGCCCACCTATTTAGCCCTATGACTAACTCTCCCACTACCTCGCAAGGGCCTCCCAGGGTGATCAAACTACAATTACATACCTGAATCTGGAGTGCCCTCTCTCCACCATACAGCCTCTCCAGCGCTCCGCGGGACATGATGGTGTTGGTGCTTCCCGTGTCCACCAGACACATCTCTCCTCCTTTGACCCTAATTATTGGCAACGCACACATCCTCTCCCGAATTGCATTACATCTCAGGATGCGGTCGCCTCTCTGCCGACACGCTCCTCAGGCTTCATCACGTTGCTCCCATCTACGTGACTCGACCTTCTGCCCTGTCTGTCTCCTGTTTCTGCTGCGCCTCGCTTCTTCTCCTTCAGTTCCCGAAGTCCCTGATGACTCATCTTCTGATGATCCACTCTCCCCATGTGTCATGCTCCGTCTCTCTCTTACTTCTTGAGTGTTTACCTCCATTGGTTCTGGTCGTTGGTATTCTCTCCTCCGGAAGATATACGGGCAATGCCTCGCGATGTGTCCTTCCTCGCCACACTCAAAACATTTTGTTCGAGGACACTGTGCCACTAAATGTCCTGCCTTCCTACATCCGTGGCATTTTCTTTCTTCCCTGGGCGGGGCATACCTCGGTCTCGTTCCTCTAAATCTTCTTTCTCCTGTCGTTCCCTTGTCTCTGCCAATAACGGACGTTTCTGGTCTCCTCCAGGTTGGTTTCAGGGTCCGGGTTCTTTTGTATGCAACTCGGCTCCACTCATTGTCGACGTCTTGCACCCTCACTTCTTCCTCCTTGGCACTAGTGTCGATCATTGATTGTGCACACTCCGAGAACGAGCGCTCATCAGAGAATCCTTCCTTTCTTCCTGTCTCCTTGGCCAGTTGCACTTTTAGAATTGTGGATAAGAATCCCATTCTACCCTCCACCTCTTCTACGCTAATCGACTCTCTCATCTTCTCCGTTATCTTATTGAAACGGACTACTAACCCCGCAGCATATTGCCCGTTACTTTGTCTTGGGGACTTTGTCTCCCTAAACATTTGGAATATGTCCTCCTCGGGAGTCCATCGTCCTCCTCCGTACGCCTTCTTCAATCTCATCTTAATTAATTCCCACGGGGTTTCTTCATCTGCCTGAATTTGATTCAGTATACTTCTCTTGACCCGACATATCAGGGCCGCCTTCAACGATTCCGCGTCTCTGGGATCTATTAAATTTTCTTCTGCTTTAGCTCCAATTAAAGCTGTGAGACGGTCTCCTCCTTTTAGGAAATGGTTCAGCTCACCCAGTTCCCCAGTGAATCTCTCCAGCTCCGCAACAGCCTTCCTCAGATCCTGGGTATTCATCGCTTTTACCCTCATCAGCGCGAGCGCCGTGGCATGAACTTCTGGCATAGTTCCCACTCTTCTAATATCTGCTCCCTCTACGAGATTCAAGACGGGCTGTCTCAAAATTCCTCCTTCAGTCATCTTCTCTCCTTCGCGTATAGAAGAAAAAAAAACAAAAAAAAATTACGCTCGCACTCGATAACTCTCTTTCTCCATGGTTCACGGGTTTCGGCACCAGTTAATGTTTATTGAATTACAAGCTAAGAAAGGTTGGTAATAAGAACACGTAGAACGTTATAACAAGACTGCTTTATTTAGACCAAGATACCTCTATCTATAGGTATTACCTGTAAACATATACAGATAACATATGTTTGGGGATTAAGGCTGGGCACTAGCGGCGCCTGGACTTAACTTATATATATATATATATATAAACACACATAATCTACAAATCAAACGATTTATTGATGTGAAAAATTATGATCCACCTATCAACTAATTTATTAATTAAGCCTTTGGATAATGTTACGTTTTAGAGGTTTGGAAATAGTATCATCAACGTCTTATGAATGGAACTATCGCGTAAATGTAGTATACAGTGGAAGTGGTGTTGTTTCCATTGAGTTGTTTTCAACTAGAATTGATGGAGTGGATGTTTGTGGTGTGTCGGGTTAGAGGTGGATGTCCCCAAGGTGGGTAGAGGACACCAACCACGGGCTAGGCTAGGCTACAACACTAGCCGCTGTCCGGCGAGCGCCGAGAAAGAGATAAAATGGGTGGACCTGTGGTCTTTGACCTTTGCTGGTGGCCTAGTCGGCGGGCAGCTATATTCGTATTGATCTGACTCCATAAGATCTTAGAAAGTGTGCCCCGACAGTGCACTGTGTTCAGCAGAAGAGGAACAGGTTTTATAGGTAGTTTATGTGGTCTTGGAATGACCACGAATTCACACTTGGTGTCTGAGGGTAGGCGAAAAACGTCCGGATCCCAGAGGCGAGTGTGAACCGGAGGGAAGCAGACTGGATCGTCGTAGGAGATGCCACTAGGTAAAGTTTGTAGGGCCACGGCAACCGTCGTCCGCGAGGGAGAGGTCTCTCCCAAGGAGGTGCTAGTTTTAGCGAGACTAAGGTAGAGAATTCCCAGAGAAGGGGGGATTGTTTTTTCCCCCTAAACTCTTTTAACAATAAAATTTTTATAAATTTAAAATTTGCAATTACAAAATTCAATTTAACAGTTCTCCTCTTTCTGCGATGCGCTGATGCATTCGAAGGAGGTTGTGTTCTATAACAATATCAGATTGACGTTAAAATTGCAATGCAATGTATAAATACTAGGTGATGGGGCTCACCTTATGTTTACAATTTGGGAGAAAACTTACAAACTAAAACCTAAAACTAGAACCTAAGACTAAAGCGTTCCTGCCGTGACAGCGTCCTGCCATCGATGAGGGAACGGAGCGGGGTTATCGTGGTAAACACCGGGTTTGTCAGGTATTGCAGGGAGTCGAAAAAATTGATATGTCTACGTTGAATGAATTCATCCACCGTAGGCAGCTCAAAGATCTCGTGAAGCTCACTGTTGCCTCACTGCTCGAATGAAGTATTTCTGACCACTTTCATCAGTACGTACAAGAGTACGCTCTTGTAAATCAATAGCTTGAGACGCAGTGATAGATTGGGGGAAGTTAATAAATGCGTAAGCCGGTAAAAGACTTCGTGCGAGTTTGTTTCAACTTCTTCGTAAAATGGTTACTAAAACGGAGGTGTCGGTCCATTTTAATTCTCAGATATACTAGGTTGTTGGCTGTTGAATTTCCCTCCGTTCCTACTATGTAACTAGTAGGTAGTAGACTTTTTCCCTTTTGAAAAGAGAAAATTACGCAGTCAGTCTTACCCGCGTTTACAGAGATATTGAGTCTCCCCAATCTCTCACTGATCTGGTTACAGGCTATTTCAGCCTGTCTAAGAGCTACCTTGGCACTCATGCTGCTACTGTACACCACTATGTCATCAGCGAAAGTGTTTTTATATCGGGCTCCTACAATTTCAGACGTGTACACGTTGAATAGTGCAGGGGATAAAACGGCTCCTTGGGGTACTCCACAGGTCAGTGGCACAGCTTCTGAGAAGCTATCACCCAACCGCACCCGCAACGATCTGTTTTTCAGGAAGCTAGTCAGAATTTAATAGAGTTGCTCCGGGCATTTCCGGTCGCAGAGCATTTCACACATTGTCCCGTGAGACACCAAGTCGAATTCTTGAGTGCAGTCAATCGAAATCATAGCCGTGGCTATCATTCTATTCAAGTTATGGCTAGCTTCTGACCGTACCTTCAGAAGGGGATGTTCTACGCTCATACTGGATTGAAATCCAGTCTAATCTGGGTAGTTTTGCTAGTCGGCCAGTTTGTTGCCTGTCGCTCAGCAGTAAGAACATTGTCGCCTTCGTGAAGACAGACAATGGCTGCCTTGCCTTTTATAGTCTTCAACAGCTTCCAGAACTTTCTGTGATCGCCGTGAGTGCTACGAAGTCTCTCATTTAATAAATATTTATTTGACACGAATTACCTTCGATGAACGAAGGTGGACTAAAATATCAAGCCCAGAAATATTTCCTTTGGATTTTAATCTTTCTATTAACTTCTAATCTATTACCAATTTTTATTAAGGACTGAATGCATAATAATGATGGTGGGTAAGTAATGGTCAGTCGGCAACATGATGCCATTGGGGGAGCACAGGTACCTTTGCGATAGGAGAGCCTAAGCCCCGAAATTACATACCGCAAACGCTATCAAGATATTCCATAAACGTCGGACCAATCTTTATCGTATGATTTCGTATTGGGAAAAGAAGTATAAGAAGTCTTGGGCCTTCAATAGTTCACAGGTCACGAATTTAGTATCACTTAAATCAGAAATGAATAAAATAGACACAAAATAATACCATTGTTCAGTAAACTCGTTATATTAACAAAGTAGTGAAGTACAGACTAAATAAAAACTCAAATAACTAAGGCATAAATATTTATCTAAGATTATTTTTAATTAAGGTAATAATAATAAACTTACGTAGAAGTATATAGTAATGGAAAGATTTATGAAAATAAAAATCAATCACCACCAAATAGCTTTTAATAGGTAATGAGTTTTATATAGGACGGAGAAAATTTTATCAGTTATTATCAGACCCTCTAGAAGACCACTTCTGTTTCACGAGTTTGATCATTAGTGGGCCTCTTAAGGTCTATTTAAACCAAAAATGTATTGCTCAGAGTCTAAAAGTGACTACAAATAGTTTTTAGAGAGACAAAATGAGTTTTAGGGACACAGGTGCATGACAGCGTCACCTTATCTTGGTGAGATAGGGACTTGACCTGTATTAAGCCCTAAGGGTTAGTTCGTTCTGCAAAATTTGAAAAATTTCTACTGAATTAGAAGGGACTTAACAGTATTAGAAAGGGCGGAAACAAACTTACTAGATAGTACATATATCCCCATATGACCAGTATATACGAATTGTTCGGCGAACTGTTGACGAGTTGAACAATTAGAATATTTTAATTAGGGGATGCAATCTAACTATTCCACTACTAACCGATTTGATTCCTATATCAAATCATGAGCACATTGCATTAGCTTGAAGTTATACCAAATTACACTTTTCCCAAGAATACTCAAATAATTTTCTATTGTCCCAATTGCAATCTAAACCCAAATTAACTTGCCTGATTCAATTACGTGGTGATCAAATGGGATTTATTTATATAAAATAGAAATTTATGTATACTGTATTTTATTATTAAAGATTAAAAGCTGTTTTACTGTAAAATGATTAAAAGGTTTGAATAATTTAATAACTGATTAACGTAGATACGGATACGACCAATAAAAGTAATTACAAAGATCTTTGTTACTAGCTAGCAATAAAGCTTAAATCTTACTATTTTATATATAGATGGCTTTTCTAAATGTGAGGAGTACGGTTCAGGTGTTCAGCCAAAAGCTCTACAGACGACTCACAGACGCGTGAAATGCCTCCCAGAAGAGCTGCCACGCAAGTGCCATTTCGAAGAGCTATATATCCCCCCTCTCCCTCTCTCTCTCTCAAGCAGAAGGCATTTATCTTTATAGTCCTTTGTGTTCGAGGGGGCATTTTCACACCCCCTTACGAATTTGGTAGTAAGTAACTATTCTCGGGCCAATTGGCCGCTGAGACTTACTTTCGAGACACAAAATAAGGGCTGTAAAATGTCAAAAATCCTCCCGCCACTAACGCTCCACCACAGATGGCACCATTGATTTCCGTCTGGGAAATCGGCCCACACCCAAAAAGGGTTCATTGCAAGCTGGCTTCCATTCGTTTATAACAGTCGGCCTTTGCCCCAATCCTCTGTCCCTCAACATTACTTATAATTTTATAATCCATTTTCCGTGTCGGAGGCTGAACATAGAACTATAATATTGAATATTGTTATTTATTTGTATTTATATTGTACTATATAATTAATTACCTTCCTATACAGCAAAATTCTTACTTAGTCAGTTAATTAGTTATATGGCCTTCAACATGAAAATATCACGCAGGAAATTGACTCTAATATGTACTTAAACGCGGTAAAGAATTATCTTATCTTATCACGCCAATATGCGAGTAATCAAAAAGTCAAGTGTGCCTGTTTACTGATTTTCTTAAATTGGATTAAAACTTAATTATATTATATTTATTATTAAATCGCACTCATAATCTAAAAGTAGATTGACTCTTACGTCTTGAATTACTCGAGAAGTAGGTTGAAGTTGATGTCTCGACTTCCTTAAAATCATAAATTTACAGTGATTATTTTTTAGATTCAATGTTTTTGAGAATAATTCCTCGAATGCGTTAAATCTGAACAATAATCGCTATATAAAGCAATAATCCGAGGTTTTTCGCCAAGAAATTAATTTTGTTCCGGATATTTCGTGACATCCCTCCGAAAAATGACAACTTCGAATAAAAAGAGATGAGATTCATTACGCAATTAAGGGTTTTGATACGGTTGTGAAAACAAAATGTAATTACTTTCAGGAATAATCTTTCACAAAAGCACAGGATAAATAACTGTGAGAGCCTGCACTTCGCGACGTCTGTCCACCTGCGAGTTCTGTATTCAATTGAGTTATGATACCACGTCGCATGAAATACGACTATCATCGGGCCAAGTGGTAACTATAGCAATGGTACCAGTCGCATACGGTCCTGTTCTCTGCACTACAGAAGTGGATCGACAGGTAGCTTTCCTAACCGAGGTTATCGTAGCTGCAGCTGACACTGCCATCCTGAAGCCGCTAACGCTGCAAAACCCGCCAGACCATGTTCGTCGACTCATTACGCAATAATTGATGGAACAATAACTGGTACTGAGCAAGTAATCGTCAAGAAAGTAGTTAATTCTCTCACAACACAAATTCGTGGATTGATGAAGAATCGGAAGACGGCGACGTGGCACGAGTGGCTTACACGGCGATCGCCATAAGTTTTCGAATGTCCTAAAGACCACTACTACCTAGAAAGACTCAGATGTCCGCCTTCATAATGGAGAATCCCTTTTCACAGCGGAAGATCAAGTGAAAATACTAACTGGCCGACCGCTACGCCGCAGATAACTCCGCAAGGACAGGTGACTACCACAAACCTCAGCAGTTTGGAACAGGAACTACATGTTTGTCTCCCCGAAGTAGCTGAAGCCGATTCTTCGACGGTGTCAGGGAAACCTAGCACCAGGGCACGACAGGGTATAAACTGTTTTGCTGAAACAGCTGCCGAGGAAGGAGAAGGATCGCCCAACTCGTAAACCTGAACAATTTATGTATCATGTTGCGAAACTTCCTGACACCGTGGAAAGAAGTTATCATGTTCCGCTGTGGAAGCCCACAAAGAGAAGTGTCCACTCCCACTACCACCCGATCAGTCTCCTTCATCACATGGGAAAGATTTTGAAAATATTATGCTGAATTGGCTGAAAGAGTTTTGTTCCGAACATGCCATCATTCCCGCTTTCACAAACAGGCTTTCAGCCACACCTGAGTACAGAACATTCACTTGTGAAGGTACAGACGGGTGCCACCCTCAGTACGAACAGGGACAGCCGGTTCTTTTTAAGATGTACACGTCAGACACTGCTGGGACTAACTACAAGAAAGCTACTGCGGTCGGTTTCGCTGGCTACGTTGTGGTTTACGGCAGTAGCTTAAATGCCAAAAAAAGCTCTTATACTTACCACGTCAGTTAGTAACGTAATTAGTGACAGACTGGGTAAGATTAACATGTGTGAACGCCGAAAGACCGACTTCGTAATCTTCTCCCTCCAAAAGGGGATAAAGCCATGTCAAAATCCTATACTATAGGAGGGCAAGAGAACTCACCGACTATCTCAATGTACTCTGGGTATAAAAACGGATAGTTATCTCCATTTCTCTACCCATTTTAGGAAATAGAAAAAGTAGGACTCAAGTCTTACTTTACTGGGTTTCACACTTATTAACTTCACTTAACTTGTTGCTGCGTCTCAAACTGATGATATATAAATGTGTCCTCCGGCCAGCTCTGCTTTACGGTGCCAAGCTATATACTCATTTAGCTGACTGTACAGCTAAATGTCTCCAACAATTTCAGAACGGCATCATGAGAAAAACCTTTAAACATACTTCTCTCCAGAGGTTAAAGAACGCCGACCTGCACCCGTTGCTTCGTGTGCCGTCGGTGGGTGAGCCGGAGACACGTCAAGTTTTTTTACTCGTTGTAGCACCTCACAAACATAGTGTTTAACACAATGGTCCCATCACCCTTCCCACATCGATGGCACCAGACTGGCAGGGAAAAATTAGGTTAAGTTATTGTATTTAAGTTTTAGTTTTAGTTTCAATGCTCCATAGAGTGAGCCCTATCTACCTTTTCTATCAAATCAAACCATGTATCATGTAAATAACATTTTACTATTATGAGGTCATTTGTATTGGCCTCCACGTAGGTTTCATATAAAAAGTGGTATTGTCTATAGATGGAAATTGTCTAAAGTATGGTTCTTAAATCGGCGGTAGTCACTGAGGCGATTACCTTGGATTAGAGGCGATTGGGATATTAGATACATTAATGTATTGATATTTGTGCAAGTATCAACAATACAATAAAACCTGTCAGTAAGACAAATGTACCATTCTGGCATCCCTTGTGTGAAAACAAAACGTATTATTTAAGATCCCTTGTGCAGGAATCTTCGCATAGCAATGTCATGTTAATCAACTCGAAGATTATATAAGATGTAGGTACGCTACAATACATATAACGCACGAAGCACATATTGTAAATAGATTTGTATCTTAGAATCTGTATTGTGATAAAATATTAAAATTATTTACATAACAAAGCTTTAATCATTATTCATGTTCATGTTGTTGCATCTATTTTTAGAATAATTGGACCATCAACTAGAACTGTCATGGAATAATCAATCTCTCTGAAAATTTTCTCGTTGGTTTAAACTTGCAACCACGGTGTTAATAATCATTTTTTTCGTAATTACAGTATCAAGAAAAATAAATTACATATTTGAGATTTATAGTTTGAAATCTTACTATTAATGAATATCCAGTGCGTAATTAATGACACTTAATAATATTTTATAGAGTTGACTAATTTTCATTTCTTCCCAATATCAAATGGAACCTCCTTGTTAAATTTCATGTCTCTAGCTTGAACAAGGGTTTCTGATATTAATAATAATAACAACAAAGCCGTTAGAATTTCAGAATAACAGTTTTCGTCTTTCGTTCTGATCGGATTTTTATATTAATACTATTTTTGAGCACATTTGAGTTTTGTTTTAAGGTACTACTTTTTCAAGTTTTGGAGCTATTCTCTTATTGCATCCCCTCACCTGGAATTTATCCATGATCTTCGTTGAATTTCCCATAACTTCTACTATAAACATCTGTTTTTGAAACCCAAATTACAATCTACCCAAATACAGTAATGGTTAATTGTGACAAATGATCTCATTCGTATCATATATGTATAAATTCCATTCATTCTCTCAATCATATAGTATTTACGCTAAATACACATACAACATAGACATATGTACAAAGGCCAGGAATCCTCAAAATCACTTGTCACCTCCCCAATAAAGGAGAAAGAAGCAAGGATCAGAGAGATCCAACACTTTTTTTTTTCTCCCTACACCCCTTGAATTTAATACCATTTGTGAAAAATTAACAAAATCAATGAACAAGAACTGACAGCTCTCTCTTCATTCTGCTATGCGCAGATGCATTCGAAGGAGGTTGGGCTATATATAAATTAGATTTGAGGTTAAAAGTTAAAACATGAATACAATTCTAGGTGATGGGGCTCACCTTCAGTTTGACAATGTGAGAGAAAACTTACAGACTAGAACCTAAAACTAAAGCGTTCCAGCCGCGACAGCGTCCTGCCATCGCTGGGGGAACGGAGAAAGTTAAACACTGGGTTTGTCAGGTATTGCAGTCGAAAAATTTGAGACGATCCAACACGCTGCCACTCCATCCATATTACTGCTAGATAGTATTAGTATATACCAAGATAGAGCCACAGACGCCCCGGACATTAGGGGAGAATACTGGCCAGTGCCAGTCAGGACTCCCAATACCATGGGATTAGGTTGTGTTGGATAATTTTAAATGCAATTTAATGAATTTAGAGGTAATGTGTTCAATGACAGTGGGTATATTAAGGTGAGAATGGAGGGTTTTATTGGTAACGTAGGGTGGGGCATTTCCTATTGTTCTGGGTTGGAAGTATTAGACGCGTTTGATGTCCGATTTGTGAAGTCCAGATTGATTTTAAGATAGTTTTGTAAATAGTATATTGTTTTTCACTACTGATAGGCAATTCTTTCTGTTTTTCAGTCTATATAATTGTCCTGAAACTAGTGGCATGACTAGATATATTTACTAAGGACATGGGTATATTGACTGTATGGGTAAACTGCCTCGAAGGAAACCGTAGACCACAACTAGCAGCCTTCAGATTTGTCCTTGTGCGCTCTTAGGGTTTTGATAGATCTTTATCACATGAGAAGAAACAACTAAGCCTGAGTGACTGATTACTAACAATTGTTCAAGAGACGACATCTGATGCTATACAACTCGATTTACTGATTGTGTCATTAATGTGATCTTAAGGACGCACACTGTGGGACAGAACAGCTTGATGCACTAGAACATCTTTGAATACGGCCTTTTTTATTGCTCATTAATTTACTTACTATAAAATAATTGTGTAACATAATAGAAACAATTCCATAATGCTAAAGCTTGGTACTAACAATAAAAACAGCTTTATTGTCTTTCCACAACCGATAACCTCTTCTTTAATGCAACAGCGCTTTCGACAGCTCCAAGCTCTCATCTTCCAATAGGTTATGTGGAATAACTCATCAACAATAGTATACTTGTATCTATTTAACCAACGATGCAACATCCACGCTCCTCATTTTTTTCGAAAATCTTTCATTTTCTTCGGAAATTACATCCTTGAAATATATTAAAATTCTATCTAGATGGTCAATATTATCACTATTTTATTTTTTATATAAATTTTTTGGGATAGCTATGAATTTTCTAATTACATATATATAATCGAATTAAGGGACGTTGAAATTGAAGAAACATTGCCCAGAGATACAGGACTAAGAGTGAGTGTCTTAAAAATTTAATAAACAATTGTTTTCAAAACCGCATGGTTTTTTTTTTCATAAAAAATACTTCATATTATTTTTCAATCATCTTAAAATTAAAAAAATTAAGCAGCTAAATTTTTATTTTAAAGTGTAATTCCGATTTCTATCTATGTATGATTTTGTAGCTTTTGAGATGGTACCTTAAAAATCTTTTAAGTCAAATTGTTTCACTTCACTTCCTGTTATTGTAACTCTAACATCTTAAAAGTATATTTCAAGGTGTGGAACATACCTACAAAAACCTCGATTGAATCAGTTTTACGAAAGCTATTTTAAAACAAACATATAATATGATTCCTCCTGTTCAAAGCCTTACTTACTAAGAGTTACTTACTTGCTACGAATATTAAAAAGACGACTTTGTATAAGACCCCCACTGTCCGTATCATATTACTGACCTCCATTCTGAAGGGGGACTGGGCCCGAAGGTTTTCCCCTTCCAATATTCTTTGCAACCGGTTCGAATATAATTATTTTTTTCGTTGGTTTTGCTTCTATAAATAGCATTCATGAATGAATCATTATTTTGTATGGTGGTTATGATGTTAGATAGTACCTAAACATATTACGGTTCTTGGTTTGTATCATAAATGTCTCTACTTCCATCCAGGTCCGAAATGATTCGTTTCTCCTTTCTTTCTGCATGCGTATATTTTACAATAGTAATACAACTCGACCCGAAAATTGTAAAGATATATTCAACAACAGCTCACGCTGATTAGTTTAATATGGGTAATATGACTAAACTAAACGTGAAAGAAGATTGGTTTTGTCGCCTTTAAAGGTTTCTCAAGTTCCTGCTCAGAAGCTATTCCGGATTTTTTAATGTTATATCATTTTTTCCCCCACGGTTCCTTATGGTGAAATACAGGTCAAATTCATATTTCAGCCAAATTAGGTCAAACGGTCGTGATCTGTGAACCTAACAACTCATTTAGTGTCACTTTTGGACTCTGAGTAATACATTTTTATTTTAAATCGACCTGAAGAATTCCTACAATGATAAATCTCAAGAAATAGACCAGTTCAAGTCACGGGGTCATGGGCGTTTTGACTGGAATTCCCCATTGAAAATATCTGTACAAAACTCACGCTTTTTAGAGGACCTGTAGATGATCAAATTTCCTCCAGTTTATATAAAACACATTTTGTGTGACAAAAAAATTTTAAATTAAGTACAATAAATAAGTCATGTGTTCTCACAGATTAAAACCCAGGGCCAGGATTTAAAAATTGTGGGCCCCTCTGCAAAGTTTCAAAATAGGCCCCTCGAACTCCCGGGGGTTCTGGGTGGACAATTTTGAAACTAAACTCTTAGATATCACATTTTACACTATTCCGGAACTTAAAATTTGTAGGAAAGTGTTGGCAAGTTTTCTTAACAAAAACAAAGTTTTTCCTTTGTTCCATTATGTAATATTAGGCTTGAAGATTAATCAAAATCGTAAACTTTCTTCTACGACAATACTCCTGTTATAAAAATTCAGGGAAAATAAAATGGATAGAAAGTATTATATCAAACATTGTTGCATTCTCGAAATGGGGATGGTTTTCCAAATCTTTAAGGGCTGCCTTTCAGGCTTCCAGGGCCCTTTGGCAGCCCCCCTCCCTCCGCCAAAACCGCGGGGTTTTGCGGCGCCTAGGGCATGTTAAAAGCTACTTCATGGAGATTTCTTTTCCTTTTCATAAATTGTCCTTCTATTATTTATTATCTTTTTCCATGTAAATTTATTAACACTGTCTTAGTTATTTAATAGCAGTAATAGTTGTTTTAGTTTCTATTCAGTTTGTAAGTTACCATTCCAGTAATATAAAAATTTTTACTGAAAAAATCATTTATCATTACTTTGTATGATATTAAATTCTTAAACTGGGAACTATTCTATGCGTGCACTTTTGTTTTTACGCAATGAATTTTATTTTTTGTTTACGTACCTACTGTTAACATGATAAGATAACATATAAAAAAAAACTCATTTTGTCCTTCGAAATAAATTGCAATCACATCAAGAATAATTTCGTCTTTTATGCGATTCATGAGTTCTTTTTTTAACTAAATATATAACATAAGCTATCAAATAGTGTATGAATGTGACATTTCCCCCTCTTAAAATAAGCATCGTGAAATTTTAATCCACAGCTTAACTGCAGATAACAGAAATATTTTGTAACATGTTGATGATTTTCTTCATCAATCTCATCCAAAAGATCTCACAACCTCCAAAACATTTCCTCCTATCTTCTATGGAATCATTTTGTTTAATAAACACATTTTTATAACATAAACACAGATTTTTCAAATCTTTTCCATTTGATTTATATAGGGCTAGTTACCAAACTTTGGTTATATAAAGGAATTGGTTGTACATCTTATTTGCATCATAAAGGTTCAAATTAACCATTTCCAGATCCTGTTGCGCTTTCAAGAAAATTTAAATTTTATGATATTCCATTAAATATCACCAAAACCCATACAAATTATCATTAATCATAAATTTAAAATGTTGACGCGAGCTCTGTTGTAGCATAACATTTCATTTTCCAAAATATTTCTCAGCTGTGTTTTCCATCTATCATAACCAAACTCGAAGGGATAGGGTCTGTCATAAAACAAGTACGGAGAGATCATCGGTAGTCTGCCTGTATGTTCTACTGAAATTTATTTAATACACTTCCTAGAGACTGATAGATTTTTTTTTTAACGATCAGTGGTCTGAAAATTGTATAGGTTTAGTTCCTCGGACGCCTCTGGATACGGCCATTAGTTTTTGGTCTAAATACAATAACGAGAAGGGTGGGGGGGGGGAATTATACGTAAAAAAAGTCCGGCATTCAACAACTTTTCGGAATACGCTCATTAGAATACTTTAACGGGAAGGATTGGGCAGTTTAATATAATACTATAATAATACAGTAATAAGTAGTAACGGGAAAAAATGGGTCCGCTTTACTGAATAATCAAGCTTTCTCAAGTCACAGTTACAGATTGAAGACA
This sequence comes from Acanthosoma haemorrhoidale, assembly GCA_930367205.1. Taxonomy (NCBI): domain Eukaryota; kingdom Metazoa; phylum Arthropoda; class Insecta; order Hemiptera; family Acanthosomatidae; genus Acanthosoma; species Acanthosoma haemorrhoidale. The sequence goes on from OV884011.1 coordinate 36,414,889, forward strand.
CTAGTGCGAAAATAATTATCTTTTAAGTCTTTAACAATGAAGAACAAAATCAGAACTTTAAATCTTTAAGCTTCTGACTTGAAAAACTTAAAAGTTAGCGAAACTAACCCGATTTTTTCACACTTAGCTTATTCCCATATTTCCCGTTTACATATTAATCCTGAATTGTTGTTGAGGATCAGACATGGATTAAACCAATTTTGCGACCACAATCGTAGAAGACGGGCAGCCGAAAGAGGATCGCTCCTTACCTGAATGAAAGTATAGCCTCTCCCTTCGGTGTAAACATGTATAATAATAGATATGATATATAAGTGAAATATTTAAGCAATTTTACCTCTCCTCTGGCCCTTACACTTACTGAAGCGGAGTTAATACTGCCAGTGAAGGAATTATCATGTTGCAACATCTGAAGGACACTAGTCAGTGATCCCCACCCAATATTGCCTGTTAGCTCTTTTTCGACTGAACTCCGTTAAATATCGCGATCTATACTCCAATACTCTTCTTAGATACGGATAGAAGATTTTTCTTCTTTTTTCAATGCCAATTTTGTGGGCCAGTATTGATAATAATTAATTATTAGTTAAAAATAAAAAATATTCTAACAGGTATGGTACTCAACCCGAGGCCTTCCGAATAACCGGTCGGGTGGTCTGCCAATTGAGCTAGTCCTGTACGAGTAAGACAAGATTAATTCCCTTTTACCAAAATCAGACAGACTTTTTTTTTTCAAAACCCCTTATAGCGACGGCTAACTACATAAGATAAATCACCCTATACTCTATTGCATATATATTGTAAGCAAAAGTAAAATAACATGAACTAAATCTATTATAAACAAATATAAATCATTGTAAATGTGTTAAGCAATAAAAGGCGGAAGCCAACTAAGTCACACGAGACAGGTCATAAACATAACAACCCTTTTGGGCCCTCTCTACCTCCAGGGCTTGTCCCCTGGCCGGGTAATAAGGCGGCGGTCACGTTCCTCGCCACAGGTGTGCGCCGGCTTAGACCCTTGCAGCCTCCCAGCAGGCAAGGGGAGAGGGTACTTAAGGCAGGGCTCCTGGCCCTGTTAATTAGTCTCTCGTGGCCTTTCTTTTACTCGTGACGCTTGCTTGGTTTCCGCTCGAACTCTGAAAACTTGACTAATTCTTTATGAAACCTCTGCACCTCTTCTCTTGAACATAGTTCATTGTCGGGGCACATACCTATAAATGTATAAATGTATAAAATACATAAATGGAGTCAGATAGTAACGCCGTCATGGAATGATTGTCCAGGTTATAAACTTGAACAATTCGCACTTGTCACCAGGGCTAGGGTGATCAGGCACCCCCTAGTGACGACCCGACACCCCTTTTATTTAACATTTTATTTATTTAACAATATGTGAACAATATTTACAGAATTTCTCCTCTTGCTGCATACTCACATGCATTTGGAGGAGGGTAGGATTACAAAAACAACATTTCTTTTTGAAGTTAAAAGTACAGTATCAAAATAGACAGGACTAGGTGATGGGGCTCACCTTCGGATTACAAAAAGGGGACAAAGACTGTAAGCAATGTACCACAGGCACAGACAGCAGGGCCGCGATGAGACCTTTTCTATGCGAATTTTCTAATAATAATTATTAATTATAGTGTGAGCCATACCACAATGAATCTTGCCCATATTTCTATTGTTGGCTCCAAAATTTTATTTTATATAATAGCTATGAAATTACTGCTGCCATCTTAAATGTGACCATGGAGGATGGTTGAAGATAATACATTAAATGAATGCTTTCATGTTAGAATAACATTAACTGTGAATTAATTAACTCTGGGGAGAGAACCTGAAGATACCTTCCATTCCCTTGCAGCACAGGATATATTGAATGAATTATCTCCAGTTTGATTGATATAATTATAATGTATCAGAACAAAAATTAAATATTATTAATCTATGGTGTAAATGTGCTGCCAGAAAACGGGAATTAAAGGGAAAAGCGAATGAGATCCGAGAAAAAAAAATTTACTAAAATGACAAAACAGAAAAATCAATTAAATTGCTAAAAAATCAATCAAACCCCCACATTGTTTTTAAAAATTAAACTGTTTTATTAATGAGCCCAGGATTAATCATTTCTTCCTAGTGTAAAGAATTATGTTTGGTGAAAGCCTGGTTAATATTTGAAATCATATAACAATTATTTTGGAACAGGGTAAAAGAAAAGCTTAGATTAGCAAATATGAGTGCTTTAGCTGTGATAATTTTAATACTTAATTTCCTTAAACTAATAATTAGATGGAGATTTACTGAATTTAGGGAAAAAAAACTTTTATACAAATAAAAAAACTTAATACAAACTAAATTGATTAAAAATAAACCTGAGGTCAGAATGCTCTTTGATAATCTTAATTAAGATTAGTTCAAACCACAAACAGAATAATTGAAATTTTAAATTAATGCAGAGATAATATCAATAATTAATATTTGGAAATTCTGTTACTTGATATAAATAGATTCAAAAGTTTAGGACACATTCTTGCTCTCTTGATTCAGTATTTTCTTGTATTCTTCTTTAAGGAGCTGCTAAGTGATAAGGGGTATCCTAAGTCTATCTGTTCCAACAATCTCTGTCACTTCCAAGTTGTTTCAATTTAACTATGGAGGCATCTCTTCCTGATCCGAGTATTTCTATATAATCATTATGTAGCTTTCAGTGCGCGCCTCAATGTCCCTTTTATGTTGGTATGGTTTCTTAAATCCACTTAGATTTCCTAGATGTGGCAGATGGGATTAAACCATCTTAGTAGGCACTCCTCTACTCTCCGAGATTGTCATCACGCCCTGTTCCCCCCTCGTATTCTCATTTCTAACCCAATATCTTCTTGATTTACCATGTAAGTACCTTCTGCTAAGGTTTATCATCTTGATTGGTACGATCCTACTGATGCGTTTGTGGAGAGTCATCCAACTTTTAAAAAGATCATAAGAAGGTTATCTGTTTTAAATCATATTATTTTGTGTTGGATATTTGGTAAAACACACTTCTGGTATTTTTCACCATATTCATTCAATATTGCTGAACCATTATTACGGTTCCCAGGTATTTTTTCTTGTCCTCAAATAAAATTATCTTCTTCCTTATCTCCATTAGCTAGGCTTGGAGTAAACTCGGACCATCTCCTCTACTTATCTCTGTCCTTTTTTTTTTTCATCTCTGCCACTGAGCTGCTAAGTTCCTTCCTAGGTGTTTCCATTACATATCAGTTTCTGGACAGTGATGGTGGTCCATAAGGACATGCTTCAAATAGCCAGCTTCCCTTCGACCGTCTCTTTTCTGGAAGATGTGCCTAAACCAGTTGAGCTGATGTTTTCTCAGTACTTCTCTGACTGGTCTCACTCTTAGATTCACTTGAATATTTTTCATTGTATACCATTTTTAAACTGAAGGTGAGCCCCATCACCTAGATTTGTATTCACTTTATTGTATTTTTAACCACAACCTGTATTGTTGAGTAACCCAACCTCCTTCAAATGCATCTGCGCATAGCAGAATGAGGAGAACATTTCCAATTATCTTATTCATAATTTTTACACATTGTATAAATTCAAGGGGTTTAGGGGAAAAAAAAAAAATTTCATTGTATATGCAATCCCACCTTGCAGCTACTCCCCTCTTTGTTTGATTTTTGTACCTCATCTCAGTAGGTCTTATCCTGCAAGGGTGCTAGTCCAAAAAGGTCCAACCCTCTCAGGTATACAGAATAAAAACAGAACATGGAAAAACACAGACTTGAAAATTCGGAGCTTAACCTCTTTACTCAATTCTCATTTCCCAATTAATCATTGGCCTTTTTAACACAATTTTTATAACATAACCACAAACCTAACACAATTGAGTAACTCCTGGATGCTTCTTCCATCATCATCACCATTTAATCATAGATCCTAAGTAATTTTTTGTCCCACCCTCGGTAGACTCTCACTACCTTCCTGAATCCACCCGCCTCCTTTAGGCAATCCACACCCTATATCCTTCTCATACATCCTTCAAATGGGACTACCCTTAGTGAAAGGCACCCATCAGCCCAAAATAATTTTCCTTTTATTTTCCCCCACATCCTATTTTTATAAGTTTGAGAGCTAAGAAAAAAAAAAAAAATTTGTTTGTCCACAACCTCTAACTGCTTCCCATTGCAGACAATGTGAAGCAGATCATCTTTCCTATATATGCACATTTTGCTTTTGGTTGAGTTGATTTTATTTTTTGCTATAACAAAATTATAAATCTGCTCATTTAAAGATATTTTATTATTTGTTTTAATTCCACATTACTAAATGAAAATAATTTCTATAAAGAGAATATTATTTGAAAAGAAAATCATACTAACATTTCATTTATTATGAGTTTAAAGGCTGACCAAATGTTAATACTTAAGACTCCATCACTAAATTTGTTTGTAGGTTAATTACAAAATAATAAAATCTAAATGATTATGAGCACCTAACACTTGGCATAGTATGAGCATGTAAAATGAGCCATCTGCCTATTAAGTGTGTATTTATGTATGAATACTTTCTTCATGTACATATAAGAATGCAAAATGCAAACTTTAGGAAAGGATAAACCAGGAAGGAGACTCTGAGATAAATAAAAATTAAAAAGAGCAGCTACAGAACAAAAACTAACAAACAAACCTGTCTTTTATTATGTATACAAAACAAATAAATATAACTAATTATTTTAAAACATATCATCATTTTATCGAACAAAAATAATCAGGCCATTATGATTTAGGAACCTCTTGTCTTGAAATAATCCTTTAACATAAGAAACTGACACTGACACGTTTAGACCATATCCACAAGCCATTTATTTGTGTTATATATTGTCATAATTATCATTTGTTAATAATTATTTGCACTAAAATGAGACTGGTTTAAGAAAAGGTTAGGTCTTTACTCTCAATTGAAAAACATAAAATTATTATACATGAAATAGAATAAGTTTTTTTTTGTTATGTTCTTTATACCAGAAACCCTGTTTTCGCCCATGCTATCCCTATTATAGTCCTGTTTTCGCCCATGTTATCCCTAGTATAGTCCTGTTTTTGCCCATGTTATCCCTATTATAGTCCTGCTTGCCCTTGTCACAAAATTTTACTTGAGGTCTCATTTGATGTGGTTACGAATGAAAAATACTTACTCCCATTTATTAATACACACATAGTATTAAGCTTCATTAATTAATAAATTACTTGGTATTAAATAATATACACCTAGATTAACATGTAATTTTAATTTTTTTAACTATAATTACAAATTTATTAAAACTGTTGTTAGTGTGGTATTTGCAATTTTACATCAACTCATGTTTTATTTAGAGACATAATATGTTACTTGGTAGTTCTAATCGATACTCCACTGATGCTATGAAAAATAGTGCAATATCATTGGCCAACTACTTGGCATCTTATTTATTCAAATTTAACAAGTGTTGAAACTTAAGTTAACTGTAATTACAAAATATAATTTAAGTTGTTTTGACAGCCATGACAACCCCTTAATTGTACAATCCCTTGCACTCTAACTGATTTGTTTTATAAGAAGAGTAAAAGATTCAGAGTGAAATATTTTATTAAATAATGAAGAAATGCTTCATAATTATTTTGGGTTGCTACAACAACCATTCCAGTCATCAGCCCAGATAACATTTTGTTTTATTTCCCTGTCGGAATGCCAATATTTTTGTAAACACTTCTAAATGATCCATATTGTTTGATGGTTCCATTCCCTGACATTAATCATAATATATTCAAAGAAGTCACAGTGGAAAATGTCAAATCAGGTTTACTAAACAGACCTGCAGCTACAGACGCTACAGAGTAACAGCTTATCAGTTTGAGTGAATAAGTAAAATCAAAACAAAAATCGTAAACATAATCTGTATTTACATAATTCCAACAATCAACAAAACAAATTAAAAGCCAAAAATATGTGGTCTTATAAACTTCTGTCTCTAGATGAATAATTAGGCTTCTCCAGTTTTAATAATACGAATCAAAGCGTTGACATTGTTGCTTGCCAATGCACTTCTGCAAAGTCCGGCTATTTCTCCCTTCATTTTACCAACTGAAACAACACATTTATACATACTTCTAATTATTAAATAAATATATGAAGTAAAATTTTGCAATAATGGTGTCATACCTCTTAACCTAGAGGCATGTTGAATTACAGTGTTGATACTCCTCAAAGTTTTAAGAAGTTCGTAGTGATTTGCACACCGAAGAGCGTAAATTCTGAGAAGTTCACTGTTGACTTGTTGTAATTGGCTGTAACATTCACGGACATCTTTCCTAAAAGAAAACAAATTATTAATAGTAATGTGTGTATATGAGAGGAGTATGAATATTCTGTAAGGAAAAAATAAAAAAGCTAACTCAAAAGAAAATGTGTAGTCTAAATTAAATATATGTATATATACTGGAGACTTAGGTGAACAGATCCTTGAAATGAAAGAGTGCACTTTTTTTCTCAATTTTACATAATAATACTTGACTGTAATGCATATTTCAAAGCTACAAGGCATGGATATAGTCAATTTTATCAATTGATCAAATTAGCCCACTTTTTGGTAAACTAAATTATTTGACAGAACTACAATTATATTTTTACAGATGAAACTAGCAATTTAAAGGGTTCATTTTCTACATTTAACTCACAAATGTTCTTAAATTACAACTTTTGAGTTAAATAATCAAAGGAGATTCATTTAAGGGACTGTTACAAAAAATAGGTATGTAATTTTAATAATTATTAGTCAAAGAAAAAGGATAATGACTGGGCTTCCTAATCTACACATTGAACATACACTGATATTATATTGATAATTATTAGTGGTGGTAAGTGATCCCTTAACTAATGGGAACTAACTGCAATTTTAACATTCTCATACTCCTATTTTCTCTTTCTCCTCTTCAATACATTTCATCCTTGGATCATAAATAAATGCATTGATTAATCTTATCAGTTCATCATATATCAGTCAATCTGCTATTGATGATCAAATCCATGAACATTTGACCCCAATGATGGCAAATGATACAGCAAATTTCTTATCTATCAATACATTAAACAAATCAGTGTAATACCTTAAACTTTAAATAGCGCTATACGAACAGGTAGAGAGATCTACATCAGTCTTTAGTAATTCCGAAAACTCATCTTTAAGCAGAGAATGCAGCGATTTATTGTCATGTTTATAAACCCAGATCTTTTTATCGATTAAGTCATATCTCTTGGGGCCACTTCTGGGCGAACTCAACCAAATCTGTTTGTTGGGCACCTGCCTGTTGATGACATATGTACCTTTAACTCCTAAGGAAACAGTCAGCACACCATCACCGAAAGTCACATCTGCACCTTTGAACTCTGCATGACTGTCGATGAGTGTCTCAAAAAATTCCGACAAGGATTCTAAAGTTTCATTACAGACCTTTTCGAATTCTATTTCAGTCAAAGTGCCAATATTTTCATTAGTGCTATATCTAATGGCCTGTTTTAGATATTGAGCGTTTCCCAGAAGAGGAAAATTTAATTTTTGACAGTTAACGAATTTTTGGAAATGTCTACTGTAGCCGGGACGTCTCTGATACAGACGAAATAAACGTGTGTTAACAGAGTATAGCTTAGATAAATTTTTTAATAGCATTACTCCCTGAAGGAAAAACACGATAACCTTCTGAAAATAACCTGAACTGGTGGTTCCCAAGAGCCCGGCGGTCAACACCAGTCAGGCCATGCACTCAGTGAATACACAATGCATGAGGGTGTTCAGATGCGCTGCACGCTCCTTAATCATATTTTAAGTTTAATTAAAATATTTAAATTGGAAAACAAAAGTTTAAACTACTAGTTTGTAAATCAGTAGCCTTAGTTTCCATTATATAAGTTGTTTTCATTTTTACCGTCTAAACGTGTTTACAGAAAACATTAACTAAATTTGATCATGTACAGCTGGTTGAAGAAAGTGAAAAAAAATAACATCCAGAGACACTTAAAGGACTCCTCCGCAATTGATTCTAAATTACTTATTAACTAAGATATTGTTGATCCAAAATACTTCATTTCAAATTTGAACAATCTCAAGTACTCGATTTTATTTTCAAGCAATGACAATTAAATTATAAATAGCTAAAACATAGCTATTTGCTAAAAACCAGTTTGTATGAGAATAACTACAAGTTTTCCATTGTTGTGTCACAAAACTTTTTTGGAATATCTTTAAATTATCTATTGTGTTCCCTCCATCTACGTGTCCTTTACCTACAAGCAATGAAAATGTATTTTTGTATATGGAGTATCTGTACACGTGGAACACGTTTTAAAAGGAATGGTACAGGAAATAGAATGAGTGAGGATCGCTGGCCAAAACGACTTCTTTAGCATACTCCTATCCCATCGCCCAGGAGGAAAAACGAGGAGTTGGAACAGTAGGATGGGATAGCTGCTGAAAGATTGGCCAGATTTGAGAGCAAGGCAGGCCATATTTGGCCACCATATATCACTACATGTTGTAATAAAAAGCGTAAAATATATTTTAAGCAATTTTCAAAAATGAATAAGGTTTAAAGCGATCACAGATGCCACTAGTAAGTAGAGGGGGGATAAAAACAAATGCACAGTTCAAGTGGTTTCACGATGCACAGTACTATTCACACAAGTATGAACGGCCCTCAAAACCGAAATACTAACGCCATCCAAATAATACCGTCAATGTATACACTAACCGAATATTTCACAAATGATACTTTTATCTAAATGATAATACCGTTAACTAAAATTATAAATTTATTCGTTTGGTCTGATTGATTGAGAAGACAATTGGCTGATTATTTCACATCACGCTTACGTTTTCAGTTGGCCTGGCAGAAGCACATTTAAACTTAACCTGTAGTCTACGAGGATATAACAATTTTGTGTTTACCATAGGATATTCGAGTCTGTTCGTAATTATTATAATAAGGTAAGAGATTGCCCAATTTATAATTAAGTAAATGGAACAGACATTATTTTTAATGCGAACGAACTTTTAACGAGGAGTTGAGATAAGGGATAGTTTTCTATCACAGAACAGTAGATGTTTTGTTTTTTCAGTGTACTCTGCCAAATGGTACGAATTGGATTTCGTTATTTATGAGGTGAAAGTACTGCAAGGAGAATGTCGTCCGAAACTTAATACAAGAAACATATTTATTAAAAAATAGTTCTTGATAACTCCACTATCCTGAACAGGCAAATTGAAAGAAACAAATTAAAGCATGTATTATTTATATCTTTACATAAAAGAGCTTTATTTGGCAATTACATTATCAGCATTTGACACTATTCGCATAAATAATAGGTTACAGTACCTTTTCTTGCATCAACAATTGAAATCTAAAAGAAAGGAGTAAAGGTCCTTTGATCATATATACAAAAACAACTCTTACAGTAATGATACAAAGTAGATAAAATGTCAATTCCAGAATTGTTATGAATTCTAACTTCAATTTTATTGCAAAAAGATAGGAGTACGAAAGTAAGAGACATCAATGTTATATTATGTAATAATGTAAGTATTTGCATTTGATCTTTGTTGCTAAATACTCATTTCGGTACATTACATTGCACTTAAGAATCCGAAATGTTTGTGTGATGTTCAAAGTGAGAAATATTTTCCGATTAATTGGTAAATGTTAACTTTCTAATAAGCTTTTGAATTTTAAACTCTCGTTTCTTTCAATTGATATCTTAGTAGCCTCCTGCTAATTTTCCAGCAGTTTTTTCAAAGCTTGTGTATGGTAGATGTTCTTTAGAAATTTATTTGTAGATGTTTTGAGTAGTTCTGCCTACCTTCTTATTTTTTAAGGCATAAATGTAAGAAGTATGAAACTCAAGTAAAAAGTTGAATTTAATTATTAATCCTCTGTCCAGAAATAAATTATGGAAGAGGTTAATTGGATTACTTGCCATATATTCATTACAATGAAGTACTTAGTAATATAAATGCTAATTAAACTGTAAGTTCATAGTTAGATGTGGACATGGAACATTGTCTAGTTTTATTTTTTCTAACTAAAAATGTATTTTTTCACAAACTAAATTTCCATTTATATCATTAATAACTGCTCTTTTAATTATTCTAGTTGATCAACAGATTTTTATTTGAGGGGTCCCTATTATATATTTGATGTTTCACTTACATTACCTACCTCTTATTTTAATTCTGGGCAATAACATTCTACCATTTTTTTTAACATCTCGCTTTGTTTTCATGTAATCAATACCTGTGATCCAAACCATTAATAAATCCATAAATAGCTTTGATAAAAATCAAACATATTTCATTTATGAACCTAAGCTGATACCAAAATGAATACATGCAAATAAATTATTCGATTAATTGGCTAAGATTAAATGCACTCACATGTATTTTAACAATCTTGAATCTTCACTCTGTACTATGAGAGCTCTGATGAGATTTGATGTGTCTGCAATAGTTGCTGACATCTTTGACGTATTTTGTTGCAATTCTTCAATATGTATAAAAGTTTCACGTAGTTGATCACAGACTGAAGGAAACTCTGCGAATGACTTAAAAAAAAAAAAAACTGTATAACTTGTACTGCATACATGACTTAAACTATTTTATATTCGTTTTACATACTTGCACAAGATCCATGTTGAACGTCTGAGCAATAGACTGTACAATATCTGCTGCAATGGACATATGAGGGGTTGCAATGGTCATAACACCTGATTCAACTTTCATCTGAAGAGGAGAATTATCTCTCAGGCAGTTCAGAGAGACGCTCCAATCAGCACTGCTTGGTCCCTCTCCACCTCTTTCTTCAGAATTTGAACCAACGAGAAAATTTTGGTTTTGCCATGTTTCCAACTAAACAAAATGTTTGAGCATTAATTTATTATTATTTTCTCCAAATTGTTTGATTTACTGATACTTCACCACTTTAGAGGAATTGACTTATGTAACTGGTACATATAGAGTCTAGCATATCTACCTAAACTATGGTTGGTTATAACTGACAAGCATTAATTATTTTTAAAAAAACTCACTAAGCAAATTGAATTTAATAAATATATATATTTATAATAGCCTTAAGAAAATGTACTAGCTATCATTTAAAAGTGTCAAATAAAAACAATAATCCACCATTTATTAAGAAATCGGTGGAACTATAATTTCAAATAAACCAATATTATTTGGTAAAAAAGAGAGAGCATAGATATTATATTCTTCCTTCCAAAGCAGAGTCAAATAATTAAGTCGAAAAAACAGTTAAAACCTGATTAATAGCTATTTTATAAATGACTGAATTTCTGTTAATATAATGGGCCAATCAATAAACTTACCATACCAATAGTATTATAGTATTAAGCCATTAAATTGAAACTTGAATTTTATATTCATACAGCAATGCATTAAAGATATTATCTTAATCATAAAATAATATATGAATATATTTTTTAATATAATTTTCAATTTATATCTATAATAGTTAAAACTAAGTCAGGAGACATAAGATGGAATGTGTACGTAAACGTGCAAATAATTGTGACTACTTAAAACAGTTATAGTTACTAAAATCTAAATGTGCAGTGCACATACCACGCATAAGTGCTGTCAAGTGCTGATTTAAAACCTTAGGGTTTTACCCTCGGAGCTCTTTCGTTCAATCTGAAAGTGACATAGCTTTCTGGGATCAATTTTGTCAGGGGATTAGATAGAGTGTACATCGAAAAGCGTGGCAGTTGCCTCGTCACTTCAAAAACGTGGAACTGAGTCTTGAATGGGTCTGTTCCAACAAAAGCCTGTAAATATAATTATATATATAAATGCAAAGTATCTGTTTCAAGTTCCAACTTAAAAGTTAAGAAAATATCTTTTTCTTCAACTCAATTTTTACTTTCTAACTAGACATTTTTTTAATAAAAAGTCATGAAAAATGCTCCGATGATAATATAAAAATATCAACTTTTTAAATGGCAGAGAAGATAGATATATGGCACTGTTTCTAAATCAATCTTCATTATCGTATAGAACTCCCATTATTTATTTATTTTAACAATAAATTATTATCTAAAGAATCAAGTTTATAAGAAGCTTTCATTTGTTATTTCTTTGCCTATTCAAGTTTGTCTATATCTAGGCACAGTGTTTTGAATCAAAATTTAGGGATTAATTCCATAGATGAAAATTAAACCACTTAGAGTTATCATTTTGGTATAACATCTAAAAAAGCAAAAACAGGCTAACCACAATATCAAGAATGTTCTTTAAATATAGATGTTAAAGTATAAGTTTTGCCTATAAATCTTGTCTGTATAAATGTTGTAAAAATAATGGATCGAACTTAAAAATTGTAAGCTTAATATTAGCGATTCCTAAATGTTTGATTACTGGATTCATGACACCATGTGTAACCATATTGCATAATGTTACTAAAATATCTCACTTTAATATGAATATCCAGAGGAGTATCTTTCGGTATAATAAGGGGTATTTCCAGCTGTGTAGATACTTGTTCCGGCCTAGGGTGGATAACGAGGGTTTCTCCTTCGAAAATACCCTCTGCAAAGATGGCTGCAGCCCTTATGACCATCAAATTATTAGTAGACAGAGACACGAGGACGTGACCTCCCTGAAAATTGTAATTAAATTTAATAATTAGGTCATTTAATTTAAAAATAAGTTCTTTTGACATATATACCGGATGTTGTCGTGAGCCAGTGCTGACATTTATTTCAGCCAAAAGTCTAGTATTCGCCTGAAAATGTATTAGTTTTTAGAAAAATCAATATATCAAAGAAACATTAAATGTCAATATTGTGTGGTTTTGAGCTAAGGTTTGCAGGTAGAGTCTGTCTAACTTGAGTTAGGCTGTGAGCTAATGGGGAGAGAGATGTGCACTAGCCCAACATTCTTCAAGCCAATCCCCTCCACTCATGCTCCCCTTTCTTATAATGCACTAGGATATTTCCACTATAACTGTACACTGGGAGTAAAGAAAATTATAATAATAAAAAGACTGGAATGACGTTTGTTCCATTACAAAACATTTTAAGTTTCCCGTTGAACTTCTCTTCTACTAGTTGAAATTTGTGGAAGGGGCATTTGAGTGGGGAAAGGCTGTGTGAGCACCTTTCCCCCACAGCTAACTCAACTTAGACAGACTTAACATGTAGGGTTTGAGCAATCTAATATAATAGGCAAGGGCAAAGTGTGTGACAAAAATTATTCAATGTCAAACAATGTAAGTTGAGCTTGTGAACCTTGAATCAGTTTTTCTCAAACAGAGTGAAAAGTCAAATTTCTTGTGTCTTTTGTAGACTCTTCAAATAACAATAACCAAAATCTACAGTTTAATTCTTATTATTTTATAACATGGTCAGTAGATCTTAATTACCTCCCCCCCCCCCTGATCTAGTTTCAAGGATTGAAATTTTGAAGGTATCCATAAATTCTTTAACTGACCAATAAATAAATAATCTAATACTCAACAGGTATTCCTGTGCCCGCAGGATCGCTTGCATAATTCTTTAGTTCTGTAAGCAATGATTGCTTCTTTGACAAGAGTTCTTTAACTAGATCACCGTGCTGTACTATATTTTTAGTCATACTTGTTTGGTCGTATCCGCGAACTGGAAATATATGAAAATTAGAATAGTAATTTAGAATTGAATAAAAAGAGAAAAAAATTAAAGATATGCTCACTTTCACCGTGTGTCGAGCATACAATGAGCTGAGGTTTACCACTCATAGTATAGTCTCCAATTACTAGACCGGCAATGCCATGGGGGAGGATATCGTTAAACACAACTTCACCACTCCTGATATTTCTAGCATCGACTTTTCCATTAGACCAGCCTATTATCAGCTCGGGGATCCCATCGCCATTTATATCATAGCTGGCGAGACATACGGGAGCATTCTTTGACTAACAGAATAAAACATTTTAATCACAGAGAATTTTGTATAGGTACATTTACAAAGAGATATAACATGACTCATTGTTCAGTAAACTGAAGATGTATATCATTATAATATTTACTCTTAAAATTACTAATACATTCAACCTTAAAACATAATTATTGGTAATATATATCACGGTTTTTATTTTGTATAATTTTTTAAGTATTTTTGAAAATAACTTTTTTTTTCTTTGCAGCGAATGTTGTTTCCTTTGGAATTTATTATGAAGATTGTCGGTAGTTAGCCAATGATACACAAGACGTTCAGTTAAAAGTGAGTAAAGGCATATTTTAAGCATAAAATATATTTATGCTACATATCGGGTCTTGAAACATTTATAGATTAGTTTAATGTACTGTACTAGTTGTTATCCCTGCTTGTAATAAATTACTATTTCAGATCGAATTCACAGGGCGATATGCATAGTGACAGCATTTTCTATTTGTTGCTTTTTTTTTTAATTGAGTGATTGCCCAGCCCTCATAAGAATATATGTAACTAAGTCCCTTCAGCCTCCCAAAAGAAATCTAGTTTCTATTTCAGTTATGCAGTAGTGAAATGAAATTTTGATGATATAATCTAGGATGGTAACCTTAGGAAATGAGCGCTCCAACCAACCTCAACCAATGAGCGCTAAGCAATAAACACTGTAAATTAAGTATAAATTTTATTTTGTAGGAATTTTTGTCATAGTAATATTGGAATCAAATATGTTACAGCACTAGAGTTCAAGAAATGCTAAGATAACAAGTAAAAAAATAAAAATAATAATCTGTAATAGAACATAAGTTACCTTTACTCTCCATGCCCTAGTGTATTTATCATAAACACCGACAGTCCCATTAGATAAACAATAGGCGAATTTGTGATCCCTGAGTTGCACTAAAGAAGTGATAGCTTCAGTTTCTGTGAGTTCATGTATAAGAGCATCTTCTTTAAAAACTCTAAGGTCGAAGTCATCTGAACCGACAATTAACTTAAAAAAAAATAACCAACAAAAATTTAATAAAGAAACTAGCACTACAAAATTGTATTGTGGGATCATTGACATTGTTACAACCAATTTTGGAGGCCTGTCAGATCATGTTTAAAGGTTACCTATGGAAGAAACCCTCAGAGGGTTAGCTAAAAAAGGCTTCCTCGGTATAATATGACAAAATTTGTTCACAAGGCTCAATATTGTTGTTTCTATTTATACTATTGGTTTGGAAAATATTAGTTTTAAAACAATCTAGAACATCCATTAACAGTTACTCTTGTGGTGGGTAATGTATGCAAATGATCCATATTTCAAAGCATCCACTTTAATTACCTCATTATCACCATCTTGGTCTATATCTATCAATGATAAAGATCTCACATTGTCCCCAGTGACAGTCCAGTAGGGATCGTTACCTTGCCAATCGAAACCTTGTATGGAGCAATTCCCTCCCACAATAGCAAGAGGAGTGCCTGAATTTCCTATTTTTCCAACACAAATAGAATTTGCACCATCGGGTACCTGTTGACAGATGGTTTATGTAATTATTTCTGTGTCGGTCGTGGTCAGTTCAATAATTTTTTTAAATGTAACCTCTTTATAAAACAGGTCCGTGTTATTTTCTACATGGTATGCCAGGACAGTGGTTTTTGTGCCAATAATTAAAATATCCCTCTCCTCATTAGGGTTCAACTTTCCAGCGCAGATAGATGTTACAGTTTGGTTGACATTAAGCATAGAAATCTCTCTCTCTTTCAGATGAGGGCTGTGAACAAGAACCTGGAAAATGTCACTTGTTTCCAGAACTGTTTTGGTTGCTGTGTATATAAAAATCCAAGTGATAAGCTAACCTAACCTACCTTATCACCAGTGGTTGCTGCGGTTATACAGCAATGGGACCCGTCATATTTTCCCATTGTCACCCGCCCCGGCAACATTCTGTGCTTGAGCTGAATAGTAAACAACGGCACAGCCATTGCGACTGTTAGAGACCGAATATTCTAAGTAGAAGATTGGTTGCAGGGGGAAGTGGTTTGTTAGTAGCCTTAGTGGTAGGTTGTCATGAGACAGTCTTGACGAACGACCCATTCAACCTTTAAGATCGAAGTGAACGGGTCATTCAGATGAACGAATCCAGCTGAGTCGCCTTTTGGGTTTTGTGTCTACATGGTCGGCCGCTAGGTAGCGATACTGCTTCCTTCGATTTTCCGCCGACACAGACAGTTTCCCAGCATATCTACTATTTGTTCACTCTTCTATGAAATATGTGTTAATGTTCATGATACTGAAACGTGTATTTGCTACAAAGATGGCTGTATAAATCATATCCCAGAGAATGGTATTTTTTAGAATTTCTTTATGTTGATCTAAACAATAAATCATTGGCCTTAAAACATCTTTTATTAAACGCTCACAGAAAAATTTAAATAAGGGATGGCAAGCTGAAGCCTGCAAGAAGTAGTATTTGCAATCGATACACGACTTAATAGTTGTAAATAAAAATAAATATAGTTGGCAAGCCGCTTTTATTAATTTAGTGATTGGCTGCAAGATATCGAACGATCGTTTCTATAGGATGACAGCCGGCCTTAAGACATGGTCCAGTATTTCTCAACGAATTCCTCTTGATGAAAATCAACTATACAATTAGTATTCCTCCATGTAAATTTGCATGTTGAAATCTTATATCATTCCGTAGTGTATCGTGATGTGCGTGTGTGTGCATATATGTTCAACCGTAACTGTAGACTCTCTGGAACAATTGACGCCAAACTTGGTATTATATATGACTTACAATCTGGAAAAAATACAGTAGGGATAAGACACCCCCTAAGCCCTTGGGAAAAAGGAGTAACTTGTCAACAAATATTAGTGTTGACTCCTTAGTTTTCGGGGTCGTTTAAATGAATAGCGACACACCCGTGCCGTTTTAAGTAACCCCCATCAACATGATGAGAGTGAAAAATAAAATGACCTATATTATTGCTAAACTGATGAGTGAATGTCCTGATCACATTCAAGCCCAAATTTAGTACTAAAGAACACAAGTTTTGTATTTCTTCTGTCCATCCTCTTCATTTCCCGGTTCCACCGCACCGCTGTTGAATCTGCTTATACTATTATGTTCTGTGTTAGATATTTTTCAATAAATGGTGATTATTTCTATTATTATTGGGTATAGTAGATAGATACCGGTGTAAAGTCGGGTGTGGCGATCATGTTCATCTCATTTCTCAATGCTTAACATATTGAAATGAACGAGGTGTCATTTAAAAGAGAACAGGCCAAATGCTGAAACAGGTTGGGCTTAATTAAAATTGGACCTTTGTGTTTCAAAATTCAAGGCATTAAAATTATTTAAATTTACTTTTTTTTCTTCAAAAACATTCGTAAATCTCAATCGGACTTTAAAAAAATAGCTAGATATTTATGTTACACATAATTTAATAGGGCATCACATGACAAATCTAATTATATTCTTGGTTAGCTATGCGTTTTGATACGAGTGGATTGTTCGTTGAGATATTGGCCTTGGTTGACGAAAGAAAGATGTTAGATTTTTATCAAATTTAGAGATAATGTTGGATGGCTATACTGCATATTTTTTATTATCCAGGGAAGCAGTCAATATCTCACGCTAAGACCTGATGTGGACGTAGTATGTCTAAACGTCGTCTACGACGATGAAAATCTAACATCTTTCTGTCTTAGACCAAAGCCCTATGCATTATTTGCTTTTAAACGTTTGCATTTATGACCTAAGTGCGTAGCTTCGAAGTTTTTCTTGTATTTTTAGCTGTTGGATGAATGGACTGACCTAAAATGAACGGATCATAAGCGTGAACGAATGAATCACCGAAAGACCTAAAAAAAAGTTTTGGTGTTGCTCTCTGTAGCCACCTAACTCCTACTGAACTCTGAGCTCCTGGCACCCAGTTCTCCGCAATGTCCCTATTTTTCTTATTCACTCCCTCGTGGGGTGAGAACGGACAGCCAGAGAAGACGAGGGGGGGGGTCAAGAGGTCCGTCCCAGCTGTCGCTCTTCACTCATCCGTCGTCTGTCAGTCACAGCCTAGTTTAATTTACGACCCAGTCTACCAGGAGCCCTGCTGCCTCTAGGAGGTAGTGGCTGTGCCTTTCGTGAACGGTTATAAGAGTCAGAGAACCGTTCTTTTGTACAGATGATATGAACGGGTCTTATACTTTAAGGGTCCTCCGCTAGAGCAATGTTGGGAAAAACTAAAACGGCATTAAAGAATGGAAATTGAGTTTAAAACTATAATTAGAAAACAATTAAGCTAGAATTAAACGTAAATAACAATAAATGTGTGAATGGATGACAGTGTCGCATATCACTTATTACGAAAAACAAATACTAACGGTATCATTATTAGTAGCAATCACTTTTACAGGATAGATTAAGATCGCAAAAAATACATCATTATTTTATACATAGAAAGAAATCCATAATTTAAATTCTTGAGAATACTAGTACTAATATCTTATCTTATTTTGTATAATATTACTTAAATTTTAGTGAGTACATTTATTATAATAAAGAGTACTGAAATAAAAACAAAAATAATGTGAATGATTTTCCTATTAATAAATATAATAATAAATTAATCTAAAGAAAAATTTTGTTTTTTTCCTCCTCTTAAAGTAAATTAAGGTTAGTGAAATCAAATGTCGTTGGTTTAGCCCGTCATTGCTTTTGAGAGTGATTTATTTCGAAAAAAAAAAAAAATCAAACCCTGGTAATATATAAATTTGAATTATCTCGTGTCAGTGGATAGTGACCCCCCCCCCCCCCATATTTCTTAAACATTGCTTCTTCGACGAATGATCTGACCTGAGGCCGGAGTTCGGTCGAATCTCTGCGATCAACGAAGATCTGGTGAAGATTCGACGTTAATAAGGACAGAAATACAGTACGATCTCAATAATTCTCAGCTCGTGTATTGGTAGCTTACTGCAGGTTCCTTGGAATTGTTGCGGCCATTCGTAAAAATACAACGCATTTTTCTTCTCAGCGCTATTTAAATTAAATGTCTTTTAATTCGCATTTAATAAACCCCTTTATTTGTATCGAGTTTTGCCTTCTGTGAAATCTGTTTGTTTACTTTCTTTTCTGCTCCTTGGAGCCAACGCGACTCCTTCAGGTCGCGCATTTTGGTTAGTTCATCTTTAGTGGCCTTGACCATTACGAAATGAGTGCTCGTGCGGGACGTTCATTCAAACAAGCCGTCTTCTATGGCCTGTAGGAAAACACGAATTCCTGATGGTTTTAATTAAAGATGCGAAAGTCAACGTCAATGGTTCGCCTCGATATCCGTTAACGAAAACAGATGTAAGTGGAGAAGTTTTTCCCGTGATTGTCAACCTTGACAGTACAATATGTTGCTGTCATTATGAATAAACGTTTGATTTAAAAAAAACATAACCATTTCTCTTTTCCGTTTGGGTTAACTTATGTTTTTTATTTTAAATTCTGTAATTCTTTAGTTTTGATTTGAATACTTGTTCTTAAAATAAATCTCGTTATTCGAAATTTTCCCAAAGCTATATTTCTGTGCTCAGATGGTAAAATGTTACGTCACTTTCCCTGATAAAGAAATTTTTTTTTCACATTCCAGTCTATAAGTATTATGAAGTAGTATGTTATGAAAAATGACTAAGTTGTTTTACACGAGAGAACGCACTACCAATGTTAGTCGGCTAATACTTATAGTCTCCTATTATAGTACTTATAGACTCTGAATGTGAAAAAATCTCTTTGTTAGAAAAAGTGACGACACCTTGTATGTTGGCTGTATTTTATCTTCTTGTTAGATGTGACGGCATTTTCAAAAAGGGTTATTATCCTTTGATCTCCATAAGGTGGACAAGGTTGATTTGATAATTTCCAGCTACCGGCACAAAGTTTTATTAGAAACACCACTTTCTAGACATTCTATAATTGGGGGGGGGGTTCAAAAAATCTGTAAAAGAAGAATGAAAGGACCCTCTTTTGTTTCATGTAAGACTGTTATTTCCAAATTATCCGAACAAAATTATTACACATGATATAGGAAACCAAAAAAAAATCTTGGATTTGAATCGTTATAACTGGAATATCGTTTTATCCGGTAATCTAATTTCACTGCGTTTTAAGAGCCTCATAAGTAGAAGTTATAAAATATTTTGAATAATAAATGCAAATGGTGAGAGTTCCGATCCTGGGAACAACTAGTATGCATTTGGACTTCAATGTACTGTAATTACAAAAAGCCGTTAACCAAACCTTTAATTATGTTAAGAAGTCACTTCTTGGTATACTTGTATCGTCTAAATTGGATATTTTGGCTGAGCAGTAAATTTGTAAGGCGAAAATCAGATTGTTCTCAAATATTAAGTGCATGCGTTCAGTTTATGTTCAAGGGATGATCAATTTGTTTATACTCATAACTACCTGGCTCTACGGAATAGAAGTCTAGGGGCGTCATTCGCATCCTGTCTCTGCAATCCAGAACCCTCCGCAAGATATGCAATGTACCCTTATGTCTCAACGCACCATTTATTCAAGATGCCACATCCCGCTAGGAGAATTTAAAAAAGTGCATTTTGTACTGATTAAAGCTCTTTTAAGGAGTTGTGAGTGTATCAATTTTAATGTGCTGTTAAGGGTCTTCCTCTTTAGTCTTGCTTGTGGAGTTCATGTCATCATCCTGTCAAATGTTCGTCCTAGATAACTAAGTATGTCAGTTTGTTGAGATAGAATGATTCTGTCTGCGTTTGTTTTGTTAATTCAGTTAGTTGATTGAGCCAGTTCAGTGAAGTGAACGAGATAGCATCCTAGCAGGACCTGGTACCTCCACCCGCCGCCAGACCGCGCCGGCTCCGCCATCTCCCTTCCCCCTCCACCATCGTTGAGCGAGAGAGAGGAGTGTGCTTCGGCCACGATTCTAAAAGGATTTTTGCAGTTTCGCTTTTGGTTTCATCGGTCCTCTTCATTAAATATTACGAACATAGGAACCGTAGAGAGAAATGTACGTACGTCCGACGGAATAGTGTTACTGACCGACCCACCGCCCCAACGTAGAGACGGAGCCTTTGTATACTTGTGCATCTAATGTTTTTCTCTTCTCCACTTAAGCACTCTCTTCTCTTATCTGTTTACAGGTAATAATCATCTTGGATTAAATAGAGCAATGGCTATTACATTAATAAAACTCTCCAATCGAAAATGTGGCATATGCTGGCACATCTAAAGAATCCAGTCTTAACTTTACCATTTCTACCCTCTAAAGTTATTTTGATATTCGGTAAATAATCACATTATCTTTACCAATTGGCATGTGTATACTGTGTTGAAAGACTCTAATCGCTTTAAATAAATATCAAGTCATGCTTTAGATGTTTTTAACTAAGTGAGACATTTAGGTTGTGGTTGCTCATATGATTCTACAATGCTATTAGTCATGTATAAAGTATTAAAAACATGCTTCTCAATTCACTTACACTAGTCATTTTCTACACCTGTTTGTATAATGAGTCTGTTATTTTTGTTATATATGGACCTAACCTCTGAGAGCTGATAGTGCTACATCTCAACACAAGAGGTTATAATAGTATTTCTATAATCTTCTCTTCTCCTCTTCCCAATTTATCAGCCTCTGGATTTATTATCACATTCTTTAGTACTTTTTGAAAAATAAATTTTAAAATTCTCAAAACTAATAAAATATCACAATTATTCTTCTTTATGTTTGTTAATTTGATTAATGTTATCAAACCTTTGAGTTCTCATTTGCTATTACAGGCTATATTTTTATTGAGAACACTAAACAGAATCAAATCTCAATCAATTCATTCCATTTCATTAAAGTGTTCTAATAAACATTTAATCAATAATGAACTTATCTTATATCTTGCTGTTATATTGTTGTGTCTCAATGTTTTCATGTTATACTAGTAAAAATTAAACATATGTGGAAAGTTCATTTTGTTGATTTTTTCTAAGTAGTTATAATTTTGCATCTATTTCCATACATTTAATTTAAAGTAAATATTACTTTTTTTCTACCCAGTATCAACCATTTAAGCATATGAGAGCTTTTTAACAACTTTTTTTCAAAGAATTTGAGTTTCTCTACATTTATTGGTTAAAATGTTCACATTAAGCCAGTAGAGAAAAACCCTGTTGGGATTGACTACAGTACAGAGATCACATATAATTTTATGTTGTTATATTGTGTTAATTCTGGAATTATTATTTGTTTTTTATTGTTGGTAAGAAAATTAATTATATTTTTTAAATCACATATTTTAACACCCATCTGCACTTTTTTTTTGTTTATTTTACAATTTTTGTATCATCAATGTACAGTATTTTTTGCAATAGTTTAAATTTGTGACTTCCTTTCTGAAGTAAAACAAGTGGCTGGTGTTTTCTCAAATAAATACTTTTCTTATGAGCTTCTCCATTGTCAATAGTTTTATATATTTTCCTTTTTAAAAATGTAATCAATTCTTATTTATACTAAATATAGGTAGCAATATTTCATTACTATTTTTATCTCATTATATAGCTGTACTTACATTTGTTTTTTAAATTTTGTTTTTTAGGTGGTGCGAAGGCTCATGAGTGGAAGAGGAAAAACAGTTTTTTAAATAATATCAAATTCTACTCAATAGATATGGCGTTGCCAAGTAAAGCACAGATATACACTGATGTAAATTCTCACAAACCAAAGGATTACTGGGACTATGAATCGTATGTTGTCGATTGGGGAAACCAAGATGATTATCAGTTAGTTAGAAAACTTGGACGAGGTAAATACAGTGAAGTATTTGAAGCAATTAATATTATCAATAATGAAAAGTGTGTTGTCAAGATGTTGAAACCAGTAAAGAAAAAGAAGATTAAACGAGAAATTAAGATTTTAGAAAATTTAAGAGGCGGTAAAAATATTATAACATTGTTAGGGGTTGTGAAAGATCCAGTTTCTCGCACGCCTGCTCTCATTTTTGAATATGTTAATAATACAGATTTTAAACAATTATATCAGACGCTTACAGATTATGACATAAGATATTATTTATACGAGCTTCTCAAGGCTCTGGATTATTGTCATAGCATGGGCATCATGCACAGAGATGTCAAACCTCATAATGTTATGATAGATCACGACAACATGAAGTTAAGACTAATCGATTGGGGTCTGGCAGAATTTTATCACCCAGGACAAGAATACAACGTTAGAGTAGCTTCACGTTACTTCAAAGGCCCTGAACTCCTTGTAGATTATCAAATGTATGACTATTCTCTTGACATGTGGTCACTTGGTTGTATGCTGGCTAGTATGATATTTCGAAAGGAACCATTTTTTCACGGTCATGACAATTACGACCAACTCGTAAGGATTGCCAAAGTACTTGGGACTGAAGAACTTTTTGAATATCTTGAAAAGTATCACATTGATTTGGATCCGAGATTTTCAGACATCCTCGGAAGGCATTCGCGCAAACGATGGGAACGTTTTGTCCACAGCGAGAATCAGCATCTTGTTTCACCCGAAGCTCTTGATTTCTTGGACAAACTTCTACGTTACGACCACAGTGCTCGCCTCACAGCTCGTGCTGCAATGGAGCATCCATACTTCTTCCCGATCCTTAAAGGTCATGGAGTCAATACTTCCCCGCCCACATCTAATTCTGTCGCCATGCCTGTTGGTACTGTTTCTTCACTTGCATGAAATTTCTCCATTACCAGCTCTCAGATTTGTATTAGAATGCTACCTACGTCGGAAGTCATCTTTTACCCAATAGCATTCATATATGTTTAATACATCGAATATCATTAAGCAGTATGAATTTTTTTTGGCCGTTATCTACTCTGCTCTATTTCTCTTTTAATGTATAGAAAAAAAAAACAAATTTATTTATATTGCGGTAGGAAGAAGTTGATTTATAGTTATTGTTTGAAATCGTATTGTACTCTGTCGATCAATATTTAAATTCCTCCTTGTCCTAAACAGATGTAAATATTTTTTTACACTGTAAGTATTGTTAAATGTTTAGTCGTTTTATACAGTCCATGCAGAGGAACAATAAGTTATATTGCAGAAGTTAGAATATGTTGTCATATAATTCTGAAATATATTACCTCATTTTTTACATTCTTCATCCTATCTCCCATAGATTGTTAGGGAAGAAAGCTTAGTTATTTATTCCAATTTAGCTACTTGCTAACAGTTCTTTCCTGTGGACAGTGGCAGTATGCTTATTGTGTAAAATTAGCAATTAATTCTTGTATAAAAAAAATAATAGGGGGAAGAAACCTTGATTACTGTTCACAGAAATGAAATGTTTGGAGTCCATTTAAACTTTCTTTTTTTTTTATATATATTATTGAATGATAATGTTATTAGTTCTATATCAATTCAGTTGTTTAATTTGATGTTTAGCCAGTGATTAACTGTCTGATCATTGCATATTTTAAATTAAGTTTATAAATAAAAAAAAAAGTAATTTTTAATAAGTTAAAAAGCTTTGAATTCCAAGACTTCATTTTAAAAAAAAAAAAAGAGAGGGGAAAAAACTTATATGAGGCACTTTTCAAATAATGATGCCTTAAGTGTTATATATTAGTTGTTTTATGTTTGTAGGATACTAACAAGTTATAATTACGACAACTCTTAGAATCATATTTTTTCTACAATATCTGTTCCTAAACTTTTCTGTATGTGCCCACTCATTTTGAGGGAAAAAAGAAAACGACTCGACTTCCTTGCGAATTAAATCACCCTGAAGTCATATAATGTCACGGTTCCCCCCAACGTACCTGAAAAAGTCTTGTAAACTTTTTAATGCCCTGTCTATATTACTTAGGGTGTCAATATGGGTGCTGAATTTAGAAAAAAAAGTGTGGTCACTTCTTTTTAAAAAATGAACCATTATAATATGACATAAAAGTGTAAGTTTAAGTGATACCTCTAACGAGAAAGAGAGAAAAAAAAAATATAAAAAGGCTTGTAGAGCTCAGGTTACTTTGCCTAGAGAGACTGATGAAGAAAAAAGAATAAAAAAACAAACAAAAAAAAAACCTTAATAATTTCATTACAGAGAAAAACCAATAAATCGGTAATATGGATGGTTGTCGCATTTATTACTGTAATTGTGTATAATATGCTATATCATATACAGCCCAACAGTAAAATAATTGCCCAGTGATTGTATAATAAAAAATACCCATGTATTTAAGCAGCATGTATTAAAAGTATATAGCAACATATCTTGTTTTATATGTTCGAAACATTACTTAAGAAATAAATTTTAATTTATGTAATTAAAACCAAGTTGCATTTTCTAACCCTCATTTTTTTCCAATGTACAGTAAGAAAGAAAGAGTAACTGTTGGGTTCTAGTATTTATCCTATATTAAGTCCTAATTTGACCTAGACAATACTTATTTTCTCATGATGATAGTGACTAAAATTAAATTATTTTTTTGCACTGTTTGTCTTTAGACGGTAATATACAAATTAATTAATAAGTGATGTAATGTGTACATATATATAAATATCTTTTAGAACTTAGCTCTTTGATTTATCATTATACAGTCCTTATCAGTTTTACACAATAATTTTAGTATTTTTATTTTATTTTTTTAAAAGTTCTTTGTTTATAATGATCATCGTGATTAAAACCTATTTATCAATTTCTTTTGTTACTGCTTAAGAAAACTATCTTAAATTAATAATTACTATTAAAATTGAATATTTAATATATAAATCAGTAACGTATATTTGTGATTGTATTGTTTTAGAATTATGGAAAAAAAAAAAAAAAACCTTTCATTTTGTAAAATTATTTTGTTGAATTATATTAAGTTTATGATTTTCGTAATACCCGTTGTTAATCAGCCTTCAAGTTCTACCATATGTTTATACTTGTGAGGGCCATATACTCAACAGTTGTTGAGCTCTTGAAAAGTTGTCATATGGTATCCATTTCCATATTTTTAAAAAAGTGATATCTATGAATTATATAATATCTCCACTTACATTGTCTTCAAGTTGCCTGCTTAACACCCCAATACTCTTCCTGAACCCTATACCTAATTTTTTTTTTTTTTTTTAATTCAAATCGATTTATTTCCAATATTTATATAATAAAGATTAATCTTATGCTAATATGCAATGTATATCAAGTCTATATCATTGCTGTTGATGATACTAAACAATTAAAGTTGGTTTACTTATAGATTAAATATGACTAGTCAGTTTCACTTTAAGTGCAAGTCTTCTCAACTATACCATCCATATTCTGCTCTAAATAAGTTGATAACTTGTGTAAATTGAAAAAAACTAGAGGAATATTAAATTATAAGGAGAATGAATGATTGGTTGAAAGAAACAATTTATATATAAATTGTCAGGAAAAAAAGTAATAGTTAAACTGTAGTGTGAAATTTTAAATCCCGAGGATGCCCAAATTTTCAAAGCATTCAAACTGCATTTGCTTTTATTTCTGAGCCCAGGTGGATAGGCTCTACATACAGGGAGTCTTGCTTGAAACATGATGCAATCAATTTGAAAGTTAAAGGTATATTTGACATCCTCACCTTGGATGTGTTGCACAAATTTAATAATTGGAATTAGACAGGAAATAATTCAACCTGTGAAAAAGTAAATAATCCCCTTAGTTTGTTAACTGACAGCTTGGGAGCTATTTTATATTTAAAATTCTGCAATTTCCACCGTAGTTAAGGGCACGTCTAAGACATCAATGTAAAATAATTTCAAAGATATTCCAACAATTGAAGTAGCTGATTTAAAATTGTACCAGTTGATTGTAATCATATTTTTTTTAAATACCATTATTTTATGATTCATGTCACTAAATTTTAGTTCGTAAAAATATGCAACCCATTAGTAAGCCTCTAAGAAACATGGAAAAAAATATATTGGTCCCAAGACTACTAAGTTGATGTACTGCTCATTTATTAAGGTGTTAGATTTAAAACACCATTGACTCAGAAGATATAATGGGTGTACTGCAAAAAGTGCTGATGTCATTTATGAGGGCCAACTCAATATAAAATAAAAATGTCCTAGTCGAGATATAAATTTTGCAATATGAATAACTTAGTAAATTCTGATTTTAACTACTAATTAGAATTTTAAAATCTAATTTATACTAACTTCCTTTTTTACTTTACTTTTGGCAGTAACACCCATGATATGAAGTCAAGATCCTATGCTGCAGGCAATAGGAATGTAAATACTGTTGAAGTTGTTTGTATATTTTCAGAGTATCATAAAAAAAGAATTCCTCCATACAAGTTAAGGCATGACAAAGAAAGGTACAGTAGAGCCTCGCTAATCAGACCTCCACTGGTTAACGGGAGAAAAAACAAATATGTCTTTTACATATCTTTTAATACATCCTTCTTGCTCTCAGGATAATATAAAATTTAATTTGTCACCCTTCTGAGCCAGTAAACGTTTCTGCTGAAGATTTTTATATGTAAGGTGATTGCTTTCTCCTGAATTATTCGGTCCCGATAATGGAGTCCCCCTTTCCGTTCTTGGTTAAACCAAATCCATATCACCTTATCCAATATTTTAAGTTTAGGGTTTTCAACGTCTTTCGTACTGATTGGCCATTGCCGACTGTCATTTAAAATGACTGTAATTCCTTCGTTTTACCTTGCCGGTGTTCCGAGACTATTGAGAACACTGTGTGTGTGGTGTGGGCCACGAGATGGTCGGATTAGAGAGGTTCTACTATACTTTTCTTTAAAGTGCTGTCTCAGAAGAAAACTCTGAAACTATGCTTTGAAAGTTGTCTTTTGTTTAATATGATAAGAGTAAATATAATAAAATTAAGAACAAAATTCCTGAAAATATTTACATATACTGATCTAATGTATATGCACCAATTTGTTCGTTTTTAGGTTAAAAACATTGTTATCAATAGTTGAGGTGATGTTGGAGGCATTAAAATCCATTTTATGTCAATTATTTATTTATTTAATTTTTTGCTGTAGTGAAATCTGATGTTTTATTGTCACAGGAATGGTTGTGGGTTAAATCTTCAGCAATGAAGTAAGTTTTGTCTACCCAAAAATATTCTGGTTAAAGCTCTTTTGTTAATGAATTTATCATTCTCAATTGCTAAAACATAATAAACAATTGGCTTCAACTATGCTTGTAGGCTTATACAATTGTAAAATTTTAACAAATTTGATTCATGACTTCTATGAACAGTTTTAATAAACTAACTTGTACTTTAAATATATATAATGTTAAATAATCCTAATTGTACAAATTTATAATTTTTAACTAATTTGCAAATACAGTTAAAAACTACATTTTAGCTACTGAGGATGGTAAATTAATTATCAAAAGCTCTCCGTTTCAAACACTTCCCTTAAAATACACCTTGCAATTGAGTCTCTTAATTAGGTTTCAGCTAGTGGTTATTCTGAATTATTACCACTGTTCAATGTTAGATGTGTGTTCTCTGTATGAACCTCATCTCCAGTGTATGTAATTTTCTCCTGACCAAAGCTACAATTATCGCGATAAAGTGTTTCAATGAAGGGAGAAAGGTATTTTTCTGATGTTACAAAACCTCTCTTTAAGCTATGCTGGATGACTATCCTTTCATTTCATGTGCTGAACATATATCACATTTTCTATCTCCAGACCATCTACGAATTGTATGTCAAAACACTCATAATTAAATTTGATTTTGATTGGATAATCTTTCAGTGTTGTCGGACTGAGTAAATGTTGTTAAGTCTGTTGTGTTGTGTAATCATGCATACAACTAACTTTCCTAAAAGCTAGATTGAAGTAGGCATGCTGTGTAATTACATTTCTCGGCCAGTAAACCAAAGAAGCTTTTAGCCAGTCTTGTAGTAAATCAGCGATTTATTACTTAAGTTATCACAAGGTAAGTAAATTTGCTATTTATTAACGAAGTATAAATTTGTTGTGTTTTTTTATTCAAAAACTTTAACAAATGCTAAAAAAAGAAAAGTATGCACCTAGAACTGTATGTAAAAACCAAATAAATATTTAATATCATACAGTTTTTAGAAAGGAGTCTTGGATAATCTGGTTTAGAGGCTCCTCATAAATAATTAGGGTTTTATGATGTTTTCAAAATTAAAAAACCTTTGTGTTTTCACATGTCCAGGCAGACAGGAAGTTTTATGGCAGTCCAATTTGACATTAGGAATAGAAACATAGCTGTAGCCATAAAATGTGATTAATTAATTGGTTAGTCTAAAAAGAATCTAATTTTGAATAGTTGGGGTTTCAGTGGGCCATACTATTAGTAATTTTAATTGTTTTCGCAGGTGTAAACAAACCCTTAACCAAGCAGGGGGAATGTTAGGTCAAATTGGCTCCTTAGCTATTAGGAATAATTTAAAGCACTCTTTAATTTCCTATATTTTTTATTATTAATGACATGTGCCATTAAATCACCTAATATACCTTAATTTGTTAAATGAAAGCATTGTTATAACAAAATACTTTAAAGTAAAGTAAAATGTACGCATAATTTGTACTTTGTAAACTTTCTAGTACAGATGATTTATCTTCAAATTCACTCGACAGGTATTTATTATTTTCTAAAGGTTTGTGTATTAATTGGATATTTTTTTTTTTTTATTTTATAGACTAAATTACTTATTTTACTCGCTTTCCATGTTGCAAAAGTCATATTAAGGACAATGTCAGGTCAGATTGACCTAACATCGACTTTGAGGATGAATAATGCACTTTGTTTCTGAAAGAAACTCTGACTAATGAATTTCAGCTGTGCCATCATTCACATTGAAGATAGACGTGTTCAAGTAAAGATCTAAGGTGGTTTCATTAGTAAAACTCTCCAAAAGGTTGTTGGGTCAGATTAACCCTATGTTCCCACAAAGGCATTGTTTTTGAGTTTTTTTGGTCAACTTAAAAAGTAATAGTTCAATTAATTTTTTTATTTGAACCCTAATTTATTAGTTCCTATCAGTAATAATATCAATTTACAAGTTGATTAGTGTTACCATTTTAAATCAAAATTGCTTGCTTTAGAGAAAATAGTTAACTATAGTACGGTATAGTTATATTGTTACATAGTCCTTCAAACATTTTTTTTTTTTATCTGGATATCATAAGAAAAGAAATTTGTTATAAGACATAGTTTGTTAGATAGAGATTAAGGTTTTTGTAGTATCTTGTGAGTGGTGTTTAAAAGAAATAAATTTTCGTTCCTAAGCCAGTTATAAATACCAAATATATAAATAGAAAAAAATAATGTTTCCAAGGTCTGCCAGTTAATTTATTACAATACAGTAATTTAGTAGTTGACCACGGGTTTCACATGTTTATATGCCCCTTACTTTGTCCAATCTTATGCATTAATTATTTTATCTTAAAATGAATACAAGTATAAATTATCACTCTTTATTGACAATCTCAAATTTTAGATTTTTTTTTTTTTTTCTACATAAAATCATGCGCTATCATCTTTTATTATTAATATTCTTGGTAAGTAGCTTAACTTTATGTCAAATGATGAAATGAAGAGTGGTATTAGGTTATTATTCAGTTTTGCTTGTTATATTGACATATCTGTCAAATAACTTGCCTAAAATTTGAAATATCTACTTTGTTTATCAATGACTTCATTTTAAATATTTTGCTCCATAATTATCAGTGTGAACCAAAATTTATAGCAAATTGGAATCATAGGAAATGGTTAAAACACACAATTTATGTTTATATTTCTTTTAATTTATAAGTTGATAATAAAGCATTAATTGTACTACAACAAGTTGAAATATCTTAGAAGCTAACAAGCAGGTTTTCTTTAGCCTAATAGTCCCACTCATCAATTAATCAAATCCATTAAAAATATGAATTGCGTATTGCTATCACCAGGTAAGTTTAAAAAATGTTGTTAAAAATAAACAAATAATACAGCTCCCATTTAGAAAGGGACATAACTAATGTTAGTTACTTGATTGAACTAACATCAATTTACTTTGAGTAACAATAATTAATTTTTATGACTTCTTCAGTACAGAAGTATAATTCTTTTTTAGTATTTATTCATGAATTTAGTTAATTGTTATTATATTAATTAAAATTTTATTGCATTATTTATCATGAAATAATCTCACTATTTTTTACCAAAATATAAACCAGGAATATTTATAATAAATTCGTCAAATATCCTCAACAATTTAAATTATGAATTTCTATGTCAAATCATATATCTTTTTTTGTGATCTTAATCAGAGATGTTAATTTCATTCCTATTAATGATTCTAGCACTACCATTTGTTTTTTGAACAAGTGAATGTTTGCAGAATTATTTACGCATTTATAAACTCAACTCAATTCAATTGTAACTAAGCTGGTGTTTTAGTTTCCTTTATCTACTAATTCATTTAAATTTTGAGTTTGTTTATTAAATCCATTTATTTTAGTTTAATCTCAATTTTAACTTTTTAGTATTCCAATTTTAAATGAAAGCATTTACTTCAAACAACTTTTTAATGTTTAATTTTTTCCAACAATGCTTCTATTGGTCGTCCCCTTAACCTAGTG
Organism: Acanthosoma haemorrhoidale; assembly: GCA_930367205.1. Lineage (NCBI taxonomy): Eukaryota > Metazoa > Arthropoda > Insecta > Hemiptera > Acanthosomatidae > Acanthosoma > Acanthosoma haemorrhoidale. Next base: position 36,446,510 of record OV884011.1, read on the forward strand.
GTTACCGTGCTGACTTCTAACTAGGAAAATCTGAGTTAAGTTTCCAGCTCCCCATAAGGATTTTTTTTTTGAGGTTGGGTCAGCTCAGGAGTTCACTCAGTCTCTCTCTTAAAAATAATTATGTCAAATAATGGAATGAAGATGTGGTATTAGGTTATTAATCAGTTTTGCTTGTTATATTGACATATCTGTCAAATAACTTTATTTGAAGTAAAGGGTGTCCCAGAATTAACCCAAGATTTGAATTTGCCGCCATTTGTGCAGTAAAGTGCTGGCAACCAACAACAAAAATACTAAAAACTGTGTTATCTATTTCAATCAAATCTTGCGTCAATTCTGGGACACCCTTTATTAATTTATAATACCTTTTGAATAAAAAAGTACCTAGCTAGGTAATAGATAACAACTAACTTTTTTTAGAATTATAAAAGTAACTGGCAATATTTTATAAAAGTAAATAGAATTAAGTTAAAAAGAAACTAGTCGACACCACTAGCTGTTCATCAGTGCCACCTACCGGCCTAACAAGCTCCAGGAGAAGTTATTGCCATGGATTTAATAGCTCTATTCTACATTAGTTATATTTATTAGCCAAAGAAAAAAGATAGGGGCTCAATCCTTGGACAAACTAATCTCCAGACCTAATGATCTATATAGGCAAACTAACCCTCGAAAAAATAATACCAATGGACAAAATGAAAATTACATGTCTACTATGATGAAACTATAGCGGGAATGAACATTTTATAAATTTAAATAGAGGTCATTTATCATGCTCATAAGGCACAGGGGATACAACACGGCTCAGGAAAAGTTGATAAAAACACAAAACAAACTACTTTAAACAAATATTTTGATGTAAAGTTTATTCTAAATATATAAAAAATAAACCTATAATTACTCACATTTTTCTTTATTTCGTAAATATACCCTAGTCACTCTCCCATATCCGGATATGTACATCTAACTGTTTGTTGTAACCCCCACTGCAATACACCACCCCTGGGCACAATATTCTGGTGTATTTAGCTATTCTGTTACATGTTGGCTTGGCTAGTAAGCAGATTGAAATAAGCTCAATATAAGAGTTTTTGAGCCCCGGCCTTGTTATCTTTTTATTTTGTCTAATAATTAATTCACAATTATACTTAATATAAGTTTTTGACTTGAGAGACAATTTATATCATGTACAGGATTAGATTGATCTGGTTTACGACCAAGTACCCCACCAAGTTTCCATGCTCAGATCCAAGCAATGACACCCCACTTGCTGATAATAAAAATGTTTTAATATTAAAGCATAGCACTAACTAAATTTCCTAGAAGGCGTTATATTGTGTAATGCAGTACACATGAGTGAATTATTTTGATGTCTGCTCCCTGTTATTTAAAAAAAGTAATTATAGGTAATAATTAAAAAATAAGTGTGATGATTATAAAATATGTTATATTTTTTTTTAAAGCATTAGTTACAAAAAAATACAAAACTTACACTTAACAATACATACATCCTTTTTTAACGCATAAAGAAAAAAAGGTAACAAATTCACCTTTATATTTATTAGTACAATCTGCTCTATAGCAGTAAATAAATAGTTTGTTTCCTACTGTAGGAATATTGATTATTTAGGACATCACAGACGATATGAAAAAAGTATTTGCAAGTCTAAAAATATCTCAGAAAGTTGTCAGAATTATTACCATGTAATACTCATTTGTTTGTACACTGTCTAATTAATTTATTGTATAAAAATATTCTATTTATATTGTCTGAATAATATCGTCATTTATAATCAAAAAGAGAACAAAATAATCAAAATGCATAGATTCACTTTATCAAAATGTTCAGGGTGGAACTACATAGATTATATTAAAAATATAAGTATTAACAAGTAATATTATAAATCTAAAAATATATAAATTTTTATGTTAATAAGGACAATATATATTTGTATGAAATACCTCATTTATTTGGAAAAAAATTATGAGGTTTAATAAGTTGATATAGTTTAGGTAAAGCAAGCTTTAAGTACTTATTTTCTGCTATTAATGGGAATAAAATATGTAATGTGTCATTTTTAAATAATAAATGTGGGTTTTGCACTTTCAAATATTATCAATGTTTGTTTAATGATTATATAAAAGTATTGCTATCACATGAAATTCATTTGTCTACCTTCTTTTATCATTTAACTAGTGCACCCAGCAGGTTTTTGACAATTTAATGGTTCTCACTGGGCGCTTTTGGATTCATTTAGAGCAAGAAAATTTTTAAAGTAGAATTAAATTCAGAAAGGTATATTCGTGCCTGATTAGCTATAAACAGTGATCATTGTCTTAATAGTGAAGATTTATATATATTAAGTTATTATTTTTTATGAAGTTCCAACAATTATAAATATTTATTTATACAATTTTTTTTTTAAATACACATATAATGAAAACTTGTTAATAATCCACCCTGAGAATATCTATGTGGTTATTTACTTGCTTTAATTGTTCTCATAAGAAGAAAAAAAGAAAATTCTAAAAATACATAACAGTTACAAAACCATATACTTTATACAAATTGTTCAATACATCTCAATGTGCAAAATATATTATAAGGGTATGATTATTAATATTTTACAAATACAAAAAAAGAACAACAACTAATAATATCAACAGGCACATCTAAAAAACTATACAACTTAAATAATTCATGTAGTCGACGACTTAGCGACTGTGAATCACAGAACTGCTTTTTGGTTGAGCTTACTAAATTGTGAGGTCTTCCCATTCCTCCGGCTCCCTTACTGTGAGCAACACTCTTATGGAGGTGAGCTTCTGGAGGGCGTTGACTATCTGGTTAGGGACTGGGTTTTCCCTTACGTCCACTGATTGCAGGGCCGGAGAATTCTTCAGCCTCTCAACGTCAACTTCTGTAGAAGAGAGAACAATTAATAGCATATAATATTTTCTTAGAGAGAATATCAACATAAAACAAATAAGCTTCAGGACTGGAAGATCATGAATAAACCATATTTCTACTATAATTCAGTTGTTGGGAAAAAATAAGGCCTAAAATGCTAAGGCTTAAAGAAAGCTTATGAACAAATTTTAATGAATAATTATTTGATCCAAGGAATAAAAGGACTACAATATATTAAAAGTTCATAGTAAACAATGGGCTAAAACAAAACTGTTCCTGTTCTCCAATTTTATTCAACATATATAATGACAGAGTAACCCATTTACGGAAATGAAATAGTTCAGAACTGGAAGTTAATGTAAAAGAAAACAGTCTGTTTACCATGTAGTTAAGAAACAATCAGGTAATACTAGTTAATGATCAATATATATCATGATGAATATAAGACCAGGAAATATAAGGAAAATAGGACTTGGGGATCAGTAAAAAAAAATTGAATATATGGCCTTTGACTCACATGGAGAATGTCTGGAAATAAGTTATCAAGCTAAAATATGAAAATACCATCTGTATTTAAATTTATAATTATGGAATAAACCTGTGTCATCTACCCAGACATGGGGCCAACCGAAAAGAAATAAGGATGGTTGCAGTATGACCCTTATAATACTTAAGCATAAAATAATCTTCCATACAATAGTCTGTTGTCTTGTCTGAATTCTTTTGTAGAATTCTGAACCATGGACATAAAGGAAATATTAGTGAAGAAACTAGGCAAGCCGGGGCATGAAAGTGATGGCTGGAAGGAGAATATTATGATAATAATAAAAAATAATTGATCCAGTTAATATTTATGGAATTGAATGTCTGCTTGACAGTATTAAATTTCTGTAAATAAATTGTCATAAGCTAGTTCTCCTTCAAAAGTTTTTTTTATTGTAAACATTGACCTTTTAAAAGATCTGGTTTGATTCATGCAAATGTTTCTGTTTCTGGCCAATATGTTTAAATATCAAGGTAATATAAAACCTTTTGTTCTTAACCAAATGTCTGTCTGATTTAGTATTTGAGAGGTTAGTGTCTTCTGTTCAAGTTAGATAAGACATTCTACATGTTAAGAAAATGAGTATTTTTCTATAATTTTGAATGAGTTATTAAATTAAAGATCTCAACTTCTTAAACAATAATATGTGATTGTTGTATTTATTTGTTACTATAATTAAGTAAAAGTGACTAATGCTAACATTAACATTGTGGTCATAACTTATACTCAATATATTGTGTTATAATATACTCAACCAGTATATTTTTTTTACATTGTATGCACTAATGGTTAAATATAAAACCAGCTCCATAAAAAATAATGAAGGGTCAATAATAAATTAATTATTAATATTAAAATATATTCTGTAATACTGAGTAGGGTTCAGAATTATATCAATATATGTCATGTGTTGGGCCTTAGGTGGACAATAATTGAAAGAAGTCATTAACACTGTGTTGCTGTATAAAATTGTTTTCAAAGCCCTAACAAATGCCTTAATTGTGTGATTCATCACACTTAGTTTAATTTTTTTTAAGTTTATTAAGTGCTCTTTATTGATTCAATTTGTATCAGTGTCACCTTATAAATTATCACTTGTAGGTCAATTCTACTTTGTCTAGATCATAATAACAAATATTAATGCTCAAGTGATTTACCAATTATGTGATTGTGGCTAGCGTTGAGCGTTGTCAGCTTAGGGATCCGGTAAGCGACAAGAGGTATGTTAATGAAGGCATTGTGGGAAATGTCCAATTTCTCAAGCTCCGCCAATTCCACTAGTTCATCTGGTAGCTTACTCATTTGGTTGTTGGACAGGTTTAGTTCTGAAACAATACAAATTCATTAAGGTTGCAGATTTATAGTTATTGATTTTTATGAAATGATTTCCGCACATTAATAACAGGTCTCTTCCCGCATTAAAATCAAGTGGAATAATTTGTATCTATTATACTTGAAAACTGTTTTATCTTTTGACTTAAAAATATAGATTGCAGGTACCAAAGAAGAAACATTCAAACAGCTTTTGTCATTCAACAGTTTGTGTTATTATTCATTAAATTAGGAGAAATGGATGAAAGGGAAATCATGGAGTGAACGTCACAGTGGATTGTGGAGTGTTTGTGAGCAATTGAAAGAGTCAGAAGGTGGTTGAAGATCAGTCGCTACAACTGAGAAGAACTAGAAATTTTAAGCATTACTGTGTGAAGCAGTGAGTTAAGGTTAGAGGAAATGGTATTTAAAGCTCCAGGGAATAGGAGCTCCCAAAAATTAATTTACCACATAATAGAATCCATTCAAGACATTATATATATAGAGTTTAATTTAACTCTGTCAATTTTCAGATAGGATTTGAACCTGATATTTAAATTTAAAATAGGACTTCATTGTGATCAGTTCATAGGCTTGAGCTTGGACTTATTTACATTCTAACATTTTCCTTAATTTATTTACATTGGAAAATAATTTAAGATACATTTCTTAACTAGTTTCACACGATTTCACGTTATTATGAAATGTTGTTACTAACAATACCTTCCGGGGGGGAAAATAGTCGTTCAATTCATAAAAACTATCATCTAATCAGAAAATAGCACACTTAGTTTTTATTTTATAAAAGTGACGTATGCAGGAGAAAAAATACAAACAGCTCAACTACGATGCAAAGGCTTTTGTAAATATCCTGATCAGAAATAGCCTGGCATGGACTTCCCGTGGAAACTCCACATGTTAAGGAATTGGACATTTGCCATTTCTTTAAACTTAAAATAAGAAGTCATTGTACAGCTGTACTTGACGTAAAACTTAAGATGGAAATAGATCAACCTTGGTTGAGGGAAAAAAAAAGCTTGAATATACAGCATTTCAAACTTTAGCATTAATTTATTCTAGTATATTATGTACTTTGTTTAAAATATAAATTATTTAATATTTGTATAAAAAAAATATAAAGAGCTATAAAAAAAGTTTTATACCATTCCTGTTTCAGATATTGTCAACTAATATTAATTTTTATCCATTAGTGAATTACTTCTTGGGATTGGCTTTGGTTTAAATAAAAAAAATGTTAGATTTTCATCTAATTTATTTATGGAAAATAACAAAGGTCCTGATAAGAAGAAAAGAAAAGGAGTTTACAAAATTACAATTGGTGAAACAGCTATTAGATTTAGAATATAATATTTATATTTTAACAAATTACTGTTTCACTAATTGTTCCTATTCTTTAAATTAAAACTGACCAACAGTATCATATGAATATATCATTGCATAAACTATTTATTTGGACTTATACCCATCTTTTTTTTATATTCTAGTTAATAACAATTGTCAAACCCTGTTTAACAACTTCCTTCGTTTCTTGTTATCGGGGACCTGCATCCATAGCATGTAGAAATGTCCTCCAAAAATAAATTTGATGTGACATCTTTCATTTATCAACCTAAGCTAATATAATAATAAATCTTCTGTCTCTCCACAGTATACACATTTATTATTTAATTGATATTACTACAGTATTATTGGTGTTAAGTACCTGTGATCAGTGAAAACTTAGTCGCAAATTTAGGTGGTATCTTTGTGATGACATTACTGGAGAGATTGCACACTTTGAGCTCTGTATGTCGCATCAAGTGGTAAACTGCGTCTGGAACTTGCATCAGCTGGCACTCTGAGAGATCTGTAAACGACAAATATCGTTTTATTCAGATTTTTTGCATTAAAATTCCTTTAAATCTTAAAAAATAGTAAATATGAGAAAACAGTTTAAAAATTGCTTGATAATTTCTACTTGAACACTTTCTGAGTTATAAGATAAACAGTGCATTTTCTTTCATTTGCAGCCCTGCAAATGAGAGTGTGATTCCAACATAAATAACACTTCCTTAAGTTTGAATTCATAATAGATCTACAAAAATGTTAGGATAATAAATTTTCATAACTTCCAAAGAAACAACATATGCAGAAAGAACAAGAGGAAAACAAAAATATCACCCTTTTTTAATATACTAAAATCAATGTTGACAAAAATTTAAATGTAATCATAATTCTGGGAAAAAAGTGAACATTTAAATCTGTTTGGCTGAGAACCTAATATTACTTTACATTCATCGATATTTAATTTAGATAAATTTTTTTTTAATGATTATAATTCTTTACTTTACAATGCTGTTTTTAGTTTCTAGTCTGTTCTGTTTTAGTTATATAGAGGAGAGAAAGGACTTAGAGACTTTAGATTTGTATGATAGAAGTAAAAGAGAGAATCAGATACTGATGGGAATGGACCAGGAATGTGTGGTTAAAAGATATGATTCGATGGAAAATAGGATATAGGTAATGAGGGGTGGATCTTGTGTTGTTTTAGAATTTAGAGGTAGATTTGTCAGCAGGTTTTTGGTAGAGGTGTTAGGGTAAAGGAAGGAGGATCAGAAGAAGTATTGTCGATATGCAGAAGAATATTACCTCGTTGTAGCTGTGTTATGTAATCTCCGAGGATTGGCATCAAAGAGAGAGCCTCTAACCACACAACTGTAGTCAAACTAGGGAAAGATGACGGAGGTGATCAGGATTAAGAGGGTTTCGTTTAGGTAGGAGGTGGTGAGAGCAATGATTGGTAAGGTAATTTGTTATACATAGTTTTTCCACGATAGTATTGGGTTCAGCTTCATGCGTATCTTAATTATCAATCTTTATTTACTTCGGATCAACTGTTGCCTTTGGATAGTTACAACAAGTATTAAGTTAGGCTTAACTGCCTGAAGTATGAGGCTAATTCATAAATAAAATAGACTCAGTATGATATCTATAGTCCTGATAGTATCTTTTGTATTTGGTTGTAAGACATCTTACTTGATTCTAATTTTTATAATTAGTAATAAATTACAGGCAAATGAAGTGAAGTTTGTTCCTTATCAAAAGGCGATCCCATTTTTTGCCTTGAAATTCGTAAAAATATACAGATGTCAGAAGTTGACGATGAATTATTGGAAACAAAATTGAGGAATCATCATCATTCATATGCTTTCCCTAATTGTTAATTGTACATACTATTATGTAAATAACTAGTGAAAAATATTTGCTCAATTAGTTTGCGTGATGACTAACAGGTAGCTCTTGTGTCTCTATTAGTACGCCTTATTTACGTTTTGTTTTCGCTTAGGCCTCTAATACCTCTACGGGAGAATTAAAAGCCTTTTTATTTAAGGAAAGAATATCCGAGTTATCTATTAGTCAAATAACTTTGTCCACTCTGAATCATACTGTCAAGATACTTTCGGATTTTAGAATGTGGTGAAGATTTAAGAATGTTCATTATTCATTAATGTTTTTTTCAGCCGATGTTATCAGTCCGTTATAGTTTTTTTATTTCAGATATTGAAAGTAGGTTACTTGAGCCCGGAAATGTAATATGATATTGTGGACCATTCACTTCGAAATAAGTTCTTTCTTACCTAAGACTTTGGACTCCTCTGCGTCTTCGCAGCGAAGTATCACCCGTGTCACACCTCCAGCCATTGTAATCACCTACTAGAAACGCTATGGGGAGTGAACAGGAATAGCCCGTTCCCCCATCTGCTCGCTACTCCGCGAGTTATTGGGTTACATCTGGCATCGTGGACCTTAGCGATTTTAGCGAACTTCCACTTTTGGTTATCCCTCAAATGTGCATCGATGAAACCTTAATACTAACCCATGAATAAGACCAAATCTTCGTTAATAGATAAGGATGGACTTTTTGTTCCTTGTCTAAAGGAGTTCCCATTTTCGCCTTAAAGGTAGCCAATTTGGAGAAGTTGGCGAATATTACGAAAAAACTACTAGGTGAATAAAAAAAATCATCAAACAATTAGGGACGGTGCACACTTGCTGTTTTTCCACTACAGTACCATAGCATTTCAATCCACACTTGTCTGACAACCAGAGCGGAACCGATGGATGTCTACGAAAGAAAACGTGTCATTTTTGGTTACTTTAGGCATAATACGAACATTTGCAAACGAAAATGATTTTATTGGGCACATACATAGACAGATTTAACAATTTCAAGAGATTTGTGAAAAAAATGAAGATGAGTTTTCAATTACTTCCGGATGTATCTTGACACTTAATTTTGTCTCCAATTTTTACTGTAAAGCAGTCAAATGATTTGACTCTCATCCGGAAGTAATAGAAAAACTTATCTTCGTTTTCTCCTAAATATGCACTAGACATATAAAACCTTTCTCTTGAAATTCTTAATTCTGTGAATGGATGTACCCAGTACCATCTATTTTGCTTGCACGTATATGTTTAATCAGTGTTTCAGTTTTATTTATTTGTTTTTAAAAATTGTATTGTTCTTTCCACACCAATAGTTTCTATGTTCAATTGCCAATCGATATACTCGGGGAAATCGATTGTGCTGTACAATCCAGAGTTGCCCATCCCTAGAGTATAACAGCCTTCTCTTCAGAAATCATTGATAATTACTCAACGTAGTTACGTTGGATCGTAATGCGAATGCGGATACGGCACTGATGTGAGCAACTTTCCGAATAAGGGAGAAATGGCCGATCCGCCCTTGAACCATGTACCTACCAAAGACATTTCCAGCTTCCTCTTCCTCCTAAGGGCCACCTGTACCTAATGGCTCAACAAGGTTCCTTAATAACCATGTTGGGAATACAATGCACCAATATATTTGTCGAGACCGAATATAGAGGATCTTCTACTTATATTTAAACACGGAATGATTGTTTTCCTTGTGTCGAGGAATGCATTTTCGGATCAATCGTAAAAATTAATCAATTTATCTGTGTTAATGGTATAGTCAAACCCCCCGCGTTTTATGCCGTTCATGTTTTAGATATAATAACGGGGACTATGACGAAATATTATACAACGTGGGGGGAAAACTGCCCATTTTAGATAATTTCTAACCGTTTTATTTTTGATTTTTGTGTTTTTTTGAAAGATCAAAATTGTTTAATAAATAATTTTCTTTACCATTTTTTATTTTATTCTTAATGATTTATTAAGTATTTAATGAAGTGAGTGACGTGAACTCTCAAAACTATCTATGGGTATTGTTTTTAACTGTCTATGCTATTTATTTCGTTTATAAATTTTTAGGAAAAAAACCATTTAGTTCATAACTGAATTGAAAATTTCAGTCGTTACAGTTTAAATAATACAAGATTAGGTTAGAAAATCCTAAAAAAGTTCTATTCATTTATATATTCAGGGTTAGCAAGGAACTCTCATTAAAAAATACGAGGATGTTAATCATTGCATCAAATAGTTTGTTTTTTTCAACGCTATTTTCAAGTACAAGACTCATATAAGATTCAAAGTAAGTTAAGTAACGCTAACCTTGTCTCGAATCAATTACTATCTTGATATTCAAGTCGGAAATAGGCACGAGCACTTGACACTGATTTGAAGCACTTGACACGAATACTTATCCTATAGTCTTTTGTCGGGGTACATTGAGTATTGCCGAGTCGGACTGCATCGATAATTGTAGTAGGCGGGAATTCTGCGAAACAGGAAGCGAGCCACTGGCCGGTGTGATTGTTGCATAATGGCGTATCATCTTCCGGTCGGTGGTGAGAAAGCTATGACAAAGTGAAACAGAATAGAGACATCTCTGGAGGATGTAGGAGACCGTTATAATAGGTTTCAAAATCGATGTGATAAATGTGTGTTAATGTAGAGATATCGATCAGGCCAGGATATGGAAGGCATTGGTCCCAAGCCCGTGATATGTAATGTTCTCTACAAGTAGGTTGAGCTAAAGGTAACTAATTCTGAACCTATTTAACCAGACATTGACAAGCTACGATCTAACTTAACCAATCATTGACAAATTCTGAACTAACTTATTTACAGTGTAGTTCATTGTTAGCTGTGAGTATATAAATGAGCAAAGGAGTGCTGGGAGATCGGCTCAGGTTGTTGAAAGAGAGTTGATATGTTCTTTTAACCATCAACTATGTAACCTTACTTTATAACTTAAACTTTGTTATTATATATATTTTTTTTTTATTTATAACAACTTTATTATGATAAAATTACAATCTGCCTGATTGGGCTGTAAGTAATTGTGCTATATGATCTCGTTCATACCAATGTTATTATATTAAAAAAAAAATCTTATGCTACTACCATTATCGCGAATACGTCTAATTAATTCCATTGGGTTTACTGTTTAACACGCTCTATTTTGGTTTTCTCAAATCTATATCGATTCCCGATTACCAGAAATTAATTAATGCATTTTGTACACATACTCTATAACAAACCAGCAGACCACTTTTACATTTTGTTGTATCCATTCTTTTACATAGCCATGTTGTATCTACAATTTATAATCAGTTAATTCAACCCTATCGACCGTTACATTTTAATATCAGTTCATTAGCTACCCACAATTCAATTATATCTACCTATTTTGGTATCTATTCTTTTGTACCTAATGTTTGTTACTAATTATAAACAATCATATCTAATACCTACTTTCATTTCGTCATTTGGACCTAGTGCAGACATAGTTTGTCAAATCGTTGCCCTTTCTCGCTCTCTTGTATCAAATAAACTAATTGTCAAATAGACTATTGACTATGGTTGCATTTTATATCTCAAGAACCTTGGATTCTTTGTTATTTTTGTTCCGTCTTCCGTATTTACGAGGAAAATGAATTATTTTTTAGTAGGACTTTCCCCCACCGATTGCGGAAAAGAATTCCTATTCCTTAGCATTTAAAAGACTCGGTTTTTAAAAATTGTTCTGTTTATTATACGAGGAATTATTTTTATCTCTGACATGATCATTAACGTTCAGGAATTAAAGTGAAAGTTCAACTTTCGTTTTGGAGATGTTAACGCAAAAGATATGTTTTATAATTGTGCGTTTTTTTTTTTTACTTTCATTTCTGCAATAGTTTTTTTAATCGGCACATGAAATTGTGTGAGATTACCCACAATCTTTTCTTACGTTCATGGGCTTTTAGCTACCTGAGGTGCATAGAGAAAGTAGCTTTTTTACAGTATAATCAATAAGCTCTTCCTGCCTCGAAATAATTAATTACACCTTACAAAATAATGTAATCGTAGTGCAAAAAAGTAAGTAGTCTATCTGATTCTGAAGATGAAATATTTCACAAACTGAAATAATTATTAGCACTACTATTAACTTGCTATTCAACGTAATAATGAAGGCTCTGGAATCGTTCGAATGAGGAGCTGGTGTTAATATTATATTTAAACAAGTAGTTAAAGTAAACTACAATAAAAATTAAACAATAATTGCATGAATAGCAACAAATGCGACCAACGGTATTGTTATTAGCAACGAAATTAACAGGACAAATTAGGATTATAAACAAATTAATAACTATCAATTATTAAAGAAATTCATAATTGAAATCCTTGAAAATATTTTACAAACATATATTATAAATAATCTTAGTTTATTTTTTATTGAACCAATTCATGGACTAACTACACGCAACAAAATATATAACGAACTAGAATAAAACTAATAACAAAAATCTTACTTTATGTTTAGTTAGAATAAACTAAATTCCTACACTAAAATTAAAATGAAAAAAAAAAAAGAATAAGAAAGAGAACTTCAGCCCAAATCCGACATCAGTGGATAGGGCCTGATCGTTCGTTGAGGAAATGTCCCCGATCTGACATTCGCCATCCGCGAAATACTGTCACAGGCGAATTCAGCTCTATTCATTACAAGTCAGTGCCTGGTTTTAAAGTAGTGTACATGCACAGTGTACTTAATTTAAGACTATTGAAGCAATCGGTAACACTTGGAATTCTATTTTTGTTACTGCCTCTAATCTATCTTTGGCCGTGAAAAAAAAAAACTAAAACTCTAAAGCAGGTATGGGCAACCTTTGACATGTTATGGGCCAAACTTTAGTGTGCAAATACGTTCGCGGGCCGCGTTTAAAAGTAGTGCATTTTAAAGTAGTGTTCATAATTTTTAGCGATAGATATCAGTCAGCCATGAAATAATACGACAATGTTATTACAACACAATTTATTAAAATAACAAAATGAAATGAAAAAATAGGTACCTACAGCATTAAATTAAATCGTTAAATTTAGAATTGTTACAAACTACGAAAGTTAAATAGCGACACCGAAATCAATGAGACACTTGAGCTTGAATTTGGGAAACTAATTCATCGATGTTTGGATTAATTCCACTGGTACAAAGACGTAAAGAATTTTCCAAATTATCGTCAGTCAGCCTTGTACGATGTTTTGATTTATTAACTTTCATCAATGAAAAGAACTGTTCGCATTTATAAGTACTGCCAAACGCACAAATCAATCTTCTTGCAAATTTTCTAAGCTGCGGAAAATGGTCTTCTTCGAGGTATTTTTTGTAGAAATCGCACAACTCCACGTCTTCAAATTTAGATTTTAGGAGTGAGTTTTCTTGAATCTCGATCAACTCCATTTGCAAGTGTATTGGAGCATTTTGTACATTACTTTTTGTTGGAGTAGCAAATAAATTGAAACAGTCTTCCATGTGTTTGAAATCGCTAAATCTGATCGAAAATTGCTCCGACAGTAACTTGAGTTCTTCAGCATATTGAGCGTAAGCAATATTTTCATACGCAGAGAGCGTGGTGAAATGGTAACTGTTACCAGACAGCATATGTGCCTCCCACAAGCGGATTTTGTTCTGAAACGCTTTCAAATGGCTGTACAAATCATTTACTAACTGTCCTTGTTTTTGAAGTTTCAAATTTAAATCATTCAAATGGCCTGTAAGGTCGACAAGAAATGCTAAGTCACATATCCATTTTGCGTCACTCAATTCAGATAGTGGTTTATCTTTTATTTGCATTAATTCTGCTATCTCATTTCTAAGCTCGTAAAACCGTTTCAGCATTTTCCCTTTGCTTAGCCATCTGACTTCACAATAATATGTTACGTCGTCATACTCGGCTGATATTTCATCCAAAAACGCCTTGAACTGACGATGGTTAAGCCCTCGGGATCGAATAAAATTGATGGTTTTTACTACCACATTCATAACATTCTGGAGTCGAATGGACTTAGAACACAAGTTCTGTTGGTGGATAATGCAATGAAGGACTATCAAACCATCTTTTTGCACATTTAATTCAGTTGCTTTTTCATTCAAAATTCCGATGAAACCTTTACGTAAGCCGACCATAGAAGGTGCACCATCTGTGCATACTCCAACTAATTTCGACCATGGCAAGCCAAAACTTGTGAATACCTTTTGAACTTCATTAAAAATGTCCTCTCCTGTAGTGGTTCCTTTTAGCGGCTGTAAAGCAAGCAATTCCTCAGTAATAGTGAATTCTTTATCAACACCTCGAATAAATATAGCCAGTTGAGCTATGTCAGACAAATCGGTGCTCTCGTCTAATGCTATGGAAAATGATTCAATACCAGTCATACGGCCAGTCAATGTTGTTTTTATATCATTAGCCATCATTTCTATACGTCGTACAACGGTTCGTCTTGACAAACTAATTTTTTCAAATTCATTTTTCTTTTCAGGACACAAAACACTGCAAACTTCTGACATACACTCCTTGATAAATTCTCCTTCGGCAAATGGTTTCAATGACTTTGCCAATTTTGAACTAACTATAAAACTAGCTTTCACAACATTATCAAGTTGTGTTCTTTGTCTATGAAATATTTGCTGCTGTTTTTCCAAATTTGCGGTAAGTTTCTGGATTTTGTCTTTTCTTATTTGTCCTGTCAGTGAGAGCAGCGTAGGATGCTTAGTTGAGTAATGCCTCTTTATATTGAATTCTTTCATCACCGAAATGGATTCATTACACATCAAACAAATAGGCTTACCATTGTGCAAGATAAAGAAGAATTCTTCAGTCCATTTTTCTTGAAACTGGCGACCCTCTGCATCTACTTTTCGTTTCCTTCCACCAGACATCATTTTCATTTACTTATCGTTCGATAAACTTAATAAGAAAATAGGTATAATTAGTAAGCACTCAAGATGCACACAAAGTCACAAAGCAAACTTATCACCACGGTAGCTCGAATAGGACTGAACTAAGTTCCGGCCATCCACCCGCTTATATAGGCAAAATGAAGGAATGATCTAGAATCGTCTAGTGTAGAACAATACAATTGCGAAGCAATAATCCTTTGTTGCGCCGCCAGTGTGGCGGCAATCATCAATGGCTTTGAACTTTGATGTTTGCCGCCTCACTCTTTGATGATCACCGCCACTCGGCTTGCTCGCTCACTTGATTCCATGAGTATGAGTAAGTAGTGTATTTTTTTTTTTTAAATTGGGTTTTTCAAAATGTCTCGCGGGCCGGATCAAATCTTAAAGCGGGCCGGATCCGGCCCGCGGGCCGGCTGTTGCCCACATACGCTCTAAAGCTTAAACGACTTCTGAGCCGTGGACTTGAAATATTTTAATAGTAATTTTTAATATTCCCGACTTTTTTCAAGTTTTTTTTTTTTCATACATCCCAAAATATTACTCAAAAACTAATCGGCACATTTCGATTCCATTGAAATTTCATATGAATTTCTACCACAATGGTTAAGACGAACTTTTTTTTTTTTTAAATGCTCCTCATGTGAGCTTTTTAAATGCTATTTTTGAATAGATTGCACACTAATCTATAATATAAAATTCTATATAACACAAAAAGTCGTCATATGGTTCTGAATTGTTGTAAAGCGCTTTCAAATTGCACTTAAGCCAACCATGAACTCACAGCTGATCAATGGATTTTTGAGCGAGCCGAACAATTACACTTAATCGCCCGTTAAATGGTAAATTTTCCGGGATGACGCAGATGCTGTTTGGAGGGCATTTTCATTCCCGCAGTGGCTAGGCCAAGAATAAACAACTTAACGAGGTGTATTAACTGAAAAAAATAATTTCATTTTCTCAGATGTATGAACTACTCTGACATCAAGAAATCCTCTTCGAAGTTTCTCTGTAAGCGTGTACCTCATTTCCAGCACTCGGAATACGTTTGACCCTGTTTGTAAATGAGGCATTTGACAGTACTCGTTAACACAGACGCTATCTCGTAGGTATATACGCCCCTCATAGGTGTCATGTTCCATCATTAAATCGATAAAAGCTGAGTGCTTTCTTATTACGTGTTTTGTAAAAATTACCATGGACTCTAAAAACACTAGCTGCTATATCACGAAGGCAGTGTTGGGGAACCCAACACCGTGTAAACCCATACAGCTCTAAGCGAAGTTTGTTTTTCCTAACTGGTCCTCTAATGATGTTTTCCATTATCGGGACCTTGGTGCTTTTTGAAAATTTTATTGTATTAACATTGAAATATTGTCAGTACATTGTCTATTTGTATGTTCTATATAATAGCTAAGGTGACCACACTGTTTTTACCAGTACAAGACTGGTTTTCGGCCATCGGTCCTGGCCAATTGTTAAATATAACCAGTAAACTTTAGGAGATTATAAAACTCAATTACATGTTGAAACCTTGAAATTCTTAGTAATTAGTAAATCAAACGTTTTGTTAGGTAAAATTTTAAAAAAATCGAGAAAACGAAATGGTCACATTAGCGGTAGTAAAAAAGATTCATGAAATTTTAATGACATGTTCCACAATATAAAATTTAATATTATTATTTGTATAAAAGATGGTTTCACAACAAAACATCAGGAAAGAGGTTTTTTCAACTTTTAAAAGTCCCAGGTTAGAGACTAATTAAGGGCGCCTACACACGGAGCTATTCAAAAGAAACTAAACGGGTTTGTGATTGAAGTTACTAATCGGTTACTAACGCATTGGCACGGATCAACACACGAGGCATACTCAAAAGTGATTTAAATCAATTTAGCCAACTATTTTCTATATCCTGCTTTGGCAATGTGCTAATAATTTTGTAACAATATTTATAATAATAATATCAGTTTCTTGTATTCATAGGTCAGTTAGAATTTTAATGTTTATCGTATTTTTAGCAATAAAGAGTAGTAGTGCAGTAGTCTCACCGAACTACTACCTACACCGTATGGCATAACCAGAGATTGACACAGAGCGGTACGATTAAGAAGGATTTTCACGGGTGTTTTTTCCACTTTCATTTCCTCACTTTCATACGCTCAAAGGACGGATGGTACGTTATTCTTCGCGGTTAGGTGACTATTCGTCCACCCATCCGAGAGGATGCTGAAACCATACGGAACGGAAACGTAACAAAAATCACATATTTACACACCAGTCATAAAATAGACATATTTCATTAAAAATCCTCATGTTTTTTTGTACCACGTAAAAAAAAATGTCCTCAATTTGTAAGTATATCATTTTCCAGCAGGTGAGTAAAAAACATAAGGGTCTTAAATGCGTTCTACATTACTGCCTTGCGAAAGTGCGCTGCGACGCAACAGCGCATTACCACAGAGTACATAACAGAAACCACTCACTCGGATATCGCATTCTAATTTCGCAGGAGCCAGTCTCATCAGAAATGAGAACGTTACCCAACAGTGTTTCCTCAAAAAAGAATTTATTAATAACGCACCTAACTGTTGAAATCAAGAAACAGAAAAAAATATGTATAAGGGATCTTAAGATAGTATTTATAAAACCATCGTTCATAGCAAGTGATACAAATATATTTAGACTATTTGCTTATATATTACGAATAAATTTATTTAACGACCCTTGATTATTTTTACGTGTTTGATTTGATTTTTACCATCTCTGGGAGGACCAATGCAAAACATCATACCACTGATAGAAGTAATGGTTAACTTTTCAAATATATTTAAATAGGATGGCTACATTTTCCACATCTTCATTTCAAATCGGACCTCCATATGAACGAAATAACTTTGATGTTATGTAAAATACAACTTAAACTTCTTCATATTATGAGCACAAAAAAAACATACTGTGAAAAACAAAAAAGTAAATAATAAATAAATGAAGAAAATGTATAAAAAAAAGCATTTCTTTTTTTTTAAGCATAAGGCTTAAGAAAACTAAAAGGGTTATGCTCGCACTTGTTCGGTAAAAACAACTTGCTATGACCTAAGATACCGTTCGATATGCCCCATTCATTCAGAAATTGATTGTATATCGATTGACGCACGTATTATTTAGCCATGATAGCTGATCAAGTTGTTCGTAAATGTCGGCTTAAGCTGCCTCTTAAAGTTGCTATATCGGGGAACACAAATTAGTGTTTTTGGTTTTTAAATCTTGTTAAAATTTTCATAAAGCGTCATTTCGGGTAAGATGGGACTCGCCGCCCATCAAATGGCTTAAAATAACTTATAGAGATAGCTTTTGAAAAGCGGTTGCTGTAGTGAAGAAAACCTTGAGAAAACGCACTTGATTGAATCCAAAAAATAAAATGTATGTTGCTAACGATTCAAATAGTTCCCTCTACTAAGAACAGTGAAGTTCGGAAAGCAACAGCCCCCCCCCCCCTTCCCTCGAAAAAGAAAATGCCTAACTAACCGAGACAAATTCAATAAAGCAGGTTAGCCAACTTAAAAGAACCCCCCCCCCCCCAAGAAGAAGAAGAAGAAAGCTACGTGACGGATAAGAGGAAGAAAACGATGCCGACCCCCTTTGTTTATGTTGTGCTCTTGTGGTGGGGGAGCGGCCTTGCGGTCCTTGGCGCAGTTTTTTTTTATGTTTTATCTCTGTTCTGTTTTTCCTGCTAACAGTAAATATCAGCTGGCTGGCGTCTTCTTTGTTTGTTTACTTTGACTCCTATCTCCTCAAGAGCGCACGCGCGGTCTCTATTGTCTTCCGACAGTCCCGAGATGCGCAGTTACAAATCTATACATCTCTTCCTTTGTTTATGATGATTCAGTCGGTGTGAAACTTTTATGGCATATTCAAAAAAACCTGGAAATATCCTGGTTAGTTGTCGTTTGAAATACAATAATGGTGAAAAAAATTAATCTTGAAAAATATTCGGCCCTGTTTCGCTTAATTTTTAAGATAAAATGAGTTATGTTTTACAAAAAATTAATTAAATTTTAGAATGTTGAGATATCCTGAAATAAGCACTGATAGATCAACATATTAAAAAATGAGTATTGACATTGTTGATGTTTTGTTGGGAACATCCTTCCGCTTGGTGAAGTACATTGCATTAATACATGCATTGTTGGACAACATTAATAGCATAATATGTATAACTGATTGAGGCATTTTTATGGGATAGTTGGAGTATTGCCTGTTTTCAACAACCGAAGGCAAACCCAATACCGACTTATGTCTAATTTCATGGCTGAATTTGAGCTCATAAAGCTAAGTATAATATAATGTCATACTTTGTTACGTATGAAATCCAAACCAGTTTGATAAAATAAAACCATATCATTTTTTTTTTTTTTCTTCAAGCAATAATTATGAAGTTAAAAAAAAACTAAACCTGAAAAAAGTGTTTTTATTATTTATTGCAACATTTTTAATATTTTATTATTAAAATTATTTTGGGATACAATATGCTCTCCGATTGCAAACTCGAACTTGAGGTCCAAGCCGCCAGCAGTTCGCACTCCGTCCCAGCCCAGGAACTCCAGCAACTTCTACTGTGAAGCAATAGGAGTCATTTCTAGGCACCGCGATGGGTTGGTCAAGGTGTTGCCGAATTCAAGGGCATCTTATAGTCAAATTACGTTCAGAATGTTCCATTGTCCTTAGGCAGTCGTTATAGCCTTTGAATCCCAAAGGATGACTGGTCTTCAAGACTAAACAACTCCCATAAAAGTCGAGAATGGGCGTCACTAATGGAGGTCAACAAATGAAGAAATAAATTTATTATCGCTTGTTGATTTGAAATATCACGTGTCCAAGTCGTAGAAATTTAAGTTTATCATTGCAGTTTCAAGTGTTAAACCTTGAAAGGTTTGAAAAATTTCTTCCCGCCTCGAAAGCCAGAGACTCGTTTGTTGAACATTTCTAAAAATGGAAACCTCCAATGAAAAAAATTAATAATTTTTTTTGCCGGAAAAAATGTGCTGTGCCAAAGCAAAAAAGTGGAACGATTCTCCAAATAGAATACGAATAACTTCTTTCCATCAATTCGCTTTTGCTGAATAAATCTATTTTCGCTCGCGTGCAAACTACACACATTTTAATTGCTAAACCTATTGTACAATGTTATAATGCAATTTTCTAAAGTTTGTAATTCTCAAAATAATGTTAATCTATACTATTATTTATCAAAGTATTACTAGAGTTAGTGTAATGAATAAAAAAATACCTCAGAGCAACAAATCGATTACTCAAATATAAATACAAAGTAAATATAACCATAAGATTTTAATTATTTTCGTTACATAATGTTGTATTTGAATACATTCCAAAATCTGCACGCATAAAAGTGTTTCAAATTACTTACATAACCATATTCCTTTTAAGAATGATTCTCTCTCTTACCTGTGAACAGTAAAAAAATATTAGAAAATAATGCATTTTTTTTTTTAAATAAAATTAAATTTCAATAACATTCAAGGGCTAATGAAAGATTGAAGAGTTTAATAATTTATATGTAACTATAATAAAACCTACTATAGAAAGTCATGAAGTAATTCATGATTGCAATCAATGACCTTTGTACCTGAATGACTGTATTGATTTGGATATCGGCGTAAGTCAATGAAAAAAAGATTTTAATATTTATTAGTGGACGTTTCGACGTTGCCTGTATGACTGCATCAGTTTCTTGATCACGGTTCCAGTCCTCTAATATAAGATATAATTAGCAGTTGGTATAATAAAATAACCACGAATAACATAACATAACTAATAAATAAAAGTTAAACATGAGGACTATATCACTTCTAATTGATATACAAGAACTTTTCAACATACTGTCAGTGTGTTACATCCATTAGTTTGGAACTGGGGAATGTTCTAAAATAAAGTCTATTATTATTTTGCAAATTAACCCAGAAAGCATGACCGGGTTAGTCGATGGCGTGATCGCATTTGATAATTAGGCCGAAAAGCAGCGACATGGATTTTAATCGCTATACCAGAAATATCCATTGCGAACCGTCGTGGAATCGTTCCACTTTGAGCCATAGCCAAATCTAAGTAGGGCACAGGTACAACTTGGGGGTAGAGCCATGTTTAAATCCGACTTTGAAGTTTCTTCATCCGACCCGATTTTCCGTCTCCAATTATGACCTAATTAATATTTTTGGTATATTTTAAAATGTAACATTTCGTAGTGTAAATATATATCTTGGGTAGGAATAATGTAAATACCAACTTGTGGCTCTCAGATAACCTGCTTCTCTTCCAGCATAACTCTAAAATGCCTCCAGCAATTCACAACAAACTTGGTGTCCATAACAATATGCAAACTAATACTGCGGGGGTAAGACACCCCCTAGGGGTAGATGATACGAAAGAGGTGACATGTACAAATAATCAAAACTCACCTATATTAGTGTAACACTAACCCATGTAATGTGATGTAACCCATTGTTATCATTCAACCAAATTTATTCAGCTAATCAATTAATGGATTATGATATTGTTAATGATATTAACAAAAGTATCAACGAATAATATTTTATTGTTTTATCAACATTTATTATGTGAGACATTTATGTTGTGATAAACACTCGATTATTATTTTTAATTATTAATAAATAGCCTTCGACTGGGTTTGGCAACCAGGTTTGCTTTACAAGCTCAAATATATTTACCACAGACACTTTTCCGAAACCTACAGTCCTACATTTCAAACCGCTTCTTCCAAGTCCGCTGTGGTTTAGAATATTCTAAAACTATTATCCTATAAAAGCTGTTCCATTCACTAGTTTGAAATTTAATTTTTTATAATTTTTTTTTCTTCTAAATTACTCCTCAAAAAATAACATTACAATAGTTAGATGCTGGCTGCCAGCTTACATATGTTACTTTTTTTGTTTTCTTTTGTATTTACTTAATAGTTTTTATGTTTTTTTTGTTCTTATTGGTGGATCCATAAAAACAGGAGTTCCACAGGGCAGTGTCCTGGGTCCCATCCTCTATAACCTATACACCACCGATGTCCCCTTTACCCCCGATACCTTCTTAGCCACATTTGCAGATGACACTGCAGCCTTGTCATCCCACCCAGAACCCGATATAGCATCCAATAACCTTCAAAAACACCTTGATGAGATCGAGTATTGGTGCAACCAATGGCGGATCAAAGTCAATGAAGCAAAATGTTCCCACATTACCTTCACCCTCTGTCACAAGTCTTGTCCACTAGTTTTTTTAATTCCATTCCTCTCCCTGTATCCGAGATAGTAGGGTACTTAGGCTTCCATTTCGACAAACGGCTGACCTGGAGCCCACGTACGAGGCTGTGACAAGATACCAAAGACAAGAACTAAACAGACGCTTTGGACAACTGTACAGACTACTTCAAAGGACATCCCATCTCTCAATAGAAAATAAATTACTAATCCCGTCATTGACAGAACAGTCATTACACTGCACCACTCATCCCTATAATCCTCCTTGGAGACTAAAACGGTAGTGTCCTCCTGACCGGCTATAAATTTGTGACAATAGGATTCCTGGCAATGGAGTTTTTCCAATCATGTCCTGAACGTATGTGGCTCTCGCACTCTTCGTTACACCCTCCATTGGTTCGTATCCGGTGACGAAGCTGACGGAGGAGCGTGGGGGACTTCTCAAGACTCCGCTTCCTCTTTCGCATGCGAGGGAAATGACAACCATGTGGATTTGGGAGGTCTCTAGGCTGTTTCTAAATACTGTATGAATGAGCGAGTGAATGAAAATTGTAAATATGGTATGAATGAGAACATTTATCACAGTTACTTATTGCTTAATAAGGCAGATTGTAATTTTATCACAATAAAGAAGTTTTAATATATATTAATAATTATGTATTATAAAATATCTGTCAAGCATGTATTACATTGAAATGTATCATGTCCCGTTTGTATGTTCATGATTGCGGAACACTGACTGTAGCGTTCGTGTTCTAATAAAAATTTTGTATTTCTAGTAACATTTTTTGATTCGCTAAAAAATCGATCCACAGCTGCCACAATGTTTGGTGGTTTTGTAACTAATCTTTTATTTAGTTCGTTGACTCAAGACGCACATTTGACTCACCCAGGTAGGTTGACATACAACATATGGTATGTGTCTGTGGTATATACATGTTTTACTTCCTCATCTTCATATAAATAATTAGAATATTCAAGAAACAAACGCTTATTGAAAATATAACAGATCGTTTGACAGGCCAAGTACTTGAGCATTTCCGCGTGCCCCCGAGAATAGCCTTAACAGCTGGCACGTTCGGACGAAGAGCATTCGCAGCTGCGTTGTTGTCAGGGCGATGTTCGCGGACTATTTGCGTCGGTGTCTTTTAGCTTGCTGCCAGCTAGAAGGTATTATTGGTCCTGGGAGCTGTCAAAGGTAGCTGTCACTTATATACATGCGAGAGGATAGTTTTAATGGTATTTTAAGCGGATAGCTGTAATGTT
The DNA here is from genome assembly GCA_930367205.1 of Acanthosoma haemorrhoidale. Classification (NCBI taxonomy): domain Eukaryota; kingdom Metazoa; phylum Arthropoda; class Insecta; order Hemiptera; family Acanthosomatidae; genus Acanthosoma; species Acanthosoma haemorrhoidale. The sequence goes on from OV884011.1 coordinate 36,469,976, forward strand.
TTCAGTTGTTAGACAACTTTTAAATCTTATCGTGAGTCTCCAACTACGAGTTAATTAAAAACAATTAACACAGCAGCGGTAGAAATGATAAAATCCAATTTAATTTATTATATCGATTATAGTCTCTGAAAAACTTATAAAATGGTTGCGAAAAAACAACACACTTCCATGTTATACATACCAAAAATACTTCATGTTATTTGTTAAATCATTTTAGTAACTAAAAATCACCTATTCCAAAAATGAAAAAAAATGTAAATAACTATAACAGTAATAGATGTATAGGAAAGTATGAAATAACCTAGACTTGTAATTGGCTCCATTATTTTTCGGAACATGTTATGAAATATTTGATCTTTAAATCTTAACTAGCTCTAAACCGGCATATTTTGTTCCATACATTTATTCAGACTTTGTCTAACCGTCTCAAAATAAGACAGTCCAACTATAGTTTGCTGTGGGACTAACTTTCAAATGTACCTCTGAAAATTGGTATTCCAAGGTACCATGAACTATTACAAGGTCCAGTGATTATATCATTTCCTTAATTTTACTGTCTAAAATTGATTACTTCTTACCAGAATTATTTATTGGGGGGCGGAGGGGTTAGACGAAACGCAGGACTTAAAAAGTGAAGAAACATTATCGAGATAAACTTTCGGGACTCACCGTGATTTTAATAATATTCTTTCATTATTTTGTTAAACCACTTGGGTTAGCGAAAAAGATCAAATTAAAAAATTTCAAGGAGCTAAATTCTGAGCTGGGACCGAGTCCGACTTTTTTCGCGTTTGACTTATTTGGCCATACTTCCCGTTATTTTATTCTAACCAAACACTATTTAACATATTTCGAGGCGTTGTGAATATTATATCTTCAAAATTTCAGATATGCTGAATCGTTTAACGGCCGAAATCGCAGAACTTACGAACAAACAGACCTTACCTGTTTAAAAATAGAGCCACTATCACGTACATATTATGTATACTTTATACGAACTCTGGGTTGACATTTCGTGCTGAATTTGTACCTGAAGAAATCATTATCTCGGAGCAGGTTGATTTATAATGGGACACGCAGTCCACGGATAAAGGCCTCTTACTTAGTTGACAGGGCGATATCAAGCACAAAGATCGGTCAAGTGTATGTAAGTCGAGGAAAAAAAAAATAACGAAACACTCGTGTCATGAAAAAGCGTAACGTTTACGCAATAAGTGGCGTGCTGCTGTGTGATATATGTCCCGTACTTTCCTCGGGTCAAGATTGTCCCCGCTATTATTCTAACAAGGCTCGTTACTCGTTCTAGAATTGTGCTCATATCTCAAACATAATGTTAAAAAATAATTTCATTGAGGGAATGATTAGTAACGCATGATTTAAAAGTCACCGTGAGAAGAACACTTAAGTCAAATGTAATAAATCCCACAGGGTAAGTTTCATTAACAATTTTGATGACTTTTTGCTGCTATGGTCCACTTAAGTGTGAGAACACATAATAGATATCATTAGTCAGTACGAGATTTTTGACTTCATACCATAGCTTAATATGATCCGATAGTGCCAACCAGTCAATATGATAAGGAAATAGTAATTGCTTAATTTTTCATTAGATTGCTTTCTTTATTACGTAGCACCAAATGGGATTACACATACCCTAAAAAACGCTAATCGTTATAATTGCGAACACGATGTTAACGACAGTAATAGAGAAGATATTTTCATGGAAGTTTTAATTGTTGCCCCAATGATCCTTAAAATTAACGGGACCCCATGAAACATAATAAATGGCTATTTTAATCAGTAAATTGGCTACGTATAATTTTTTTTTTTTTTTAAATATTCTTTATCGTGCTAACATTACAATCTGCCTTGTTAGGCAGCAAGTAATTGAGATTAATGTTCTCATTCATACAATATTTACAAACAGCCCAGAGACCTCCCAAATCCACATGTTTGTCACCTCCCTCGCATGCGAAAGAGGAAGCGGAGTCTTGGGAAGTCCCCCACGCTCCTTCGTCAGCTGCGTCACCGGATACGAGCCAGTGGAGGCTGACGAAGAGTGCGAGAGCCACAGACGCTCAAGGGACATGGTTGGAGAAACTGGTCATTGCCAGGAATCCTGCTGTCACGAATTTATAGCAGGTTACGAGACCACTGCCGTTTTAGTCTCCGAGGAGGAGTGCACCACTGCCGCACCGGCAGTGGTGAGTGGTGCAGTGCAATGACTGTGCTATGGGATTAGGGTGGTTGGAAGGGCTACTATGGAATTTCATATACTTGGAAGGGATGAGTTCAAGAATGTAGGGTATGTTAAGATCGAAGGGTTTTGTTGCTGATATAATAAGGGGCATTTACTATTGTTCTCAGGACTTTTGATTGAAAGGTTGGATACGCTTGATGTTCGACTTTTTTGCTCTCCCCCATAGCTCTATTCCGTATGTCCAGATTGGCTTAAGTATAACTTTGTAAATTAGTAATTTATTTTCTGTACAGTTTAGTCGTCTGTACAGAGGTCCAAAGCGTCTGTTACTACGTATAATTGAAAAATAAATAATATCTTGGCATTTTGAATTGGGGTATGAAATTAAACATTTCGCCGTCCTCATGTAATATTTAATTTAATGTAATGTAATATGTGCACAGGTGTTGCTTCGACGTCTGGAATATGTCATAATTAAAAATTAAACACATTGGAAACCCAGATTTTTGGAGTATTCTTCCAGAACATTAGTAAATGTCTTGTAACGTATATAATTTGTTTAATGATCAGCTTCCTTAATATGGCAAATAAGTAAAAATTCACTTCATCAGGGATCTTGGTTTTATAAACAACATTAATCTCTGAGTGACGAAGCGTCATAATGAAGGAAGTCTATTTATAACTGTAGTGTAAGTATTTAAAAAAAAGAAAAAGAGATGTAATTTGGCTATCTAAAAGGAAGGATATGTTTTTGAACAAGGTTCGACGATGTTTCCACTAGTAACAGATTGAACTTCATCAATCGTCAATCATTGCTCTAACGATAATTACTGGTGGTTACACAGCAGATTGTTGTTGTTCTCACTATTATTTTGTGATGGGCAAAAAAGGTCGGTTGTTCTACTATAGCAGGCGTGAAAATTATTCAAACGATGTGAAATTTTAACCACAAAACACCGAAACATGCGGACTAATTTTTTTTATGAAAATGCAGCAGGTAATGTGCAAAGAACTGTAATTAAGAGTCAAAGTTCTGTTTTTTTATACGTGTTCCAATTGTTACAAAAAATTATTTGGGTAACAGCCAAAGGTCATAGGATTTATTAAATATCGTTTCTCCGTTTGTGTACTTTATTTTGTTTATAGTGTTTAAACAATTTACAATTTTGTTCATTATCGATGTAGAGAAAAAATCGTGGGGCAAGTGATTAAGACAAGTAAATTAATCTAAGCAAGGAACACAAAACCAATGCCAACATAATAGGAGGCTAGGTTTTTTGTTTTTTTTACTTTTTTAAAAAGTTTTAATGAGATGTTTTATAAGGTTGAAGGGAAGAGTGGAAAAGTAAACAAAAAAATAAACATAAGAGAAAACTAGAAATGGCTTTTCTTCTGTTTTAGAGGCCGAAGCTAGAAAGTGTAACAGGTGGGTAACTCCATTGTTCCGTGCATTTTTTTTTGTTCTTTCTTTGGAAATATTTTCATATTCCTCAACTACGTCTGTACTAGTACACTCATATGGGCAGATGTTTGAGGATAGTTCAAAAGTCTTCCAAAGGCGGCTAAAGTATATTGATTTTGAATTTTCTGAGCTACATATCATATCTAATGATTGTTTGTATATTATAAAAACAGAAATACCCGGTTTACTTTATTGGGATTTTGTTTTTTCTCTGTATTTCATTGTAACTCTTTTTAACAGGCAAAGCTGCGGCGTTCGTTTGTAATCTTTCTGGGGTAGCAATAAGCAAAAACGGTAGTATATGATCGTTCCTGTTGGGCTTTCGATAAAGTACTTAACACACATTATAATATCCGTAAATTCAACTTTATCAGGTTCTAAAATCTTTTCTCGAATACTGTTATCGTTAATTCCACGAATAATCGTAGGAAAAAGTCTGCAGCGGAAACCTTAAGTTTACATGTACATTCTACGTTAAAATCACAATCAGAAAGGTCACGTCGTAGCGATGCGATATAATCAGAAATTGTCTTATTTCCTTTTTGGTAAGTGGACAAAAAATGGTGTTGAGCGACTAAAGAATTTCGGGCAGGTGCTAAATGTTGTTCGAGGACCTTTATTAATTCTTCATAACTGAGATCTCACGGTGTTTTGAGAGCAACACGAGCTGCTAGTGTGTTATAATTAGGTGCCCCGATAGAATTTAAGATCATTTGAGCACATTTTACTTTATCCGCAAAAATTTCCTTCATTTTTAGATAATTTTCGAACCGCTGTTTGTAAAATTTGAAATTCTCTTCCTTATGATTGAAGTTTTCGAAAGGAGGAACGTTAGATACATTTATAATCGATGGTCGAAAGTCTTGGCTAGAACGACTTTGTAGAACTAATTGAGCTAGAAAAGCCTTTTGGTTTTGATTCATAGCTTCGATTAATAACTTGAATTGATCTGCGTCCATTTTGACTGATGTATAGAATAAAAAATAAAACAAATGATGTAATATGTACGATAATAAAAATTTGTAACTCACAGTAGTCCAACACGACTTCAAAGCAGGTATGTTTATACTGGATAGATCCTGAACCGTCACTGTTTAGTCTGGCTTATATCCTCTTTAACGCACCTGTTTTTACCTCGTCGCCAATTGTTGGGTTTTCGATAAAGTACTTAACACGCATTACTGGGTACACCTTTTATTGAACACCACATGCTTCATCTTCAACGCTAACTGATACACACACAACAAGCAGGGGTAGGTTCCCCAGCCGGTTACAAATCAGGGTTACAACAGTTCCTTTCTTGCTTGCTCCACTAATCTCTGGAATTCTCTACCTCCTAATATCCACCATGCTTCATCCCTACGAACCTTCAAAACCCTCCTATTCCAACAGATCATCACCATCCTAACAGATCATCACCACCCTAACAGATGCTTGCTAGTTTGGAAACGATTTAGTTATTACATTTTTTTTTCACTATTGTAAATTTAGCTTGTTTGTTCCTTTCTTTTTATCGTTTGTATCAATCTAATGGGATTCATTTAATTTATTTATTGTACAAACTTTTTCATATTAAATATATATTGTTTTTTATGTGGATCCATCCATGATTTTATTTGCTAAATGCAGTTTTTATGTCATTATTATATTTTCTTCAAGAGGCTCACACTTTATTTTATACTGTCGTTTTTTTTGATATAGTAGTATTTTTTTTTTATTTGTCAGACATAAGAGTCGACAGATTACACAGATAATATTCCTTGTAAACGGTAATCTCCGGTTTGTTTGTGCAAGCGGAGAAGTATTTAAGAATCAGTCCCTTTTAGAATCATATGTAAATATAAGTTTTATCTTTTTTCCGTTGAAAAACGAGGAGGCAAAGAACAAAAGGCTTATTGGTGCAAATTAGGTATGGAGTACGCCGTATGATTAAATTAAACAAATTAAATGTTGACCTTCCCACAGTTTATTAATTAGCCTTTAATGTCAGGGACTGTCTTGTATCGATATCAGGAGAAAATTCTAGTAATGATATGATACACCTAGAATACAATTTATAAAAAATCAAAAACAATAAAATTTACCAAAATAAAAATAAGATAAATTGAAGACTCTGATCCTTTTGGTAATTAGTAAGCTGGACTGAAATAATTCGGTTCAGTTGATTTCCACGACGGAAGAAAATGTCTGGGTGTGACTAAGGTTCTTCTCCACGTCTCTTTATTATCAGCTGTCAGAAACTAGAAATGAACGCGTCCGTACCTCAAAACGATCTCAATCAATTTCAAAATCATATTTAATTTAATTATTGCACATAGAAACATTGAAGAAGTACTATTTTTTTCGTGAGTTTCAAATACGCAATATGATTGTGCACAGTTAAAGTAAATTTATGAAAACAATTATGGAAACATGTCAAAATGCAATTGGAATGGAAAGAAATATTTTGGTGGTTAATTGGATCATTGCAATCGCATGAACGTTTTTGTTCTTTATTGAATCTCATGAAATCACAAGTGGGTGACAATTTTATTTGTTTCCGGAAAAAGGGAGGACTTTTTTTTTTGTTAGACATTGGTATTGGATGTTTCTATAGTCACGGTAAGCTGAGCAGTTAATGTAATGTAATGTTAAGTAGTTTAAGTCGTAATATGGCTTTGTAGGTTAATATGTTAAGTCGAAGTAGAAGATTAATTGAAAATGTGAGATGGTTTGCATTTCGCATATTTTTGTCGCTTGTGCACCATTTCATCAGATCAAATCTCAATGCCGATCCCAGAGTCTGGGCAGAATGAAAGAGATCAAAAGAGCTGAGATGTGACCCAGTGCCTGCCATTACCTAAACACATTGCATAAACATGTTGCGCTCACTTCCGACAGCAGGTTCCCAGGCATTAATTGGTCGGATTCCTAGCTACGGCAGCCCAACCTGGCGGGCGGTAATTAAAACTCGCCGGACCGTGAGCTGCAACTATGCGAACATATTGCGCAATGTTGCTCTATGCCGCTAGTTCGCGAACGAGCTGTTCATACTGTTGCCTAACTCTTCTACTAATTGGACGAAGAGGCTTTTGTTGTGCGGTACTTCACGGGCATCATGCGCCTTTACATAATTTATGGCGTGTGCTGCGTCTCTAGTTCCTGAAAGTTAAAGATTATGTGTCGTGGAGAAGAGTAACACCGAGACATCATCTGACACTGAAATCAAGTAAGCCTAATAACTTAATTAGTACAGCCTATTAATTCATAGGTTAAGTGGCCAGATGCCCTAACTTATTTTATCATACAGATATTTTTAGTGTAACTAAATTGGATTATTTTAAACATAAAAACAAATCAATCGTGATGTTTCACACAATTAAGGGTTTTATCGAAAATATAGCCAGCACGTCTTGTATATTATTTATTAGGACATCTTCATTTTTAAATTGATGCCATATTCAATATTTATTTTTGATTTACCAATGCGCTTAACACTAAAGATCTTTTATTATTTTTCAAGGGTTCTGTAGCGAATTTAAGCTAATATAACGATCTAGTAGTAACCTCGCAGAACAAAGCGATATATACTCAACATTAAATTTCCTGCTCTAAACTGGTACTAGAGAACAAAGGTTCATTTTATGACCGATAACAGCACGAATATTATGAAGCCGCCATATATCATAAAGCTACGTTAGCTCAGTTATTTTATCCTGGCTATAAAACTGTGGTTATAACTGCTTAATGTGCCAGTCAAAACCAGTAAACAACAACAAACAGATTTTTACTTCCTCAAAACAAAATTTAACAGGTCTCAACAAATATATCACCTTCGTAAATGATCTTATTTTTTATTTTGTTCTGAGTAGATTCCTTGTCGGAAATACAACCTTTACTAATAAAAAGCAGTAAAGAAACAGTAAGTAAATTAGTAAATAAACAGCCCGGCCTTATAGACATTTAAATCGCGAGACAGCTGGAAACGAAAACAGGAACTTGGCAGACATGAAAAACATATGTTCCTTGTATATCCTGGCTAAGCGTCTGTGAGCCCCTTGTCCAACAAGCCTTCTTTCATAGTCGGTCATATCTCTACAGAATCATCCTATCCCACCAAAACTGTGGAGGTAGGAGAATGGCATGGTATCCACACACTAGCCTATGAAGACAACAGATTCCAAATTATCATTAACATAATCTCAAGATTTACTTATCGAAACCGAGAAAGGTCAGCAAAAAAAATCAAACTAAGAAAGAAATTTTTAATCTTAAGTACTACATGTTTGTCGCTCATGTACACCAAGACAATCAAAAGGTTTTTGCAAGTACAGCATATTCCGACAACCTGCACAAGAATCTATAGTCTGTACATCCTGACGTAACAGAAATATGGTTGAAAAGGGACTAGATGAAATAAATCCCTCAGTAAATTATTAACGGCTCAATTAGAAATAAAGTTGAAAATTCCAACAAGTGTGTGATACATTAGACAATTAAGGTATTCGTTTAGATGGCAGAAAACGATTTTAATAGCTTTTAGTAACTGAGCTCATGCAGTTCCTAGCAAAGTACCTAATCTTAACCTGGAAGCTTATTTATAGTAAAGTAATTAATGACTCTTGATCGTGTTTTATGGGATTTTATGCTATTTGTTCTTCAAGCGTCCCGACTGATTCAATGGTGATCTCTATGAGATTTTTTGTCGCAAAAACATACGAATAGACAATCACTACGTATATTCGGGTTTATGGATTATGTACCCTAATTTAGTTCTGGAATGGCTTATGCCATTATTTCCCATCTAATGTGAGAATGCTGATTTCTGCTCTCTCACGCCAGACTCGAACTCCCTCACGTAAAAGAAGTCTGGAAGGTGGAAAAGATCGGACGAAGTAGTTTCCACAACGGCCTCGCGTTCAGGTTACGTACCTACAGCCTTTCTCCTGACGCAACTTGTCTGTCTGCCCGATATCAGCCACTGAGTTAGCCATCGATCGCTCTTATCTCCGTACTTGGCCGAGCATTGTTCTGCTCTACTTAACACTGTAATGCACAAACATATGTATGATGTAGGGAGGTGGTCAATATCACACTCCAACTATTAATTGTTCTCGTAACCTGGAGAAGGTTCAGCTATCCGCGTACACCCATCGCGGAGAGGCGACTACTAAGCGCCAAACTAGCTCGTTCGTTAACCCGAAGGAAAGCCCCATCACCTAGTCCCTTTACATTGTATAATTTTTTTTTAAAAACAATCCGATAATGTTAGTTTTAAGAAATGCGCTCCTTAAAATGAATGGTGCTACGCAGTACAAGAAGAAAGCCTCTTACAAAATTTCATACAAAGCTCGTTCGTGACGAATGTCGTACCCCGAACAGGGAAATTTTTCTCGTCCACCAGGTCTCGTTTCTCCCGAGTCCTGTACTAGTTAGTAGCACAGTCATGGTTCAAATTGTATCAATAGAATTTAGTTCTTTAACACTATTTGTTATTTAACCAAAAACCAATCAGCATATTTAATAATTTTCTACAGTTTGCATAGCTTTAAATTCGAAGTTTTGATTGAATTATTTTTTCGACTGCTATTATTGAAGAAGAAGGAACGTACATAAGAACAACAGAAAAAAAAAAGGCATTCGCCTTAACCCCATAGGAGCTTCGGGATGGACAATCAATGCATGTTATATATATATTTTTTTTAAACTTTTGTAGTATATGTCAGTTTACCTATCGTTAAATTCCCCAAAGCACATTTAATAGACCAGTGCAGGACAGGATACCAGCGATTGGCCACAGTTGAGAAACCTCCGCTGACATCTAGAACAAAGTGGGGAAAAAAAAACCTTCTTTAGAAGCTTACACAAGACTTTTATTGTGATAACTCCGGCCCGTTATGGACGATATTACGAGATGGAGCAAATCAGCTGAAAACTATTACAGCCTCTGCGGGGAGGATGTTTGGGTCCCAGTTTGTCGAAAACAGAAGAGCCGATTCAGCCAGATTCGACCAACAGTTAGATTTAAGTGGTTGAGGCGACCGAGCTCTCTGTTAAATCTCTTATTGCCCCATCGGTTGGCCCATATTTTGCTCGCTCATCGCCGAGCAACTGATAAGTATCTTCAATATTATTTCTCATTAAGGGCACAGAGGGCGGTGGTCCTCATATTAATATATTTTCCTTGACCCCTCAAGAATATTTTTGATAACATAATCAAAGATAAAAAAAAGTCTACCAAGGTCAAGATGGATTCAAGGAGTTCTCAAGAAGAAAAGGAAGAATGTTGAGCAGAGGATATTGGTTGAGGGTCAGCTTTGGCTTGAAAACCCCTTTGTTGGAAATTAGTAAACATACTACTTTCATTAATAAAAAGATGGGCTTTAACAAGGAAGGGGGTCAGTTGGCAAACTGAAAAGTTGAGGTTTTACTTTCAAAGAGTATGTATTGAGGTATTAATAGTCGTTATCCGTGTGTTTTATGATAGTGAAATTGCATTGACAGACCACTTTTCACGAAATTCAAGCGAAAATTCAAGAAGGAAAACTTGAAAACAAAAACATAGTTGAATAATCTTCGTGACCTGAATCGGCACTTGGCCAGAGACGATAGCACTTGCTAACAATGCGAAAGTGAGTGAAAGTATACTAGCGTATCCACGTGAGAACCACGGCCTACTGAATCTTAATGGGAGCTTCCTTGTTCCATTGCCTGTTCGATAAGGAAGATGTAAGTGAGATGCTCAGTCGATTAATAAGACAGGTATGGTTTCAACGACCTTTTTTTTCAATTTTATAGCTATTTGTAACTATTATTTTTGCTGAAAAGGCCGTTTTTATTTTGTAAATATGTTTATTTAATTTGTAAACAAGGTTATTTATTTTTATTTAGTATTAAGAAGGTTTTTATTTGTTTTTCCAACAATTAGAAAACTTTTGTAATAAAAACTTCATGTCAGAAAATATAGAAGCACCAACTGTAATTTTAGTATATTTAGGTCTGACTATAGTAATGCAATATATACATATATAAGTATAAAGGGGTTCCGAAACAAAAAAAAATAAATAAAGAAGGCATAACAAATATTATTTTTCATCATAAGAACCGCGGGATTTAAGGATTAACCGACATGGAGGACGGCCCGAAAATGTCGATACAGTAGTATTACTGCGTTTAATAAAAACAGAACTATCAATGTACATAACTATAAAATAACCTACCCATCAAATGAGACGAGTTATTCGAAAAGTACCGGAAGTTGAAAATACCTTTCCGTTTCCTCGTGGAGTGGCCGCTGAGTCACCCTGTGAGAGACAGGGACAGAGAGAAATAGAGAGAGAGAGAGAGAGACAGAGAGAGGGGGAGAAAGAGTGATGGGGCCAGAGATATCGCTCCGGTTTGTTCGCCTTCCTCCTGGCTTCGAAGGCCGACACTACAAAGAGACAGTACACCTCGCTTACCTTATAGCTGCCATGTACGGGCTTAAACCTCTACCCCTCTTCCTGGCAGCGTTCTCTGTATGTTTGCCGACGGTGTCCCTCAGGACGGGCAGGAATATATCCGCTACTGGATATGGTAGTGTTCCCTTAAAGCTATATTAACGTTGTATACTTATACCCATTCCTGATGCCTTGCTGATCGGGAAGCTATGTTCCTAATTTAGAAAGCATTCAACAAGACAAGTTCTCGCAAGTGAACCTTACTACAATAGAAGCCACTATAGAACATAGATTGGCAAAGATTTGAATTGGCAGACAATGACATGTATTTGCATATTGACGAATTCCGGAAATATTTAGGAAACAATAACACTGTGCAGAACCTTCTGGAAGATTGTGGAAATAAGAAAGCTCGGTTTTGGTAGTACCTTATTTACCTGCATATAAAACCGATTTTTAACTTAATATATAATTTATTCCTGTCAAATAGAACGCTGGATGTGTTCCTTGGACTGTCCGTTGGTATATAGGCTATATATCTTCATGCTAATTCCTTTAGGACTTTGATAGTGAATTTTAACTTCAATATGGGAGCAATGAAAATAGTATGAAGATTTCCACGCGGGCGAAAATCGAATTTACTATAAAACAACCCTTAATAAGAAAACGACCGATGCATTCTCTCGCAAGCAATATTACTAAAGAGAGCCACTAAGCTCTACATAGCCTGAACAAACCGACTTAACAACCTGATAGTCACCGAGTACATAGACCGAGCATTACGAACTGACCGAACAAAAGAAAGCTGCATCCCAAGATTTTTCAAAACTTGACTTTGTATATTCGAATAAATCACTAAAGCATTTATGCCTACTTTGTCTGACACACCGAACAAAAATATCAAAGGCCATAGCCGAGTTCCCTTTCCTGTCGTATTATTATGGACAATTTTGTTGTATCAACTTCATTTTTAGTGGAGTTATAGAAATAACAACATAAAACATCTTAACCCATAACTCTTTAAAAACACTTACAGTTAACAAAAGATAAGGAACAGAAAAAGTAAACATAATAAGGTATGGGATGACGTAAGGTAACCCCAGGAGACGGGCAAACAGGTAAAAAACTTGCAGGAGAGCTGTGAATATACCAGCAATAGGAAGACCTCATGAACAAGAGTAGACAGGATGTGGCATGTTCTGCTCAGGCTTTCCTTGAAATCTCTCTAGGGTGACTCACAACCCAAGTCACATTTCCAGGGTTAAATGGTAAAACAAAAGTTATCGGCGGATTTTAAGCTTGGGATGATTCTGTGCCAATGTTCGGGAGCAAATATTATGTTTATTATTTACCCAAAGTATTTAATATTTAAGGAAATGTTGAAGAAAGCTGACGAGGCAGGACCACTAATCAGTATTAGGAAACGATTGAGTTTGAGGTTAGAAAATTACTTCCATTAACGTAGACTGCATAGGTCTCATAAGGTGTTTAAACAATAAACAGAGATGTTTCCGTGGGACTCCCCCCTTGGTGAAAGGCACCCATCATCCCAAATAATTTCCTTTATTTTTCCTACATCCTATATTTCCCGTTGAGAGCTAAGTTAAAAAAAAAAAAGGAAAAACCAACAACAAAAGTTTCCGAAGACCATGCTAACTTCACCCAACCTGTCGCTTCGTCTCAAATTGATGATATATAAATGTGTCCTCCGGCCAGCCCTGCTGTACGGTGCCCCGCTATTTACCCACTTGACTGACAATACAGCCAAATGTCTCCAATATTCCCAGAATGGAATCATGTGAAAAGTGGTCCGACATACCTCTCTCGAGAGGTTGAAGAACGCTGACCTGCACCCGTTACTTGGTGTGCCGTCGGTGGGCGAGTTCATCCGCCGGAGACACATCAAGTTTTTTGACTCGCTGCAGCACCTAACCAACCCAGTGTTTAGCACAATGACCCCACCACCCCTCCCGCATCGATGGCAACAGACTGTCGGGGAAAAATCAGGTTAAGAATTAGTATGTAAGTTAGTTTTAAAGTTGATTAAAAAGGTGAGCCCCGTGACCTTTATTAGTCAGTTTAGTCCAGTCACGTATAATGTATATCATTATAATTGTTATACATTATATAATTTTAATAAAATAACAAAACCTATCTATAATGTAGCGAACCTACAGGAAATACAAAAATAATTTGTAAATAGATTCGCCTGAGGATCTATAATTATCTGTAAATTTAAAGGGGCCTTATGAAAGGTGAAAAAAAAAAAAAAAAATTCCGAAGACCCGATAAAACTTTTTTTCGGAGGTTGTCTATATAACCTCGGGAAATCAGGATGGCACTCCCTCGGAAAAACGTTGGATAGATTGAAACGTACAGGAAATTAGTTGGGAACGGTTCTCGGACAATACTCACGGCGTTTATTGGCGACAGTCGATTTGCGGTTACGTGTTAATGGTGGTCGTAGAGTTTTAAATTTAACAAATAGATGTTATCTCCTCTCCACAACAAACTGTCATCCTCAGTGCTTCAATTAGGAACAATGTGATGAACATTATTGCACTGCACAGACAAGTTACAGGTTCTAATGATTGATGATGATGATCAGTAGTTGAAAATATACTATATTCGATTTTTGAATGATGAAATTGACACGCTAGTCAATCAAACAACATCAAAATAATAAACCATATATGTTTAAATTAAAATTAAAATTCACAAATCGTTACAATACATATGTGATATATGCTCTATAAATAAAGAATCAACAATTCAAATTATAATAAATCGAATAAAGTACTTACTTCTAATAATCAATTTAATTATAAAAATTAAGGAAATTTATCAGAAAACCTTTGAAAATTCAGGGATATACTGGGCAGGAGGAGGATACTTGTCAACAAGTTAACAATCATTAATCTGATAATATTTCATATTTCTAATATTTATGGTTATCCTATTGATCGTTAATTGAAGCACTAAGGATGACTGTTTAACAGTCGAAAGTACTTTGCCAAATATAGTGTTTCCTAGAATTACCGCAAGATTTGATTTAAATAGAAAACACAGTTTTTAGTATTTTTGTTGTTCTTTTTTTATTGAATTATAAAGTAACTAAGATAGGGTTATTTATGGAATAACACATCGGGCAAATGGACTCCACGACTTTGCTGGCACATACGCACTCTTTTGTCGAAATTTTCCATGACCATTTAGCATAAATGTGGTTGAATTTCGTCATTTAATGCACGGATGGATGTGGGCTTGTTGACTTCAATTAACCCCATAAAAAGAAATCTAAGGTGTAAAATCACACGATCTAGGTGGCCAATTCTCATCACCGAAACGAGAGAGTACACGACCTGGAAATGTCTCATGCAGTATTTGAATTGTTTCAGGGGCTGTATGGCATATGGCACCATTTTGTTCAAACCACATATTGGCCACATCAATATCATCCAATTTCGGCACAAAGAACTGTGTTTACGACGCCGAATTGATGTTATTGGATTTTCAACTACACTCTCACGCACTGCTTCAATATTGACATTTGAACGGCTTGTTTTTGGATGACCAGTCTGTTTAGTGTCTCCAACTGATCCAGTCTCCCTAAATTTTTCAATTAATCTCTTCACAGTTGATGAAGTCAAAACACTATTCCGACCATATTTAGTATGAAATTTTCAAACTGCGGCCGCCAAACTTTCATTATTTTTTAGATAAAGTTCAACAATAAGGACACGTTGTTCTAACGCTCCATTTTTACTACTTCATGAAGAGACAAGACGTTAGACGTGAGACTTAAAACAATATGCGATATTGCTACGTATGTGATTTGTAATGACATATTCTTAACCTTAAAAATTGAGCGATATTTAAACCTCCTAGTCTTGGTCCAATATGTCAAAATGTGTCAATTCCTGCTTTCCAAATTAAGGGATTGTTAACCTGAACGGTAAGATATAATGGCTACAACTGTTGACAACGATTGAGTAATTACTTTTATGTAAAGATTTGTTGCATAATGATTCAATATTTTATTTCCTAATTCACCAAAGGCACAGCCCGACACGCTAGAACCCGACAATCACTTAGGTAATGGTCTCTGGGTGGGCCCATGAGTTTCCCGTAGTTACCCGCACGCAATCCTCTCAAGCACGAGTTCGTCTTTGAGGCATCAATCCCATTTTATTAACACTTAATCCTCAATCAAAATTACCAATTCTCCATTACAGCGGGGGCCAGACGGATTTAAACACCTTATATTGATGGCTAAGTTATGGAATCTTAACTCCCACTTCTTAACACTGGCTCCAATCCTTGGCAATTCCCGATTAACTTGAATGTCTGACAATGAAGAAATCTTCAAAAATAAAACTCCGTTTGTTATTCCTTTATTTTTCCTACATCCTATATTTCCAGTCGAGAGCTAAGGGAAAAAAAACAACAAAAAAAAACGTTTGTCTGCTTCTAAAGGCTCAACCAAAATATACTGGTCAAATCAAAGGGGATTGATCAACTCCTTGACGTTGTTTTGGGTATGGTCGCGGATCTCGAAAAGTTGCTAGTTCACCGCAACTTTAGTCACCATAGTAGTAATTGAACAATAGTTTTAAAATAATTGACAGAACAAGACCGTTTAAGGTCGATTTAAACTACATAGTCTTATTTTTTATGGTTACATGTCATGACTGAGTGGCCTATCTATTTATTCAGATTGATCATTGTCTATCCAGCTCTTGAGGCCGATTTCAAGCGAAAAATAATTGCACACACTCTCAAAGTGAGAAAAATGAGTTCTTAGCTTGTTGAAAATACTGATAAAGTTGAAAATACCAACTTGACCTGTATTTGACCCTAAGGGGAGGACGGCTGTGTAAAATTTGAAGAATTTCTATTGATTATAGAAGGACTGAAGTAATGAAGAGAATACACGATCTCAGAAAATAGCAATGTAATTATAACATAAAATGTAATTTCCCTTATATTTTTAACTTAAAACTTTCTTTGTGCGGTAATAATTAAGTGACTGTGTTTGATCTCATCTATGTAATCTACACATTTTGAAGCAAATTTTCAAAACGTACGCTCTAAAAATAATTATATTTAATATTTGAATATATACTTCTTAATTGTGCTAAAATTACAATATGTGTTATTAGGCAATAAGTAATTGTGATAAATGTTCTCATTCATACCATATTTACAATCTGCATTCACTCGCTTATTCATACAGTGTATTTAATAAAAAAAAAACAATAATAATAATAATGTAAACATGCATATGACGGGACTTTCCTACTCTATGGTCACTATTAGAATTCTCGTCATCATCAAATTGTATTTTTTTTAAGTAGGAAATACGTAGGCATGACAAGATGACCAAGATTGAATCTTCCCAGAATAAAAAAGGTATAAGATCTGACTGGATGCGGAAACATGTTGGATAATGCTCAGGTATGGCTACTGACTGGGTCAAGTGAAGGGAGAAACCATCCTATTCTTCCACGACTCAACTATTAATGCCCGTGCACGATGTGTACAAATTATGTTAATGCTCCCCCGTGACATAATAACAATTATCATAAATTTAATTGTTAGAAGAACAATTGATAAAAACGACCAAGGGTTTGATGAAAAAGTACCAAGACTTTGAACAGGAATCTAGCCACATCGTTTCCTAAGCTATGAAAAAAAAAAAACCAAAAAAAAAGATAAAAGTCATTTATAAATCTACGAATTGATTTCTAGGGTGTCTTTTAAGACAGAACACGTATTAAGTGGGCTATTAACCTTGTTGAGTTTTTCCTTGTATTTAAAAACCTTTTCACTCTTAAACTATCATGACAGCGTGTCATCACTCGATCACTCCCTTTTTGTTTTAATTAATTAGTCTCATGGAATTTCACTTAGCTGTTTTAACTTGAAAGTGTAAAAGATTGCTCGTCATTATTTTCCCGGGCAGAGATTAAAACGTAAGTCGAAAACAAAAATTGCGCTTCGAATTCTGTTTACAAAACTTGTTTATTTTTAGCGTCGGTGTCGCACTCGATAAACCTGAGGCAAGAAGCGCAGTAAATTAAATACTCTAGACTTGAGTGGCTTTTGTAATTCGTATAATTTATCATATTTGTTGTACTTTGTGCTTGTTATAAATATTTTACTTTATATCTAAATTTTTCACCGTTATGAATTAAATATTGTATCGGAACATCATTGCAGTTATTTTAAATCAGTTTGTTCTATGAATCGATTGGAACACGAGCCAGGGTCATGCGACTAATTGTTCTGTCGCTAGGTTGTGATTGTCGGTTTTATAGTCAAATTGAAAATGGAATAAGCATCACATTTTACAATAACCAAACGAGAATTCTTTTGTTATTTTGGAAATTGAATTTGTACTTCCCATTTGCTTCTCGAAAAGCTACTAGCGTGGATTATTTTTACAAGTAATGAAACATCAATACAAGAAATGCGAATTTTTTTCCCATTCTGCCTTCTTAACTTGTTAACGCAATAAACTAACAGGAAAAGTAATTATAAACTTCAAAAGGAGCCCGATCAATCAAGTCGTGATAAACGTATGTACTACGGTATAATTTTTTTTAATGAAACCTTTATACATGTGTGATTTGCCTGACTAAAAAAAAATAGTTCCAAACTCTCGCTATGCTACATAAAGAGTGAGTTTAAAATCATGAAAACAGTTTAATGCAAAATTCTTAAGAAAATATTTTTATACTTTACTGGTCACATTTATGATTGCATATTGTAGCACAATAAGGCTACAGGACCTGTGCTGTTAGTAATTGCACACTGGGCAAACTACAAATCTTGTATTTTATTGATCTATTAACATGTCTTGATAAGATAAATTACCTTTTTTAATCATACTTTCGAATTGTTGAGATGTAAACATAATTAACTTGCTGATAAGAGCCCTTCGCTTGTAAATAAACACATAATGTTTATGTGAAAAAATAACAACGACGGAGAAATATTATTTTTAATCAGTCTTTATAAAAAAGGCAAAGGAAGGAGATAACGAAAAATAATATTTTTAAAACTGCTGAAACAACTTGAATTCATTAGTTGACAGATTGAAAACAAGGTAGCTAGAAATTAAGACTTTTACGAATGCAATGAAATACTGAATAATCATTGATTATTGTTTTTTTAATTTATTTATTTATATATTTCTGTGTACGTATACATTGAATATAAATAAAATCCTTCTGTATGTGCGCGTTCGTTTTTTTTTTTACTGAAGAACTTTCTGAGAAAGCTTATATTGGCAAAGGAAATGATCTGGATTCCTTCCAAACTCTTCTGACCTGGGGTTTACGTTTATTTGGCATCTATTTCTAAACGCAAGTTTTTTTATGTTTCGTTTTTTTTCATAAAGACATCAGTCTCAGAGCAACTGGTGCAATATTTGACTGAGAATGTTTTTATAAATATAACTATCAAACAACTATTATGACACACTGCATATAAGGGGGCTTAACCAAGCATCTTGCTGTATTTCCTATTTTTTTTCTACTAGCGATTCTTCTTGGGCAGGTCTTATTTTATATTTGAGTATGTCAAGTAAGATGTAGGGATAGAGCAAAGCTAATTTATAATATTTATAACAACTCGTGATTGTATTTTCATAACCTATTGTCACCGATATTAATTATGCACGCACTAGTGCATTCAAGTGTGCAGTCTTTATTTAACTGGAGCGCGATTATCAAGATAGGACTGACCTGTTTCTTAGGTAATTAGGTAAGAAACGTTTGATAGCTTCTGCACGCGATCACCTCTGATCCATTCGTGTAGTTTCGATCTTACAAAAAAGCAGTTTTGCTGAGGGATCTGGTCACTGGCAAGGTTTTTTTTATTAAATGTAAGAATTGCTCTTACTGACCCATAATGGAACACACCAAAACTAAAGGTGGCTCCGAAGGGAGGGTTTCTACTTTAGAAAATGTACGGGACAATCGTCTCTCGACTGCCTGTATGTCTATTATAGAAGAAGTTAACAATAATTCAATAGATCTGAAATTTTAAATATATAATAATCAAGTATGCAGACAGATTTTTGGCTTTGATACTACAGTGAAAATTTTAATATTTCTCGAGTCCCGACTCTGTAGCTAGTTAAGACTTAAAGGCTTTCGTCCATGGTTAAGGCCACATTAAAGATGGTAACTGAAGGCGTTTTCTTTTAACATAGACAGCGAAGTATTTTTGATAAAAATTTCCGAATACAATTTAAGAAACCCACCCCGAGTCCATTAATTATAAGCCGATAACAATTCAATACTTTCCATGTCCTTTCGTTTATGTATGTTTCAAAAAATATAATTAAGCTCATAATTGATGTATGATAGTCACTAAAAAAAAAAAAACATCGAGGCTACTAATTCTCGAATCAACTACTCTGTAACCCTGATATGGGAGACCTCATTTCGAAGTTTAATCTTCGTAATATCCTTTTTCGCACGCCCGGTGGTACTAATAAGATCATAGATTGGATTCTCAATGATTGTTTTATGAGAATTATTAACGAGCAGTCCGTTCGCGTGATGTAGCTACTTGTGTAATCCACGTTACATAGGAGTGTGAGTAATCTCTACGGACTAGTAATCAGGAACCACTCACTTTTTGTGTTACCTGCAGTTATTCGAACAGAAACCGTATTTTTTTTTTCAACAGTGTCAGTCTGAGATCAGATAGATCTCCCATTTGATATTGTGAAGACATAATTATGCGCCATTAATTGCAATAAAACATATATATATATACCTTTCCAAATTGTTGAATAGGGTATCAAATAAAAACATCTAGACGCTTCGATTAACAATATGTGATATTGTAAATTATTATTTTTATACCTGAATTAAACCCTTAATTACGTCATGCATCACACACTCGGTTTGAATCTTTATTAGTTCTGGTTCAAGTATCCCTGTCGTCAGGTTAACAACAACAACAAAATTAACACCAAATCGTTTGATAACTGAAATTGTTTTAGATGTAAATATCTTTGTATATTATACATACTATACATTTAGTATAGTAATATTTGATATTTGGTCTTGGTTCCAAACCGGAAGGTGAATATGAAATCTACTTAAAGCTAAAACCGGATGTGTGCTCTTCAGCAACATAAATTTCACGCAGGAGAGAATTTTGAGGCTCATTTCCATAAAGAAATGGTAATTTTTTAGCTACTGATGTTTGAAAGAATATTGATGTATTTGGCGCGGAGTGTTTTTAGCTATTATTGATGTCTGAAACTTCTGTTATTCTTTTAGTTAAGCGTACATTTGAGAATTTAACGCAGAGAATCTATCAACGTTATCAATATATTTCCAAGATATTCTGATATTGATTTATTAAATATGATAATAAATTGCCTATTTAAATTTTATATATTCTTTTTTTCTTTACTTTATTATACACGGTTCTCCACAGTGATCGCTTAGTGGCGCCTGAGTTTGACAGACGTTGGCTGTTATTGGTGTTATTTGTAACATAAATTTACAATTTTGTTTATGCATTAAAAGGAACAATAAGGTTTAGCAAATGATGCATTTTGGGTCAAAAATACTAAGTAATTTTTGCACAGTCATTTAATAAATATTTAAGAAACTCCCGCGGGGTCCATTATTATACCTCGATACAGTATCTTCATGAATTGTGCTACAAGGGAAATAGGAAGGCTGGTATTCATATCAACTAGTTAATTTATAATTCATAAACGTCAAATTTAATTGAAGACACTATTATAATTAGAGGGTTTATGTAGAAAGCTTAGGTGGACATGTCAAAGGATTTTGACTCTTTGTACCTTTTTAAAACAGAAACAATATTTTGAGGTGTAGAGTTGTTTAGAGAATAACTTATTGCGCTAGCTAGCTGGAGGTACTTACCCAAATTTTTGTTGTCCTTTGCTTCGTCGCACCTGCCGACGACCCGGATGACCGCCCTACCGGCCAGCCTAGTGCAGATCATCTTGGCTACATTGTCGTTCATCACGGTGTTGGTGATGTCGGCACCGAATTGCGAAGGTGGCGGTCTCATCTTGGCTGATTTTCTCGACTCTCTCCTCCGGTGGCGATGAAACGAAATTATAATGTATCCTGGGCGACTCTGAGCTGCCTGGGTATCCCCAATATATAATATAAATGTTATATATTATATAATAAAGAATAGTAAACCGATCGACAGCTGGTTGGAGACTGGAAGCCGCCCCACTCTGGCAAATGTTTATATACGGAGTCAGCTGACGGGACTAGGGCAACAGGGCGGGGAGTGCGCAGGCCCGCCCCACCACCGCTTCTACGTCGTGGTCTCTGCTCTTCTATTTCCGGCCTTCGGTGGACAGAACAGCTTCCGGTCAATGACAGGCTGTTGAAGATCATTGTCGTTAGTGGCTGTTGAGAAGTACGAATACTCAATAAAACCAAAGGAGAGAACGCCAGGATCATTATTCGTCTGTCTTATGTATATCTGCATGTTCTACTCATTGCCAGTCCCCTGTAATGTAACTAGAGACATAAAAATCCCCTTATTAGATTTTGAGAAAAAAAAAAATGTGGTTATGTGCTATTAATTAATTAACAAACACATAATAAGTAGGAAATTCAAATTTCACTCAATAAACTGATATCAAAGAACGTAGTGCGAGTAAGATGAAAATATTACTTTATAATGCTTAGTAATATATAAATTACCTTGAAATTTTCTAGTTTCATCCTCAAACATAATATGCTGATTAGAGCTAAGATAAAGGAAGATTGTAATTTTAGCGCAATAAAGAAGTTTCAAGAGCTAAAATATGTCGGGAAGAATGGAAAATAAAATTGACAGGAAAAAAATTTGGCACGTTTGGCTCAGTTTTGAGTCTAGTGGCTCAATCATGCAAAATGTCTCCTCAACATCTAACAGGGTACTCTCGATGATCAGAAAGTTCATGGTTTTAATTTAAACAAAAAAACATCACGGAACCTAAAACACGGAAATATGTATGCCGTTGACCGTTTCAAAGCTAAAATTGTTTGTTTAATGAGAATGAAATTAAATAATAAACAGCCTATATTGGATGTGGAGGTATTAGCCGATGTTTTTCCAGTCCTTCCCTTAGTGGTTTCGAGACCACCTTCTAAAAGCTAGAATTTGCAGGGCTAATTGCAACAAGCAACAGAGGTCTGAACAGGGGTGCGAAGATAGGTAAAAATGCAGGAAAATAATCCGCCAGTTTTTATACTAAGGACCAGACAAAAGAGATGAGTGAAGACAGCAAGGGAAGAAAGAAATCTGCAGGGGAGGGAACTGTTGCATTTTCCAAGCACGAGGCTCACTAAAGCTACAAGCTCAAGATTTAGTGAGATCTACTTCATCAAAGGGACTCGCCGCCACCCCCACACAGTAATAAGGCAATAAGCAATTGTGATAATTGATTTAAAATTGACATTCACTCGCTCATTCGTACAGTATTTACAAACAGCCCAGAGACCTCACAAGTCTACATGATTGTCACCTCACTCGCGTGCGAAAGAGGGAGCAGAGTCTTGGGAATTCTCCCACGCTCCTCCGTCAGCCGCATAACTGGATAAGATCCAGCGGAGACTGACCAAGATCGCGAGAGCCACAGACGCTCAGGACATGATTGGAGAAACTGGCCATTGCCAGTACACCCACTGTCACGTATATATAGCAGGTCACGAGGCCACTGCCGTTTTAGTCTCCGAGGAGGGAAGAGGGGTGGAGTGTAATGACTGTGCTATGGAATTAGGATAGTTGGATAGGTTACTATGGAATTTTATGGTCTTGGAAGGCATGAGTTCAAGAATGTAGATATATTAGAAAAATCGAAAAACTGAGTTTAAAGTTCAAACAAACCAAGATAAACTAACAATGAGTCAATGCCTATCAGGTAGTGTACCGATTTGATTGCCAGATAATTTTATAATTATATTATAAATTTAACAGTTTTAAGTTAAGATTTTTTGAAAAATATGGATTATAACCCTAGTAGTAGTTAGCCTTTTTAAAAATATTTGAACTGAATAAATAAAAAGTTCCGGTCGATTGTTAAATTTTTTTTTTTCAAATGAGTAGCAATTGAAAATACTTTCTCGATACATCTGTAAATATATATATTTCCTGTATACTAGTTGTGTATGTAGTGATGCTACAGAAAATACAAAAATAATTTGTAAATAGATTCGCCTAAGGATCTATAATTATCTGTAAATTTAAAGGGGCTATGAAAGAAAAAAAAACAAAAAAAAAACTAGTTATGTATTTTACATATATACCAAGTTCAATCGCATAACTTTGCGTAGTATTCATTTACATAATATTGTTCATTTTGGTTGCAAAATATAGGACTAAAAAGTACATAACCTTTGTATTGAAAGGGTGTCCCAGAATTAACGCAAGATTTGAATTTGCCGCCATTTGTGCAGTAAAGTGCTGGCAACCCTAAAAAAAAAAACAATTTGACAGCTGACAGTTTAGGGTTAGTAAAAATGGAGCCTTACACGATAGAGCAATGTGTCCTTATTGTTGAACATTATCTCAAAAATAATGAAAGTTTGGCGGCCGCAGTTCGAAAATTTCATACAAAATATGGTCGGAATAGTGTTATGACTTCATCAACTGTGAAGAGATTAATTGAAAAATTTAGGGACACTGGATCAGTTGGAGACACTAAACACACTGGTCGTCCAAAAACAAGCCGTTCAAATGTCAATATTGAAGCAGTGCGTGAGAGTGTAGTTGAAAATCCAATAACATCAATTCGGCGTCGTAAACACAGTTCTTTGTGCCAAAATTGGATGATATTGATGTGGCCAATATGTGGTTTCAAAAAGATGGTGCCATATGCCATACGGCCCATGAAACAATTCAAATACTGCATGAGACATTTCCAGGTCGTGTACTCTCTCGTTTCGGTGATGAGCTTTGGCCCCCTAGATCGTATGGCTTAACACCTTTAGATTTCTTTTTATGGGGTTATCTGAAGTCAAAGGCGTATGTCAAGAAGCCCACATCCACCCGTACATTAAAAGAGGAAATTCAACCACATTTATGACGAATGGTCATGGAAAATTTCGACAAAAGAGTGCATATGTGACGGCAAAGTCGTGGAGTCCATTTGCCCGATGTGTTATTCCATAAATAACGCTATCCTATTTACTTTATAATTCAATAAAAAAAGAACAACAGAAATACTAAAAACTGTGTTTTCTCTTTAAATCAAATCTTGCGTTAATTTTTGGGACACCCTTTATTTAAGGGTCCAAAAACTAATTAATAGAGCTAGTCAGGAATGCCGTGATATCTTGTATGAATTTGATAAATTCAACATTCAGTACCCTCCTAAAGGTCTTAGATAAGAACTACTTCATTCCTTACTTTCGTTTTTTAAAGGTTTAAAGCGATACTGTATTCAGTGCAATCGTAGCTTTATCAATCTTACGTACGCACCGGTTGCGAAAACGAAAAGGACAAAAAAAACCCAAACAAGGGGGGGGGGATACAAATGACGGCAACACGGCAAAAGATTTTTTCAAAATTCTAAGGCGTCTTCAGATATTATAAATCAACTTATCAGATTTTTCATGGCTGCCACAGAATTGTTATTGATTCGATTTTATGCTTTTTTGAAATTATGGTCCACTAATTCAACATATAATATTTGTATTATCATATTATAAATTAGCTATCAATTAATATATCATAACTAAATTTTATGGATTTGAATATATTTTTGATGTCTCCTGGTACATATTCTTGAAAATTTGATACCCTGCGCAGTATTCTAGAAAAATAAATCATTCCACAGTAATTAACTGATTAATAAAACTTATTGTTAATTAAGTTTGTTTCAAGCATTATCGAGGCAAAAATGAAGCTACTATGCAAATTTTTATGCCTCTGACTGGCTGTGGTGCTTATTATTATTCAGGAAAACGACATCTATAATTTGATTCCCAATATTTTATATTATTAATTAGCAATTAATTAATATCGCTTATATGTATCTTATGGATTTGAATATATTTTTCATGTCTTCTGTTAATCAAATGAGATCTCAATATAAAATTTGATATTTACATGTCAAACAGAAGAACACAGAGGTAAAATAAGGATTTCTGATTTTGAAAAAAAATGAATGATACTCTAAAATTAACAAATATGTAATATAGTGGAGTGGTTAAGTTAAGATGTGCCTTGATTCTATGACTGTGTATTCGACGGACGGATGACAAAGTGTTCAGTGAACCATAGTCTTTCAGCATTAATTGACATCCACACCTTAACTGAATTCCCACTCGACTTTGAGAATGTCAAGCAGAAAGTTTACATTAAATAGTGACCTGTTATTTATTATTTTAAAATTTATAAAAGGTTGTATCAAAAGTCCTTACTGCACGAACGCATCGCTGACTTGTCAAATATTTATTTGATTCTTTCGTTTATATATTTTGGTTGCATCGACTAATCCTTTTTATTCAACTATTTTTAATAATATTTACTATTATATATTGGAATGAGAATGTCTAAAGAAAAAATTGCAATTCAACAACTTTAAGACACTACTGGAATACAGGATCGAGTGAGAGCAAAAGAAATTGGTCTGGGGGAGATGAAGAAGAGGCGCTGCATCGAAATACGGGAGTGCTTTGGTTCAAACGCTTCAATGCTGGGGGAATACCAGTCTTCAAAACCCACCTAGATCAGGTCGCCTTTCATTGGTCGATGATGAATTACTCGAAAGTGTTAGCCTAGATGAGACCGCACGAGCGGGTACAATAGGCGGTTTCAAATGCCATCGTAAGTATGTTAATTTTTGAAATAAGTTGTTTATTTCAAAAACTTTTGTAACAACCTCGAATATAAAGTGATGCTGTTGAATTATTCACGAGGAGAGGGTATAGGGGAAATGAAGAAGGGACCATCTTTAGCCCCATTCTATCAAGACTATTTCGGTATGGGTAGATTATTTCCTTCGTGACCCCGTTTGTAGTCGCATTAAACTAATTTTTGTACAGCTTTATTGTGATGTATTCTGCGGTGAATATTAGGATGGAAGTGAAGTTTTAAAATCCCTTCATGATAAACCTTCTTACTTTCTTTGGTCACTTCTCTTAAGGAGTACTAGTTTTTATTAATTGTTCTCCACTTTGGAGTAAGTCCTCCAGCCCAGGTGATTATTGGTTACTACATCTTCCATAATTAAAAGGATATAAATCTATGAAAAGACATACAAAATTAATAGCTCATAAATAATCAATAAAGAAGAAGGCATTTATTTGATAAAGTAGTGTCAATAATTAACATAAATATACATTTATAAAAACCACAAAAAATAGAACAGATCAAATAATTAGATCAAACAATAAAATAAAAATAATTATAAAATAAAGCCAAATATTATATGTAAAGAAGACAAAATGAAATAAATGATAAAAAATTAATAATATCAGCTATCCATGTTCCTGGATGTAGCGATTGCCAACCACATATGTAAATTACCCTATACTCTGGTGCAAATAATGTATTATAATATAAATGCAAATCTTTGTAAACTTCTTGTAATTAATCATAGAGAGGTCGGTAGTCGTGAAAAAAGTAACAGAGGGTCGAAGGTCCTGCAATAAAACCTGAGAGGGTAAGCCACCTGCCCCTAATAAAACCAACGGTAGACCTCTGGTGGTCATAAAATCATGCCAGAAACAGTCTTTTAGGGGACGAGGGGTCACTTACCTCGGTAGGTGTGACATCATAGATAAAAGACCAACCCTTTTAGACCAACTGTCAATAACTTAAGGGGGATTGGCCACCTGGGCATCATAAAAAAAAAACCTTTCACCCGGCTCCGCCTACCACTAGGAAGGGGAGATTATATTTAAATCAAAGAGTTTCGCCCTGTAGAGACACTCTTTCCCAGGCTCCTCATCTAGACAGCCAATATCACTCGTCGCGATACGCCAGGGCCCCGGGGCCCTGGGAGTAAGCCCACTTAGCCTTCCAGTGGTCTACACTCTCTCTGCCACACCTCTGCGCCGGCACCTTGTCTTACAGCCTCTAGCAGACCCTCTGACGAATCTGAAAACTGGTCTTATTCTTTATGAACCTCTGAACCTCTTCTCCTGAACACAGTGTATTGTCGGGACACATCCCTATCAATAAATGGAGTCAGATATTAATGCCGACATGGAACATGGTCCATGTTATTAACTACACAATCCGCACTTGTCACCAGGGCTAGAGTGATTAGACACTCCCCTAGTGACACCCCCCGACACTGGATGACTGCACGATATCAAGCAGTACCAATATACAGACATTTCCTTCTCTATTCACTGCAGCTCAACAAAATATAAGCTACCCAGAAAAGTCAGTAATTCCTCTCTATTCGCTGGTCAAGTGCCTTGTGCAGTATAGGTTTTATCATCTTGTTCAGTTTGCTTATCACATTTACAGGCAGTGTTGTTAGTTATCACTAACTCTATATAAGTAGCATTTAATTATTCTTACGAAGAATCCCTAGTTTAAAGTACTTTAAACCGTAGAACTCGCTTCATATACTGATTCCCTTGGTTCATACCTTTTCTAAACCAAGGATTCTCAATATTTACTTTACTTAATGCCTTCCTATAAATACAATCCCCCAATTTGAAATCCTCAGTTTAGTTCCTGAACACAAGATCCGTCTTTCTGATGTTTACAATCCTTCCCTTAGAGCTGAAGCATTCGACAGTTACTTTCTTGCCCGCTCTACCACTCTCTGGAATTATCTCCTTAGTCGAATCACCCGGGAGCTATTCATCATATCCTTGAACTCTGTTATGTGGGAATGGAAACTAATGAAGCACTAGACGAATTGAGATATGTGACAAAATTTCCTTTAAAAAGTAAATATACTGGGCGAGACTGCCGCCAACAGAATGTTGCAGTTTCATGTACTTCTAAGTCATCACCAGATTCAAAGTTGATTGGGTCACAAAAAAAAAAATCCACTTGAATGGGGATGGTAGCAAAGCTCTTCGGGTCCCATTATGATGACTAATGAAGCTGCACCTCAGTCGCTGCTACATTTTGTTTCCTCCTGCTGCAAGAAAGATTGCAGTGGAGCTTGTAGACACCGAAAAGGATGTCTGCATTGTTCTTCAATATGCAAGCACTGCTGTAGACATCTTGCGAGTATGTTCCAGAGGTAAAGTAGCTGGAGATCTTTTTGACAACTTGGTTGGTGTGATTGAAAATCCAGTAGGTGTACCACAAGCTGAATCATCTGGTGTGCAGGTCTGTGATTCCTACATGGACATCACACAGTTAGAAGATAGTTATCATAAGCCAGGACCTTCAAAATACCAAGAATTGCGATAAAAAAAAAATCTATTCGTTTGTTTAAATTATTTTTTGAATTGTTTTTCATCAGTTAAAAAAAATTCTATTATTTTTATAATTTCTATTCCGTTCAGCGGACGGGGAATCATTCAAAACTTTTTATTTATCGATTTATTTATTTATTTAGGGTTACTCTATCTATCCGATACCCAACTGTATCCGAATATATAAAACTTTATGGCAATAAGGGATGTATCTTTTCTAAGGATACATATACCCGTGGATAAGGAACTAACAGCGTGGTTACGAGTTGAGTAATTAGAATATTTAATTTTTGGGGATGCCATCTAGCTATTCAACTACTGACAGATTTGATTCCTCAAATCTTAAGCCTATTGCATTAACGTAAAGTTGTACAAAATTATACCTTACTCAATTATTCAATTTACTTACTGTTGATCCCAATCTAAACCCAAAGTAATTTACCTTAATAAATTAACGTGGAAGGAATTCAATGGTAAAATAGAATTTACTACACAAAATTTTTTATTCACCAAAAACAACAAAACGTTGAAATGTTTTATCGAGAGTTAAATAATCTTTGTAGAGGAGAGTCTTTTAATAGAAAAGAAAGAAAAGCTTTATTATGAAGTTCAAGCCAAACACTGGTATATACAAATATTAACAGTTACGTTACTACATACTCTATCTATATTCCTTTATTGTGCAATAATTACAATCTGCCTTTTATAAGGCAATAAGTAATTAAGATAAATGCTCTCATTCATACCATATTTACAATTCATCATTCACTCGCTCATTCATACAATATGGGTGGAATGTCTAAGGACGAGTGGGGTCTGGAGCTAAAGTTGAGACATATATGTATAAGAAAAGGATAATATTCTGTGAAGTAGGGAGGTCTTGTAGGGCTACGGTTGCGTACTTGAAAAAATAACAGGGAACCATCAGTGACTTCCATGAAGTTACAAGACAGGTATACAGTTCTGCTCAAGCCCCTGCTACTTGTTCTTAGCATTATAAAACTGAGGACTGACTGATTTTACTATTTACTCGTAATGATGAACATATTACATACATTTTACTAGCTACAAATAAAGCTTAAATCATACTAGTGTACATCGATGTCTTCAACCTGATGTAGAAGCTACCTCAAAGACTAGAGCTGCCAAGACTCCACTGGCCCTACCACCAAGCGAGTGCCGCTCCCCTTGGAGCAACTCAGCGAGTCTCCTTCACTCTCCTCAGGGCGACTGTCGACTGGCCAGCAAATTCTTGTCCCGACGTATGTATGTTCACGCCATGGACCGAATCTACCGCTCTTCAGAAGAATTTTTTTTTCTTCGTGGCCCTTTGTGGCCTTGCATCCTTTACCGCACCATCTTGCACTTCGGGCTTATCCCAAACAGATGGGGTTCTGTACATCCGTTGGCCTACGTAAAAAGAATGGTTTATAGCCTGCTCCGACGGTCCGGTATCAGTTCCTTAAGGTTATTTAACAATTGTACACTACCTTCCCCATGTCGGGGGTTGAACATATAATTCCTTTATTGCGCTAAAATTACAATCTGCCTTGCTAGGCAATAAGTAAGTAAGATATACTATCATTCATACCATGTATCATTCATACCATTGAACATATAACATAAAATTTACTAAAAGTTGTCTTTTTATATTTAAAAATAAAATGTTTGAAATTTCACAACAAATATACCTTAACCTTTTTATAAACCTTGTTGTTTTTATATACGCGCAAATTGGGTTAAGGATAGATAATGTTGCTAATTTTTGCCGATCTGTACCTCGCTTAATATTCTTTCAAATTTACAATAAAGTAATTATCACTACGATTAACCTGATAAAGTTATTAGCCAAAAATATTAAGCCGGGGATGGGGAGGTCGAAAATAATATTCTTCTTACTACTATTAATGTCTACAAGATATAAAAAAAACCTTCTATCTGACCTTTTGTAAGGTAAAAGTACACAGTGACTGGACTACCTCTCAATATCCCACATGCTTCATCCTACCTTCCAAGCTCTCCTATTCCAACTCCTCCTCACCATCCAGACAGAGGCTTCATAGTTTGGGAATTATTTTCCTATCATTACTCCTATGCTATACTTTTTCTATATACTGTATGTTTTTTATAATTAGATGTTTGCCATTGTATCCCTTGTTTACCCTCGTGTATTTATCTTGTTTGTTTGAATTCTTTCTACAAGTAAATATTATTTATTTTTTTTATAAATAAGAATTGAATCAATTTATTTGAACCGTATCATTATTATGAGGGAGCAATAAACTAGTAATAAAAAGTTGCAAAATCGATTTTAATGGTATTTTAACGACCTTAATGTAATTATAGTCCGTTTAAGCCCTATCAGATATTACAAAAAGTTAATCAAGTAGTCGAAACCTTTCATTTGACACCCTCCTACTTGGGGGTGAAAACCAAGAGCATGTTTTGGAAAAAAAAAACTCTATAAAGAAAGAATAAAACTATAGGATTGCTTATATTTAGATATTCGTTTCTTAACTGCGGTGTAAAGGAATGTCCCATTCATCTAGGAATACAGCCAAGAAAGTTAATTTTGTTTATTTGCTAAGAGGAATTTTTCGGAACGAAGACAATTTGGCGCTTTTTCAGTTGTGTTTCCGTTTCGCTATGATAAATCCGTGGCATAAGTTCCCGTTGTGGAGGATGTATTCTACGGAGGTTGATGACATTTTTAATACACGAAAAGCACACACTAAATTACACGCCGACAACAAAACCCGCTGAAGTTGGTTAAGAGTCATCTCTTCAAGAAACACTCCTCGTGTGACGATGGTTTTCCTCCCATGGAACGTATTCTACGTTAGTAATGGGTAATGAGCTTCCATGAGCCCTAAAAAGGTTTAAACAATATCGCGACACGTGCTGGCAAAACCATATTAGAGCCAGCAACCAAAAACTGTAGCGGATATTTTTACTGACATGAACTTTATCAAGTTCATTTGATGCTTAAAAAATTAAATTATGTACATTTGAATAACTATAACGAGTAGGTTTTTCACAATTCTTTAATAGTTATTTAAGGCTTAGTATTTTTATTTTCAACAACAATTTTTATTAAGATATAATTAAAATCTGCCTTATTAGGCAATAAGTAATTGAGATAAATGTTATCATTCATACCATATTCACAATTCTTCATTCACTCGCTCATTCATACAATATTTACAAACAGCCCAGAGGCCCCCCAAGTCCACATGGTTGTCACCTCCCTCACGTGTGAAGGAGGAAGCGGAGTCTTGGGAAGTCCCCCACGCTCCTACGTCAGCCGCGTCACTGGATAAGAGCCAGCGGAGGTTGACCAAGAGCGCGAGAGCCACAGACTCTCAGGACATGATTAGAGAAACTGGCCATTGCCAGGACTCCCACTATCACTTAATTATAGCAGGTCACGAGGCCACTGCCGTTTTAATCTCCGAGGAGGATTATAGGGATGAGTGGTGCAGTGCATTGACTGTGCTAGGGTGGTTGGTCACTTAAAGTGGTTGGATAGGTTACTATGGAATTTTATGAACTTGGAAGGGATGAGTTCAAGAATATAAGGTATCTTCAGATCATTGTGAAGGGTTTATTAAGGTAGTATTGGAAAAAAAAGAATAGAATTCAGAGGACATAAAAGGCTACTGTTCAATGCACCAACTAGTACAAAAATTTGAAAATACTAGTCGAGTTGTTTAACAAGTTCGTCGAAGCTTCATTAGAGGTGTAGATGTTTATCATTGCTAAAAAATAATGGCTTTCCAGTACACAAGTTAATTTTTTATTTCTAATTCAAAGATTTTTATTAAATCGTATGTATTTTTTTAATCCCTACAAGACATGATTAAGCGTCATTAATTAAATATTTTTTGTTTTATACATCTGCAGTGGAGTATCGAATTAAAGACCTCGGTGTAACATGAAATATGTGTTGGGACTTCTGTCTACTGCTGTAATTATGAAAAGTCATTAATGTCCTGTTGCCAACGGTCAGTTTTTTGGAAGCATGGTAGTTTCATTTGATGTTAAAAATAAAAACAACTGATTTTGAAAATAAGGAAAGGTTATAAACAAATTACTCAGAAATCTAATAACCGTCGCGGGCTAGGGTCGCTACAACCTCGAAACCGCCGTCCGGCGAGCGCCAAGAAAGAGATAAGGCGGGCCACAGATCTTAGAAGGTGTGTGCCCCGACAAAGCACTATGTTCAGGAGAAGAGGTACAGGGTAGGTTTATAGGTAGTTTATGTGGTCTTGGAATGACCACGAATTCACACTCGGTGTCTAAGGGTAGGCGAAATCCGTCCGGATCGGGGGAAGTGGGGATGGGTCCCTACCTGCGGATGTTTACCCCACTAGCTCCTCCCCCTACTCTCACTGACGTCATAATCTTTATTAACAACAAATATGGAAACATAGATAGGTATAATATGATTCGAAAAGAGGGGAACTTTTAATTATTCGTAATTAAGAGGTGGTCACAACAATGTTATTCCTGCGCTGACAACAAACCTCGACCATGAAAGGATGAAGGACGATGTTAAACAAAAATAAGAAAGGGTAACAACTTAAAGATTTCGATGTCCCGCTTTGTTTTGTTTTTTCATAACACCTTGTTACAAATTTACAATTTTTAAACGGAATATAGATTCTGACAATTTGAATCTATTTACAGAATGCACTTTGTGCTCATTAAATCTAGTACGATTTATTAAATTTGGGGCCTAGCCACCAGGGTTATGATGCATTCAGCCCTTAACAAAAATTGGTAATAGGTTAGAATTTAATAAGATAAAATTCAAAAGGAAATATCTCTGTTTAGGGATCGATAATTTAGTCCACCTTTCGTTCACCAAAGATAATACATGCCAGATAGATAAGAAGTATTTATTAATTTATCTTCAATTAGGAATCAAAAACTCTAATCTTACCTATTCTAGATATTAGGATGATAAGTCATTAATACAAATAATTGTGTATACGAACCGACTCACCAACGCAAGAAGCAGTACAATGATACACAATGTACTTTGCTTCATTGACAAGACTCTACAAGGTGATGGGGCTCACCTTTTTGATCAAACCAGGAGGTTGATCCGTTTCAGAGAGGGTTTTTGCCTTGGCGATCTGTCTCTCCAGGAGTCAGTGGAAAAAAAGTTTCGTTATTACGACCTCCAAGCTCGGCCAAGAGCGAGGCCTGAGGCCCAAACCATGCAGAACCTCCTTATCTTATAGTGCAGGCGCTAAAGGTAGGCGAGTTGAAAAAATATGATGAGCGAGGTCTCTCAAGTAATTCGCTGACCTGAAACCCTAAGGAACCCAAAAATGAATGTTACCAGATAATTTATTCCCTCACCCTCTTCCCCCCCCCCCCATCTCCTTCATTGTACAGACGCGTGAGAGGTAGGAACGTCGTTCCATTACATCAGTTATGTAACCATTGAAACCTTTTCTATTGTACATGTGCTGTTTTTTACCGCAAGAAGTGAAAAATGTCTTTACATATTTCTAGGTTGAAGCGGAGAAAACCTCATAAGGCATTGTGTTTTTTCCGTAATTCATCAGGAGATTTAGTGAAAACCGGACGGTAGACATGGTAAAAATTCTTTTCATTTATTTTCCTTTGACGAGTTTTCTATTTTTTCTTCTGTTTTTCTTTTCTGTTTATGCACTGTCTGCCCGCCAATCGTCATCGTTATGCCTTGTGGGGTGAACAAATAAAATAAATAAATAATAAAAATTTGAAATGTCTGATCGCGTCAGTTTTGAAAACGTACTCGAATTGCAAGCAAGTTCTTAACTGGAATTTAACCAGATATTAAAATCGTTCAAATAATTTTATTTTCGAGTGTTTCCATTATGGTTGAATCGATTGTACCCAATTTTGTTTTTACGTCAGTCTTAGAAGCGGACCTCCCTGGGTCGCCTTACGCGATTGAATTTTAATCACCTTCGGTAGCATGGAATTTAAAAATGTGTCATGTTTGAGCACGCCAGTTTTGAAAACGCACCCAATTACGTCAATTTTCGCTAAGGCTTAAAACATGCTTTGTGTAACTTATAATTGTGTAAATTGGAGGTGTTTATCGAAGACTCAAACCTCAAAAGTTGACTACTTTGAGTCAAAAATTCACGAGAAATACACCCGCTTTGGACAGCAAGACTTGACGATCATAGTTGTACCCAATAAGGACTATCGGGTAAGGATATCGGTAGCTTTTTACTTTCGTGCGTTGAATATTTGTCATTGGCTCCTAGACTGCAACAGCACACCAAGCAATGGTTAAAGGTTGGCGTTCTTTAACCTCTTATAGTGGTAGTGGGCTCTCTTTGTGGGCTTCCGTAGCGGGAACAAGAAAGCTTGTTTCCCCGCTGTCGGGAAGTATTTCAACCTTCATGAATTGTACAGGTTTACGAGTTGGGCGATATCTCCTCGGCAGCTCTTTCAGCAAAATTGTTTGCACCCCGTCGTGCCATGGTGATAGGTTTCCCTGACACCGGTAGAAATGGTAACTGAGCACCAGGGCACGACGGTTTCCAATTTCGTTTTTTTTTTTTAATTTCATAATTTATATTTATTAATAGTATACAATGAACAAACAATAAATAAATAAATAATTTTTGATTTAAATACTTCTCGTTCTGCATACACAGATGCATTCGAAGGAGGGCATAGATATAATACGATCAGTTTGCTGTTAAAAAGTCAAAAACACATACACTACACTCGGTGATGAGGCTCACCTTCAGCTTCAACCGTGGAAACACTAAAACCTAAACCTAGAACCTAAGTCTAAAGCGTTCCAGCCGCGACAGCGTCCTGCCGTCGATGGGGGAACGGAGCGGGGGTTATTGTGTTAAACACCGGGTTTGTCAAGTATTGCAAGGAATCGAAAAATTTGATAGGTCTACGTTGGATGAATTCATCTACCGTAGGCAGCTCAAAGATCTCGTGAAGCTCACCGTTGCTCCGCTGCTCGAATGAAGTACCTCTGACCACTTTCATCAGTATACCGTTTTGGAATTGTTGGAGTCGCCGAGCTGTCGTATACGTCAGATAACGAAAAAGCGGTGCACCATACAGCAGAGTAGGTCTGTGTATACTCTTGTAGATCAGTAGCTTCAGACGCAGTGATTGATTGGGGTAAGTTAATAAATGCGTAAGCCGGTAAAGACTTCGTGCGTGTTTGCTTCAACTTCTTCCAATTTCGTCTTGATTATTAACATGCAATATGGGACTTCACAACCGTAACGAAGCCCTTAATTGTGTGATGATCACATTTGACTTTTTTCCCCTCCAGAATGGATTTAGCTTTAGAGACTGTGGAGACTTTTTGATGAGTTAAAAAATTATTTTATTTTATTACTGAAGCATTATGTCTCAGTCTTCCTGAAGCTTGTCGAGTTTCCTTACAGGAGGATTGTAAAAACATTACATCTCTAGAAATAACCGTTGGTAAAGAAACATTGCATCCACTTGGATAGCTTTGGACCATCGATTGTACCGTGAAGGTTCCAGTGTTGCAATGTGCCATGCTACTAAAACTGATAAATTCAAAAACAGTCAAGGAAGATTCGAGGACCATGCAGTCTTGCTGGATTGTACTGTACCGACCCCGCGATCTATTCTGGCCGAGAGAAGATTGCGGGCGATGACTCTAAATATAATCCACTAAATACGACAGAGGATAAAGAAGTGGGAGGAAGGAGTTATGAGATGCGGACGGCACGAGGAAGGTCCCGTCTATTTCAGGAATGGAAACAAACACAAATACAGAATCTCCGTTCTTTCTCTCTTTCTGCCTTCCGCGCTGTATTTATTTTGTTGTTTCCTATAATCTAAATCTTATTTATAAATCCCACTATCACACTTCTCCTTCGAGAGATGAAGGTAATCTCGTAGGAAAGTATTAGTTGGATTGGATTTTTTTTAAATATTAGAAACCATTATGTGACGTACACATTCTTCTTTTAAGACCTGGACACATGAAATTTTACATATAGGTTCCATTTTATATTATTTAAATTACACACCATAAAACATGATTAAAAAAATTATAAAAATAAAACACCTCAAGCAGGCCCCTACCTCCAGGGTCAAAAGTTGTTGACAAAGTTGGTAGGTTGCGCTGAGATCAATGTGATCAGAACAAGCCCATCACCTAGTCCCTTTGCAATGTTTAATTTCTTTTAACCACAATCCGATGTTAGTTTTTTAAGACATGCACTCCTTAAAATGCAGCTATGCAGTACAAGAAGAAAGCCTCATCCAAAAATTGTAATAAATTTTTAAAAATATTGACTCACAGGGGTTGAGGGGAAACAAAATCTCAACCTTAAATTTGGTTTTCTTAATCGGATTCGCTACTTTTTTAATCAATTAGCTACTCATTTATCCTCGCGAAACTTATTTAACCCCGACCAAAACAATCCCACATGGAAAAAATCCTTGGGCGAGCCGGAGATCAAAATTATCGAATCGAAATATATAAATTAATTCAATTATGATTCAGAAAAAAATAAATAATAGCTATTTGCAGATAATACATACAACATCAACTTTATTATGATAAAATTACAATATGCCTCATTGGGCAATAAGTAATTGTAATAAATGATCTCATACACACTCCATATTTACAATTTTCATTCACTCGCTCATTCATACAGTATTTACAAACAGCCCGGAGGCCTCCCAAGTCAACATGTTTGTCACCTCCATCGCGTGCGAAGGAGGAAGCAGAGTCCTGGAAAGTCGCTGGCTAAGAGCCAGCGGAGGCTGATCAAGAGGGCGAGAGCCACAGACGCTCAGGACATGATTGCAGAGATAATAGGGAAATTCAAACAAACAACATAAATGCGGTAAACAGTGAGTAAAATGACAAACATCTACTTATAAAAAACAAGCAGCATATACAAAAAGTATAGCATAGGAGTAAAGATAGCATGTTAACCACAAGACTGTGGTCATAAAACATGATTAAGCATCATTAATTAACTGCTTGATATTAAGATCTGTCTTGATAAACATGCTGTGATGTCATAATGCAGTACGGAGTGGAAGCTTGTATTTTATTAAATAGTAATCACAAAAATAACATTATAATTCGTGAACTTCAATGTTTCCTCCTTTAATCTGTCTGTGTTTTTCTGAATCCCCTGTTTGACGTTGAGGCACTTCGGTTGAGCCGCTAAAAAAAACTAAGGACCTTCATTGAAGAAAGAAATTGATTATTAGTAAATGTGTGTTGTGACATTATTATTCTAGAAATATAATTTTGTAAACGACATATTGGATTCAAATTATGAAAGGACCAGCCTGAGGTTTTCTTTGCAACGCAATGACCCCCCCCCCTATCCCCATGCCTTGGACACAGACGTCCGTGCCACCAGGCATGCGCAATGACCGTACGGTTCTAATTAAGTGAGAATTAGAAACAGCGCATCGGAGAGTTCGCTTGAAGTAAACATCAGACGGGAACTGTCGCAACACCGACTAAACATTCCAAGAACCGAATCTCTTTGGCGCAATGGTTGCTTTTGTAATTTCCTCTTTGTAAACATTCCATTTTTTGTATGTCCACTCCTCCTAATCCTACAGAATACTATACCTAAAATAAAAAAATTCCAGATCAAAAACAGCATTGATGTCCAATACTTTGATACCATATACCAATCAGCCCTTCTTTCTAAATAAAATCACAACCATCTCAAATACTATATTCACTGGGTTCGATCATTTCTCCCCAGCCGTTCATAAGTAGTTACTATCCCTGATCAACCAGCATTTCTCTTCATTTTAGCTCCTACGATAATGTAAGGTTTATGTAACCAAAATCCATTTCATCATTGTTCCCATCACATTTCTAACGACGAGTCCCCAGTTTATTTATATTTTACCTGTTATTTATTAGCAGCATTTGCCAAGACCTAGATCGGATCAGTACCTTGGGAAATATGAATAAACTTGGGAAATTAAATACTGCAAAAACGCTTGCTATTGTAGGAGAGTTCTGCCTCATTCCTAAATGATCAGCTTTTCACATGCTCCACAGTCAAAACCTTAGGTATCATCATGAACCAAACCCTCTGCTGGAAACCCCATATTTCCCAAAGGCCAATAGCTACCCTTAAAATATTCAATTGTTCTCGTATTTTGCTTCCCCAGCCTACACGTCAACCCCATCCTCTCTCACTATGACTGTGTTTCGGTGGGGGTGGGAGACATGTTGAAGCGAGTGATGAAACTGCTTCGTTAGATTTGTTTATGAAACTCCGCGTTCGTCCCGTATATCATATCTATACGTCAAGTTAAGGTCGATATTTTTCGTACACAATAGCTCTATCCACGTAAACGACATAGTGGACTCAAATTATGAAAGGGCCAGCTTGGTTCATAAAATTTTCTAACTTGTCATTCCCATAACCCCTTATATATTATAACAGCGTACAGTTTGAATCCTCAGCCTTACTCCTTCTTTCTAGCTCGTTTTTTGCTCGCTCCATCTCTCTCTGGAGTTCTCTCCCAGTTTAATAACAGGGATGCTTCATTCTTAAGTACTTTTCCTCCTCTCATTTATACTTATTCCAACAGCTCCCCTCACAACTGAATGAAAATTGTCAATACCTGTTAGTAATATATCATTTTCAGTACATACAATTATCATTTAACTTTTCTATTAATAAGATCATAGCTGCAACCTTGTAAAAGGGTAAGCACTAACACTTCTATTAAATTCCATTACCTATTTATTTTTATTATTATTTAATTGTATATCATACTTTATCTATCCTTTAATGTTGACTACAATTTTACTTTTTTATTTCTTTTTTGTGAGCCAGAATTAGATTTATTTATTTGTACATTGTTATTCATAGGGGACATGGCTCCAGAATGAAGATTTGTTTTCTATTCTACTTGCTTTATTAAAAGCAGTCATAAACGGGACCACCGTGTAAAATTGGGTCATCTAGATGGAACAAAGAAGTCAAAAAGAACAGGATAGATAGAAGCATCATTGAAAACATATGATTTCTATTTTTGAAAAAACAACGAAACTGTAAATACCAAATTTTTACTTATTGTGAATAGTATTCGTAAAAAAAAAATATAACTCACTAAACGTTTCTGATAGATTCAAAAAAATCCTGGTAGTTTTTACGACTTTGGATTTCAAATTAGGATAGGGAAGTTGTGTGCATTCATATTTCAGATAATCCAAGCCTTCCCAAGCTTCTTTCCCACATAAGTGTGTAGAGAACATAAACTGGGGGTTTATTCTTAGCTGTGAAT
Organism: Acanthosoma haemorrhoidale; assembly: GCA_930367205.1. Classification (NCBI taxonomy): domain Eukaryota; kingdom Metazoa; phylum Arthropoda; class Insecta; order Hemiptera; family Acanthosomatidae; genus Acanthosoma; species Acanthosoma haemorrhoidale. The sequence continues at coordinate 36,509,765 of OV884011.1, forward strand.
TTATGTTTAAGTGGATATATTTGTTGAAATGTCGGCTTAGGTTGATGAAAGAGAGATGTTAGGTTTTCATAAAATTTATTAACGAGCGACGTTTCGACAGAATATGAATGCGTGCAAGAGTACCATCCTGGTGTGTGATGGTTTAGAGGCTAGGAGTAAGATATGTGTGATTGGATTATTTGTTGGGTTCTCTTAAAATCATACTACATCTAAACACTCGCACTAAGGCCTAATGCATCATGCATAGTATGCCGAAACTTTGACAACTATTTGATAAATATATAACTTCATCAGTTTAACTAGACAAACGTACCGGCTATATTTCTGGAGTGTTTGATAAATGGAGTACAAGTGAAAAATTGGACAAAATCAGTTATAATTTTATAGCAAAATAGTACAATTCATATATTTCATAAAATATTAACCATTTCACAAATTCGGTTCTTAATAACAATTAGTTGTAAGGTACTCATAAAATTAAATTAAAGCGTCATTAAAAAAATATAGAATCAATAAAATGTGTCTACTAAAAATTTTGCATTTATGACTTATGCTACTTTTACCAAACACTCCAGATTTAACGACACATTCCACGACGTTAGAAATAGCAATAGCGTACTTGACAACAGCCTTCCGATACCCCGTATACTCACCACAAACTGGCAGGCATCTGCTTTGAACCTTGTTTTACTTCTGTGTTAGCTACGATGTTTTAGGCCTTGAATTTAAAATAGACCTTCCCTTGTTTCAAGATCTTTGCTGCAAAAAAAAATGCAAAATGTTGTTTCCCAGTCGAGTAGATTTAACCTCTACACAGACACCACATATACGTGTTAGCGTACGAATGTTGACATTCGTACATGAAAAATGGTTGCGTGGATTGGGTGTAGTTGACAATACAAATTTCGTAAGTGAATCCCGATTTTCTTCAGGCGTGCATAGATAAGGTGATTTTTTTTTTAACAAGCTCTGAACTTGATTTTTGTCTTAGATTTCACGGGGATAAATATACTTTCTCCTGAAATTGTCTGAAGCTATTTCCTATTTCAGAGGTGGCTAACACACATCACCTCTTTATAAGATTATGAAAGTAATTTTGCAAAAATAACTAACAAATATTTGATATGAAGTGAACAAATTTGTTTTAGTAAAAAAAAAAGTAGAAGATATACATTCTAATTTAACTTATATTCTTATTGTTATACTTTTTTGAAAAATAATTAATTCTAATAACAATTCGTTTTATTAAATGTTTTATAAAATACATACCTCACAATTTTGGCTAAAAATTATATTTAGTAATTAGCAAGCATTTCGCAGTTGCACATGCAATCGAGTTTCTAGACCATACATTATTTATTGAAGAAAAAATACATTCCACAGATGTCAATATTCTACCACTTTGCAAATTTTGTATTGTTTTTTTTATAACTCTCTAAACTGTACTGGTTACATTTCACAATTAACTAGAACCAAAGACCGTAAACCAATCCTAGAACTGGTTACAGCAATACACATAGATACCTTACCTAGGTGCTGCGTTGCTAACGCTGCCCATCTTATCTTCTTTTCTCTTATTATTTTCCGACTTTGATTTCAGACTGCTAGAATACCTAACTTATTGTACAATGTTCTCTTCTTGTTGAGCTCTTCTGAAGATCATGAACTATCCAGGTCCCTGGAGCCCCCGTAGTTTACTAAGATCAGAGAAACTCCCTAAAATCCTGCTCAATGTCCACCAACATCATTAGATCGGTCCCTAGGAGGCCGTATAGGTTATTTATTCATTTTAGCCTAACAGCAGACTAAAGTATTGCACTAATGCTGATACTGTCGATTTGGAAATGTGCTCATTCTGCGGCGGGGTACCTAAGTTCGTCATGATTTTCCCGTTTTCTAACGAGCTTTTTGAAAAATTGTAGTCAGTGAAGTTGTGCATTTGAAGCAGTAGTCCAATTAGGGCATGCGAGCGCGAGTAATATTCAAATTAAGGATTTGTACACACAAACAGATTTGTCTTTGTTGTGTTTTTCTGTTTTAAGATTCGGGATGATTGCTTTAATTGTTGATATTCAAATTGAATTTTAGTCAAAGAGTAGTTTACGGGTTCTAGAATCCAGAATTAGTAAATATGATTTACGAAGAACTGTGTCCCATTGATCCAATTGATTTTTAATATGAAAACAGATGTGGGATAAATAAAGATGGATCGAGTCCAAACGTTGAAACTGCCTTACAGATTTAGAATGTCCTCAGAGGTTTTTCCGTCTTCTCAAATAGAAGAGTCACCACGTTCTGGGAACTGTGAGTGTGTTGAACTTCACCACTCTAAAATATAATACGGAAACTTATGGAACCACTTTTACGTGAATCTGACATGTTCCAAGTGACAGGACAGTAAATAATAACTTTGTATACCTTGGAACAGAGTTTAGATTTAATTTATCACTTCCTACGTCGAGGTTATAGGTATATTCCTATTTAAAGGAGTGTCCTTTAGGTTAATATCCTCTCATGTTTTTGAAATGTTTCATAATAACTACCTAATGTTAGAGATTCCGCAGGACAAATAACACATCGTCTTATACAACATAACTTTATTAACCAGCACAAGACAATAATCGTGTCCCATTTTGTAATAAATTACACACCAAGCGAGGTTACAACTGGTAGTAAGGACATCTGTAGCGAAGCGCTAAATATATGTAAATCACCCTACACTCAGGTTAGTAATGTATTATAATATAATGTAAATCTTTGTAAGCTTCTTTGAATAAATCAGGGTCGCGGCACGTGGTAGGAAGCCAGGCAGACATAGGGGCACCGACAGACGGTCAAATAACCTGAGTGGGTGAGACCCTAGCAGCCATAAAAAACACACCCTTTTATCCCAACGGTCATATAACTAAGAGGCACTGGCCACCTGCGTATCGTAAAACATACCCCTGTCAGCCAACTGCACCTCTCACGAGGTAGGGGATATGGTATATAAAGTCCAGGGAATTAAGGACTGAACCCTGCTCTGTCTCTGCTGCCTCTATGAGTCGTCACGCTGTCTCACAGTCTTGATGCCTTGCGCCTACCACGTTGCTGCGCCCCGCTTGAACTCTGAACCGGTCTTATCCTTTATGCAACCTCTGTACCCCTTTCTTTTGAGCATAGTGTATTGTCGGGACACATACCTATCATAAATGGAGTCAGATATTAAATGACGGCATGGAACAATGGTCCATGTTATAAACTACATCAATCCGCACTTGTCACCAGGGCTAGAGTGATCAGGCACTCCCCTAGTGACGCCCCCCGACAACATCAAAAGATGTAAGGATTGGATAGAAACAACTAAATCAGGGTACTGGCTACTAATGGTCATTTATTGGTTTTGGTACATGAAAGAAACACCAGATTGAGTTTCAGTTGAACACAATTTAAGCTGATATATGTGACAACAAACAAAATAAAAAAAACACTGTGGAATACAAAAAGGTAACCATAAATAAAAAATCTTAGCGTAAAAAACTACTTGTTCTTCGAGGAGGGTTATGTTCGCTCGTGCACGATAAAACGACTGGTGGTTACCAATCTTGCTACCGTGGTATGCCTCATTCACACTCAGTGATTGATTACATATCGATCAACGAATCATACGTAATTGCTGACCGAGTCGTTCGTAACGTTGGCACCAAGCTCACATAAAAGCTTCGCTGTACTGCTACAATTAATATTCGACCAAGACGGAGAGGGAGGGATATTCTCTCTGTTCTAACGAAAACGTCTAACCACCGATCGATTGTAATTTATCCGAATTTGTTTACATGATCATCGTAACTCATATTGAATATTAATGATATATAGTCAAGTACACAAACTATTCATTGTTCTACTTGTACTATATTGGTTTAAATTGGAATTTGTATTAAAAAAAAACTATTCCTAACAAGTTATACTCGCAATTTAGTACTAATTATAACAATATAGCTTCTGGTCTAATAACCCTTCTGTTTACAATTGAGGAACTCCAAGTTAAGCTAAATTTAGGAAGACTGAATTCACTAACTAGGCTTGCAAATATTTATTTAAAAAAAAAACCTTTTTGTTGCAGAAAAAAAAACGACGAATGACCCAAGAGCATACTTAGTTCGGTAAAAGTGTAGAATTCGAACGGAGATCACGTACGCTTATTATTAGTGTTAGAGAAAGTCCTAAACCAAAAGGTTAACTTTATAAATGAAGGGTCAAGGGAAAAAGATGAACGTCCAAACTGATTAAATTTTCTGAAATTCAAAAACAAAGTTGTAGCGACCGCTAACTACATAAGATAAATCACCCTATACTATATTGTAAATTAATTTAAACAAATGTAAATAACATTATCAAACCATAAGTCATTGTAAACGTTGAAAACAATAAAAGACGCAGCTGCAAGTAAATTAGTTAGAGGCTGGGAACCCTCACCCTCTACCCAAGAGCAGGTAGTAGCGACCCGGACAAGGCCTGAGCCACTACGAGAACAAAAGCCACCACATACTGGGCTGGCATCGGCCACAACAACGAGTCCCATGATTGGATACTACTGAGGGACGCCCACTATAAATAAACCCGGGGGTTGGCCTGTAAATCATCACTGTAACCATATAAATTTTTGTTCATTGTATACTTATAAAAAATAAAAGAGGTTTTGAAATTAAAAAAACCTGTAAATCATTCACACGAAGGATCTGTAACTGGTGACTGGCGGCTGCATTGATGTTCAAGATTTGGCCTTCTCATATATTAAAACCTCTGGACCTCTCTCTTCCTAACCTCGCTATGTTTTAGTCCGGCCTTGTCAGACCCCACACTCTCCTAGTGGGATTCTCTGTCTTTGCCTCACTAAAACTAGCAGCTCCTTGGGAGAGACCTCTCCCTCGCGGACAACGGTTGCCGTGGCCCTACAAAGTTACCTAGTAGTGTCTCCCACGGCAATCCAGTCTACCTCTCTCCGGTTCACAATCGCCGTTGGGATCCGGACGGATTTCGCCTGCCCTCAGATACAGAGTGTGAATTCGTGGTCATTCCAAGACCAAAAAGACTACCAACCCTATGCCTCTTCTCCTGAACATAGTGCATTGTCGGGGCACATACCTATCAAATATGGAGTCAGATAGTAAGACCCGTCATGAAACGATTGTCCAGGTCATAGCCTAATCATCCCTCACTTCGCCACCAGGGCTATGGTAACTAGGCACCCCCCTCGTGACGACCCGACAAAAGTTTCAAGTCTTCAGAAGAAATAAATATTGGCTAAAACCACATTGTATTGGGCGATTCACACGGTGCGCTACTAATCCGTTGAGAATTACGCGGTCATATGACATGTGCGAAACGGTTATCGTAGTCAATTATCACCGTATAAGCACCGGATTGGAGCTGCATTGCACCGAATGCATCAATATATTTTTTTTTGCCACTAGACCACCATAGCAAACGACGTGCGACTTCTCTCGATTCTCAATACCAACTTTTAAATTCACTCGAACACAAACCTGATATGAATCGTCTGTGTGTGAAATAGTCAGTGAAGTTCACACGGGTTCAATTTGAACCACATACGTCTGAAACCCTAATGCATAATTTAATACAAACACATATTCCAACTTCCCCGAAGAAGCAATGGGAAAATAGTCATAACTCTGAGTGACATTACTTTCATTAATGTAAGACAGGAGTACACTTCAATAAAACAATTGCCGACGTTCACGAACGACTTGGTCAGATTTGCATATGGCTTCATAATTCGTTTGTCGATCAGTTTTATAATGCTAAGAACAAGTAGAAGGGGCTTGAGCAAAACTGTATACCTTCCTCGTGACTTCATGGAAGTCTCTGATGGTTCCGTTATTTTTTATTAAGCAACCGCATCCCTCCAAGACCTCCCTACTTCCCAGAATCGTATCCTTTTCTTATACAAATATGTCTCAGGTTTACCCCCAGACCCCACTCGTCGTTACCCATTCCACCCAGTACGTAGTAACGTAACTCTTAACATTTGTAAATACCAGTGTTTTGATTGTACTTCAAAATAAAGCTTTTCTTTTAAAAGACTCTCCTCTACAAAGATTATTTAACTGCTCGATGTGCAATCAATCACTGAGGAAATGACACACATCGAACAGTTGGTTAGGTTATAGCCGGTAGTTTTACCGTGCACCTGCGAGCATAACATTCTTCTAAGAACGTTTAGTTAGTTTTGCTCGCTTTCAACGGTGTTTTGTATATAATTTCTGTTTTACTTTTGAGTTTGTCTCAGTCGTGTTATAATTTAATAAATATTAAATTATCTTATGCATACGATCAATCGGGTGACATTTCTTTCATTCGTCAAATCCTTGAAATATTTTTCAAGAACAGTGATAAAACTGTTCCTTGGAGAGCCAACCGAAGTTTCATCCTCCTGTACCTTTTCCTTTTCTTTGTCGACTTTTGAGGCCATCTTCACTTTCTGGTGAGCAAGTATCCATACTCAACCAGCAAACGAAAGATAACAATATAACAGTAAACGGAATCGATGCTAGATATGTTGACATAGATAGAAATTACCCTAGAAAATATTTGCTGAATCATATCATATGTTTTTAATAAAGTTCAAAATTACTTCAGTTATTTAGAGTTATAAAGGGGGGGAAAGTTAAGATTTATTACTAAACTAATGAAATAAATTGTATCAAAATGATCAGTGAAAAAATTAATGATGCAAAAAGTAGCTTCTCAGGTAGAAAGGAGTACGACTTGGAGAGAAAAGTAAGGAAGCTGGAACAAGAAATGCTTAACTTAGACAACAGGCTAAAGAATGAAAAACTTTTGCTAGAAGGAAACAGGGATGAAGACAACAAAATGAATTTAGGTGACACATCCAATTGGCTTATAGAGAATAAAGGTGGCCCTAACAAAATGGAAGGTTGCCTTGGCTCCTTGAGGATGGGGATGGGCGATGCTCCGGATCTCGGACAATCACTGCTTGTAAAGGAACATAGCAAGGAAAAGAAATTTCAAGTAGAGCCAACACTGTTCTTCACATGGCAGTGCTCACACCATGACTTCCACAGTAATAGTGCGCAAAAGAGTGTCTACTCAGTGATGGATTGGCTCCTTCAACAAAACTACATAACTACCCTTGACTTCAAGAAGCAGCTGAGTGCTTTCTTGGCCGCTAACTCCTACCACTCATTGCCGCTTTATCCGAGAACAGCCATGAAGAGAACTAAACAAGAACTAACCTTTGACACCAGGGAACTTATCAACTCACTACGAAAGAAACTCAGAAGAGTTGAAGCAATATGCACTGAAGAATACCTAAATTCAGTTCTAACTTCTGAAACTCCTCAGGAAAAAATACATTTGTTTGAAGGGAAAATCCCACAACTGAATGAACAGGAAGTAATTGATGATGATATAGTCTTTGACATTTTCAAAGAAGCTGGTGAAGAATACAACTGCAAACCAATGGACCTTAAAGAAATTACTAGGGAAGTAAACAACCTTGAAGGTATGATTAAATCATTTAATACTGTTGATCTATCAATTACTAAACCCAACTTTGTGCAATAAAATGTTTGCTTAAATTTGTTGTATTTTCAATTACCATTATGTATTGATGAAATTATACATTGTGATCCAGATCTCCATTAAATGGTAAATTGTTACCTTTACCAGTTCTCAGTGAATGTTCTATAAATATCAATCAGCAAGTATATATTAAAAAAAATGAGAACTCAATAAAGTTTTTGTTAATTTAGGTTTGATAACCTTAAATAAGTACTCTCATTATGGCTGGTTATACCAGAAGCATCACCCTTCTTTAAGGAATTGAAATTAATCATAAAGCACAGGTATTCAACCTTGTGTCCTTTAATATTATTGTGGGCATATATAGTGAATTAGTGTTGAGGTATCCTGCTTATAAATTAAGAACATCAATAGTGCTTTTATAGCAGGATCGGTTTTTGAACCTGGACCTCCCAAGAATCCAGTCTCTACCAACTGAACAAGTATGAATTCTAAGTCAATTATCGTAGTAGATCCCACTATTAATGATAATTAGCCAAAGAAAAAAAAGACGTGATCAGAGCTAACCCGCAGTCTGGGGATTTACCAATTGCACAAGTGACAATCTTCCCAACATGAATTATCTTTGGCTAAACTTTAAACTATGTACCACAATGTAAAACTAACAGCAGGTACATTACGCTACTCTAATTTACCAGTGATATGGCATTATATAAGATAGTCGCATTATTTAATCGACACAATTTTAATTTGTTTTTAACTTTACTTATTGGTTTACTACTGTGACTACCGTAACAAAGTGCTGTAAATATGATAAAATGGAATGTCTGACAAAGAGACTAACCACAGGGCATGTGCTACCTCCCCTGCTATGTATAAAATAAATACATAAAAGGAAAATACATAACAACAATAATATTTACGTTTCCTGTACAGATTTAATGTGACTATTTACAAATAGGTACCATATTTTCTTTTTTATTTATATTAAAGATTCGTAACCTCTTATTAAAAACTAACTTTTAAAAAGATACAAACTTATGAAATATTTAATAAACAATATTAAGCTTTAACTTTTACTAAAAAAAATATACTTAACATCTATAGTACCTATAATATGACATAGACATGTTCCTAAATAATAAATTTGTACAATATATCACTTATATTAGCACTAAGAATCAATTCATAACATAAAGAAATTCGTCATTCAATGGGTAACGTTAAATTAAAAAAAAAAAATTTATATATATATATTAACAGCAAGAATACTGGATACAAAATTTAAATCAAACTTATCAAAAATATAATAACAGGAACAGTTATGATTGAGAATTATTATGTAATGACTTCTTTATTAGCAAATTATATTTTTATGTTAGAATCAGATTTATTTCAAGAAAGGAGTTTTCTGTTGAGGTAATTTGAAGAAATGTTTAGACCTGGCCAATGTGTCTATAATTTTGGGAAATTCCACTGGGAGAGGACAGGTATTAGGAAATAAACCCTGGGAAGTAACTAAAACCCCTAATGGAAAGTCAAGTTCATGTTGTGAGGGGGTAAGTTTTTTTGAATTTAAGCTGAGTGGAACCAGGTCAATTGCATAAGAACCCAGTAATTAATAAGATTTTTTTTTGTAATTTAGAATATAAATTTGTCTAGTTATGTTTGATAAGAAATTGAATTAAAATGGTAATAATGTTAAAAGTAAGTCCTGGAGGCAATCTATTATAGAAATATTAATTGTAAGCAAGCTTTGAGGTAAATGTAAACTTAGTAAAATTTTTATTATATTTCAGACTAATTTATCATTCCATAGTTATTGTTTAAATAAGGATAAGATTTCATTTTTAGATACATCTTTCAACCAGCTTTACAAACATCTATTCAAATTTGGATAATGTAAAAAAAAAGAAAGAAAAGAAGATAGAACTGACACATATCATCCTAATATTAGGTAATTAGTGTAGTTAAGTTAATTTAATCTTATTTTAGCTAATTTTATATTAAGTAATTAAAAATAAAAATCTAGGAAATCCATAAGATTTTTAAACTTTTTTGTTGTTTAACATAGATTTTTTGTCATTCTTTATTAGCCAATTAAAGTTACATATTAGAATCAGATTTATTTCAAGAAAAGAGTTTCTGTTCAGGTAATTTGAATAAAAGTAGTGTTTGAGCCAGTGAGTTAAGGTTGTCAGCGGCCATGAGGTCAGGAGCTGAAGAAAGGACACCAGAGGATATATACATAAGGATTGAAGACAACATACCACCCAACATTGAAGAGAGTCCATGTTATTAGTTTTTGCATTCGTTAATAATTATTTTAAGTACATAACTAACTAAATTATGTTAAATATGAAACATTAAAAATAGTAACATTATGCACTTGGACCAATATTGAACCCTGAGATAATATAATATAAACTTAAACAATATAAAATAAACTATTATTCTAAATTATTTTTTATGAATGTCCTCTGACCTCTAAATAAAAGAGAAAGTATAAAAATATTTTAAATAAACCGGAATTGCTACAATTTGTATAGGGGCTTTATTTCATTAACACGTGATTATATAAAATACATAAGAGTACAAAAATTTCACTCACTTAATTACCTCACCAGCATTAGATAAATAATCACAAAACTGAAATCATCACATCATATAATAGGATAGTTCATTATGAATATAGCAGTACAAGTTGTGTTAATGTAAAAATAACCATAACCCATTAACAGCTATAACAACAACCTAGGAGTGTCAATAAAAGTGAAACAGCAGACATTTCTGATCTTAATTTGTAGTAATTTATGACTGTTTATTATTTTAGTGCTTCAATTATTATTCCATACCATAAAATGTTCATTTTAAAACTAGGAAATACTCACAGTAAACATATTTACAAAGGAATAATGCACACAGCACTTATCCACGACTAATAAGCTTTTTGATACAAATATGTACATTTGGAAATTTTCTTAAAACAACTGAAGTAAAGCAAAACTGAGCTAATGCAATAAAAACTAATATTTAAAGACAATTTTTTTTTACAATTTGAGATAGTATTATAATGTATGTACCTACATTTCAGTCCACTTAGCATTAAGGAGAGGTTTATTAAATTTCTACATCAGTAACTAAGTAACGTTCAGTTAATTTGTAATTCAAATTAATGCAACAAAATAAAATACTGAACAAAATTTCCTTTATTTTGTTCACATCTTATTCCCTGAGAAGGGAGAGATTTTTGTTAATATCCTTAGAATAAATGATCTAATCTCCAGGATGGGAGCTGGCATCCGTACTGATTGCTAAGATAATTTCAGAAGTAATTATCAATCAAGAAATGCTCTGATATTTAAATTTAATAACTAAAATATATATCTACATGATTAATTTAAATAATTTAGCCAAGTTTATTGATAAATTTTGTTTTTTGTTCACAGTCATTTATTTTTCACCTCCTTCTCTACTTAAGGAGGTACACCACAGGGTGAAGAATTTTGCTTCAGTTCTTTTGGGCCTGGAAAGTAAGGTATTGGCAATAAGGCTATGTATCGCTTTTCCACAATTTGATGGTTTTATCTTGCTCTAAGGCTGCTGAAGCAATGATGTTTTCAGTCGGATGGCAGGTGGTACAAAGTACAACATCTGTAATAAATGTAAAAATACAAAAATTTTAATTGTCTGTATTATATTAATATTTATTTTAATCGTTCAAAGTTAAGGTGCTTCAGTGGCAAAGAAAAGTGGTTTTTTTTGTCGTACCCTATATCACACCAGTGATTTTACAACTAATATATTGTAGCTGATTCCCAGTTTAGATCCAGATTACGGAAAATGAATAGTATAAAGAGCTACACAGGAAGGGAATGAAAATCAGTACCACTAAAAGCCAAGTGATATATGTCGGAGAGAGGAAAGAGTGGAGATGCTAAGTTGTTGGAGATTGTCGATAATTACCACCTAGGTGTGATCTTCAGTATAGATGAACAAATTGACCAGGAGGCCCTGAACGGAGATATTCCTATGTTGTATTTTATTCCATATGTTCAACAATCACAGGCATGCAAGAAATAAACCAAGAACCAAAGCCACTGCATCAAGAATAAAAGGATAAAGAGAGGTCTTAGAGTAAACCAGTAAAAGTTGTTACAGAGGAGCATCAATCAGTTATAATGGTTTGGCCATGTTTGAGGGATGGCTTATAACATGAAGCTAGATGGTTTAGAAGCTGGAGCAGAAGTACCATGCTGGAAGTGACAAGAAGAACCTTATACCTGGATGAAATGGAAAATATGGTCTGAGGCTGCAACGTGACGCTAAATGGGACTTTGAGTTATCAAAATAAGAAGAAGATAGATATTGTAACAGGACATACCTAAACTAAGGAGCTTACAGTTATCATTGGTAATACATTGGCCGATCGTATTCCTCAGTCTGTTTGATTATGATGGTGGTAATATGAGGGGTTATTATATATGGTAGGTTGGTTACTAGTACAGAATAACCCATTTGTGTACACCGAAAAAGACCCTCCCAATACTACAATAAACATTTGTCATTTAGATAATTAATACTACTTTATGACCAAAGAGTTTGGTCTCTAGGGCAGTGCAGTCTGATAGACATGAAGAACCTGGAGACTAAATACTGAAGGCACGCCAGCAGCTATTGGACTACCCACCTCATCACAACATTGTCAAGAGAACTGACAAGGCAACCATCAAGAGCCACTTGAAACAGGACTGTACAAGGAAGCAGTGGAAGATTCTTCTAGAAAAACCCTGTGGCTGGAACAACCAACATTAACGTCACTGCCTAACAGGCCATGACTATCTCCATTGTATTGCCACAGCAGACTCCTGAGAGCGGTGAGGGAGAGCTGCTGTGGTTTTACAATAGGTATGTAAAAACCTTGTACTGGGCTGCCAGGATAAGTTTTGTTCATAAGCAAATTTTACCTTGGCGTAATTTAAAGAAAAAAAAAATGACCAAAGTTCACTTCTTAGGAATTGATGAAGTAATAAACCCGGGGATATGTTTTTAAAAATTGACTACACAACAAATCAGCATTCTAGAACATCCCGAGAAAAGTATAACTTTTTATTGAATTCATTACTAAATAAAAAATAATAATAATAATAATTTCTGAATAAAACAATATGTTTAGGCATTCATAGTGATGCTACTGGAAAGTGAGTTTTGTAATGATAATTTCTTTTCGGGTAAACTCATTTTCGAAGGGAAACTAGAGTAATAGGGAATGAGTCTCATCAATAAAAGATATTTCTCACAAAAATAATTCCCACATTATAGGAATTTCATGGAACCAAAATTAAAATTAAGTAAAATTGAATCCCTGTCTTAGGAACTAACAATATAAGAGAAACAGTACCCTAGCTTTATAAAGACTGGGTTTTTCACTATCGACAGAAGACAAAAAAATATTTGCTTCTCAGAGGAAATCATTGAACCAATCATTCCAACTATTTAAATGATATATATATATAAAGCCCATATATATATGGGATGCAGTAATTGAAGTTAATCATCTAAATACCTAGAGTAGGGGTGGCTAACCCATGGACCACAGCAATGCCTTTTTGAGTGGCCTAACTCACCCAAGATTTTTTTTCTATTAGTATCAATAAATTATTAATCAACTTATTAAGTTTATCTACTCAGCTTATGATAGCCCCGGAAATGTTTGTTTCAGTAAATTGAAAGGAAAATTGGCAAGTGCTAACAAGGTGGAGGGTGGTTTGATAACAATGGGAATCATGCGGCATCACTCTTCTCTCAGTGCATATCCAGGCTGCAAAAGACAAAGGATGTGCATCCTCTGATATTTTATGAAAATCAACTGGCATGTGCATTTTCCACTTTTGTCATTTATTCAGTCTGTTTTCCCAAATCACCATGGACCGATATAGTCTTCAACAACACGTGCCAATGATAAAATTGTTTTATAAATATGGGTGTTCTGTTTGGGCAACGCTCCACCGTCGCCATAACTGTCCTACCGAGAGGACTACTCGCAGTTTCGAGGATAAATTTGAGTCCATAGGTTCAGTAAACAATCAAGCAACACCCATATATTGACGAAACACAAGATCTGCCGCAAACATCGCCGCTGTCTGTGAGAGTGTGCAGAAGAATCCGAGGCAGTCGATTTCGCGTTGCTCACAAGAACTCTTCTTTCACAGACCACAACTTGACAAATTTTGCGCCGTAACTTGAGCCCGCACCCGTACAAAATTCAAATGACTCAGGAGCTGAAGGTAAACAACCATAGACAAGACGTGTGGTTATTACACGTGTAGGTGATGTGAACTGGCCACCGAGATCGTGCGATTTGACCCCGTTAGACTTTTTCTTGTGGGGTTTTCGTAAGTCGCAGGTCTATGCGAAAAAGCCACAAATCACAGTGGTCCTCAAAGCTATTATTCAGCCTGATTTATGCACCAGAGTCATGGAAAATTGGACATTATAGACAGTGCCACCCAGCGAAGCCGCGGCGGACATTTACATGATGTTAAATTCCGTACATAATGGCATCGATAGGCCTTCCAAACGAATAAAAAATTTCGATGATATCTCACACACTTTGTTTTATTTAAATTTAAAGATAGGAAGCGCTTAATGAATGACTCTTTATGTATAAATTTCTAACGTGTTAACCCCAGAACATGTATGTATTTCATATGTACGTAACTGTGACATAATTAGTATTAGATATAAGAGTATTAATGTTTAGAATAGTTTAAAATTTAAGTAAATTAAAGTACATATGTTAGATTGTCTGAACCCAACTTAGTTATATAATTATTAAAATAATAGTGAATTAAAAAATAAATAAATGATTAAGAAATCGTTTATTATTAAATATTAAAACCCGATATTCTGATATATATTGTTGTGATATTTTAATGTTATGATTTTTAATTGTGTTTTTGAAATAAACTCGGAATTAGCGAGCGTTGAAACCGTAATAGCGATCCGTGGTTCATGCCTATGAAAGTATGAACATTTTATTGTCGTCATATTAATTATTAATATTTATAATAAAAATAATATCATAACTAATGTAAACATTTATTTTATAAACTACGTAAATTAAGCAAAGTATAAATATCCGAAACAACTGGCATTAAATAACCAGTTGAAAGATCAGTAAGGCAGCGGAGAGATGCAGATAAATGAACCGCCAGAGGACGAAAGGACTCACTTTTTCATCAGGACCCGGCAGAGAAGGAAGCCCAGGTAGCGAGACGCTAAGGCCTCGTGGTGCATCAGACTTGCATCCGGCCACGAGACGTATGGAACCAAGCGCTGCAGCTTAGAACAAGTATGCTAATCCGAACCACACGAAGATTATCCACAAAGAAGCACTGGCCAGTATTAGTATAACGTTACGAATAATTAAAGGTACCATTTTTATGTTAGATTTAATATTATTCTTTTATTACGTACGTATTTTATTTGTATATCAATTTTTATATATTCAATGTGTGTAAATAAAACCATTATTTCTTTTGCCAGAAGTTTCCTATAATTTTATTAACAGAACCTTGAGGTAACGTAAAAGTTAAATATAAAGTTTTTAAATTATATGAAAAAATATATAATAATAACATACATAAATAAGAAATATTTGAATAATATGTAATAAAGAGGTTATTTATTGTCTCCAAGTTGTCATATACAACCCCCAAGAGGTTAAAGTAAGTATTTAATTTTGGGTTTTCATTATCAGGTAAAATATTATTTTAATATTTGCTTATTTATTAATATTAATATTTTAATTATATATTCTTTCATATAATTTAAAAAACTTTATATTTATAACTTATACGTTATATCAGGGTTCTGTTAATAATTATATAGGAAACTTCTGGCAAAAGGAATATTGGTTTTATTTAAACACATTGAATAACTAAAATTGATATACAAAAATAAAATACGTACGTAATAAAGAATACTATTAATACTAACATTAAAATGGTACCTTGTAAATTATTCGTAACTGTATACTAATACTGGCCAGTGCTTCTTGTGTATAATCTTCGTGTGGTTCGCGGATCAGCATGCTTGTTCTAATCTGCCGCGCGTGGTTCCAGACGTCTTTGTTGTCGCATCTGGTGAAAGTGAAAGTCTCACGAGGCGGTGGGTCGCCGACTACCTGGGCTTCCTTCTCTGCCTGCCTTCTGAAGAACGAATGTTGTTTTTGCCCTCATGCCGGTTTATTTATACTACCTACCGTTGCCTTCTTGACTTTCAACTGGTTATTTAATGCCAGTTGTTTTGAATATTTATACTTTGCTTAAATTAGAAGTTTATATAATAAATGTTTATATTAAATATGATATTATTTTACTTTAATTATTAATAATTAATATGACGACAATAAAAACGTTCATACTTTCAAAAATGAATCACGGATCGTTATTCAATGCTCGCTAATTCCGAGTTTATTTAAACAAACACTATTAAAAATCATCATTTTAAAATATCACAACAATATATTAATAATGTCTCAACTAGACTAGTAAATTCACTTCAATATAAAACTGGTTGTTTCAGTCTTGAGATAGGATTTCATTGAAAAAAATGATTATGCAGGTAGCAATTAATATTAAACTAAACAAAACAATCTACTAAGCTTTCTTCAATAATAACAGCTTCCTACGAAAACTCTTTGCTGCTGGCACAACGAATGAAACCAAGTGGAGATGGACAGCAAGTTATCAACTTAAAATCATTACTTAAGATCCAAAAATTTATAAACTATTTACGTCGAGTCATAAGTAACTTCTGTTTTTTTTATCAGACATTTATTTTGCTCTCATTAAATAACAAAATTATATTAATTTTGACGAGTGCAGGGCGCTTTTCATGGAGTTTCTCTTCCACTCTTTAATCGTTAAATTGGACTTCAACAACTCGTGGTGAATTATTCCTTGACAATCCCACCATACACACAATAAAATCTTTTTGCCATGGATGTTTGCTTTTGGATCTGGTAGGGGTGATTGATCCTCATCAAGCCACTGTCTTTTACGGACTATATTGTCATAGGTAACTCATTTTTCATCGCCTGTTACAATCCTGTTTAAAAAAGGCTCAATTTTTATCTGTGAGAGCAGACTTGTGGCGATTGACATGCGATCTTCTTTATTCCGTTCACTGAGATTGTGAGGTACCCACAACCCTAACTTGCTGACTTTCTCTAATTTCTCCAGGTGGCGGTTAACAGTTGATTGTGATGTATTCAACCTTTCTGCTATACCTCTAGTTGATTGACGTAGATTTAGCTCCAATATTGCCTTTAAAAGGTTGTCGTCAAAGTCAGAAGGACGTCCTGCCCTCGGTTCGTATCTCCAGAACGGAATTTTATAAACCAATTTCTAACTACCCGATCAGTTATTAGTCCTTCACCATATACGCTGCATATTTTTTCAGCTGTCGCCCTAGCACTATTGCCTTGTTTAAATTCCCTAAGCATGACGAATATGTACTTTTTGACTCTCCATTTCAGAGGTTAAAAAAAAACAGTGTAACCTAACGTGTAATCACACAAAACAGTTGACGAAAGACTAATTGAAGCCTCATCTATATGGTGAAAACAAAAACTTGTTGTCATGGTAGATCCGAACAATAGATTCTACTTAGCTGCATCGGAAGTTACTTATGGCTCGACCATATAGTATATTGATTATCTGCTCACCTTTTTTTGTATGCTTTCCTTCTTCATATGGTCACCAAGAACCTTGAAACAACTCCTTGACCTTTCTCAACTACAGGAGGTGTTTGAGAGCTAAAAATTTCTCTTGAAGGAAAAACTTCAAAAAAAGACTGGCAAAAATGAGACATCATTTGCTCTAATGGGGCTCCTGCCATGGTCGGTAAAAACATGAGCTGTATTACACACTATTGGAAAATTATTTGAAAAGACCTCTTCTAAAATAATGCTGCATCAATCACCGTTTTGAGTGAAGGAACTGGAATTACCTTCTGTCCAAAAAACCAGTGGTCGACTGTATTAAAAAAAGTAGATGCTTGATTTCAGTCACATGAAATGTTCGATAAACACGCTGAGGGACATGGAGAACTTGTTCTCCATTGCAATGTCCATTGAGTTTCAAGAAGAAAGTATTTGGAAAGGTTCTGGAAACTACGTAGTGATGTCTCAACTTACCTAAAAGAAAATGAAGAACTTCCTCACATTTCTACCCCATCTTGGTTAGTTCTTGTTTTCGTTACTCTCGTTTAAATTTTATAAAATAAATAGGTACCTACCTACCTCAATTGAGGTTTTTGAATTACCTCTTCCTATTGTTTTGAACATGCATAGAAAATATAAGTTGTTATAGTTAAAATATGTGTAAATAAACTTTTTAAGATGAGTGTGTGGGTGGGGTGTTGGCCCACTTTTCCAGTTTGTGGAACCTCAAATTTGACCCACAATCAAAAAAAGGTTGCCCCCCCCCCAACCTAATGTATGAATAAAAATTTATAAACAACAAAAATATAATTACCTGTATGGCCATTTAATTTTTGCACTATTTCCTTTGTCTGAAGATTCCAAATATACACAAGATTATCCTCAGAACCAGATACAATCCACTAAAAAAAATGTGACATTTATATTCACTTTTTTTATTGAAATTGATTGAGAATAATAAAATTAAATCAAATAGCATGGAAAGTGAAAAAATGAAAAATTTAACTCACTTTTCCTCCTGTTACTGAAAAGTTGGCAAAAATGCAGAATTTCTCGTTCTTGTGACCAGTGTACGTTTTTAGGCATTTCCCTTTGCTATAGTCCCACAACTTGAGAGTATTGTCTAAAGTCGCAGCTAAAATATACTTTCCATTAGGAGAAAACTTTACAAAAGACACTGGTGGATTGTCGTCATCAATTAATGTTTTAAGGCATTGCCCGGATGCTGTATCCCATATACGACTGGAACATTAAATAATAATATAAGCAATAATTAGTCTAGATGCACATGAATATAGAGGCAAAAACACATGTATAATAACTCCGCACAAGACATATAATGGAGAGATGATGTGTTCTATACACAATTAATTAGTCAATCAAAGTTTTTTGCCCAATGATTAAACTTCCAGGCTATTACGATAACAATTTGTGCTAGAGCAAGACAAGGTTATAAGTATATTATTATAAATAAATTTAACCCTGTAGAAGACCAGTTTGGATACTGATACAATTATTATTTTTTAAACCACTAGAATTCTGATTTCAGTGAGATAATAAAACTATAGAACACACTAACCTGCATTATGCTTAAGTAATTGTGATTCAAGCCAATTCAACTATAAACATAGATGACATCTTCATCACATCAACTTACCACAGACCATCGTAGCTACTAGAAACGATCAGTGATCCGTCCCTATTGAAATGAACAGCGCTCACAGGATCTGAGTGAGCAGGGAGAGTTTTCAGGCATTTACCAGTCCTAACATCCCAAATCCGAACGCTTTCATCAAACTAGATGCATTAAGAATAACATCAAATACATGGTGAAAAGAAATGTAAGTAAACAAAAAAGTGGTGGATAAGCAGTTCCAAAACACTTACTGAACCTGAGACAATAAGATTTGACTGTGGGTTAAAATTACAGCAAAATACATAATTGCTATGGCCCTTCAAAGTCTTCAAACATTTTGCCTGAAAAATCATAAAACTAAATTATGACACTTTTATATGTATATTTTATCAAATCCTATGATATGCCATAATCCCTGCATTTTATTCTACAACTTCCTAATGGTTATTTAATACTAACAAATACGTAAGTGTTATTTTAATATTTAAGCATTTTATAAAATGTTGTTTACAACAAAAAAATATATGCGGTGCCACTAAGCCATCTTGAGATCAGAACCCATGTTACCTCAAACTTTAGTAAGTTTAACGTTCTAGGGTTCCACAAATTTCTAGTGACCTAGCTTGAAAATATTTCATCCTGGATCTTATGAGTGATTTGATCCATAGCTGAATTAGAAGAAACTCTTACTCAAATTATCAAGTAGTTTATCCAACAGAAACCACCATTGCTTGTTTCTCAGCAAAATTAGGTTTGTAAGGTTTTATTTCACTGGAAGTGCCCGCTGCAGCGGTTGGGAGACCAAATTGATGACATCACAACTGCTTACTGCTGGGCAGTTCCAATCAAATATGGTCCCTTGATTTCCCCTAAAGCAATAGTTAACTGCCAACCAAAAAAATCTTCACTTACAGAGAAATTGGCAACACAATATTGGTCTGTATCGGATAATTTGAGTAAAAGAAGTTTGTTATACCATTCTACTTCTTATAGGAAGAGTTGCCAAATGATCCTAATCACTTATTGGCAAAGTGGACCTAATTTTAATGTTTGTTTCAGATGTACATTTGTCGTCAAGATTTTATCTTAACTACTCAAAAACAGCCATTTAGACACTAACTTAACGCTATGCAAGAATTCTAATGTTGAGTCCAAGCCACTTCCAATTTTCGACAAACGAGTTCAAACTAAAATGGAAGATATAATTTAAAATATATTGCACAAAAAAGTCTAGGTACTTTAAAATAAGCACAGGTACTTGTTAATTATGGAGGCCTTAGTAACAGTGCTAAATATCAGTGAGATATAATCTGTAAAATATAAGAACAATAGCCAGAAGTGTATTTTTATTGAAATTAAATACTTACCAGCGTGTTCAACATAATTTATTTGTTTTTAATTTATTTATACCCTAACATACTCCCATTTAGAGCTGAAAGGCAGCTTATCTTATCGGAAACTGATCACTTTTAGGTAGTGAAATAACATAAAATCACTGTTCGTCTATGGATTTTAACCCTGAATGGTTTGATTATGAAGCATTTATAAACAGGGCACAAAATGAGGCCCTAACAAAAATTGAAGGATGTCTTTTAAAAATTTGCTGAGGCGCATTATTTTGAAGTTGGGTCCACGGCATGAATTCCAGTTCATTCCTTGTGTTCTTTCAATGACCAACTTGACTAAAACTAAGTTCTAAGTTCTACTAAGTAAAAGTCTTTCAATTTCATGATAACATAACTGGGAGGTTACCTTATGTGCTGTGGGGCCCCTTAATTACCAAGCCCCAAATTCTTAATTTATAAACAAAAACAGTTGATTGATGGAAAGGTTGATGGATTATTCCAATTCCTTACTAAATAAGTTCACTAAAATATCTTAAGATCAGGTCACTAGATTTTGTATGTGTATTAATAAAATGAAGCAGTTCTTATGACACTTTATATCATTTAAGGGTAATAATATGAAGCATATCTTAATAATTTACGTACTGTGCTCAGTTCCCATATTTTTAATGTTTTGTCATCAGAAGCACTGACTAAGAGCCTACTGTCACTTGACCATGCAACGTCCGATATTCCAAGTTTATGGCCAGCAATTGTTTTTTCAAATTTTCCATCATATGCTCCCCAAATTTTTATCAACTTGTCAGCAGCTGTAATAAGAAATGCTACATGAGATTCAACAATTGTTAAAACAAGATTTAATTACACTGAAAGAAATCATTACAGGAACTAGCCAGCCATTCTCCATTCGGACTGAATTTGACTGATGAAACCGCTTTCGTGTGACCAGCTAATGTAAACTTCAAGGTATAGTTGGGTTTCTGAAACAGCCAACGCAATTATTGAGTTAATAAATTATAATAAACAAAAACAATAGCATTGTAATCAAATGTGAGCTGGGACTATCAGACGAGGTTACACAAGTTCGGTAACAGCTCTAAACAAATATGTAATTAATAATATACAAACAAATAAATACCATGTTAGAACTGGATTTGTTCGAAGTACTCATTGAGCTGGATAAGTGATGGTTTCCCGGTTGGTTCAGTGGTTGTGAAGGTCCAAGAGGTACCATATTATATTACCATTCACGATTCCTTTGAAAGGACCGTTTCGGCGATAATGTGATCCACCTTTGGCGGTAAAAACAAAACTAAATAGTGAGATCCCGGAAAATGAATACAACTTTTTTTTTTATTTAGAAACTTACGTGCATTATAAGAGACTCAATTGTTTATAGCTTAGTGATGGGGAAAACGGCCTACTGTTAAAAACATTAGCTTTTTTGAAAAACGAACGAGCTAAAACTTTTAAATGACGATTATAGTTAATACGTGAGCTCGTCAAAAGTTCAAAATAAATTTAAAAAATAATTCATAGTTTTTTATTAACTACACAATTAACGTTTTCGTTACGGTTGAGAAATTACAGTTCTAGTGACTTTTTGTAACTAGTTCACTTGAAATCAGAATTTGTATAAAATGTAACCAAGCTATCGGAAATACAATGAATCAATTCTAAATAGATTCGTTTGTAGAATCTATAGTAAATTCTATAAATAATTTTGTAACAAGGGGATATGAAAAAAAAAAAAGTTCACTTGTAAAAGTCCACTTAAACTTCTTCACGTAATGATATTCAAGACATCAATATCTTTCATTTGAAAACCTACTTGATTTGATAGGAATTTTTTTTTTAATCACAAGCAATTGATTAATAATTGACCCTTCAATATATTTTATACAGCAGGTTTAATTTTTATCATCATCAGGGCAACAAGTAAAACTTCAATGCTAAACATCATTCCTCTACTGAAACTTGGGTTGCTAAAAAATATTAGCTGTAAAAACGTGTAAGCTTTCACTTGAGCTCCAAACAAATATTACATATTACCAATCATAATGGAAAGATATTTTCCGTTATATAATTATTTTGTTTTTATAGAAACCTACGTTTTTATTTCAAAGTAACCCTTTATAATTTGCCATGGGACTTGTTTTATATTTTGTATCGTCGGGACGTCTAATTATACTATCACGCAAAATATCATATCTCTAAAACAACAAGATTATAGTTGAAGTTACGAACTCGATGTTAATGACTGTTTAATTACTTATTATAATTATAGTTATAAAAAAAAATTACATGTCAAATGTTACTTTTATGTACAATTTTTGTCCATAGCACAGGCAGGGAATTCTCTAAGACCGGGACAGACACCGATTAAATCCACTCAATTAAAAAAATACTACATCTTTCCAGAGCAGGCTGCAGTCCTGGGGTCATCGATTAATTATTTATCATCAATGAATTTTGAATTTAACAACCTCTTTACTAATGATAGATTTACAAAATCATTCTCAATTTTTTTTTTTGTTAAAATCGCCCCACTTGGGAGTATTTTTATACTTTGTGAACTTGAGAACTAGCTGAGAATTGTAACTTCTTCCATCAACGTACTATACAAACACAATCGTGTCGTAAAAATTGTCAATCGTTCGCGTTGTTCTGTTGTCTTTTGCTTATAAAAAAAAAAAAATCAATCCATGAATTGTAAATTACTTAAATGCCTTGGATAACTATATATTATATTTTTTATAGTTATTAGTGCCAGTGTTTTTTTGTAGGACTCTAAAAAACTTCTTCCAATGTAGCCCAGAGAAGTTAAAATCTCGAACCTGAACATCAAAAGTTTCCGCCCGCCAACGCAGCTACACCACTAATTTCTCTTCAGTCTTTAGTCCCGATTAATAAATTAATAATTATTAGTTCAAACATGGCATCCCATTGGTATAAATTTAGTAATCTTTAGTAAAAGACGAAAGATTTATTCGCTTTGAAAGGAGACCAGGGTTATAAAGAGGAAAAAGTATAAATTTAAATTTAATCACGAAAAGGTGAGCCCCATTACCTTTATTAGTCAGTTTAGTCCGTTTAGTCCAGTCACGTATAATGTATATCATTATACTTGTTTATTCATTATATAATTTTAATAAAATAACCAAACCTGTATATAATGTAGCGATGCTACAGGAAATACAAACATAATTTGTAAATAGATTCGCCTGAGGCTCTATAATTGTATATAATTATCTGTAAATTTAAAGGGGCTATGAAAAAAACAAAAAAAAAATTTAAATAATTATATAAAAAAATATAAATATTTACAAATAACGGCCTAATGGTGAAGAAGCAATGCTACCATTGAGAAGATCTAAGCGAAAATCATAAGCTAATCCTGTAAATAAATTTTCTTTTTAAACGATAATTATAAAAATTTGAACTAAAGGGATACCATGCCTCAACTAGTAATTATTAAATTTTTTTGTAAAATGTGATAAATATTTAATTCATGTAATGCAGTTAAAAGCAAATGAGAAATATTTTAAAACATAACTTATTAAAGATGAAAAATACTCCAACAATTTGTGATGTTTTTGAAGATTTATCGAGACCAGAGATACTGGAGAGAATAGCGGTGTAGCCACGTGGTGTAACAAGGGGTTAATACAGTTTTGGATGGAAGTAAGTCGGCAATTTTTTTTTAACAGGTGTCCAAGCTATCTTGCCAATTCGCGTCAAAAAACAAATCTAATGATTTATGATAACCTGAGAATGTCCCAAACACGAACAGGGAATGGTCTTGTTAAAAAGATCTAAGCGAATATTAGAATGTACCCTGTTCGAATCCTATAACCATTTTTATTTTTTAACCACTAATGATTTACTTTTACACTAATGGGATACCATGCCTAAACTAGTAATTATTGCTTTTTTTTGTAAAATGTGTTAAATATCAAATGCTGTTAAAATCAAATGAGAAATATTTTTTCTTAAATCTTACTAAATTTGAAAAATGTTCAAGCGATTTATGATGTTTTTGAAGATTTATCGACCTGAATCACTAGAGTAGTGGTAAAGCCTCGTGGTTGGGTGGTTACCAACAAAGTTATAAACTTTTTAGCTTCTCTATGCCTCACATCAAATAAACTACAGCTAATAACTATAAAACGTAGAATATTTATTTCCCAGGCTATTAATGTTTTAAAAGAGTCATTTACTTGTGTATATTTGAACTATGGATTTTTCATTAAGCCTGTTTAGGCAATATTGAGGACTACAATTTTAAAAACAAGGTATATTTTTTATTAGCCATTATAGAAACAGGAAGCACACAAATTTTGTATGTTAAAAAAAATATAATGCAAAGTAATATTTAAACAATTAAATATATCTTGTTGGATTATATATTAAAAAGATCTAAACGAAAATTAGATATTACGCTTCAACTAGTAATTATTACTTTTTTTTTGTAAAATGTGTTTAAATATTTAATTCATATGATACCGTTAAAAGCAAATGACAATTGAAGTATTCATACAGCACCTTTCCCTTACTTTTACTCCTAACCAGCGCAATCTATCCCATGGAACTAACGTCGAAGATCTCCTTATTTCTCCGATTTCTCTTTCATTTCCTCCAAATATATCAAATAGATTTGTTTTTTGATGATTAATGAAAAGACGCGAATTGGCAAGATAGCTTGGACACCTGTTAAAAAAAAATTGCCGACTTACTTCCATCCAAAACTGTATTAACCCCTTGTTACACCACGTGGCTACGCCGCTATTCTCTCCAGTATCTCTGGTCTCGATAAATCTTCAAAAACATCACAAATTTTTGAAGTATTTTTCATATTTAATCAGTTATGTTTTAAAATATTTCTCATTTGATTTTAACAGCATTATATGAATTAAATATTTATCACATTTTACAAAAAAAGGTAATAATTACTAGTTGAGGTATAGTATCCCATTAGTGTAAAATTAGATCATTATTGGTTAAAAAATAAAAATATTTACAAGACTCGAACTGAGTACATTCTAATTTTCGTTTACATCTTTTTAACGAGACTTTTCATTGTGCGCCATTGGGCCATTCTCTAGGAAATTCATATTTTGATATTTTATATTCATAGTTCAAATATACACAAGTAAATGACTCTTTTAAAACATTAATAGCCTGGGAAATAAATATTCTACGTTTTATAGTTATTAGCTGTAGTTTATTTGATGTGAGGCATAGAGAAGCTAAAAAGTTTATAACTTTGTTGGTAACCACCCAACCACGAGGCTTTACCACTACTCTAGTGATTCAGGTCGATAAATCTTCAAAAACATCATAAATCGCTTGAACATTTTTCAAATTTAGTAAGATTTAAGAAAAAATATTTCTCATTTGATTTTAACAGCATTTGATATTTAACACATTTTACAAAAAAAAGCAATAATTACTAGTTTAGGCATGGTATCCCATTAGTGTAAAAGTAAATCATTAGTGGTTAAAAAATAAAAATGGTTATAGGATTCGAACAGGGTACATTCTAATATTCGCTTAGATCTTTTTAACAAGACCATTCCCTGTTCGTGTTTGGGACATTCTCAGGTTATCATAAATCATTAGATTTGTTTTTTGATGTACAAAAGACAAAAATATGTATGATTTTATTAATTGAGTTTAGATTAATGAAAATACGCGAATTGGCAAGATAGCCTGGACACCTGTTAAAAAAAAAATTGCCGACTTACTTCCATCCAAAACTGTATTAACCCCTTGTTACACCACGTGGCTACACCGCTATTCTCTCCAGTATCTCTGGTCTCGATAAATCTTCAAAAACATCACAAATTGTTGGAGTATTTTTCATCTTTAATAAGTTATGTTTTAAAATATTTCTCATTTGCTTTTAACTGCATTACATGAATTAAATATTTATCACATTTTACAAAAAAATTTAATAATTACTAGTTGAGGCATGGTATCCCTTTAGTTCAAATTTTTATAATTATCGTTTAAAAAGAAAATTTATTAACAGGATTAGCTTATGATTTTCGTTTAGATCTTCTCAATGGTAGCATTGCTTCTTCACCATTAGGCCGTTATTTGTAAATATTTATATTTTTTATATAATTATTTAAATTTATATATATTTTTTCTTAGCTCTCTAATTACAAGATTAAGGATGAGGGAAAAATAAAGGGATATTTGGGATTGAAATATATATATATATATATATATACTTTTATTTATTTATTTATTTTTTTTCTTAGCTCTCAAACTTATAAAATAGGATGTGGGAAAAATAAAGAAAAATTATTTTGGGCTAATGAGTGCCTTTCACTAAGGGGAGTCCCCCATTTGAAGGATGTATGAGAAGGATATAGGGTGTGGAATGCCTAAAGGAGGCGGGTGGAATCAGGAAGGTAGTGAGAGTCTACCGAGGGTGCCATGTTTGAACTAATAATTATTAATTTATTAATCGGGACTAAAGACTGAAGAGAAATTAGTGGTGTAGCTGCGTTGGCGGGCGGAAACTTTTGATGTTCAGGTTCGATTTTAACTTCTGGGCCACATTGGAAGAAGTTTTTTTGCGTCCTACTTAAAATACACTAGCACTATTAACTATAAAAAATATAATTTATAGTTGTCCAAGACATTTAGGTAATTTACAATTCATATTTTTTTTTATTACATAAACAAAAGACGAGAAAAGCTACGTGAATCATTGAATTGTTTGTATAACACTTTGATGGAAAAAGTTGTAATTCTCAGCTAGTTCTGAAGTAGACAAACTACCAAATCTACTGGCATGCGTAGGAAATTTCGAATATTATGGTTCCTCTTGTATTGTATCAAATACAATTGAAGAGTTTGCAGCAAGAACGGCCATTTTCTACCTTTTTGAGTTACTTTTCACTTTTTTTTAGTTACATGTTACTTGTGTAAAAAAAATCCTAATATTTTTGTTGTGATTTATTATAGTTTTTGATGAAAACGTATGTTTTTAAAAAATAAATCAGCCAACACAAAAGGGGGAAAACGAGTTGGCTCCAAAATTACAAAATTCATCCTGCTTTACATATATGTATTTTTTACATTTATATACTACTAAATAATTTGCTTCCGGATAAAGTATACGTAAAAAAAAAGATTTTTAAGTAACCTTAAAAATTCGATTTTAAACAGTTTTAGTGTTTCCCAAAAGTTAGAAAAATGTAGCCTACTGCTTCTTGCGGCATACCTTTCAATTATTTGAATCCCTCGTGGCATTTTTGAATTGTATTTGTAGTATTATTATTAGTGTCATAAAGGTTGTAAGTTACGACTATTTGTTCCTGATGCATTGTATACACAGCTGCAATAGGTTGGACAAGCTTACTTTAAGTAGTATTTAAGGTTATATGCTGTATCTATACATATAAATACTCAATTAAAGGAAAAGAATAATAATTCTCCCAGTTGAGGAAACAAAAATCTTAAGAAGGAAATTTAAAATAAATGCACAACTCGATGAGGTTAAAGATCCATATTTTTTATTTACTTCATTTCCTTTAAGAAGTGGTTGGTTTCCAATAAAGTAGTCTGCTAAAATGGAAGTATTCACAGGCGTCAAACCTCAAGTCTCCAAACATTTGGAGAACTGGTAAACGAAATACCCGATCCACCTTTTAGTCCATATCTGTATTGAAATCTATTATTACACCAAGTATGGTGGTAATAAAATTTTACACATTCTAATCAAAGAATTTATTGCACGACTCAAGGATAAACAGTTTCGAGATAAATCGAATGATTTTATTATACCTTCAAGGTTGTTTTCTTCCCCCCATCAATTTCTTTAAAGTCTATCGGCTTCCTGTTTGTATGCTTCACCAGCTTCATTCAAAGTCTTCTTTCATCAGTAACTGTATAGATCAGTTAATTGTGGCCAGCATGACAGAATTTTATTTGTAGTCTTATTATTAGTATTAGTCTTGTGAAGTTTATAATTTGTTTGTTGAGCTGTATTCGTGGTCGTCTCGGGTTCGAATCCTGCCTTGTAACTATTGTTTATCTTTGATCAATGATTATTTATTTATAATTGCGTAACTAGTAATTGTTAATTTATCACTAAAGTATTTTTAATACATGCATTGCTAAAAGCTATCGAGAATTAACGGGATCCACAACAGAGTTGATGGTCAGATGATGGAATTCTGAACAGATACAAATATTTTTATGATTTGTTCAATAAAAACTGTAACCATATATTAATATTAACAATTTTTTTTAAACTCTAAGCTAAATATTGGATAGATTATAGTGTGGATTCGGGCTCAGACCTACCGCCTAACTTGCTGATTTATTTATAAAAACTTGCCACGTCTCTCAAATAACTACATGTAAATTGATCAATGGTTTATGGACTATGTATTTTTTTTAAATAAAGTACTTAGGAATTTGAAGAAACAATATTCAGAATCTTTTCGAGAGTTAAAATACAACAAAGGTTGATTGCCTGGAAAATTTTTTGTTTTTTATTTTTCCCCTTTCTTTTTAGCGGCTTTAAATTCACAGATAACTATAGATCCTCAGGTGAATCTATTTACAATTTATTTTTGTATTTCCTTTTTGCTCAAACTTAAATTACTGAATTACTGGAATGGGGTTAAATGACATATTTATATTGTTTTCTTCAAACATTTTTGTTACTGCCTTCAATGTGTCCTTAAAAAAGGGGACAACTGAGCACTACCTGTATTTTAACAAAAAACTATCCAGTTTATTTTTCGAGGTGTAGTTAAGTATATCTTTAAAATTTCCGATTGATTGAATTATTTTTACGACCGCCTTTCCCTTCGGAAAGGCACCATTGTTACATTAACAAGCGTTCGGTGCAGTTTTGCAAAAATAGGAGAAATGTACATCACTGGCTGAAAAAGAAAACAACAGTTCGCTAGAACCTAAATCTGTATCATGTCAGAAATGTAAGTTCGCCTAAAAAAATTCTTTGTAGCTTTAAAGTATTGTATTATGCGAGATAAAGATTAATGGTTAGTTCTTTTTAAGCGAAAATTTTCTTTTTTCTGGGGGAAGAGATAATATTGTATGAGCATTGGCGAGAGTCTGGTTGGAACCAGAGGGGGTGTTACGTCAGGCGTTACGTCACGTGACTCACGGCACTGCTTGCCTGGGCATCGCCAGAAGCAGTCTTGAAATAAAGATACAATTTATTGGAGATCGCGAGCTCGCCGCTTTCAATTATAAATATTAGCGGGCGGTTATCTCTTATATCCAAAACCGTTCTCGAAATACAATCAAATCTATTTTGGAAAATCAATGTAATTCCGTCCTTCTAGGGGTCACGTGACCTGCTCTAGACCAATCAGATTGTAGCAAATTTCAAAGGATTTTTCACATCTCCAACAACCCGTTGGAGTAGCTGGGGTAGCCATTGCTGTGTTTGTGAATAGTAGCAAGTTTATATACACGTTAAAATCCGAATTGATCATGGGCACAGGAAATCATCCTTGCTTTGAAGGCCAAGAGCGGCCTTCCATAGGATTTAGCGTATGGTAGTAAATACTAAAATAAAATTTTCGGTTATTTAAAATAAAATGCTGGGAACTGACGAGCGGGCTCCCTCCAATCAGGGATGACTGCCGTCACTTTGACGGAGCTACTTTCCCAGTTTTGATAAGAAATACGAAAAATACCTTAGAATTCTTCATAATTTTGAAAAATAACGACCAAATGTACAAAATTTCGGTAATAAATAGTCGTAATAGTGCAGGAATGATTATTTCGGCATATTGATGTATACCATTTTAGGCCCAGCATTATTGGCTTCTTCCCGAGTGGGGAGCCCGCCATGTTGACCAACTAAGCGCCAAAAGAGGAACTTTTTTGGTATTTTTTCACATTGTTTAGTTTAAAAAATAGTCAAGTAGCGTTTAATTGGCGTCAGGGCTACCTTACAAATGATGTTCAAGTACTGAAGTGGTTACTCCCCCTTTTGAGTATAATGGCTTAACCAAGCTTGTGTTGGGCTTGAGCTTCTCCCATCACCAGTGGCATTTATTTACTTTTAAGACTGGAAAGAGTGAATTATAAGTGATTAATACTAGTGTGTCAGATCCAGAAAAGAATTTTGTGATTGATGGAATAGTTATTATTATTGTAACAGTGATTTGGGATCGTTTTTAAAGGTAAGCTTGGGTCTAGCCTTTCTAGCCCTTAACTTATGACGCCTTTTATAGTATTAACTGTTTTTATTAGATTATAAATGTTGTGTTTGTTCAATTTTATCAAATTGGAGGTTAAACTATTTTATTATCGTAACGTAAATACTAGAACTTGCTATTGTGTTAGTTTTTGTTAAACTTAACCTCAATTGTACAATTAAATAAGTATATCTACTGTGTTTATGCCCATTTTTTACATGGAAATTATTGTTATTTATAAATCAGATAGCTGTAGAGTTGTTTATTATTACATTTTGTGATAATTGCAAAACTTTGGTAACATTTTGTTTCTGACTAACAGTAGCCATCTAACATGTTTTTTTATAGAAAACAATTAGTATTCATTTGATTAATATCTTTTTATGTATCGTTTGTATTTTTGAAGATCACATTCGGTAAATCTAAGGTTGCTTTCTTTATGTGCAGGTAGTGTGAAATGCGGTTTGTTATTCTCCGGAGTAACCCTGAGGCCACTTCTAAAATTCAATTTATTTCTTCAGTTTCCCCTAAGAGCTCTTATAACTAAATAAAATCAAGTACATTTTCAAATTTAAGTTGTTTAAGTAGGAGTAAGATGTGGGGAAATAGTTTTAGCTCTGGGTCTTTCTTTAAGTCGCTTTTTTCAAGTAGAGCTATGTAAGATTATCGAGGTCTGTTTTTGTTTTATTTTTATTAGTATAGTTAGTTTTAATTTGATTGTTATGATATTAACTGGACATTATCAATCCTGCAGATCAAAACGTTCCTGTAAGATCATGATATCGCCCTATTGTCGTACCTGGACACAGAGACATTGGGCTCTCTCACAGTACTAATGAGCACCTCAGCGACAATTGATCCCTGGAAAGGTGGGTTTGCACATGTTTATGATTAATCATCAGACACTTCAAGAAATGAATGGTTAGTTTTCTATATTATTCTATAATTTTTTTATATAATTTATTTTAAATGTAGTTATCAAAACAGTGTGTCCTGTTTTAGTGAGTAAGTATTGTCGTATTTATTAATACTTTTTTACATTCTTATTAAAGAGATCTTATAGAACGTCAAACATTTTTAATACTAATGTAAAGTGCTCTCTTGTTAATTAATCCTATTTTGTTCCAGACCATCCTTCTCCCAAATCCCTTAAACCCCCTAAAAAACGGTTCCTACAATTATCCCGTTTCAAGTATAAAAATGGTCTCAAGAGATTAATTAAGTATCAGTATTTATTGCTGCAAGGAAAAAGGTATACCTATTTCCTATACCCTGGTTAATTTCTTCAAATAGGATCTTATATTTATGTACTCTTAAAAATTAAGTATATAACGATTCGTTCTCTAATTGTTAATTTCTTTTTGCAGGAGTGTGGCCCGAATGCAACAAATGGACCCTGTACAACACAATAATTCAGTGAGTACCACCTGTATTCACAATGATCGTATATTTTTTATAGCACTTAATTAACACATAAGCCAGTACCGATTTAACTTTTACAAGTACATCATGGACTAAGCTATAAGAATCCTTGCTCTTCTTAACATTGTTTATGAACATATACTCATGATTTACGGAGATGTTATCCTCTTAATCTATACTTTATATTCATGGCGGAGACAGTTTTAAGCAATCCTATCACACACTTTTCTATTTTATTTGATAATTTTAATTTTCTCATGTCCTAAAATATGTAATTATGTGTATAAGATTGTTTTAACATTCATTTCTAAGGTAAGGAAGGGATTCATACATTTAATTTCTATTTTACTTGATTTTATTTAGCTTATTACATTCTATTTGTATTGAATTTACGGACATTAATTATTTACTCATGTCTGAATGAAAAGGTTTTTAATTTTATATTTAAATACACAATTTTGTTTTAGCAATTTATCCTTTTTTGGAGGAGTGATGTGTGTTATCTTTTTTAAAATTTATTTGATTTTGTGAAATTTATTATAAGCCTACTCATATTTACAGGGTTTTTATTTATATAAATATACTTAGGTGAACAAAATGAACAAATCAATGTCTGGTGAAAACGTCTTAGTGTAATGCGCTAAACATCCCCTTGAAAGAAACACAAAATATCATATTTTGCTGCAATTTCACAATAATGCTGTACAATTTTTATAATAACCTAATAAATTTCTCTTTCATGTAGAGGTCTGGTAATTAATTGTCCAAATTATTTTAACCCTCAACCCTCAGTTTTTCTTTCCACAAGATTCTACTCTTGAAATCATACGTTTCGCCGATGTTAAGTCTTATCCAATGAACAATTGATATTTTATGTTTCTTTGTATATCTTGGTCTTAATGACAACACACTGAGATAAATTTTTTTGGTTATCTAAAAATGAATTATTTTGAATGTTAAAAATATACTAATTTATAATTCGTATAAGAAAGGATATTTTAACCAAGATCGGCATCAGTGCCATTGTTTGATCCTTGCTAGGAGAGATGTAGATATTATGTTAATAAATACCTCTAGAGCTCTATAGTATAATGTTAATAGAGAAGAGACTAATTCGGAAGTCCTGCAAATTATACACTAAATATAAATATTAGCATAGAATTATGAGACACAGTGTGTTTCCTGATAATTGCTCTTATAAAATAAAGAAATTATTATGATGGATCGAGCAGGTTTGTTGATTACAGCTTGCTTGAACCCAAGCAGACTGGTTTGGTGCCCTCCTGTATAGCTGATTTTATTTCGTGGCAATCCTGTGAAATAAGTTCAGAATTTGATTTTAAAAATGCTTTATCCCTACTATGTCTCATAAATTTATCACTAACTGGTTTTTACAGATTTGATAGGGTGTTCTAAAAATAGGGGACCAATATTTGGAGAATGGATAATGTATTAATAAACATATGTCAGGAAATCTGTTTCTGAATTCAACATTACTTTGTTTAATTATTGTAATCTTAGAAATTGAGTTTGTTATACTGCAACGGAAATATGGAGCTTGAAATACTCAAGATATTTTGCAAAAAGCGATGACCCCAAATTCATTTAGTTCATTAATTTAGTCTTGTAATAAAATTTATGGTGCATAATATAAAATGTATCTCTAAGTAATTGGCATATTTCAAATAGTTAAAATAGGGAAGATCTAGATTTAAAAAATCTACAAAAATGTAAGGGTCCCAAGTTAGTTAGGACATTATCCTATCATCTTTGCTTCACTTGATTCCGTACATTTATAGCGAAGTTGAACGAAATAGCAATGAAACCTAAATTTTGACTTTTAACGATATTTTAAGTACAATTTGTCCTAGGAAAAAAATTTGAAAAGCATAAAATTTGTAGGGATAAATCGTCCTTTCGCTGCTCTTGGAGCAATGCTATTTAAAGGTTAAAAACTGTAGTAATCGTTATGCTTGTTTTAAGCTACTTAGTATAATATTCAACAATCTCTCCTTCTTCCAGTTATAGTCCATATGAGATTTTCAAAAATATGTAGCTTCTTGAAAAATTTCTTTCATTTAGGATGGTTCTATTAGTTATATAATGGCGATTTTACATTTCTGTTTAATTTTTTTGACTATGAAATTCAGTGCCATTTTCAATTTTAGCAATGCTGAGATTGTTACATATGCTCATAATAATGTTTAATTCAGTAACAGTCAATTTCTAGATGTATGTTTACTTGTTATAATTTAAGTTTTCTTGTAGCTATTTATACAATTCATTCTGCTTATTTTTGGAACATTCAGATTACTTATCACTTGTTTGTGTACTAAACTTATATATTTCTTACAAAAAGTCTCTTTTATAATGTTTTTCAGATTACTTTTTTTTTCCACTTGTTTCCAAAGTCTATTTTTCTTCTGTTTTGTTCTTGACGGTGCAACTCAGACAGCTTTGTTGTTTAGCTGAAAGAAGCAGCGTGGGACTTTTCAATCTTATTTGTCGTTTGTTTCAGGTTCAGTTTTATCAACTGTAGCAGAAGGTTTCACAGTTTTATTATCACAAATTTATGACATTTATAGAAGACAATGTAATCCGAGACTAAACGTTATAATAAAGAGCATATCCTACGGAAAACTTCACTTGCATTCTATTGCACAATCCCTGTAGATTACAGGAAATTGTCCAGTATTCTTTAGCCATGGAGTTAATGCAAAAAATATCGGAAATGAGAAATACTTCATAACTGTAACACTTGCAGGCATATTAACTGTGTATATCTTTTTGGTGGCCACTATTGAGTGCGTACTCTTGTTCTAGCTAAAGTATAAAAAATTACTTTGCTTGTAGAACGTGTTTAGCATACTGCCTTCTCCTGGGTAGAGTTTTTAGCCTGATTGCCAGTCGGAGACTCAGATATGATTCATTCCTGGTCCCCCGCATGATTTTTTTCCAAGGGGGGAGGTTGTCATTTTAGTTGGTTCATTTAGCCTCGTTAGAGAAAATAGTAGATATTTGAATGAAGTAAACCGATCTTGCAAGCCAAAATAAAGTTTGTGAGGTAATTAACATTAACCATGTTTGGTTCTGCCTATTTCGAAGCTCCTATTTGTTATTATAGTGTGAAATTTATTATTTTTTAGAATTTGAGGACAGCAGGTGTTATTTTACGAAAATTATTGCAAAAGTGCATTGTGTATTTAATATCTCCCTTAGATTTCTAGATAAGTTTTTCGCTTAAAAAACTTATTTTCTGGATAAATCCTTCCTGTAGAAAAGAATATACTTTAATGAAGTTATAATATTATATAAAACAAAATTATTTTTACTTCCTTTATTTATCTTTCAATAAGTAATAATAAAATTCAAAATTTTTTTTCTATTATCAATAGCCCACCCACTTCCCCATTACTACTACCCATCATTTTACTCATCAATGTTTTCTTTTCCTTGTAGCTTTGTATATTTGTAAATAGATTTATTGAATACAAAATTCTGAGCAATCTGATATTCCTCATAAGCGTGTTAGCTCCAAAAAAGCCTGCAACTTCTTATATAACTGTATAGGAAATGGATCGATGAATTACACTTATTTTTTATTTCACATTAGTTAAAGGTCAGCTCTAATTAATAATACTCAATCATAATCGTGCAAGGCAGGGAAACACACACACACAATAGATTAGAAAAAAAATCATTTTTCCTGAAAGGCTTGATTTAAATAAATTTTAATAATTATATTAAAAATAACCAATAACCTTGAAATCATTCATGTTTTACTTGATTCCATAAATTTTTATCGAAGTTAAATGGTATGATTATGACGATTAGATCACTGCAGTATAAGTAGAAATGCTATAAAAAAGGATAAGTGTTTTGTCCATACAGTATTGGAAATTTTCATCAAACAATTGATATATATTTCATTTCATATCCATATTTCGAATGTTGACGAAGTCAAAGAAGTGTATTTGTCTGCTTTAGTGTATGAACGGGGTCATAGGGATAACCAAGAACACATCATTAATATCAAACTGTAACTTTAGAGTTGAGTGGGTGTATTTGTTAGAATAACAGCTTTGGTTAGTGAAAAAAAGATTTATCAACAACATATCAACATACTTTATGTATGCATCAGGTCCAATGGTGTGACAGTTTCTTAAAGCATTCACTCGCCTGCTCAACTGCTATTCCCAACTCTTCCTGGCCAACGGCTGTTTAATATGTATCACACCTTCAAATTGCGCGAGGATTGAAATTTTATAGGTTTTGTGGAGAAATTATATGTTTTGAAGGATATTTGTGGGGGATATTAATTAGATGGCGAGAAGGTCATGAGGGAAGTATTGTTAAGTGGAAGGGAATATTAATCGTGAAACAGTGATCTTTCTAAATTCTACAGATACAACAATGACAGGAGGAAGAATGGGATGTTTTGTTAGTTTAGTTTTCAGATGCCTAAAGATACACGAAAAGCTGGAATCTTTAATTCTCAATTCCATATTTATTTGTTTCATTATTATCTCTACACATTCAAAAGTATAATAAATGAGGAATTTTAATATTTATGGTTGATTGAATTGAAGGTTATTGACAAATTGTTATGGCCAAAGACACCTCTTGCCTAGTTGAGTGAAAAAAAAAAAAATATATCAGAAATTTTTCCTGACTGACTCCAATTTTTAATTTCCAATGTTCTGTATGTTTTATCTCTTGACATAAGTAGTTGGTCCAGGAATTACATGCGTAATATTTTGTTGGGATTGCCTACCTAGAATCAAACCAGGTGAAATATCCATCTATTTAGTCTCATTGTGAGCCACATCAGTAATAGACGATGAATGCCCATCGTTGTCTACATTTGTTATTGTATCGAAGTCGGCGGAACACGGAAGGATATTTTTATTCAACTATCTAAGTAGGGCGTTCAGCAATACTTAGTGAACTTTTGGATGAAGTTGATTTATAGATTTAAAGGAAATAGTTTTTACTCCAATAGACTTGAATGCTTTTTAAAAAACTTTTGCTGCTTAAATCTTTTTCGTTGTTTTTATTTAGAGATTGAAAGGACCCTTTTCATGTCCTTCCTTCTAGGTATACCTGCTTATATTTAATGTAAACAACTTTTTAAATCATAACAAACCATTGCAAAAAGATATATAACAAAAACAATTTAACTCTAAAAAGAAGGAATGGTAAAAGTAGTATATATAACCAGACTATCACGTTAGGAGTTTCTATATAAGGGTTCATGGGTGTTGGGTCTGGATATGGGTTTTCATATCGGCTATGGGGGTATGAGTATTGTAAGGTGTGTGATAAGAAATTGATGTTATGCAGACATATCGTAAGGCTTGTAAATATTGGAAGGATAGCCACTTGGTTAGAAAAGGTGTGCGGAAAATCCACTCAATAAATATTTCTTGGGGAACAGGATAAGGAAACCTTCAATATATCAGAGCTGTGGGGGGGGGGGAAGATTGAGTTGCTAATGACTTGAGAACTACAATTTTGACACTTGTAACTGGAAAGAAGGAGTTTAGACCCGGGCATATAGACTGCAATTTACGATGGAGGACATTGATATTATGCTAAGACATTGATGTTATACAGACATATCATAAGGCTTGTAAATATTGGAGGGATAGCCACTTGGTTTGAATAGGTGTGGGGGAAATCCACACAATAAATATTTCTTGGGGAACAGGATAAGGAAACCTTCAATAAAAGACCATGGTGGGAAGATTGAGTTGCTAATGACTTGAGAACTACAATTTTTGACACTTGTAACTGGAAAGAAGGAGTACAGACCCGGGCATATAGACTGCAATTTACGATGGAGGACATTGATATTATGCTAAGACATTGATGTTATACAGACATATCATAAGGCTTGTAAATATTGGAGGGATAGCCACTTGGTTTGAATAGGTGTGGGGAAAATCCACAAAATAAATGTTTCTTGGGGAACAGGATAAGGAAACCTTCAATAAAAGACCATGGTGGGAAGATTGAGTTGCTAATGACTTGAGAACTACAATTTTTGACACTTGTAACTGGAAAGAAGGAGTACAGACCCGGGCATATAGACTGCAATTTACGATGGAGGACATTGATATTATGCTAAGACATTGATGTTATACAGACATATCATAAGGCTTGTAAATATTGGAGGGATAGCCACTTGGTTTGAATAGGTGTGGGGGAAATCCACACAATAAATATTTCTTGGGGAACAGGATAAGGAAACCTTCAATAAAAGACCATGGTGGGAAGATTGAGTTGCTAATGACTTGAGAACTACAATTTTTGACACTTGTAACTGGAAAGAAGGAGTACAGACCCGGGCATATAGACTGCAATTTACGATGGAGGACATTGATATTATGCTAAGACATTGATGTTATACAGACATATCATAAGGCTTGTAAATATTGGAGGGATAGCCACTTGGTTTGAATAGGTGTGGGGAAAATCCACACAATAAATATTTCTTGGGGAACAGGATAAGGAAACCTTCAATAAAAGACCATGGTGGGAAGATTGAGTTGCTAATGACTTGAGAACTACAATTTTGACACTTGTAACTGGAAAGAAGGAGTTTAGACCCGGGCATATAGACTGCAATTTACGATGGAGGACATTGATATTATGCTAAGACATTGATGTTATACAGACATATCATAAGGCTTGTAAATATTGGAGGGATAGCCACTTGGTTTGAATAGGTGTGGGGAAAATCCACACAATAAATGTTTCTTGGGGAAGAGGATAAGGAAACCTTCAATAAAAGACCATGGTGGGAAGATTGAGTTGCTAATGACTTGAGAACTACAATTTTTGACACTTGTAACTGGAAAGAAGGAGTACAGACCCGGGCATATAGACTGCAATTTACGATGGAGGACATTGATATTATGCTAAGACATTGATGTTATACAGACATATCATAAGGCTTGTAAATATTGGAGGGATAGCCACTTGGTTTGAATAGGTGTGGGGAAAATCCACACAATAAATGTTTCTTGGGGAAGAGGATAAGGAAACCTTCAATAAAAGACCATGGTGGGAAGATTGAGTTGCTAATGACTTGAGAACTACAATTTTTGACACTTGTAACTGGAAAGAAGGAGTACAGACCCGGGCATATAGACTGCAATTTACGATGGAGGACATTGATATTATGCTAAGACATTGATGTTATACAGACATATCATAAGGCTTGTAAATATTGGAGGGATAGCCACTTGGTTTGAATAGGTGTGGGGAAAATCCACACAATAAATGTTTCTTGGGGAAGAGGATAAGGAAACCTTCAATAAAAGACCATGGTGGGAAGATTGAGTTGCTAATGACTTGAGAACTACAATTTTTGACACTTGTAACTGGAAAGAAGGAGTACAGACCCGGGCATATAGACTGCAATTTACGATGGAAGTCTTACTTGAGGCATTTTGGACTGCTAAGCAGTAAACGTTGTGGCGATTTGGTCCACAAGACAACCCATGGACTATCCCTAACCCTGAAGGCAATACTGTTACCTTCTTAGCTGTCAATATAAACTGAGAAAAAAAGCAATGGCAGCCAGGATAAATGTATTGAAGCTCCTTAATCTCTTTACACAGTAGCACCCAATGAGTTTGAAACTGTGTTCGAGCCACAATTTGATATGTTATTAACTGGTTGCCATATTTTTCACTAGCTCTCCCTGTTCGCATATAATGTCAACCTTAGTCCATGTGAATCTGTCCTTATCCAAGCCAGAACTCATTCTGAATCACTGCTGCTCTAGGTGGGTGAGCGCAGTGCTAGAAGTCCCATACATTTAAGATGAGTGGTTATCAAATTAGGGACTTATAAATTTAGAACTTTCTTTGCTAGTTTCACTACCGGCTAAGGAGTTAGTTTCTATTTATGAAGAAAGAAGCCGGGGCTGGGGTAAGTGATATGAGGTGGAAACTGTGTGTGCTAGTCACTAAATATGTCTTACTTAAGAAGACTAAAGCACCTCATGACTTAATTTATTTGATTACCTCCTAGAGAAACTCGCCCATGGTGTATAAGGACTTAAAAATGAAATGGTTATTCGCTTCCATCAACAAAAATACTTATTTTGGAACTTCTTGAATCCAACCTTATACACCAAAACCCACTTATTTACAGATGCCTAATTTTTTTAAATGAAAATCCTCAACCTGTTTAACCCAAGCAAGATGTCACTTGTCTCTGGCCTTTACTCCTTGGCCCACAGATCCGCTTTTAATTGTTTTTAAAGGATTCAAAAACATCTTTTCCATTTCTTTACTCTCAATACATCGGATGCTATCTAAAATGCTTGAGTGGGAACTTGAGATCAGAATGTGCATTAAGTTTTATATTTCTGATTTAATTATATTTGTGTATATCATCAACTTCATTGGGCAGAGATTAGCTCTAAATTGGTGTACATTACATTTTACCTGTTACCTTTAGGTGAATTGAGCCCCTAAATAAAGTTATTTTTTTCATTTCATTACAT
The DNA here is from genome assembly GCA_930367205.1 of Acanthosoma haemorrhoidale. Classification (NCBI taxonomy): domain Eukaryota; kingdom Metazoa; phylum Arthropoda; class Insecta; order Hemiptera; family Acanthosomatidae; genus Acanthosoma; species Acanthosoma haemorrhoidale. Next base: position 36,550,167 of record OV884011.1, read on the forward strand.
CTCATAAAATCTCAATTCTTACTTAACTTTCTCTGCAGCAATCACAACACCATATCCTTATGTGGTTGCATTGGTTTTCCGAAATAGGAAACCTTATGTTTTCACTCGTGTATCAGTATGTTCCGGCTCTTCTGTAGCAACTACATTGTTGCAATAACTGGCGACAAAGAACAATTCTCAAGTGTTTCACATTCAACCCTACGATGTTCTCATTAATGGAGAATAATTATAAAAAGTTCTTATAACAATCATTTCTTTCATGCTAAAAATAAAAAATATTCAATTTAATTTAATTAAAAAGTGTTGTTAATTATTTAACAATGAAACCTGTAATATACACCCTGAATGACTGATTTTTATCTTGTGATTTTTTAATTTGGGATAGCTCCCAATATAGCCCAAAAGTAGTTCACTTTAGTTAATTGTATTAGTAAAACTTCTAATTAATAATTTATATAAATTTGACCCGGTGCCTTGGATTCAGGTCAAGTTTTTCTTGAGGATTTAGACTTTCCCATGTTATTTTAACTTAGTCAACATCTAAGTGCCTTGAATGCAATTGGACATTGTGTTCATATATATTATGTTGTCGGTGCATCGTTTTTATCCACATCTTCCAATAAAGGTGACCGATTTAGTAGATACTTGACTGTACATTGTAAAAGAACATTTTTTTTTTTTTTAATATGAAGTAATTAATGTAATGGCCTAAAATGATTTTTAATGTAGCCGGGTCAACAAGTGAAACCTCAATGTATAATTTCATGCATCTTAGTAAAACAATAATAATAAAATCCCTAATAACCATTATTAATGAAGATGTGTCAAACAATGATTCACTCCCTCTACACATCATAGATGTGGGTGCTGGAGTTTTTTTAGGGGATCTCCTTGATCTGGTGACTGTCTATAGAAGTTGTATTCAGGGAATTCCTGGGCTATGTATATATTTTTATATTGTATGGAAGAATATTGTAAATACTGTATGCATGAGAGACTGTATGGGATTTATTAATTATGGGATGAATGAGATACCACAATTACCCAGGGCCCTATTAGGGCAGATTGTAATTTTTCTTTAATAAAAAAAAAAAAAAAAAAAAAAAATCAAGATGTTGAGATCTTCAATTTATTTATACCCTTCTCGATATGGTAGGAAAATACTCTTTTTTTTAATTATCTAGGAATTGAATGATTCTTGAAACTTCATGGTTTTCCATTAAGTTACTTTTGCATGAAGCATCATCAGGACTTGCATGCAAAATTATATGCCTCAACATTAAACAAGGGTTGCGTACATGATTTTAAGTCAATGAATTTTTGTAATTATAGAGTAGTTGTCTCATCACGTATTATCAGGATTTTGAGATCTTCAGTATGATACCCTACTAAAATGAATAGGAAAATATCTATTTATTGATTAAAATTAATTAATTAATGACTTACATCATCATTTTTTATAGGGTTGATTTTATTGTTAGCATCTTTAGGGTGTCAATTAAAACTAACATAAAATTCCATGTGAAAACTAGGATGGCTACAAAGCACAATTTTTATGACACTTTTAATAACTTTTTGCTCTCTTAGGTAATATAAATTATTTATTTGACTTTGAGGTCTTCAAATTGATACTATACTCAAAATAACAAAAATATATAATTTTTAAAACCAATTATTTAATTAGGGACATTTATTTGTGTTTTATAGGACTGTAAATATCACATGTCAAATATCAAATGGGACCTCCATTTAAAATTGCGCCAAGGTTTAAACGAGACTCGCAAGATCAGGACAGACGGACAGAATATTGCATGCATTATTGGCTTAAATCGACCTTAAGCGGTCCAACAATGTACAAACCAAAGGAATTTATTCGCGTCTATGTGTCGTCAATTCAAAAGATTTCTCAGGAATAATCAGGTTATAATTCTGTACATCAGGCCACGTATTTGCTTCGTTTGTTTAAGAGATTTGTCTTCGGGACTCCCGCGCGGCGCTCCCTTATCTCTCACTTCTCGCCTCATCCCCTCCTTCCTTGTTCAACATTTCTTCGATTGATTCTTTTTGCAAACGATCAATTCGCATCTCCCCTATTATATATATACAATATTTTACAGTTAAATACTCAGTCCATTCCCGGACCACAAGATCCCGTCTCAGACTTACTCCTGCCACAAAACTGCAAGATTCGATCGGTCTTTTCTCTAGAATGTTCTACCTTCTAAAATCCGCCATGCTTTATCCTTACGAACCTCCAAAGCTCTCCTATTCCAACACCTCACGATCCAGAGAGACGCTCGGTTAGTCAGGGAACCATTCATTCATTATATTATGTTTCCTGACTTTTATTTGTCTATTTAATTGTTTACTATATATAGATAGATGTTAGCTGACAGCTTGTATGCCACTTTTTTTTTTTGGATTGTACAGGCTTGTGCTGCATAGTTTTTTTTTTTTTTTGTTATAGGTGGATCCATTATCCATAAATTACTAAAATCTAATATTTTATTCCGCTTCGTAATTATTATTATCTTTCCTGTTGAATTTTATTTTGTCGTTATTTTTTATTTATTTTTATTATGATGTCGTAGGTTTTTTATTTGCCAGATGTGAATTTGTCATCTTAACATTAATGTTATTCGTAGGGGACTTAGTAATAGTTTTTTTTTCTTCTATTGTATTCAAGACCCTCTACTACAAACGCTAAACTTGGGTCACCACCGAACCCCTCTTTTTTAATACGTATTTTTTCATAACTTTTTTTTTACCGTATCTTGTTGGGTTTCTAGTTTTTCAGGAATCGGCTTAAAAAACTTCCTTTTAAGAAAACATTTTGTAGTTAGTGGGAATTAAGAATTATAGTTTCTGTTTTTTCTGTCTTATCGAGTGAGATATCAATTTATAGAATAATCAATTAGTAATATTTGTTTGACTTTTCGTGGACTATTATTCAAAGAGTCATTGTTACAAAAACACTCAATAAAATTGCAACTATGGTGGCTCTGAATAAAAGGGAATCCATAACTTTTGACTTGAATTTCTGTTTCACTATTTCTAGTGTATTTAGTTTTGTTGTGAAATATGACTTTAAAATTTTAGATAGATCGAATCATATTAACGATACCATAAAGAAACGTCGTGCACAAGTACATTTAATGAATGTATACTTCCCCCCCCCCCCTCAGTCAAAGCCGATATCTACAACTGATCCTAAAAATGTGGATGCTTATTCTATTGCTTTAGGGAGTGTTGTCATTTAGACCTATGGAATGTCGTATCGACATTGTTCCGATATAAGGGTTGATAATGCCATAGATAGTTAATAGATAATGTCATTCGATAAACCCTACAATATTCCGAATATTTCAGTCTAAAAGTTGAGTTTCGCTTTCCTAACTTTAGGTAGCGCAGCTATCTATCTATCTGTCCACATTTCTAGAGTTATAGAAGGCCCTTTTATACCTGCTTCCAACTGCCGTCCCTGTCTTCGTCAGTCTGCCGTTCGGTTGTTGGCCTATGCACATTTACAACATCGCTGCTCCAACAAAGTGCTGCTCCACCAAATTGACAAAAGATTAAACTGGGGGATGGTTTCGTGGCCCAGATGGAGCAACTTCGTGTTCCCCCTTTTTCCCCTTTCCCGCCTTTTCCCTTTTTTTCCCCTCCGTCCGTGAGATTTGTGTTAAATATTTGCTACAGTTCAGTGCTCGTGAAGTTTATTAATAATCAGTGATAGTGAACTAAAAGGAATACTAATGCTACTTGAACAAACAGGACATGGATATGGATATTTGAGGTAAATAATTTTATTTGTTCCACTATTAGTTACCCATTTAAACTTTATTAACAATTTTCGTTGTGGTATGGTTTCCCATGATAACCCTACTGTTATCAATAATTAACTGCCAATGAATAAAATAAACCGCCAGGATCAAGACACCCTTCCCCCCCAATAAGAGGAAGGGCCTGGGCCTCAGGAATAACCTTGAACGTAACGTCAGGGAATAGTACTTGCTTTCGAGTCCAGGCCTCCCCGAATTTTTTTTATAAGCGCGAAACAATTGTCAAATAAATTCCATGAAATTCTGTATGTACACTTTAAAATTCCCAGCTAAATAAATTACTCATTCTTCAGAAAATTAGTAAAGGGTGGTTTGTTTAAAACAAAAGATAATGGGTTTCTTAAAATTTTATCACGCACCTGTTGGTTTGGTTTACAACCGTTTTTAATTATTTAAAAAAAAATAAGGGTATTAGTTTATGTTGTAATCATCTAATCTCCGTGAATATCGTCCGGGTCAGCTGCGTCCATGGATCAGCATGTTGGCAACTTTGTCAGCTTAATAATAAGGGGTCTTAGGAATCCAACACAAATTTTCTATAATTAAAAATATTAGACCTTGTATAATATGTATTTATATTTAGTTAAATATATATATTATGTATTTTACTATACATATAATATATTTTACTAAATATATATTTAGAAAATTATACTTTTTATGAGCTTATCTAGATGCGCAATTATAATTTATTTTCCAGCAACCCTTAACAAATAGAGAAATTACGTAAAGGATCTCCCACCCCCTAACTAAACTTCGTCCCCACCCCCCCAAATAAACCCCCTCCAAAAAAAATCAGGGGCACGCTACCCTATTGGTTTGCAATGGCTTCCATCTTCATTTAAGTTCTTGCGATTTTCTTACGACGTTTTTTCTTCTAGTAATTTTTTCCATTTATTTTCAAAAGAAGGAACATAGTGAATTATCACCAACGTAGCGGATAAAGTGGTAGGTGATATGTTACTAGATCCATATACTAACTATTTCTACAACTTACCTAATATCTGAGTGTCGCTACAAGCCTACCACGAGGCGTTCGCTATTTAACTCTAAATAAATATTATTTTTCAAGATTTGTTTTTTCAAGCCTAGCGTCAGATGTTCCGTAATATCTTGCTGGATTATCTGATTCCTTCCGTACCCTTATGCCTTTTTATCTATTATATATTTGAAGCTGAATCACCCGGTTAGTTAGACACTATTTTATGAATTATTTATGCCGCTGTGTGGATCCTCTATTTCGAAGTAAGTTTTTTTTAATTTATTCAATCTTTTCCTGTTCAAGAGTAATAGTGAGTTATTAGTTACAAAATAGGCCTAAAATAATGATAGCGATGTCTATAGGGGTAGCGTGGGTTGAGGGTGCGTAACTTCAGTGTTGCAGTATTCTGGTTATTTTTATTTTATATAATCAGGTACCATATAGTCGGTATATAATCCAGTTGATTTTCTTTTACCTTTGTTAGTATTTTTCTTTGCAAAACGATAACATATAATATTTTTAGCGATGAATTCGCGCTCTTTTTCTCTATCTACTTAAAATGCAGAAATAAATTTCATATGACCAAATAAATTATTGTAAATAAGCAAAATAAAACAAAAACTAACCATTTATCCGACTCGAGGTAAAGGGTCCTTTTGTAGCAAGTTACAAGTACATATATTCCGCTTCGCGTCGGTTCCTTAGCTTAGCGTGGGTCCCCTGTCGGATGAATTGTGAACTAACTGGAGTCCGTTATAAAAAAAAAAATTCGCTCTGGATGTGGTTTGTGTGTTCAACAAATGTATTAAAAAAGGGTGGATTAGAAGGATTAAGCGCTGGGAAATCGATAAATTTCTTTATTAAATATCGTATTTTATATTGTTACGTTTAAACTTCCATTCATCTTCATCCGGGTGGGTATTACAATATACTATATATTTATATTCATAAAATCTTTCTCTAATGAAGAAAGTGTATTCGTGGACATACTAGTTTAATAGATTAAGATTGATTTTGAACAATTACCAGTAATCAGTCACAGACGGCATATGATGCTTAAGGATGAACTATCGTTTCGAAAATAAATTTGATAACCGCTACTGCTTAAAGGAGTTAGTGTGACGGGATAAATCTAAGCATTTTATAATAGAAGTATGTGTAGACGTCCAAAACACTATTCAAATATAAATAGAAACTTGTGGGAAGAGTTTCACGTTAGTTTCTTAATTATTTCAACCCCCGCAACTAGCAATTAATCATACCAGTTTCGAAACGTTGCCTAGTTAATATAATTAAATAAATTTCGCCCCCAAAAAGATGCGTTTTAACCTATACATGTATATTCTTGAATCTTCGATCTTGATATCAAAACTTCGATGCCACATAAATTAGCCATCTCCAGAAAAATTGTGGGAGTTGTGAATTAATTTATTTCTACTAGGGATTTTAAATGCTAATATACATAAAATGCCATATACATACATCCATACCACAAATTAAACTAAAACGTTGAATACAAAACAATGTATTCTACCTCCTGGAGTGGAAGCCCTGCCTTACACTAGCCGCCATTTTCTAAAGGATGCAAAATGGCGGGTCGATGGCGCCGAGTTCCATTTTTCTAATCGTTGGTTATTTATTTTTGGAATATATTATTCAGAATGCCAACTATAGAATGAAAAAAATATTATATTTTGCATTCTGGAGGATATTTTCTAGTTCCAAGAAATCTTTATTGAATAATCTTCAGTTTTCTGTCAAAATTAGTCTAAAAACGTACTTAGTTTTAATTAAATGGCGAAACGACCATTCCATTTTTTTAACCCGGGGGGGGGGTTATAAATGTTATGTCGTTAAAATATAAAGTCCACAAATAATCTAGTTGCATAGGTGGCGAATAGTATTGAAATCGTTGCAAAATGCTCCCATAGAATAGAAAAGCCAAGCGTCCACCAATCCGAGATTGCAGTTTATTTATAGCGTATAAATGTTTTTGATTCTCTTAAATCTATATCTTCTCGTCCATTCTTGACTGTTAAGTTTAGTACCGGTATCTAGAAGGAAACTAGTTATTTGAGTAAAATTTGGTTTCACTGATTTTTTTCATTTTGTGTTCCCCCCCCCCCTTATTACTTGGGATTCTTTCTTAACCAACCTGGAAACAACAAAACACAGAACAAAGACGTTCTGTAATATACCTAATCCTAATTAATAATTTGTGTTATATGTTAGTTAACACATAGTATAAAGAAATTAAAATCTTTTTCGTAGCCTTAATTAAACCCGTAATTGTTTAATGCATCTACTGATGTATTTGCCACCAATTGCAGAAAGCTATTAAACACTTTAGCGTTTTATACTATTGTTACGGTTCATGCTGACGGAAATGGATCTTTTCAAATCGTAACTGAAATATTCAGTTTTTTCTACTGTAAGCAAGTGCCTGCGATAGCGGCCATTAAAACCTACCCTACCGAGTTTTCAGATAAATAGTTTCTTTACAGCTTTCTCCCCAGTCCCAGCATACAGCAGGTTGCAGGTTTTTTTTTTTTTTGACGGTTTGTTGTCGATGAAAGTCTCGGCTCATTTTGTGTATTATTAATCAGAACGTCAAGTCCTTTAGTCTAACATCTTATAAATTGTAAGTAATTTATTAATAATTGACTCTTCATTATTTTTCATGAGGTTGCTTTTATTTTTGCCATCCTTAGAGAATCCAATAATACTTTCGTGAGAAATGTCATCATTTCAAATATAAAACAAAAGTTCTAATACATTTTTCATGTCAGTTTTATTGGCTACGTAATTTTAGTTCTTTTAAACCCCAACACGTTTCAAATATTATTAATCACTACATCCAGATATTTAGTTCATTGCCCGAATACGATAGAAAAATATTTATTATTTTAATGACCGTTCATATCTTCCATGGAGTGCGTTTTATTTTTACCATAAATCTATCAACCAAAATGTCAGTGCAATATAAAGGCCCGGTTCGATTTTAATATTGTGAAATATAGGCGCTCAAATAAATAATATTTTTTTCTAACAGTCTCCTAAATGAAAAATATCATATTTGAGAAAGCTTTCCACTTTGTATTACTTCTCAAAATAACATTCTTAACATTGAACTAGAGAGTAAAAATAGCCGAACATCACAACTTTCACTATGACACAACCACAGTTAACAATTTGAACAAGACTTATTTTTTCTGCAATTGAGTGCAGCGCTCTGTGTGAATGATGGTGGGGACTGCATTAGTTCAAGTTTCTGGCGCTGGACAACGCTACATGTCATTATCGTCAACGATTGATATTTTTTATATGATAATGAGTGTAACGCTGTGGGTTAATGAGAATGGAAACTACATTAGTTCAAACTTCTGCCGCTGCACGTCATTATCGCACACTACTTAAATTTTTTGCGATGGTGAGTGAAGCGCTCTGTGTGAACGATAATAGAGACTGCATAGTTAAAATTTCTGCTGTATGTCATCGTTCACGACTTAATTGTTTGTGGTAGTGAGTGGAGAGCTCTGTGTGAATGATAATGGGAACTACATTAGTTCAAGCTTCTGCCGCTGCACGTCATTATCGCACACTACTTAATTTTTTTGCGATGGTGAGTGAAGCGCTCTGTGTGAACGATAATAGAGACTACATAGTTAAAATTTCTGCTGTATGTCATCGTTCACGACTTAATTGTTTGTGGTAGTGAGTGGAGAGCTCTGTGTGAATGATAATGGGAACTACATTAGTTCAAGCTTCTGCCGCTGCACGTCATTATCGCACACTACTTAATTTTTTTGCGATGGTGAGTGAAGCGCTCTGTGTGAACGATAATAGAGACTACATAGTTAAAATTTCTGCTGTATGTCATCGTTCACGACTTAATTGTTTGTGGTAGTGAGTGGAGAGCTCTGTGTGAATGATAATGGGAACTACATTAGTTCAAGCTTCTGCCGCTGTACGTCATTATCGCACACTACTTAAATTTTTTGCGATGGTGAGTGAAGCGCTCTGTGTGAATGATATTAGAGACTACATAGTTAAAATTTCTGCTGTATGTCATCGTTCACGACTTAATTGTTTGCGGTAGTGAGTGGAGCGTTCTGTGTGAATGATAATGGTGGCTACATTAGTTAAAGCTTCTCCCGCTACACAGCGCAGCACATCGTTATCATTCATTATTAAATCATTACACGACCCTGATATTTGATGTGATAATAAGTGTATGGTTGTCTAGCAGTAAAAACTTGAAACTAATGTAGTTCCCATTATTATTCACACAGATCGCAGCTTTGTACTTTTCCAGCTTATTTATTTGTTTGAAAAAACTTTTATTTATTTCTTATTTATATTTTTATTAAATTAAAATTTATGTGTACTGCAATGAATTTTTTATTCATAATCAAGAACGATGTTGACATCGATTTTTCGGGCTAATCGGGAATAATTGGGTGGAAAACACCAATTTTCAAGTAGCTATATTTTTATATCAAAAAACTACATATGTACTTACATTTAGATAAAAATGAACACACTCGTTTTTGTTATCAGTTTTTGTTTTTATTCTTAGATTTTATTTCGCTAACCTCTGTTCTTATGCTCCTTAAAGGTATATTATTATTATTATATTCCCGTATTCAGAATTTTTTTTTATTAAAATTAGGCGATATGCTGGCCACTGCCTCTAGTGTATCTGTAGCTACTTTTTCTATGGTTGTATAATGCAATAAAATATTGCTTTGGGAAACGCTAGGCTTGCAGTTCACTTATTTAGTCATTAGTGAGCTGTTTGTACCTTTTATCTTCTCACTTTTCGTCTACTGAACCATGCCTTTGTTTACTTTATTGAATTAGGAAATTGTTTCTATTATCTCAAGACATATTTCAGTGTAATTTTGTTCATCATGTTGAGGATTTTGCTCTCCAATTTCCTCATCGACTTCTAAAAATTTTCTCCATGCAAGGTGGAGTGTTTTTCAATGCCATCTTTCCCGTGCTTCACAAACGGCGAAAATTTGATCCTTTATCGTCTACATTTTCAAGATATCCTTCATGGATTTTGTTCAGTTTTCTTCATGAATAAAACATAGAAAAGTCTTTCTGTTCCTTCTTTTTAAACTGACTTTCATACCTTAATCCATGGGCTGAATTACCAAACTTACATTAGGTAGTAGATCGTAGACAAAGTATTTTTTTTTAAATATTAATTAATAAAATTCACTATAATTAATGTTTTTACAATTTTGATTTACAGGGTAGACCACTGTTAACTCTTAATCTGCTATCCTCCATGATGATTCAACTTAATAAATACATCGTACAACAGCCATTTTAATATCTTTGTAATCTTTAGCTCGTTTGTCTTTACAGCTTTTGATAAATAAATTGCTAGAGCTACATTTTTCAAAATGTGACCGTTATGTAGACTATTTTTACAATTTTCCATTACTATTTTTGTTTCATATGTATTAAATATTTATCATATATCATCTATGTATTAATAATTGCTAGTTTTTGCAAGTAATTCTAATTTTTAATAATTATTATATTATATATTATACTCAATAAAAAGTATAATGTCAAGGTTTCGAATCTGGAACTTCATTTCTGTTCAGGTGGTCTCCAATCTAAGCTTTTCCGTAACGAGCAAATGTTTTTGAATTTATTAGAGTTCACCATCATCTCACATCTTGAATATTTCAATTCAGTTAATAAGTGTGTTATAAGGTCTATTGGCGAAGCCCACTACTTAACATGAAGTTTATGTACAACTACATAGTTTGTATTTCATAATTGTGATCCTTGAAGGTTTTTTGTAAACTGTGATTATTCAGTTAGTAGATGTAAGCTCCAGAACCGATTCTTGAATTTTGTTTTGATATACAAAGTATTTTTTGTCGGCCCCCCATTGTATCATGTTTGGAAACACTAACAGGAAATTGCTGTTGAGATTTTAGTGTCAAACTAATTATGTTATAAGGTTAATAAACTAAAAGTACAATACCATTTACAATTCAAACTGTTAGATATATAGAAAGTAATTTTATTTGCAAAATTATGTACAATGACAGTAATAGTATGAGAGGAGAGGGCACATGTACAAATAAACTTCTTCTGCTACCAAATTTTGTTTTACTTAGTTAAATAAAATCTTATATGTAATTAGGGAAAATTTTCAAAACCAAGTCAGATTGCTTAATCAAAATGAAAACCTATATTATCGCATATAATATTTTTTACTATATTTATATTTTTCAAATCTATATAGTCTCGGATGAAATACTTTTGTACTTTCTTGGCAAGAACGAAAAAAAAATATAAGTCTCTTTTCTCTTATAAAACCACTTTTAAGTGGCATGCCAACCTCTTCGTGTTGTATTCTAATTTCAGTGTACCGAGGGGATTAAATTACCAAGTCTTAAGAACTGTTTCGAGTTATCTGAAGTTTAGAATATTTCGTTCGGCAGGTTGATCTCCGGGCAGCACTGGAAAATTGTAAACTTCTTGTCTAAATAAACTCTCTTGTATCTAATTAAAGAAGACCAATGAATAACACACTGATATACGCAGACAACATAGCCATTCTTACACAAAATAAAGACACAACTCAAATCTCGGTTACACTTCAAAAGAACTTAACACGACTACACAAACAGTGCATTACATGAAAAACAAAAATCAACATCACAAAATCAAATTTACAAAATATATTACATACATGTTTCGTCGTTGGCATTCCCCATCTGTTTTTGTAGGTAATCATCCTCTACCTCAAACAGATACAGTGAATTACCTTGTATTGACACTTGATTAACGATTGGCATGGAACCCACACACTGTATTAAAAAGACAAACTTTGAAATTAAGGCTATTTATGGAAATAATGAAATAGATTTATGGAACAACAAAAAAATCAATCGTAGCTATAATAGAAAGATACTATTTTGACTTATCACTGGAGCATCTCAGTATGTCAGAAATACGACTACACACAGACTTAAGGATTCCACATGTACATACCTACATCAAGACTAATACCAATAATTCCATCAAATATTATATGGACCCCCGAATCTTCACATACTTCCAATAGCAACACATGATTTACCTGAAACATCACAACTCCGGAGGAACTTAAGTGGGGATTTATTTATTTAAATAAACCACCATCAACATAATCCTTCGTATAGGAAGGCATCACTGGATACTCTTCCACTTCCACTTAATGAAATTTTGATATATTATTGTTAGTCCCATGAGATATTATAGATGGCATCATCACATACCATGCTAGCTCACTTTTTTTTTTTTTGGAGCAATCAGGATGTCAGCTATGTACAAAATAAATAAAATTAGTCCTAACAGTGTCCCTTGTAAGACACTGCAGATAATTTTGTGTTATGTGGAAACCCGGTTGATTGAAAAAGATCTATTTGCCTAATATCTATGGGTAATATGTATTCAAAATTGTTGAAATTTAATTTTGATTAGCTGATAAATTAATCTAAAAACCATGCCGTACCAAACCCTACATTAACCTGTCCCGCATAGTTTAGCAACTGTAGAACATCCTTTTCTGAAACCAAATGACTGCGGTATTATATGATTATGTTCTTAGTGTGGCTAAATATTCTATTAGCTTTTATTTTTTTCAAATGCTTAACCTGAAGGAGCTTAGAAGGCTAATTAATAGGTCTATAATATTCAGGATTTGATTTATCTTTCCCTCATTTTTGCAGTTTTGTGCTATAATATTAGTTTATTATGAAAATATAATTTTGGTGCACTGCAGCTATTTTAGGAAGTTGCTTTAATATAATATTATTGATTTTGTCAACGCTTGGAGCTGTACGGTTTTGTTTGGCCATAACTATTACAATTACTACGTCCATCAACTCGCAAGACCTAGCCAGCTTACATTCTGTCAGTTAGATGGTTTAGCTATTTGTTGAAACCTGCTCAGGTATATTGCTTTTTCATGTCGAGTGACTGAACTTCCTTTTATATTTAAGTGTTTTAATACTTTCCATAAGCGACCAATAATTGGCTTTACCTGCCCCTGTTCTCTAAATAGCTGTTCAATTTCCTATTCCTTAAATTTTGTGATTTGACTTAGTTCTGAAAGTAATTTTTTTACCCTAAGAAGGCTGTGATATAGGTAATTGTGATATAATAAACAAAACTTATTTTTTAGCTTTACCAAATCCTGGATGTGCGTGCAGTGGAGGTAATGGGTAACAAATTCAAATGATAAAGGCTGTGTTGATGCCGCTTATTTTACCAAATTAGATATTAATACTAGAACTATCACTTCAGTCAAAATGACTGGTCCTACAATTTTATTTTGAAATTCCTATTTCATGTTACATTTTTTTCCGAAAGTGAAGTAGTGACTTTTGCAACGATAACTAAAGCAGTCATATGAAGAATTATATATATATATATATTTTTTTTTATAGATTTCTTTATAAAAGCAATGGTTTCATATCTCAATTTAGCTTTTAAAATACTATAAAATAAATCGTGATACACTGGCCCAGTTATACCTATGGTGTATTCTTTTGTGAAATATGCTAAAATTGATTTTTAAAAATATTGATTACTTCTGATTACTACCGAAAAACTCTACCTGATAGAAAAACCTTTTTTAGATATGAATTGAGTGGGAGAAATTCTGTGTGATCCACCTGTCGATGTTTGTGTTAATTGTTAATATGTTGAAAAACAACAACACTAATTACATATTGTTAATAAGGATGTCGAGGTTTTTAATTTACACCTTAGTCAACATTAAAGAAAAAAAAGTTTATTTTTTGTTAATACCATCTGATTAATATATTAATGCACCTTAATTATTTTCCATGGTGCTGGTTTCATTTTAAACATCATCAAACTATTATGCCTATTAATGGCTGAGATAAAAGTTCCCACCTTGACTTGAATAAAAGTTTTAATAACTTTTGGGTGAATATAGTTTTAAAAAAAAAACACTAGTTACATATTTTTAATCAGGATTTCGATATTTTTAGTTTGTTACCCTACACCCTAGTCATCATTATAGGGAAAAACTTCTTTTTTTTTTTGTTAATACCAATTGATTAATTAATGATAGCCAAACATGCATGTTTTATGTTGATGGCCATATCATTCCTGTCTTTTTAAAATCAAAGGGACTTTGCATGTGAAAAATTTTTGTCTGTAGCCTTGACAAAGGACTGACCTAAGTCTACAAGAGAAATGAGGGGTTTTAGCTTTTGAAAAATACTAATGGACTTCTTTGTCCAGGGCAAAAGCTCTACAATTCAAAAATAACAAGCCTTGCAATTAGCAGCTCTTTTTCTCCCTTACTGTTAAGCTATCCAGGATATACAACAAGGCAGGTATAGGGATTATGCAGGTAGGTTTCATAGATTTTCGGTCAGTTGTCTTTCCCATTTAGAGCTGAACAGCAATTGTGAATAACTAAATAATTAATGTATTTTCACTGTGGCTTATTCAATAATGTTTGAGCCTCTAGGTAATATTTTTATTGACTACTGCACCATATATGTACACTGTCAACGTTCAGCCTTCAGGCAATATCAAGGATTATAGTTATGAAATCGTATTCTATCAAATGCCAACTCCCTGGAAAATAAATTATTTATATCAGATATGAAACGGATTGTAAATTATATTATCATTAGCCTGTACACTCCTCATTCCTGGATGGGTATCCAGAGCCTGCCTGACAAACTACGCTTAAATAATTAATTTTGCGGCATTTTTTAAATAATAGATAGGTTGGATGTGCGAAATGCAAACATTTAACCGCTTATCAAGATTTAAAGAGAGGAAAAAAAGACATGTTTGTTTGAGAACAAGTGTATCCTATGTCCTGGCTCTACCTACCACCATCTACCTGTCCTCTCAGGTATATTCTCAGGTCATTCTATTCACTGAGGGGATCAAGGGACCAGACACTCAATGAACATTGGAAACAAGTTGGCTTTTACCTCTGAAAAAATCACTTGTAGTATTGAAAAAAGTTAAAAAGGAAAAAAAAAATGTTAAGAACACAATGTTAACGACAATTTCAATGACAGCTACACAAAATTACATCCCCCCCCCAAGCATCGAGTAATTAATTGTTGATACTTTATCAATATGTATAGAGGTGGCTATAGTTCACATAGTTTATTTTAACAAACAGAACCTCCGTCTCAAATTTTATGTTTGAACAGGTGAATTGCAAAGATCATGATGATATGGATATGAGAAGGCAAGTGTTTCTGGTTAAAAAAAAACAACTACTTAGGGGTGGTCAGAGAAAGGGCAACGGGAACGTGCCGTTTGAATATAATACGTGCCTCTTGCACAAATAATCCGATCCTGTTTTTAAAGGTGATAATTGCATTTATTTTTGTATCATCCCTTGTTCGACTAAGTAGCAAACCATTAAGGAAATTTTTACATGTTGTTTATGACAATGGTGACAAGATAATAACGTGAAAAATGCAGAGATTGTAGATTTAGACATACAAATCAGTCGTGGCCCCCCCCCCCCTCGCCACTTAACTCATTAAGTTACAGTTCAAGTATTTCAACTACTACAATATACTAATTCAATTTATTTTAATTATATTACATAAATACAATATCTTAATTATGCTAAGCTCCTCAAATCAATGTGACAACTGAACTAACTCCAGGGGGTGGGTACGACTAGTAAAGCAGTTATTATTATTTTTTTATTTTTTTTTTTTTTCTTGCCCTACCTGAGGCTCAGCCTCAAACGGGCTTGTTGTTTCAATACTGATAAATATCATCAAAAATGTTTGATAAAAAAGGACCAATATTTCCACTTTCTTGGCCATGTTTAACATGTCACCCAATATTTGTCATTACATGGATGGAATAAAATTTAACCAAAAACTTAAAAAGTGTATTCGCGTTTTAAAGGCCGACGACGATGATTCGTATGAAATAATGATATTTAAATATAAAATATATTTATTTATTCCGTTTATTAGTACGTAAAAAATAGGCTTTTATAGTGTTCATTGTACTCCTCGGCGCGTGAGTGACGCCATTGATATAGGACAGGGCCAGTGGCAAACATTCGGAACTGACGGAGGGACCTGACCTATCGCCCTTAAAACTAGTGGGGCGTCTGGTTTATGGCTCTGCAATAAATTTGCACCTGCCAAACTGTCAGGGTTTCTCTAAGTGTGTTTAGGCTCTCTTCATTTATGGCCTAGTACTAGGGCTTTTTAGGGGGGGAAAAAATGACTCCTGTTTATTACTCAGGGGGCTCAAAGAAGTTGGCGTCAAGCAAAAAAATGCGAGCCGATATCGACTTTGGTCATATTTTCACTGTGGTTTATTAAATAAAGTTTAAGCCTCCTCTTAATACTTTTATTGACAACTACATCTTATACACTCAATATTTTGCCTATTCAGGCATCTTCAAGGACTTTATTTATAAATAACAAGAAATGTATATATGTTTATACGAAGAAATATTGACATTTTTGTTATCATTACAGCATTTAGAGCATAACTGTAAACATTTTTTTACAATTAAAAGTGGATTGGGTGGATAATTATAAAAAAACCTGTCTGGCTGTACCAAAAATATTAATCATATTCCTCATAAGATTCAGGTCTGTTGCTTGAGTTATTCCGATCTTTTTATTGATAGGCTGTATCTTGTAACATACATGTATTGTTTTTATTAATGTTATTGTACATATCTTGTATTTCATAAATACAGTCCTTGAAGGTGCCTGAAGAGGTGAATGGTTGACAGAGAATAAGATATAGTTGTCAATAAAATCATTACTAAGAGGCTCAAGGTTTATTTAAGAAACCACTGTGAAAATATACCATAGATTTTAGTTAGATCATAATTCTAAAATCTTTTTAATACAGAGCCATAGATCGAAATGAATAATTAGCTTCCTTAAGCCTTGATTTATTCATTCATTAGATGACATAATTTTCATTGTACGTGTAAAACATTTAATATTCGGTAAAATGGATAATTAATCAAAAATGAAAAAGGTGCCACATTTAATATTTAGTTGTAATTTTAATTAGGCAATTCTCCATTATTATTACTCTTGTTTAGGCACAGAGAAATAAAACAGCGGAACTGAAGTTGTTCGGATGCGTACTAGTGCTCAGTAGCTGCGCTGCGATGCACGTGAACGTCTGTTAGGGGTGAAGTAGACTGTTATTAAAAAATGTCACAAAAAGTGTCAATGAAATCGTTTTCGCATTCCTCCATTAATATTAAGTGCATTACAATTTGATTTGAATTTTTTTGATGTATCCTCTCAACCAGAATAGAAAATCAGAACTCAAAGAGTTATTGTTGAAATTATTGCCTTTCCCCCCGTTTTATTATTTCCCCCTTAACTGCTCGTTGTATTTTAATAGATATTTGTATATACCTCAAACATTTCGGATCTATTTCATTGCTCTTTAGCTGCTTGAAAGTCTATCTTCAGGCTCGAAGTTGTCTTAAATAAAATTTAACTTACACTATGAATGAGATAATATACATTTTTAAATATGTTCGGGCTGATATTATTTTATTATTTAAAATAATGAATTATCAACATCGTGAAATTAACCTAGGCTTTCACGACTAGCTAGTAAGGTTGGAGGGGTTGACGCGTTGATAATTTATCAGTAAAAGTTTCGCCTTAACATGCTAACTAACTGTGCATGGGCTTACCTACAGTAAATAACATTTGAGTGCCTTGAAATCGCACACTTAAAATATCATCCGGAATGAATTTTCCCATCTTTTGTAAAACCACGCAGCTCCTATTGTTTCTTTCGTGATTGACATGCCTTTAACATTTTCAACCTTTTGAAGTACAAACAATTCGTACAGGGAAATAGGTTTAGTTCGGTTGACCGTTTTTCAGAACTCGCATTCTTGGCATTGTGTTCTTGAGGGCATTGTTTCTTGTCCTTTTGTGACCTACGCACCTGTTTTAAGATACTGGTGAAAGTTGGCAGGGATTTACTGACCATTGCAGGCTCCCACGTATGCGCCAAACAAGCGTGCGACACCCGTTGTGCAGTTCATAGAACAGCTTGGTGGAAACGGACGGATAGACTTTCTTTTAACGTATCTTCATCAAACACAAAAACAAACAAGTATATTCCCCCCTCCCGCTAATCATAAACAAAAGTGTACTTAATAAAATTATATGTACAAACAAAATTAACTAAAAAATCGAAAAAGAATTATATCGATAAACATTGTGTCCTCCCATTGATGGAGGGAGGGCTTTTGTCCACGCGTCAATTTATTAAATAATTGTTTAAAACAATAGTAGTTTAGGCACGTTTTAAACTACTCCATTTTTTTTTGTTATAGGTTTTAGGGCCCTCAGCGATGATTCTAAAAATAAAAAATAATTGTAAATAACTAAAACATCAATTGAACGTAAAAAATAAAAAACCATTAAAACTAGTTTAGGGCGAACTAAATAGGCGGGGTTTACCTAGTTGCATCTGAGATTTTCTAGAAAATCTTCCAATTTATTTTTACGTTATGGTTTTTAAATTTTTATTATTCATGAGGGGGTGAGAATTTTCTAATTGGGATTTGAAAAGTGTGAAGATGATGTCAATTGTAGAACATACATACATTTTTGCCTGACTAATAAGCGCCCCGTACTGGAATAAAAGTAGATCATCTCCCTTCTGCTTAGCAATAAAAAGTGATAAAATCATACCTCTTCTAATTATGTTTTTACTCCACTGCAACAGAATTTCGAAACGTGTTAACGGCCGGTTAATTTAACATAATTATAGCCCACTTAACGCATGTTATATTATTAATTACTACCAATTATTTTTTCTAATGTCCCTTCATTATTTTTATTTTTAGTATCATAATGTCATAAAATAGAACTACTATGCAATCCGGGGCATGATTTACCTCTGAAAAAATCACTTGTAGTATTGAAAGTTAAGGTTATCGACACAGTGTTAACGACGAAAATTATTACATCCGTGGACTTAAAGTTATCTAAAAACTGTTTAAAGAATTGTACTCGTATTTTAATGAGGGTCATATGAAATAGTGATATTTAAAAAAATGTGATAATTTGTTACGTTCATTTATATACGAAAAAAATCGTTCAAATTTAAAGTATTTCACGTAGTATGTAAAGAAATAAGACACAACACGTAGGCTGTTATCTCTTAAAGTGTTCACTGTGGATATTGTACTCCTCGGCGCGTGATTGACGCCATTGATATAGGACAGGGCCAGTGGCAAACATTCGGAACTGACGGAGGGACCTATCGCCCTTAAAACTAGCGGGGCGTCTGGTATTTATGGCTCTACAATAAATTTGCACCTGCCAAACTGTCAGGGTTTCTCTAAGTGTGTTTAGGCTCTCTTCATTTATGGCATAGTACTAGGGCTTTTTAGGGGGGGAAAAAATGACTCCTGTTTATTACTCAGGGGGCTCAAAGAAGTTGGCGGCAAGCAAAAAAAATTTGAGCCGATGACGGGCTTCACATTCACCGATGAAATCTCTTCGGCTTTTGCCTTCAATCCTTTGTTCCAAGTTTTGCCTTATAAGACCTTTTTGTCTTAACACTCTCTTGTTTCAAAATATAGTAGTAAATAAAACTATACATATACGTAGTATGTATAACGTACTCCACAAATAAAAAAGAGACATAATCACAATGAAAAAAACCCTGCCACCATCAAAGTACCAATTGATTACCTATTTTTATATATACTAGTTTTGGCATGAATGTTATATATGGATTTATCAACATTTTGAGATAAGCACGCTAATTAAGTTATAGAATATTCCTGGTTATTAGTTCTCAGATATTTAAAAAAAAAACAAAAAAAAACGACTCAATTGTTACTTCCTCTGTACTAGGGCGAATCTAAATTAAAGGTAAATTGAATTTTAATATTTTTTAATCATTCTGCTTAAGATTTTTTGTTATAAAACGTACAATCCTATTGGTGAAGTTTTACCCCCCACTTCATTCTTTTTACAACAATCACGACCAATGGGATCGCAGGATGCACTTATGGTACCTGTACTCCCATTTCGACCCGTCCCTCAGCTCATATGCTATCTTGTCGAGTTGCAGTGCACGTCGCTTAGTCGGTTTGAATCGTTTAAGTGTTTTTACAAGTTTCTTGTTACTTCGTGGTGACTGTTCTCAGTTCGCAACTTCAGCCAATAGCCGCAGTTTGGACGAAGAGGTCATATCCGTTACTTTCAAGAAAGATCATAAAAAAAATGGTAACAGACTAAACATTATTTTTCTTTA
Source organism: Acanthosoma haemorrhoidale (assembly GCA_930367205.1). NCBI lineage: Eukaryota > Metazoa > Arthropoda > Insecta > Hemiptera > Acanthosomatidae > Acanthosoma > Acanthosoma haemorrhoidale. The sequence goes on from OV884011.1 coordinate 36,570,315, forward strand.
CTTAAGTTCCTATAATATCAACCTATAGTTAATTGTTATCTATTAGCAAACAATTTTTTATTATTTTTTTGTCTCGTTATTTCAATTCTGTTTAGTAAGTCGGTATTTGTTTAAAAATACGTACATATACTTTTTGTTAATTTGTACTTACTGTTACAAATGGATTTATTATTCAAATATTACTCGTCAATTTAGTTAGGACAGGCTATATACTTTTTATAGGATTAACACCTGAATTATCCCGGATAGTTAATTGATTTTTTTGTGTTTCTTTAATGGTCTTTTTCAAACTCTTGCATCGGTAAAGCTGGATTTTTGCTTTGTATATCACTTTAAACTTCTTTATTGTGGTAAAATTACAATCTGCCTTATTAGGCAATAAGTAATTAAGATAAATGCTCTCATTCATACTATATTTAAAATTCATTATTCACTAGCTTATTCTTACAATATTTACAGACAGCCCAGAAGCCTCCCAAATCCACATGTTTGTCACCTCCCTCGCATACGAAAGAGGAAGCGGAGTCGTATCATTTTAAAAACGATTTAACTCGAGTAGTAAAGATTGTATTTGATTAACGTTTAGGACTGGTGGTACACAAAATAGATTTATTTGCATTTTCGATTGACCACTCTCAATGTAGAAGCTCTTTTTACTAAGTTGTGGATTAGTAAAAACTGTACATTTTGTATTAAAATTTTAAGTAATTTTTACTTTTCGAAATATGCTGATTACTCTTTGTATTTCTCCAAAAAAGGCATTCTGTAATCTATGTATTAATCGTATAGAAAGTTTTAAAAATCTAGATAATGGACCGAACTTAGGAGACCTTTGAAATTTACTTTTATATGTCCTTTTGTTCGTTTATGTCTGATTCAAAAAGTTTGGTTTATAATCAAAGTGTAAAAAGTACAATCTTTATCGGTTATTCACAAAGCTTTATTTTCCTTTCAGTTTCGGGACAACCACAAATAGTTAAGATAGTTAAGTTAGTCGATCCTTCATGGGAATAGATAAGATCTTCTAACTTGTAAAATACTTCCTTGCGATGTAACCCACATGCCGTGAAAAAATTATCTGCCCATTCATTTAAATCATTATTATCTTCTCAGTGATCTTTTTTACTTGGGATTTCTGCCAGCTGATATTTGCTCCTAGCTCCTACACCGGTTAGTTCTTGCATTTGTACTTTCCAACTAAACTAACTTTTCCACTGTTGCCTTATGTTGTACCAGGTACGTATAAATACTGAGTTTCATTCGTGCCATATCGATTATTACAGTTTTTTAGGATATTTGTTTTGAGACAATGTTTTTGTGCGAATGATATTGATCTTTATTTAGTAATTGCTAGTAACACTTCGTGACTATTATCATAGATTGCTTATGTTTATGACATCAGCTGTAAAGTTCCGGCAGCAGAGGTGTCGTCGATGTTTGTAAATTGTTAAAACTCCGTTACATACCATACGATTCAATTAACAACAAAGGTATTTTTAAAATAGAGGACAGACATGAAATTCTATCATCCCTTGTTTCAAAGCCTAATTCAAAGAGTGTGCATTGGAGAAATCGTTTCCGTTGATCTTTATTCTCCTAGGTGAATGTTCAAACAAACAGTTAATTCTTAATTTGCAATTAATAAACATTAATTTATTCACTACTAATTTTATTATATTGTGTTACTTCTGCTTAAGTCATATTTGCGTGGAGGTGAATGTTAGTCAACACGATTAATGAGTGACAGAAAAGAGGTGGGACTACCGACCAAAAAAAAAAAAGGCACCTGACTCTAGTAGACGCAGGTAAATCTCAGGGGCCCGGGTGTAAACGTGCACGTGTCTTTTTTTGTGGAGTTGACCTGACGCCTAGGGGTGAAATATTATAGTTGACTCGTAGTAAGGTACACCTTTGTGGTGGTCTCTTCAAAAATATACATCAATTAAATGTTAAATGGCACGTATGTTCTATTCTGGTGCTTATTTAGCTAATTATTGAGATAATTTTGACTTTAACTGATATTTGCTTTTATAGTCAGTTACATTGTCGTTTGGATCCCACTATTATTAATAATAAATAACTCCAGAATAAATTCGTCTTTGCAAGAATACTCTTTTTAGGTGATTACAAATCTAGCATATGCTTTTGTGTTCACTTTTAATTCTAATTTTAAGCGTATAGCAATTAAAGTTACCCCCATTTGTGTGGTGTTACGCAGGATTATTTGTTTAGCTAGTTTGATTTTAAGTTTATGAATGTGATTTAGTATCGTCTTAGTAAATTGATATTGATCCTTATTCAGTAATCGCTGTAGAGAACTCGGTGATTTCCATCAACGTGTTCTTAAAGTTTCCACAGGAAGGTTTTGGTATCTGAGGTCGAGCCAAGCGGGAGGTCTTGCCGATGTTTGTAACTTGTTAGATCAATATATTAATTCTTATTTTTATGAAAGGCCTGTATCTTTCAGATAAGTACCCTTTTGTGGTATAGGATAAGAAATATCACTCCGAACCAACTTGTGTTGTAACAAAGAATATTGTTCTTACACTGTTGTACCCTAGATAGCGTAGTACAATGGTGACAAAATTCTCTGCCCTTTCCCATTTTTACCTGCCTTAGCTACCTTTTTTGGAATTTCTACCAGTCGTTACTTGCTCGTCCTAGCTGTTGGATATGGCTTAGTTTTTTTGTGCTTATATCGGTAATGTAAAACGTTTTGTTAATGCGAATGCAATTGTTATTAATTCAGAAATTGTTACAGAACACTTAGCGACTTATATTAACTTTAAAACTTAGTTCAACATCACCTGATTGATTTAACGTATTAAATCGGGCCGAGTAGAGTTGTAGCCGATGTTTGTAAGTTGTTAAATTATTTTTTTTTTAAATAAGATCTTTGATGTAGTGAAGAAAAGACCTAGCAATGCTTTCATCCCTTACTGTACTGTGTGGGAGTTAACCTAGGGTTGTTGGGAAAACGTTTCCTTAGCTCTTTGTCTTCCAAGCTGATGAAAACTTAGCTGATGAGTTAATTATATTTCACATGTCCTATCATGTGGTTTTGTATGTGAAGGGCGAAAGAATGTTGATTTGAATAAATGAAAGGGTTGCCTGTTTTAATCGTTATCTTCATGTTATCTCCAGCCCAACGAAGTTGCAGAAACAACGTGGTCCTTAGGTTGAAGCCCTTAAGATTGTACCCAAAGATGGCGTCGTTGCCTTCTTGGACCGAAGAACGAACTTTGAAAAGAACCTTATGCCTTTGTCTCCTCCAATTTAGTACCTGCTCCAGGAAGACACTTAACAGCTATGAGAATTTTTGCCAGTCGTTTTCTTGTTCACCCTAGGAAACACACCGGTTAGTTTTTGTAACTGCACAAGTTTGTCTGGTGCGCCACCAGATATACTGTGATCCGTACAGCCCAAAGCAGAATTGTGATTGTGCTAAAGTAATCCTCGCCGTTTATAAATGTGATTTAGTTTCGTCTTAGTAAATGTAATTGATATTGATCCTTATTCAGTAATCGCTGTAGAGAACTAGGTGATTTCCATCAACGTGTTCTAAAAGTTTCAACAGTAAGGTTTTGGTATCTGAGGTCGAGCCAAGCGGAGGTCTTGCCGATGTTTGTAAGTTGTTAGATTAATAAAGTAACAAACAAGGTATTTGTGATGTGATTCCGAAAAGACAAGGAATGCTTTCATCCCTCAAAGCACGTGCAGTGTGCAGAATTTTTAAGTCTACTGTAATGGCGGCTGTGAATGCTGTTAAGATAACATTCCCTTTCTGAGCTGGACATTCATTTACACCCATAACACATAATTAAATTGATATCCTCAATGTTACCAATAATTGTAGAATAAGATTTCAATATGAAGAATCTACTTTTTAGTAAAATAAGTTCAAAAAATGTTAGGATCCCATGTTATGGGCGGGCATATGACGCTCCTACAATGGCGGACAAAAAATGGCGGATGTGAGCGCTGTTGGTGAGAACATTGCTCGTTCAATTCGAATTGTGCTATTATTTGTTAACACCTACCATTTTAAGCAGTTATTAAATTAAAATTCTGAACCAAATATTTAGTTTTAATTAATTTCCACCTCTGTTATTGGCGCCGTGTCGTAGAATACAGTGGCTAGAACACTTAACGCTTTTGTCAAGGACCGACCTGATGATCCCTATAGTTTCAACACCGCTTGGCGTCCCCCCTTTTTTTTAATAGCCTTACTTATTGACTTGTAAGTAGCACGTTGTCTGTTTATGAAATGGCCACTTAAGACGAATAGGGTGACCACTTGAAAAAAAAAACAAATCTTCAATGGAGCCCCCCTTACCTTTTTTTTCTACTTTTTTTGTGGATGGGTACCCTATTCCAATTTTTTCCCTCTTCATTGGTAAATACAATTGACCTTGATGCTACAATCGGTAGAAGTCGGTAGCCTCAAGGGGTTTTCGTCAACCAGCTCTCGCTAAAAAATAAAAATTAATAATTTTAGTGTCTAATGAAATAAACAGTTAAGTTTAATCACCCAAAGAGTAAAGTATATATTCCCCTTACTGACCTTATTTAATGTATCTTGAAAATGAAAATAGTTTCTATAAAACAATGATTTAATTGTAATTAATTTATTGTTTAAAGTTTTTCAAAGCCTTTTTTTTAAGCATCAGTTAAAAGTGTTAATTACTTTTGCAAAAATTAATTTTTTTATTAGGAATTTCATGTCTGCTTATTCTCCGTCTTGAGCAAATAATAGAACTATCTTTGAATAAACTTTTGTTAGCTTAAATATCTGGGGAAGATAGGACCTCTCTCCATTTGTACTATTATTAACCGATCTTGATTGATCGAGATTTTTTCTTTGAGATATATATATATAATAAATTATAAATTAATATAAATATATGATATATATGGCATATATGAAATATATATGCGTAAATATAAATAACCTTGGTCATTAACTTATGAAAAAAAAAAACCGCTCTGTGGAAAACATATTTTGAAAGTTAACAATAACTCCTCATTACTAGTTTTAAAAGTTGGTTAGCGGGTATTATGTAAAATAAGTATAAAACAAATATTTAGCTGTTATATAGATACTGTAAATGAAACACAAAATTATATCTTAATTTATTAGTTCGGAATTTTTACACACTAATTAATGCCAATGATTTTATTAATGTATAATACTCTGTAAAAAAAAAAAAAATTAAGTGGTGTTGTGGTTAACTGCACCATTTAACAATCATTTCTTGGTTTTTCATCACAACACACTTCTTGGTTTTTTTATTCATTGGCTGACGTGAAATTCCTTCTATGTTTACTAGCTTTGCTTGTTCAGTATCATCTACTTCAAAAAACCTCTGTTAAGAAAGTTAAGGTGACACTGCCCAATTGTGTTAGATTAACTTAGTACACAATGTTTTTTCATAAATTAAGACACATTATTCTTATAAAAATCTAACCAATTCAAACTCAAATTAAGAAAATCAAATGCAGGTTATCAAACACTGTGATGAAAAATATTGTTCTTTAACATGATTATTAATAATTAAAAAGAATCGATAAATGGACTAAGGACTAAAACATTTTTCGAACAAATCTTTGTAAAATTGTTTTCTTTTATGTTTTCACACTTTTCTCACACAAAATTTCTTCGCTTTTTGCCATTTGCATCAATACTGCAGGTCTAGTCATGATCGACAATGGTTTCTTATCCCTCTAATTGTGGCATGTAACCAGACCAGCTTATAAATATTACCAGTTTAGTGTACTTTTGTACTATTATTGTGTTACTCTAGTGGATGTGGGTATACATAACGTATAAATGCATTTGCAATTTCTTAGTCACCACAGCAAAGCATTTACCTAGTGTAACAAATCACTTCATTTTTCTTTTATTTATGAATATGTTCTGTAAAATGTATCATGAATTATTAATTTTGTATTCTGTCACAGGCGGGGTTGATTAATAGTGGAGGTGAGGCGGGGGCCGCCGGGAGCGGAATGAGGGAGCGGGACCCCCCGCCGCGGGATGAGCCGGTCCTTGAACCCATCAATGGTGTTGTTCAACCCCCAGTTATACCTCCTCCCCACAGGCCGGGTCGAATCACCAATAAGTTGCAGTTCATTCAGAAGAATGTGCTCAAAGCAGTTTGGAAACACCAGTATGCCTGGCCACTCCAGCAACCAGTTGATGCAAATAAACTCAATTTGCCTGTAAGTACTCAAAGAACTGTAATTAACTGATATACATAATGCTGTAATAGTTATATCATTTCTTTGGGTTTAATTAAATTTACGATTAAAACTAATTTTGATCCTGAGACCTCAATGGAGTAATAATAAAGGAATTAATTAATTAGTAATTTAAATAAAAAATATTTTCTATCATGTTAAGTAGGGGGCTTGTGTATATTTGATGCATCACAATCACTTTTTCTTTTCTAGGATTATCATAAAGTTATCAAACATCCAATGGATCTTGGAACGATTAAGAAAAGGCTCGAGAATAATTATTATTGGTGTGGTGCCGAGTGTGTTCAAGACTTTAATACTATGTTCAACAATTGTTATGTCTACAACAAACCTGGGGAGGATGTTGTCGTCATGGCGCAAACTTTGGAAAAACTCTATTTGCAAAAGGTAACAATTCTTAGTCTTGTCACATACCTTTTTTGTTGTACATGAACAATTGTGAATAGGTTGTATTTTGAAGTATTACTATCATTTTTCATGATGTTATGTAGCTGGATGCGATGCCTAAAGAGGAGATTGAGCTGGAGCCTCCACCCCCAAAGGGCTCGAAGCCAGCGAAGAAACCTGGCGCTCGACCCGGAACTGCTGGACCTGGCAGAAGTGGACCCTCGGGACTTGGTAGGGGGAGGCCTTCCAACTCCAGTGCTGCGGCAGCGGCCTCTGCTGCTGTCCCTGTTCCAGTGCCTCCAGTCGCTCCAACCTCTCACCTTCCAGCAGCCATTCCGGGTTCCACGGCCACCCCTACTGTCCCAACAACTCACCACAACTCGCTACCTCCTCAAGTAAGTCAATACTTAATTACTTATTCTCTTTTTTATCATTTTTCACTCCCAAAATTGTAACATGGCAAGAAAAGATTTATTTATTTATTCTAGAGAGATTAAAATTCTTTCAATGGCATTTAAAGCCCCTATCATATCTCAAATCCCATCTCTCAATTTTTTTCTCACATTCTTATAATATATAATAGTAAATGATATGCAAAGATGGTTAAGAAACTATAATTGAACTAAGGATTAAATAAATATATGAATCATGACAACTCATAAAGACATATGGCTAACCTAGGGTTGTTGCCACAGTTTTTCGTTGATGGCACTAAGATGCCAGTGTGGTTAGCACTTGGTATTACCCTCCTTAAATTCAGTTTTTTTAAACAAAATGCACCACTTAGTAAATAAAAAATACACTCAATTATACTGATGTAACTGAGTTATAACCCGACCAGACACACCTCCAAACAGAAAATCCTTAGGCGAGCCAGGGTCTCGGAAGTCACAATGGCTATTACGTCTGGGTTAAATAATACATTGGTTGGTCTAAGTAACCTATAATATCAATTAAATTAATAAAAGAGTTATAAGGATTAAATATTTTATTTTAAAAATCAACAAAGGTGTTATGCACAAGGATTTTGTATTGCTGAGTCCTTGACTATAAAAAAAAACAGATAAATTTTGCAAGACAAGCTGCACATCTGCTATTCATTTGTCTTGAACAATGACAAATTGTTGCTAATTGCAATTCGCTATTAAAGCCTCATTTTAAGGACCGTACAGGAACAAAGCACATCAAAAAATGATAGATAATAGTCCAACGGCATTACAGGGTCATAAGTTGTTCATCAACAATCTCTCTTGAGTTAAATTAACTGTAACTAGCAAAATATAAACCAGGCATTTTATCCAGACAGTATCAGATTAATACTAGACCAATAACTTTTTGCGAATGTGAAACATTTAGCAGACAGAAGGTTTCATATAATGGTATGAAAAAGTATTTACAGAAATACTGCATGATATTAAATAGACAAAGATCCTTGCTTTCATTAAGAAGTCGGGGAGAGCAACGTATATAAAATATGGCCAGACCAAAAGAAAATAATCCTAATTGTTGGACTGTCCAGGGTCCTCTCTAATTTAATCTGTCTATGTTACGATAGTTTTAATTATCCAGCTCATTACAGTCAAGTTCATTATACTACTCCCCCTTATGAGTTTTATTAAATTTAGTTTTCCGTATGTCTGTAGGAGTTATATGCTAAAATAGAACTTGCGAAAATATTCATCTGATTTAAAATTTTAAAGGTATATCCTACAACATCTAGAGACATAGTTGTGGTTTTAAGTTCACTCAATGATAATGTTTTTGAGACAAAAATCATGACATTTTTTTTATAAGGTAGCCTTATGTTTGTAGGTTGGGCAGGCAGCAGCTGTAGCCAACTTTAATACACCGGCTGTGGATCCTCTCCTCACACCAGTGTTAACACCTGGTGTTGGGCCCAAAGGTGGCAAAGGGGTTGTCGTTCAGACCCCAACAGCACCCAAACCTAAAAAAGGGGTCAAAAGAAAGGGTGATTTTCTAGCTAATGACAGCCCAGCCGGTTTTGACCCAACCTACACCCCAGGTGACTCCAAAGCTGCCAAAGTTGGCACGAGGAGAGAATCTGGAAGGCAAATTAAAAAGGTAACTTATAAACCTAAACAATTGATAAAATTTCGGATCTAAGAACTTACAATAAAGTGGCACACCTGAGTTAAGTCTAACTTAACATATCATTAAGTGTAAAACATCTTTTCAGACCCTAAGTTTTATAAACTATTTTATATTACTTTTTACAGCTTCTGTTATTTGTTTGTTGTTGTTTATTCAGTCCCTTTATGATTTAAATCGAACCCTAATAACATAAATATAGAATTAATTTTTATTTTAAAATCATATATTTCATCTTATTATTTTTGAGTTTTTTCTTCTTTAATATCATGTAATATATTTATGCTGTTGATTACCTAATAAGGTTTTGAAAAATATTTACTGAACATTTGTCACTACTGTTTGATCAAATTAATAATATATTATCCTATTCACATCAATCTATAATATATTATTAATCTCTCATCTCTAAATCAAAGCTCTAAAATATATAATGATATTTTTTTTGAATATTTTGAAAACAATTTTTTTAAAATACAATGTAATTAATTTCAGCCTCAGAGACAGTCAGAAGACAGTTTCCCTTTTGCTCAGAGTCCCATGACGCCTTATGCTGCAGGTAACTCGTCACAGGGCGAAAAACCTAAAGAAAAGCTCTCAGATGTGTTAAAATCTTGCAATGAAATATTAAAAGAGCTCTTCTCAAAAAAACATTTTAACTATGCATGGCCGTTCTACAAACCAGTCGATGCTGAATGGCTTGGGTTACATGATTACCATGATATCATAAAGAAACCAATGGATCTTGGAACGGTTAAGGTATAACTTTACAATCAATTTGTTTTCAGTTTAAAATAAAAACAGTTGAATTTTTTAATTAAAATTAATTTCATATGACAATGTCCATTACAGCTGAAAATGGACAACCGTGAGTATAGAACGGCAGCAGAATTTGGTGCGGACATCCGACTGATATTTACCAACTGTTACAAGTACAATCCTCCAGATCATGATGTTGTTTCAATGGGGAGGAAATTACAAGATTTATTTGAAATGCGGTAATTTTACTTCTATTTTAATTATTTCTATTTAGGTAATTTAAAGGTTATATGAGTTAAAGGTGACCTACACTTCATATCAATAGCACTTTCATAGATACTTAATGACATTGTATCCATTTTTTAATTTTTACAGATTTGCTAAAGTACCTGATGATACACCATTGTATAATGATCCTGAAAAGGATGATGAATCATCTTCTGACTCTTCGTCTGGTTCAGAATCTGACTCGGATAATTCTGATGATGAAAGGGCCCGTCGACTGCTCGTACTGCAAGAGCAGGTAAATCAAACAGTAGGTCTCGCTCCGTTTTTTTCTTGAATTTATTGAATATGTTTCCTTCGTACCTGAAGTAAATAATGGCTTTTTTTTTTAATTACTTTAGTTGAAAGTTATGCAAGAGGAGATGGCAAAATTAGCAGAACAATCTAGTACTAGCACAAAAAAGAAGAAGAAAAAGAAGGACGGTTCAGGGTCTGGTGGAAGCTCATCGAGTAAAAAGAAAAGAAAGTCTGCTGACAGGTCCTTATCTAAAACTGCTCCTGACGGTGTTGCATTGCCAGGAGTTGCTGGACCAGCAGCCTCAGTTGAAATGAAAGCTGTAGATGGTGTGAAGGCTGTCGCACCTCAAGGCAGGAACGCTGTAGCGCCTGCGCCAACAGTTAAACCAAACAAAGGAAAAGCCCCTGGCAGGACTGCTGGAAAAACAAATTCACAGGGTAAAAGACCAAAAGCCAACTCAAGGTCAGCCAATTCCAAAAAGAAAAATCCAGTTGTCACATCTGAATTCAACTCTGAAGATGAAGACAACGCAAAGCCGATGTCCTATGATGAAAAGCGGCAACTTAGCTTAGATATAAATAAGCTTCCAGGTTAGTATCATCATTAATACAAATTTAACTAATGAATTTATCCGATCATCTCTCTTTTAGCTATGAGTGTATCACTAACAATAAATATGTAAATGTTTTGGTTTATTGCACATCTCGAGAAATAATGATATTTGTTAAAAAAGAAGAGATTAAACAGTGACTTTTTATAATAAATTCTGTGTAATTTTTTCACAATTAATAAATTATTATTTGAGAATTTCTGGCAGAGGGCTATAGATACATTTTGGTTATTACATATATTATACTTAAAGATGCAATTTAGTAAATAATTTATTAATGTAAACAATTTTAGTCTATCCAAAGAAACAATTTTTTTTTTTGTCAAAAACAAATCAAATTTTGACCCTTTGCTCCTGGAAATAACTTGTAAAATATAGATGACAATTTTGCTTTTGCCAAATAATTAAGTAATTATTTTTTTTTTCAATGAAACCCTTTTTATCACTCCTACAACTTTTACAATAGAAAGTAAAAAAGTAACTTTGTGGGTGGGTACAAGCCAAGCTATATTTTAAAAGTTCTCCTTTTTCCAGTTATGAGTCATTTTAGTAATCTTATCCTGCCATTACACCAATCTTCATATCTTAAGCGGTTACAAAATGTAATGTTATTTATCTGAAGGTTACAGGTTATAAATATACATAAGATATTTGTTATTTAGTTCAAAGCATAAAAACAAAAAAATTATTAGGAAGCCTCATACACTGTATTGACCTAAGTAGTTAATTACCTAGCTCTTGTTTTTTTCATATTAATAACATTATTAAAAATACTTGCAGTATAACATTTCCGAAATATTATCTCATTTGTTGCGAGTCCCCCAATTATATAGGGTCATTAGTTTTTATGCATGTTTTTTATTGCTTTATTTGTGCTTATTATAGTGTAATGTATTCTTCTTTCCATTAAAGGTGATAAGCTTGGAAGGGTTGTTCATATCATTCAGGCCCGTGAGCCCTCATTGAGGGATTCTAACCCGGACGAAATAGAGATTGATTTTGAAACGCTCAAGCCTTCGACCCTCAGAGAACTCGAATCTTACGTCGCATCATGCCTCAGGAAAAAGCCACGTAAGCCCTACTGTAAGTTGGTGGCTGGCTTGGAACAAGTGATAGCTTATCAACACACACTATTTCTCAAAATAATTATTAAAGAACTAGAATAATTTCGGTTTAGTTACAATAGTTTTTTATTTGTTCTCATTGATTACGCCATTGCTAGACTTAAACTTTTAATTTTGGTTTTTAGCTTTTGTTTCGATGTGAGTTATCGAAGGCAACAGTTTCTGATGATATCACCTCAAGTTTTTTTCCAAAATAAGGTAAAAAAATTCAAATAAAAACTTGTGCTGAAGATTCTCGATTAAGTTGCTGAGAATTAATTTCACATTTCCCGAACTAGAATCTGCATTAAATTAATTTTTTAACCTGTACAAAAAAAATATTAATGTGTGTTGATATGCTGGAACTTTTCTTTAACCTCTCATTTTCTTCTAATTTATACCTCTTAGTGCTTCTACATCTCTATTAAAACAATTCAATTATTTTATTTTATAATTAGCATTTGAAATTTGCCTAATATTTATGGATCGATTCATTTATAATAATATCTAAAAAATAAAATCAGTTTTTGTAACCAAACTACTTTTTGTAATTTATTATTTATTATAGATTATGCACTAAGGGGAACCCAGTTTTGTCCCTTATCAATATGCAACTTGCATGGCATTCCCCTAATTGATGTTATTTTATTTTTGCTTTTTTTTTTGTCTGAATGTTGAATAATTTAACTATGCACACTTCTCTTTTAGAGCTTCTCAGTTTTTCCCCCTTCGTCAAGCATGCAACCACTTTTTCTTTTTTGACTTTTGGGCTTATGCTTTTAGAATGAGTGATCAAGTGATGGAAACTATAGCTTAACATTTTTATATATTTATTGTGTCACTATAATATTATTTATAATTGTGTTTTTTTATTTTTAAGTTTGCAAGGCAATCATCATAATAGTTCTTTCATCGTTTTTCATCACATAACTGTTATCAATATTATGAAATCATTGCGATCAATAAATATATATTGTCAGTTGTTTTGCACATACCCTATTGAAATGGCATAAGCCATTCAATTCAAATTTTAAAGTTTCATAAAAAATTTAGTTAGTAATATCAATCAAGATTTGTGAAATTTCCTTAAAATGGTTAAATAATTACTAATTAATTCTGTAACCGTAATTTTTAGCCAATTATTCACTACAATTGTTCTACCTGGAGATGTGAAATTTGATATTGTGCAAAGAAATTCTACTTGTTGCCCTGGTGACGATGAAAAACAATAACATAGAAAAACAATAACATAGAAAATCAATGTGTAAAATTATTTGACTATTAAAATTGTTTTCTTAAATATATCCACCACTAGTCATCTTAAGTATGCAGCATATTTAGCTGTGTATTTTCATATCTTGCCATACAAAAAATTTCTTAAAATTGCTTTAAATTTCTAGGAATCTACTGATGGATTATAAAGTAACCAATCATTTAAAAAAGTATTCAAAATTTACTTCAAGTATACTCATTAGTTAAAATTAGTCTGTTAAAATATAAATAAGCTCGTTTTGATAACTTTTCAACGTTTTTCAATTACGAACTAAGTTGCTATTTGAAAGCTGTGGAGTTCTGATTTTCACCCTAGGTTCAGATTAAATCTATTAGCGATTAAATTATACATAAATATTTATATGAAAACATTTCACTTACTTTGTTTTTGTTTTGTGTTTTAATAGACAAAAAAATATCAGCAAAATCAAAAGACGAAGCCATGGCTGAGAAAAAGCAAGAGCTTGAAAAAAGGCTTCAGGATGTCACTGGACAGTTAGGTGGAACAGCTAATAAGAAACAGGCTAAAAAAGGCAAGCACATTTTATTGCCCTCCCTGCCTTTCCTTTGTTTATATTTTGTGATAAATTCATTTTTTTATTTATTTATTTTTCTTTTTTTTTACCAGGTCAGGCAAGACTATCTGCTTCATCATCATCCAGCTCAGATTCTGACACTAGCAGTTCGAGTCTGTCGAGCAGTTCATCAGATTCTTCTGACAGTGAATCAGGTATGTTTCTGATTTAAAAAGGTTATTTTTTTTATTATTGTCCATAAGAACTAGCCTACAATTCCCTCCTTATATAAAAAAAATAGCATTAATAGTTTTGTAGGAGGTTGCAAAAACTCTCAACCTTAATTTTGTCTTTCTTTATCAAATAAGTGAATACTGATCAAAAACCTGCATAAAGTATTAAGTAGGGGAGGGAAATTGACATGCTGACTGATTCTACTATTATTATTAATAATAATAGATGTTTATTTGAATAAGTACACATGAAATCAATTGCATACATAAAATAATTCATCTGTATCTGTTGGCCATTTATGACAATGCAGCATTTCTTATTTTATCAACGCTGGTAAGATATCAATATAAGAATTATAAATATATTTATATGTTCATATAATATTTTATATATTATATAAATTACTAATAACCCCCCATACACAATAAAATAAACTTATTCTAGTTTGAAAGACCAGCATAGATAGATGAAACCTTAATTTTCCTCATTATTTTAAAAAATATTCATCCCCACCAAATTTACCCTAAACTATCAATTTATGAATGTACCTATTTTCAAATATTCTACATGATCAAAAAGGTGAGCCCCATCACCTTTATTAGTCAGTTTAGTCCAGTCACGTATAATGTATGTCATTATACTTGTTTATTCATTATATAATTTTTATAAAATAACAGGACCTGTTTATAATGTAGCAATGCTACAGGAAATACAAAATAATTTGTAAATAGATTCACCGGAGGATCTATAATTATCTGGAAATTTAAAGGGGCTATGAAAGGGGGAAGGAAAAAAAAAAAAAAAAAAAAAAAAAATCAAAAGGATTTGAATGGGTTTAGATACACCAATTAGTCTATTTGTTAGTTATAGTTCATTTTAAATCCAGATACAAAACATAGTTTTTTATGGTTTTATTTCCTATTAGTGATCAACATCTATCAAAACTGTAGCAATGCTTTCAAGCAAGTTTTGATTATATATTCTCCAGTAGCAAAACCGATTTTTCCTTTTGCTCTTACATTTCCTTTAGTGTATTTGCAATTTATTTATGCTATTGGTGTTTAATAATGTGGCATTTCTTAAATCAAAAGGGTTTAATCACTCATGTGTAATACTTTTTTTTGTAGGTGTGAATAACCACAAGACAGCATAGCTTGTACAAATTCCATTTTCTCACTATCAATATTAATATGTGGAGAGATTAAAATGTATACTTCGGTTGTGTATAATTATAAATATAGAGAGCATTATATATATTTATATAAATTAAATGAATATAATTATGTATCAAAACAAAAAGTGTTTTATAAAATCATATATACTAATATATAGTAAAAAACAAACAAACATGGCCATGAGTGCAGAATATGTGATTGGGGTCAGCCAGCGCAGTAGTTTTATGACAAAGGTATGGTAATTATTGGTAGGTTTTTGACGACACAATTCCTGATAACCAGATTTTTCTATTCAAATTAAAATAATGAGTGCGAAATGGGAAACTATAGTTAATAAATTTGTTTAGCTGGAGTGTTGCAGACAATGTGACTTGGGGGCTGGATTCAGCTTGCCCGTCATACTGTGTGCTGTCTGCTGCCTCCAACCACATTGTTTGTACTCTGGCTGCTGAACGGTGAAAGCTCGGTCGCACTCACTATCATATATAATTCATCTTTTTCTTTTATTTTTTTTTTTCTGATTGTCAGATTACTGTAAATAGGTATAAAATAATATAGTCAGATGTGTATATGGTTTGTATGTGTGACCTAGCTTTTCATAAGACAGCTATTTCTAGTTAATATAAACGCAAATATTTTTTTAATTTCCGATCTTTTATTACAAGTTTTTTAAATAAAAGTAATTTAAAAAAAAGGTTCTAGTTTTTATTGAATTACTGTAACTTTGTCTGTGTGTTACATAAGTTACATTGTGTATTTTTGAATCAAAACTTTTTTTCCTTTTAAATGGTAATGCTTTGTAAGAGCTTTAGTATTTACATTTTTTGAAAATAAATATTATTAATTACTTAGTTAGAATATATTTTGATTTTTTTTTTAAAAAGAATTTTAAGAGAAAAAAATTCAAGATAGCAATATTATTTGTTTTATATAAAATGAATGCATAAGTCATGTACTGGTAAATACATTTTTATATGTCAGACGAATAAAGGTAAAATTTGTTTCACATTACATTGGAATAATGTGAGTTACTTTAGTTACTGAAAATTTACATTAATCTTTAATTTAGAGGGTAATTAAATTATGAACGGGGCTATACTGCATTCAATTAGATCGGAAGTCTAGTTGATGTGCAACTTAGACCTTTTTCATTGGACGATCTGCTTAACTTACCTGCACCATTAAGCAGATCGTACAATAAATATTTATAGTTATGAGCGTCTTGATGTACAGCCTATTTTTATTCTTTTGACAAAACTCTTCAACGAAATTTACTTAATGTTTTATTAAGTTGGTTAGTTTTAATGAATTCCAATTGTTAGTGATACGCCTATCTATATATTCTATAAACAAATATTTTACATTTTGTAATCATTCCTTTTGTTTTTCGTTTCTTTCAAATGAATTGCGACCATTGAAACTTTCAGTATTTAAACAACCTGAACTCTTATTTAGAAGACTTCTAAAATTCTAAATTTTATTGACTGTTCGGCCTAGTCATGTTATGGCTTTTTAATAATATGATGAATTATTTTCCCCAGTCCTTATCATTTACCAAATTATTTAATTGGTGAATATTTTCTCATACTTCTATTTAGAAGGTTGTCAGTATAAGCACTTTTTGCTTCTATCTACTGTTTAGTTTAAAGTCTTTTCTGTAGTCGATTTTTTGATGTTTTGAAATTTTATTTATTTATCTAACAAACTTTTTAAATAAGTAAATTAAATATGTGATATCATCTAAATAGTACACTTCATCCGAACCATTAGCTACTAAAAATTTTGTACATGAACTAAAAAAAATTGAATTATTTATCGGTCAATTAAACTTGCTATTTTTGTTTTTAAGAGTGTGACTATGGAATGTATAAATTGTGGCAATTTTACCATGCTATTAGTTTACCATAATAATAAATTAACATTTTACTATTTTATTTTATTAAATAGAGTATATCAGACTCAATATTTTATATTTAAATTGAGAATTATGTAACAACAATTTGTAAATATTATTTTATAATGTATAGACTTTAAGAAAGAATAGATAATTCTGACAAAAAGTATGGATGGAAGCTGTGTGCTCTTGTGTAAATCATGTACAATTGTCAGTTACTAATTACCTGTCTGAATTAATTAAACATAATTAGTATATTCTTCACTTTTTTCTTATATTTATATTTATCATTGTTGACTGACCAATGATATATTTTTATTTGTTAAGTTATATAACAAGAGACAAAATGTTAAAAGCTCTATTGTTAGTTAAATATATATCGGGTTATAAATAGTTCACAATAAAACTTATAATAGGTTCACTTGTACAGATTAAATATTGAGTATTTATTTAGACATCGCCATCCTATTACTCCCTTTCCAAATATTCTGCACTCACGAGTTATGTTTGAAATAACATACAAAATACTTTTATACAATGATTTGTATGTTTTAAAAACACTTTTTCAAAACATGGAAGATCTTAAAGGACAGGTGAAGTGAAAGTGTTGTTGACAGTAAGTTCTGTATTCTAGGAAAGGCTCCTGGTCGCCCACCAAGGAAGAAAACAAGGAAAAACCATCAGCTTCCCACAAACGTGAGTAAATTTTATTATGGCTCCTATTCTACACCATTAATCAATCATTTAATCACAATAATTCAGTTGTAGCATTAACAACAAAAAATTTACTGTGTGTTATTTTATATACCATTTTTTTTAACAATAAACAATTTTTTCTCATAGGCTGTAACAACGGTCACCAACACAGTACCAACCCTGACCATGACTAACACTACTGGTGCCATTGTAAACAAATCTGTTGGTGCACAACAGCCTGTTGTGCCTTTGACAAATGCTAACAAACATGCACCTCCAGTTTCTGCTGTGCCACAAGCTGAACCAGGTAAGTAATTTATTTATTGTCTTTTAAGAAAAGAAACATTATTTATCAGCTTCTTTAAAATTTAAACACTTTAATATGCCTGTACAATTTCAATATTAATGAATGTGAGAAACTCTTTAAGAGAGCAAAAACAAAGACGCACAATCCTCAAGAAGTCTGGATAAAATTATCAGTTAACCATCTTAGTTACTTACGATTAAATGGCCACATTTTTAGTGAAACAATTTGATTCTGAGGGGTTGTTTAAGCTACTATCAATTTATTTGTTAAGCTCATAGAATAAATAAGTTTTTAGTGGCTTTATATTTCACATTAAAGATTGACACAGACTTTCATTTTGTCATCTTAATTAATTTTTTTGACATTCTGAATTTAATTTTATTAATAATTGATTGGTTGTGTTTTTTAAAATTCCACACTTGGTCGACTTTTAAGGATCAAGATGTTAAGAGCTAAATCTTTAAAGGTTAAAAAGCACCTGTCATAATAAAGATACTTACATAGATCTCGTAAGAAAAAGGTCTTATGTTAATAGTTCTTTTAACAGGTTTATGGTTAGTTTAAATGTCTTTTGTTATCTGTGAAAACAAGAGAAGTAGGTGAACAAGCAAGCCGTGCTATATAGTTTCTGTGTTTATTTAGATTTTCTTTGAACATATTAAATTCCTATTCCTATCAACAAGGATATTTAAATAATTTGACAGCACAGTAATTTACTGAATAGTTTTGAGCGATAGGTGTTTTTTCTACCATTTTGTCAGTCCTCAATCCCTTCTGTGTATATGCACAAATTCACTTTTTTATTACTGTTTTCTATATGTTTTTATACTTAGATTGTTCAAATTTTGAGTAGATACACCTGTACTTAACCAAACATTTTTTTTCTTTTGGTGTCACATTCATTAATGATAACTACAGGTAAGTGACAGAAAAAATCAATTGTGATGGTTTTATGATCAACATGTCTGCATTTATTGAAATATTGAGGGTATTATTATCCTTCCCTTTTGCCATTCTTTCTTTAAAATATATTCCCTTTAAATGTGTGCTATTTATAATATAAGTTGGGGCACTATCAGAACAAGTTTTATATGACAGTTACTATAAAGAACATTTTTAAAATAGATTTTCAACTATCTCTAATTTAAGCAACTTGATTAAAAACCATATTTTCAACATTTCTTAAACTTCATGACCTGTCTGCCATTGAATTGTACCATATTTATTTTTGTTTATCAACTTGAAAATTGTTCTTTTTTATTTTATTTTTTAATAAGTGGTTTACTATTTAACTGTGAACACATAAAAATAATTAAGCTCCTTGTAAAATGTGTTAATTTTATTTGTAAAAAAAAATAAAAATAAATAAGGTAAATTCTATTAGTGTCAGTGTATATGAAAGTGGACAACTATATTCCATCATTTTGAGCTGTAAAAATATATAGTATATTTTATATTTCAAATGACATACTATTGTCACAATAATTCGTAATTATTGTTTAAAACGAATAATGGCTAAAAATATACAATTTTATTAATCAGTAAATCCAATAATATTTTCTACCTAAAAAACCAATTTATAAAAAAAATAATAATTTATAGCAGATGGCTAATAATGCGTGATAATAGTTTATAACAGTTCTTTTGTATTAAAAAAAAATTCTAACTAAGAAAAATTTTTATATTAGCTATAAAAATACTTTCGAGCAATAAAAGCATCGTAAACTTGCCTAATTTACTTAGTTTCGTGGGGGATGTAAAAATTCCTTTCAATTTCTTTGATTATTATTTCTTCTTTTTTCCTCAAAGACATGATAAGTTCTTGCTACAAATAAAAAAAAATTGTTTTATTTAATATTCTGTCCTCCCTCTGAAGAAATGTGTACTAAATCCTCTCAGGCAATGGAATAAAATATTGAAAATTTTTTTTGTAGGATACTGCATCAAGTTCATACTATCATTGAGTGCAATTTGATTCTAAATTAGAGGTAGACTGAAAATTTAGACTTGGTCAGTCCACTTTCACAATCACCGGCACTTTTTAAACATAAAGTGTAAGAAAAGATATCTTTTGTTCTTTCTGTTCAATATATGGTAATATGTACGATAAAACTTGTTTGTGTCAGTGAAAGCAGTCGTGGCGTCTCACAGCCTGCCTCCCCAACCTGCCAGGCCCACGGCTACAGCTGCACCTTTGACTAGTGCTAAGAGGGCATCGGTCCCCACGCCTGTCACACCCTTGGGTATACCCCCTCCTGCTTCAGGCAACCTTGACACAGGTCTTGTATTTTTACCTATCATAGGCTAGTGTAGTATTTACAAGCCATAATGTCTATCCTTCACAGTTGTTGGGCTACATAGTGTAAAAGGTATGGCCTCTGAAGGGACTGAAAAGTACAGCCCTTCTGAACCCTCTTGTCCAAATTAGAGATGCAAAGTTAACAAAAATTATCAAATCTTTAATAGCTTGTGAGAAAATTCACAGTATAAACACTGGTGATTATTTTTGTTGCAATTTTATATTGGTAGTTATATAATATTAGTATATAATTAGGCTTTTTCTCTCAAAGTTCATGAAAATACCTTATTTAAAATAATTGTTATTATACTAAAGATGGTCATAAAAACACTAAGAAAATATCTAATTTTTTTGCAAGAAATATACTTACAGAATAAAAGAAAACATTTTAGGGGGGGTTATACTTGTGGTGATCTTTTGTTTGCATCAATTCCTCTTTGTGAGTAGATTCTACACTCTAATAAAGTTAGCAGAAATTATTTTGGAATGGCTTTCCACCCCAACATCTCTACATATGCTAATGTACACCAAAATATGGAGGGATTCATCAGACTGTCAAAGAAAATTTAAATCATACTGCAAAGTTAGGTCATACTCTGTTCTGTCTGGGCACCTGGATATACCCCGGACTGCTGTCATCCTCCTTACCCACCCCAAGAGCCATACTTACTGGACTGGAGCTAACTAATTTCATTAAATATGGGGGCCCCAACTTCAACGACCCTACTTTTAAAAGTAATTATCAAAATACCTCTTAAAAAAATAAATATATATTTTTATCCTCAGCATATATAGCCACTTCTGCTGAAAAATAAATTTGACCGGCATTTTTCATAATATGTTCTCTTGTGTTTCAGACATTGTATGGCAATATTAATGCCATTAAACAACAATAATAAATGTATAGTAACTCACGTAAAACACTCAGTGGGAAACAAATTGAATTGTCTAAATTAAATAATTTCATCAAATTTATTAATTAAGCAATTATAAGACCCTGAGATCTGTAAAATTTTATTTGTTAGTCAATTCAGCTTTGCGTATTTTAAAGAAGTTTAACTGGCAAAAATGTTGATGCAAAGGGTATTACTTATAAAAGTTAATTTGTAATATAATTTTTTCATTTTATGATAAAATCATTGTCATTGTCATTCCAAAATGAATAATGAACATCTCCAATATGTGAGAAAAAACGACAACACACTTTCTATACTTATATTAATTTTTTTTCCCTCACTCAAAATTTGGAGATTTTTCATTGTAGGCAAGCAACAGTGGTAATAATATTACCATGTGATGAATATTCATCAAATTTTATTTTTCAAGTTAGCGAAATGTGTCAATTTTGAATTTTAATTGTTACAGCTGCTCCTGTAGAGATCAAGCAAGAGCTAGATGTTCCGGTATCTTTGGCACCCGTTCCTGATCATTTAGATTTTAAAAACCTCCTTGAGGTGAAGTCTGAGCTTAGTGTCAATGACATTGTCACAGGTATGCCTTCTGTGTTCGATCCATTGCCTGACTCGCCACCTGTAGCCAAAGAAGAAAAACATCCTTTACTCTCACACCATAATGACGGTAATTATATTATCATATTACTACACAAATTGTCCTTCTGTATTATCGGTTGGTAATTCATTAACAAGCATCACTTGTTTTTGACATTGTCACTTGTTCATTTTTCACTTAATCACAAAATTCTTTTATAATGGCAGAAGGGTGAATTTGTCTCTTGGTTTGTGTCATTTGATTAAAAATCAAAAGGATACAAAATCATCCTAAATTATTAAAAAGCTATTGTGCAATATCACACAATTAAGGGTTTCAATGATCTTGCTATTTACCCCCTCTTATTTTGAAACTAAAGTTGATTGAATTATATTTATTAACATCCAGATTCAAAGAAGTTCATCTAAACAACAACCCCTATGGTAAAAAACATAGGAATTGGCATTTATTTTATTATTTTTCTGTATCTGTAGTCGGTTAAATCCCAAACATTACACGCATTCTTAGTTAGCGTTTTGAGTATTTTACTTTAATGCCCTACACAACAATATTCCAGGAAAAAAAATATTTTTTCATTACACTATAATTAAACTGTTTACTAACCGTTTAATTTTTTTTATAAGAATATATGTTACTTTGCTATTTTAATCAAATACTTTTTTACAATGTTTTTCAAAAGCTCTCCAAGATGAAAAATATATAAGATTTTCTTGTTTTTTCAATTTCTTTTATAATGCTGCACAGATAATCTTGCCCTCTATAACTGCAAAGTTCAACAATACAGGTCTTGCTTGTTTTAAGTTTTTCTATACAAAGATTAAATATGAATTACTTTAAAAATCTATGCTGTTTCTTCAGAAAAAAAAAGATATTTCATATGGTTGTTACACTTATGCCCCAACGTTGCTAAAAATACTAAAAATTTTACATAATAAAAACATTTAAATAAAATCAACCTTATAAAAAAGAATAATCAATCACTAATTAGTTACTTTTGGTGAGAAAATAAATATTTTCCTAACAAATTAAAGATCTTAAGGAAGAAGTCCTGATAACTAATATGTAACATCGACTTAAAATTACATTAAATAATCTTTTGGATAATTTCAATGTAGTCATTAAATGTTAGAAAATTGTGCAGTAATTATTGGGAAACAAACTATTCAATAATGTTGCAGGTCATCTGAACAATTCTCTGGCCCCTGTCGGTAATGTACCTACACCTCAAATCATACCCAATGCTGTTCTACCTGCGGTGCCTCATATCATGGATATGAACAAAAATTCGCAGCCACCTCAAATCACTCCTAGCTTGCTCACCGCTGGTGGTTTCAAACAGAAGGTATGCTATACCTAAATTTTAAGAACATTGATTGACAAGTTAATGGTTACATTTAATTTTTAATTAATTACTAACTTAATTTTAAAATTAATTATTATAATTTAAGGATAATTTATAAAGAAGAAAAAGCAATGTAATCTTCAAATTAGTTCAGACATCACATGTGATATATTGGGAAATGTATAATCATAATTTGACAACCACTTCAATTTATGCAGACACATAAATAAAATAATGCATTGTAGTGATATTTAATTTTGTAATAATAATTAGTAACATTTAGTGAAATGTGAAAAGGTCTTCATTAGTAGGTCTCTTTAGATTTAGTTGTGTTGTATCTGTGGATATTAAAACATGAACTTCCAATAATAAACCTAGTAATATTAGATTATTCTCTCCTCCTTCATTTCACAAATATACTCCTTTGCTCTCACTTGAGTCTGAATAACAATTGACAAACACAGTAAATACTGCCAGAAACCCCTATTTAATCTAGGACCCACAGTAATCACTTCTGTCATGGCCTTCCCAATCCTTAATTAATTCTAGAAACCATGCAATTTATACTTTATTTATTTATACAATTTTCTAATTAGAAAAATGTTATCTATATATAATACCTTAATAACGATTTCCATTAAATTTTACCTTCTTATCAAACCATATTTTAAATAGTAAGTTCGATTCCTGGTATCATCGAATGCTCTGCAAACTCAATATATGATGATGTTTCTTCATTTTAGTAATAATTAGTACCTAATTAAATATCACTACATTTCATCCAGGTAGTTAATGATTAGAACATTAAAAATTCAGTAGTTTTCAACATTTTTAATTACTAAATTTAACAAAAATTCACATACACACTATTAATTCTAGAAACCATACAATTTTTACTTCAGTAAAACAGATTACCTTTTAACAATATTTATACAATTTTCTAATCAGAAAAATGTTATCTATTATTATGATATTTATTATATCTTTTATATAATTTATTTATATTTACTTTATATTTGCTTTATCTTTAAGGTTCTGTTAATAAAAATAGGATAGTTCTGGCAAAAGGAATAATGGTTTATTTACACAAATTAATTTAAAAATTGATATACAAATAAATACGTATGTAATAAAATAACATTGTTAAAACTAAATTTAAAATTACCTTAATTACTACATAACGTGATACTTGCCAGTGTTTCTTTGTGTTGCTTTCTTCGGTGGTTTTCTTCTTTGTTATATTCGGATTAGCGTCTTGTTCTTGATGCGTGGCGGGTGAAAGTCTGGGGCCGGTCTTCTCTGATGCACCACGAGGCAGTAACCATGCCTTAGCGTGGGTTGCTACCTGGGCTGGTGTCCCTCCTGGTGCTTCCTCGTTCTCTGCCGGTTCAAAGATGAATGAGCTCGAGTCCGTGGCGATCCCAGTCTTTATACCTATCCGCTGCCTTATTGATCTTTCAACTGGTTATTCAATGCCAGTTGTGTCGGATATTATTACTTTTCTTGTTTGGAGTTCAATAAAATAAAATATTTATATTTAATTACTGATATTATTTATACTATAAATATGAATGGTAGATACAACGCAACAAATTGTGTTTAAACATTCATGAATCGTGATCCTCCGTTCATTTATGCCTGCTAGTTTTGAGTTTATATTAAAAACACCATAAAAAATCATAACATTAAAATATCACAACACTATATATAATACCTTAATAACGATTTCCATTAAATTTTACCTTCTTTTTAAACCATATTGTAAATAGTAAGTTCGATTCCTGGTTAGATCTCTATGTCATTGAATGTTCTGCAAACTCAATATATGATGATGTTTTTTCATTTTAGTAATAATTAGTACCTAATTAAATATAACTACATTTCATCCAGGTAGTTAATGATTAAAATATTCAAAATTCAGTAGTTTTCAACATTTTTAATTACTAAATTTAACAAAAATTCACATACATACTATTTATTCTAGAAACTATACAATTTATACTTCAGTAAAACAGATTACCTTTTAACAAAATATTTATACAATTTTCTAATTAGAAAAATGTTATCTATATATAATACCTTAATAACGATTTCCATTAAATTTTACCTTTTTATCAAACCATATTTTAAATAGTAAGTTCGATTCCTGGGTATCATCGAATGTTCTGCTATAATAAAAAAACTATAATTCTGCCAATATGGGGTGAGTTATGGTTTTATTTATACCTATGGGTAAATTCCGAGGATATTATGAAATATAAAGAAGTTCTTGTTAAGAAGGATATACGTAGAAATAAAAGGAAATATGATATATGAGCATCCCCCATGTGAAATATGTTTAACCATCCGCAAACTGTCAACACCTCTCTTTCTCAAGCAGTTGTATGAACAACTGACTACATTTTCTTTCAAGCATCTCTAAACAACTGAACTACTGGCATCTCACCCAGCTGTTCCATTCACTAGTTTGAAATTTAATTTTTTATAATTTTTTTTTTCTTCTAAATTACTCCTCAAAAAATAACATTACAATAGTTAGATGCTGGCTGCCAGCTTACTTATGTTACTTTTTTTTGTTTTCTTTTGTATTAATTTAATAGTTTTTATGTTTTTTTGCCCTTATTGGTGGATCCATAAAAGCAGGAGTTCCTCAGGTAGTGTTCTGGGTCTTATCCTCTATAACCTATACATTGATAAAATGATATCCCCTCTACCCCCATTACCTTCTTGGCAACTGCACTTTGCAAATGACATTGCAGTCCTGCCATCCTACCCAGACCCTGATATAGCATTTCATAACCTTTAAAAACACCTTGATGAGATCGAGTATTGGTGGAACCAATGACGGATCAAAGAAAATGAAGCAAAATATTCTCACATTACTTTCATTCTCTGCCGCGCAAGTCCTGTTCACTAGGTTTTTAAAATTCTATTTCTCTTCCTGTATCTCAGACAGTACGGTATTTAGGCTTTCATCTCGACTAAAGGCTGGCATGGAACCCACACACAAGGCTAAAAAGACAATAACTAAACTGACGCTTAAGACAACAGTACAGTCTTCTTTGAAGGACATCCCATCTCTCAATAGAAAATAAATTACTAATCTACTAAGTAATACTAGCAAATCTGGACATACGGGATAGAGCTATGGAGTACAGCAAAAAACATAAAGCATATCCAATCCTTTTAATCAAAAGTCCTGAGAACAATAGTTAATGCCCCTTATTATGTCAGCAACAAAACCCTTCATAATGATCTTAATATACCCTACATTCTTAAACTCATCCCTTCCATTTCATGTAATTCCATAGTACCTATCCAACCACTCTTATCCCCTAGCACAGTCATTACAGTGCTCTACTCATCCTTATATTCCTCCTCAGAGACTAAAGTAGCAGTGGCCTCATGACCTGCTATAAATACGTGACAGTGATAGTCCTGGCAATGGCCAGTTTCTCCATATCATGCCCTGAGCGTCTGTGGCTCGTGCTCTTGGCCAACTTCCATTGGCTATTGGCATCTGTTGTTGCGGCTGATAGAGGAGCTTGGGGGACTTCCCAAGACTCCGCTTCCTCTTTTGTATGCAAGGGAGGTTTCAACCATGTGGATTTGGGAGGTTTCTGGGCTGTTAGTAAATACTTTAGGAATGAGTGAATGAATAAAAATTGTAAATATGGTATGAATAAGAACATTTATCATAATTAATATTCTCTAATAAGGCAGATTGTAACTTTATCAAAATAAAGAAGTTTTGGTGAATCCATTTATGACTATTTACTAAATGCAGGTTCTTTCTTAATTTCACAATTTTTATTATCTCCTATAGAGGTTCATACTATATTTTACATTGTCATTCTGTTTATTTTTTGTTACGTTGTAATAGTTCTTTTTTTGCCATATATGAATTTCTGTCATTTGATCATTATTGTTATTCATGCAGTACTTGGTCTCGGAATACATTTTTAATCTATTCTATTCTAAATAGAGTTATAGAAATCCCGTAAGGACCCCAGACAGCTTTTTTAATGAATAAACCATGGTCATAAATTCATTGTTATGTTTTCCACTCCAAGCAATACTGATGATAAATGTCCTCCAGTGAGGAAAAAATTTGTTTTGAGAAATTTTTACATTTGAAAAGAGCATGTGGTTGTCAGTGACTCCACCTGGTATTCCGAGAGTTAATGATATATGTCTAGAAAGCTTCACTTCTTAGTGTTTGATTGTTGTCTAGTCTGGTATGGCTAGTTCTATTGGGATATGACTCATTTGCCAGCATAGTGACAAGATTACATTTTATTCATATATATTTTTTTGTTGGTTATAGGATCTTTTCTCGAATTTATTTAAAGATCTTGAACACTGGTAAACACCTGGCACTAGAGCGTTAATGATATATGTCTAGAAAGCTTCACTTCTTAGTGTTTGATTGTTGTCTAGTCTGGTATGGCTAGTTCTATTGGGATATGACTCATTTGCCAGCATAGTGACAAGATTACATTTTATTCATATATATTTTTTTGTTGGTTATAGGATCTTTTCTCGAATTTATTTAAAGGTCTTGAACACTGGTACACACCTGGCACTCGAGCGTTAATGATATATGTCTAGAAAGCTTCACTTCTTAGTGTTTGATTGTTGTCTAGTCTGGTATGGCTAGTTCTATTGGGATATGACTCATTTGCCAGCATAGTGACAAGATTACATTTTATTCATATATATTTTTTTGTTGGTTATAGGATCTTTTCTCGAATTTATTTAAAGGTCTTGAACACTGGTACACACCTGGCACTCGAGCGTTAATGATATATGTCTAGAAAGCTTCACTTCTTAGTGTTTGATTGTTGTCTAGTCTGGTATGGCTAGTTCTATTGGGATATGACTCATTTGCCAGCATAGTGACAAGATTACATTTTATTCATATATATTTTTTTGTTGGTTATAGGATCTTTTCTCGAATTTATTTAAAGGTCTTGAACACTGGTACACACCTGGCACTCGAGCGTTAATGATATATGTCTAGAAAGCTTCACTTCTTAGTGTTTGATTGTTGTCTAGTCTGGTATGGCTAGTTCTATAGGGATATGACTCATTTGCCAACATAGTGACAAGATTACATTTTATTCATTTATTTTTTTTTGTTACTTATAGGATCTTTTCCCGAATTTTTTTAACGGTATTGAACAGCTCAGCAAACGGAAATCAACAAAGGTTTTTTTTTTGTTTTTATTTTATTCTTTTTATTTAAGTTGTCATATGAGAGATTTTCAGACAGAGTAGGTAACTACAGGTACATGCTGCTATTTTTGATAAAAACTTACAATTGTTAAAAATATGTTTGTTTAATATGCAAGTATTTGTTATTAACTAGTACCAAATCAGAGCCTAAATCCATTTATAATCCTGTTGTAATGTTATAGTTGATTATCAACTTCATTAAAATATATTGAGATATTTGACTAGATTGTTTAATAGAACATTTTGTAAATGTCTTTCACCAGACCCTTTTTTTTCTAGTCTCTTGTTCTTCTAGTCTATAAAAAATTACATTTAAGATGATACTTGTTCCCTCTCTGATCTGTATAAAATCACCTCATTCTTCATCAGATTCCCATATGAGGTATGTATTTATTTACATCAATAGCTAGTTGTCCAAATGATAACGAACAGAGAACAAGTTTATTGAGTATTATACTTGTGACCAGTTGAATCCTTTCATACAGCCTTAGCTGGTAATAAGCACTTTGTCTTGCTAACAAGTATAGTGTTATGGCGGGTTTGTTCTTGTGTCTTTTAATGCCTGGTCTCCAAGAGGCCACGGTCAAAGGTTTGGGGAGGACTCATGTAAGAAGTTTCTGGGTATGGACTCCTTCAATTTGGCATTCACCTTTCTGAGCTCCAATATCAAGGTTAGTTAATTGTAATCTGTCATGCTTGCTGGCTGGTACTCTCACACCTTCGTGCAGAGGGCCGCACTGCCATGTCTTGGATAAAGAAAGTAAAGAGGTATTGGAATACATTGGAGACTGTGAGACGAGGTTGGTCATTCGCCCCTCTGACTCCAGTGTCCGCCCCAGCCTTGGTAAAAACTGGCTGGTAGTGTGCCAACATTCTCTTCTTAAAAAAGTTACTGTACTAATCATCTCCAGGTGGTCTTGGTTAGGGTGTTAGAGATGAGCGTAAGAAATGTCCTGTGACACTCAAAGCGTTCTTTCACCCTTCCAGAGCACTGTTGTGTTGTTGGAGGTATGTGAAACACATTGGACACTGTGAGACAAGGTTGGTCATTCGCCCCTCTGACTCCAGTGTCCGCCCCAGCCTCAGTAAAAACAGGCTGGTAGTGTGGTAACATCCTCTTTTTCAAAAAGTTACAGTACTTGTCATCTCCAGATGGTCTTGGTTAGGGTGTTAGAGATGACCGTAAGAATAGTCCTGACACTCGAAAGCGGTCTTTCACCCTTCTAGCACTGTTGGGTGTTAGATAAGTAAAGAGGTATGTGGAACACATTGGACACTGTGAGACAAGGTTGGTCATGCGCCCCTCTGACTCCAGTGTCCGCCCCAGCCTGGGTAAAATCAGGCTGGTAGTGTGCGAAGATCCTCGTTAAGAGTGTGCTGTGACAGACTACTCTACTTTATAGGGGCATTCACCCTTCCGGGACCCACTATTGAGACAGCTAGTTAATTGTAATCTTAGTCATACTCGCTGGCAGGCTCTCTCACAACTGGAGGGTGGCAATGTCATGCGTTGTATGATAAAAAAGGTATGTGGAGCACAGTGGACGCCATGAGTCGAGGTAGGTCTTGCACCCCTCTGACTTAAGTGTTAAACCCAGTCTGGGTTACAGTGTTGTAACATCCTCTTTTTCAAAAAGTTACAGAACTAGTCATCATCTCCAGGTGGTCTTGGTTAGGGTGTTAAAGATGACCGTAAGAAGCGTCCTGTAACACTCAAAGCGGTCTTTCACCCTTCCAGCACTGTCAGGTGTTAGATGAGTAAAGAGGTATGTGGAACACATTGGACACTGTGAGACAAAGTTGGTCATGCGCCCCTCTGACTCCAGTGTCCGCCCCAGCCTGGGTAAAATCAGGCTGGTAGTGTGCGAAGATCCTCGTAAAGAGTGTGTTGTGACAGACTACTCTACTTTATAGGGGCATTCTCCCTTCCGGGACCCACTATTGAGACGGCTAGTTAATTGTAATCTTAGTCATACTCGCTGGCAGGCTCTCTCACAACTGGAGGGTGGCACTGTCATGCGTTGGATGATGAAATAAGTATATGAAGCACATTGGACTCTGTGAGACGAGGTTGGTCATGCGCCCCTCTGACTCCAGTGTCCGCCCCAGCCTGGGTTAAATCAGGCTGGTAGTGTGCTAACATCCTCGCAAATTATTTGCTGCTTACTTTATAGTGGCTTGACTTCTTCAAAGAGGTCTTCTAAATGTATTCATATTTAATTTCTTATCTTATAAATATCTTATCTTATATTTTATAAATACAGTCCAATATTGCTAATCCGAACTAATTGTAGTCAGAGGGTGTTCTTATTATAGAAGTTAGTGAAAAATAAAACATTATAAGAAATAATTAATAGTCATACTTTTTATTGTATGAAATATGAAATGTGTGTAAAATGGATATTTTAAATAAGTCCAAATGTATATTAAAATATTTGCACAGAAAGTCTGGATATTTAAAAGTTACAAATTACTGAAGTGTCCGGATTACCGAGATTGGGCTGTGTTTTTCAGTAGTGTAAAGTAGTGTTTTTCAGTAGTTTTTGCATTACTGCATTGATTCGTTCAGTTTTTTTTACCTATTTCACCTTTGCGATTTCAGGCTGCCGAACATAATGTGAAGAATGCCAGTTCATGGTCATCACTGGCTCAGTCGCCCACCCCTGCACTTGTGCAAGCACCACCCACAGCAGCAGCACTTAAGACTGCAATGGCCGACAGCTTCCAGGCATTCAAGAAGCAGGCTAAAGAAAATGCTAAGAAGGTAATATTTCTTACAAATTTATTGAAAGATTTTTGGTTGCTCTTTAATGTTATAGTGTTATATTGTATGTCAATTTGGTAGTAATTAGTTCTCTTCATACTTTCAATACCAAAATAGCGTGTATTTGATGAAGCCAAAAAAAATAAGCTCTACTTACAGGTGTGGCAGTCATTTTTCGAGCGGCCCAGGTCTGCCAGGCTGTATATTCTACAAGTTTACTATTAACTACAGATAATTCATAAGGCAGACATTTTGGTACTTAAAACTGATTTTAAATTTTTTGATCATGGGGTGATTGCTTACTTTTTCTCAAAATACATAAAATGTATAAAGCTCAGCCCTAACAAAAATTGGTGAAGAAATTTGGTTGCTATATTTAGATTTCACAGATTTGCCTCAACCCACCAACACATCCTATGATACAGCAGGTATCCAAAACATTTCCATTTTGGTCAATAGTTGCTTAGCTGACGACACTTCACTGAAACTGAGAATCTAAAGAGTGGCGGATAGCCGAGTTTCCATCATATATATTTATATATTATAACTATCTTGTATAGATACTGATCTGAATTTATGTCAGGATTTGCTCCAGTTCAAAAAGGGTCCTGTTTTGTTCATGAACTTCCAGATAAATGCCATTGCCTGAAGTTTGTTATACCTGGTCTTACCATTCAATTATTGCGCTATTTACCAAAATGTAAGTTTAGAGGGCCCTCACGCCAAATATGCATTGATTATCTGCAAGCTGTAAAACCTCAGATTTAAAATAGCAAGGCATGCTGCCATGTGTCTCAATCTCTCTTTTGAAGCAACTAACTTTCTTACAATGTCTTCCCGTCCACAACACAGCTTGCTTCTAACGGCTGGACCAAGGCCCTTAACGAAAAAGCAATCCCTGCCATGTTACGCTTTCCCGCTATTTTTTAAATTTTACAATCTTTTTTATAGTTTCTTTTCACTTCTTTCAAATTAATGCCTATCATCATAATAACAATCTAATCACATTTGGACGAACAGCCTAGTCAGCAATCTTGAACTATCTGGACAAATCCAGTGTAATAATTAACAACTGAGCCGCGAACTATAAACTTCAAACCATAACCATAAACCAAAATATAGGATTAATTTCATCAATTATTCACAAATTATAGTCAATTATGACAACCGAAACCTTAAAAATAACATTAAATTTATTTATTTAATGTTGGTATTACTTATTTGTTGCTTTTTAATAACTGAAATTTCTCTTGTAGCAACGTGCACTGATCGAACAGCAAGAAATGAGAAGACATCAAAAAGAGCAAGCTGAAAGGGAAAGATTGCGGGTAGAAACCGAAAAGAGGAGGGAACGTGAAGAGGAGGAGGCTCTGGAGAAGGCCAGGTAAATATTGTATCTAACTCATCATTTGTATGTATGTGCAAGATTTGTACTCGTGTAATTTTGTTTCTAATTAGCTCTCATCGTCCAGCTACATAACACACCTAAAAAGTATTATTTTTTCTTGGTTTGCTTGTATCAACTTAATTTAAAGTTCAATGGTCCACTCATCTACTGCATGTTTAAAAATGTTTCCCTTCATAAATGTACAGAATTCAGTAGTATTTAAACTCATCTATAAAAATAAATATTAATAAGAAAAGGATTTCAAACTCTTTTACTATGACTGGTAGATTAGAAAACTTCCCGTTTTTGATCAGTCCTTAAGAGCCAGCCTATCCTTGGAACTTCACATGTTGCCAACTCCTCATACTTACAGAAAATTGACATTCCCTATTTCTTCTCCCCTAGACTGTTTCTTTTTCTCATGATCTTTGTGTTACAAAAAATATGTTTTATTAAGAAAGCATGCCATATAATTTTTAATGTTATAGCTATATTTTTCATCATTATTTTATTAATAAATGAATATTTGTAATAAGAAAAATACTGCTATGCCATGGGAAAGGCACTATAAAGAATATTTTAAGTCCCTTTGGTAATGCTTATTCTAATTTTATCTTTTTATTAAATATACTTTTATTTTATAAACTCAAATGCAAATAATTCCACCCACTTAAAAAGATTGATACTGCTTTCACCTCTACTTCCATACAGAAATGTAACATATAACATCGTTTCTTGATAATATTTTTAATTTTTTATACTTTTAAAAGCTAATTGTATTTAAAAATAAATAGAAACAACATGAATTAATAGAAAATGATATAAAACAATAACCAACAGAAAAAAATCCAATTTATTACACTGTGAGTTCATTGTTAGCCGTGACTAAATAAGTGAGTTTGTGAGATTGGCTTGGGGTTGATATAAATGAGATTTTAATGTTGAACAAAATTATCATCAGGACCTGATGTAGACATATATGTGTATCAAAACGTCCATAAATAAACTTACTTCTGTAAACTTACCATCTCTTTTTCATGGACCCAATTTGATCACCCACCTACGCTTCAACTCATTTGTTTCTGTTTGTCTATCTATGGAATCTACTTTGATTTCTATTTCCTATTGATTCATACCAATTTTATTTATTCAAATAACTGGAACTTGGTGGGAAGTATTTTAAATGACATTTTTAAACTTCATATTTGGTTTTTTTTTTGTAGGATGTCTGTTGTTTTTGGTATGTATTGTATTGATATGTATATAGCAATCTCGATTGCTCACTGAGGTTGAATTTTCATTGTCCCTAATACTTGTAGAAGGGGTGAACTAAATCAGTACTAGATTATTTTGTTATTTACTCTTCTGTAGCTCCTGATCATGAGCCTGGCCATTGCTGTCCAACTAATCAAATATTTACTCTTCTGTAGCTCCTGATCATGAGCCTGGCCATTGCTGTCCAAGTAATCAAATATTTACTCTTCTGTAGCTCCTGATCATGAGCCTGGCCATTGCTGTCCAAGTAATCAAATATTTACTCTTCTGTAGCTCCTGATCATGAGCCTGGCCATTGCTGTCCAACTAATCAAATATTTACTCTTCTGTAGCTCCTGATCATGAGCCTGGCCATTGCTGTCCAACTAATCAAATATTTACTCTTCTGTAGCTCCTGATCATGAGCCTGGCCATTGCTGTCCAAGTAATCAAATATTTACTCTTCTGTAGCTCCTGATCATGAGCCTGGCCATTGCTGTCCAAGTAATCAAATATTTACTCTTCTGTAGCTCCTGATCATGAGCCTGGCCATTGCTGTCCAACTAATCAAATATTTACTCTTCTGTAGCTCCTGATCATGAGCCTGGCCATTGCTGTCCAACTAATCAAATATTTACTCTTCTGTAGCTCCTGATCATGAGCCTGGCCATTGCTGTCCAACTAATCAAATATTTACTCTTCTGTAGCTCCTGATCATGAGCCTGGCCATTGCTGTCCAACTAATCAAATATTTACTCTTCTGTAGCTCCTGATCATGAGCCTGGCCATTGCTGTCCAACTAATCAAATATTTACTCTTCTGTAGCTCCTGATCATGAGCCTGGCCATTGCTGTCCAACTAATCAAATATTTACTCTTCTGTAGCTCCTGATCATGAGCCTGGCCATTGCTGTCCAACTAATCAAATATTTACTCTTCTGTAGCTCCTGATCATGAACCTGGCCATTGCTGTCCAACTAATCAAATATTTACTCTTCTGTAGCTCCTGATCATGAGCCTGGCCATTGCTGTCCAACTAATCAAATATTTACTCTTCTGTAGCTCCTGATTATGAGCCTGGCCATTGCTGTCCAACTAATCAAATATTTACTCTTCTGTAGCTCCTGATTATGAGCCTGGCCATTGCTGTCCAACTAATCAAATATTTACTCTTCTGTAGCTCCTGATCATGAGCCTGGCCATTGCTGTCCAACTAATCAAATATTTACTCTTCTGTAGCTCCTGATCATGAGCCTGGCCATTGCTGTCCAACTAATCAAATATTTACTCTTCTGTAGCTCCTGATCATGAGCCTGGCCATTGCTGTCCAACTAATCAAATATTTACTCTTCTGTAGCTCCTGATCATGAGCCTGGCCATTGCTGTCCAAGTAATCAAATATTTACTCTTCTGTAGCTCCTGATCATGAGCCTGGCCATTGCTGTCCAACTAATCAAATATTTACTCTTCTGTAGCTCCTGATCATGAGCCTGGCCATTGCTGTCCAACTAATCAAATATTTACTCTTCTGTAGCTCCTGATCATGAGCCTGGCCATTGCTGTCCAAGTAATCAAATATTTACTCTTCTGTAGCTCCTGATCATGAGCCTGGCCATTGCTGTCCAAGTAATCAAATATTTACTCTTCTGTAGCTCCTGATCATGAGCCTGGCCATTGCTGTCCAAGTAATCAAATATTTACTCTTCTGTAGCTCCTGATCATGAGCCTGGCCATTGCTGTCCAACTAATCAAATATTTACTCTTCTGTAGCTCCTGATCATGAGCCTGGCCATTGCTGTCCAACTAATCAAATATTTACTCTTCTGTAGCTCCTGATCATGAGCCTGGCCATTGCTGTCCAACTAATCAAATATTTACTCTTCTGTAGCTCCTGATCATGAGCCTGGCCATTGCTGTCCAACTAATCAAATATTTACTCTTCTGTAGCTCCTGATCATGAGCCTGGCCATTGCTGTCCAACTAATCAAATATTTACTCTTCTGTAGCTCCTGATTATGAGCCTGGCCATTGCTGTCCAACTAATCAAATATTTACTCTTCTGTAGCTCCTGATCATGAGCCTGGCCATTGCTGTCCAACTAATCAAATATTTACTCTTCTGTAGCTCCTGATTATGAGCCTGGCCATTGCTGTCCAACTAATCAAATATTTAATCTCTGTAGCTGGTATCATACAATCTCTCAAACATTTTCAGAGGAACTATAGTCCATTTAAAACGAGACTATAGTCTATCAGATGTGATGTTATTAGAGATAGTGAGTACACTAAAAGATATTATCTATTATCTATTGAAACTATTTTATTAAAGATCGTAAGTAAACCAATTCGATAATCTGTATAGTATACCTGTTCGAGAGGAATAGCTCAATCTTTGAGTCGATCAGGACAGTGTCTACCTTCTTTTTTTTCTAATGAACCTTATGTTTGAAGTTTGAAAATGTCATTTAGATTAATTCTTCATACAAGCTATCCACACAGTTGTTAAATTAAGGATTGATTAGAAATAGTTTTGTTGGAAATAGGAAAGCAGCGGCTTCTTCCGTAGCAGGACGAGCAGAAGAAGTGAGGAACAATAGTGCGGAAGAAGGCTCCAGCCCAGGCTCCGGAGACAAAAATGCGGAAAGAGAACGCCTTAGACAGCGGGAGCAAGAGAGACGGCGACGAGAAGCGGTCAGTATAAACTATCAAATATTATGAAAAATAAATGGATATCATTAGCAATCGTCACTCTTATTATTATGTAGCTTTTAAGATAATTAAAAATTGAGGTAATTAAAGATTATCCTGCCCCATTGGGGATTAACTTTATTTTCTCATCCATTCTTCAGAAGTGATTAGAAGTTATTGCATTAGAATCCTACTCTAAAGTTAAATTAATTAGTCGATACAGGGATTATATGATCTACATTGTATTTTTTTAAATAAATCTAAACAAAATCAATGTAGAAAGGAAATTTCCTAATAAGGCCCTTGCAGAAATTATGAGTTTTTGTATATTTACTGAATAAAAGAAGTATTTGCATTCTTGTTACTTCATTATTTATTAAAGCATCTCAGTTATAGAATATCACCTTAATAACTGACATAAAAAAAAAGTATCAAAATTGATAAAATTTATTAAATATGTTGGCTCAAAACTTTTGGAAAATCATTAAAATTATTTTTGTGTGTTCCCATCTCAAAACAATAAGTAACCATGACTAGATATCAGTAATTACTATCCGTGACCGTGGGAAATCAATGAGAACTAAATCTAGAATAGCTTTGCGATAATAATAGGTTACAATGTAACCATAAAAATTGGAAGCTGTTTGGATTAAATAAAAATTACTGTTGAAAAATTAAGAAACATACTTTTGCCATCTTGAAAAAAACCAGTTAGGGGCGGTTCAAGGAGGATAACTATATACCCTAAACCTCAGAATTGACTGACCTCAAAATTAGGACCTTTTTGATAACTAGTGAAACAAGAATAATTAATTTATTATTAAGTCGGTAAAGAAAATTTCGCCTAGTTCATACAAAACAATTGTGTCAAACTAAGAAAGCCATGGAGACAACAATTTGTAAAAAAAATATATAAGTATTCTGAAGTGCTAGGGACTTGTTAGCTGTTAGATAAAGCTCAGGTACCAAATATGACTAATGTAATGTTACGACGTGTAACTTTATGAGGAGAACAAAACAACTGTGGGAATCATTGCTACCCTGCTACCTGCTCATAGCAGTGGAGTTTATTTTTTATTTCTCTCTGACATTTTATTGTTTCGCTGTCTTGATTTTTTTCAAAACCAGATACTGAGGCAGTGTCTTACAAGTATTCTGTGAGTTTATTGTTTGGTACATTTGATTGGTATACTATTTGAGAAACTTATTACATAGTCAGTACATAATTGTTTAAGCATTTTTAGTCCCAAGTCCATTGTTATGGGTGGGGGGGGGGGCCTCCCAACACTCCAACACCCCTGGTGTAGCCCTCCTGAAGTTAGTTAGGTTTTATTCTACATTTCTGTTGTAGTTTGCTAATTTATTACTGGAGTTCATAGTATTACTCATACCTATTACTAAAACTCCCAGCTTAAAAGTCTCAGCTTTAGTTCAGTAATAAACTTTAGATTATAAGATTATTGTTGTAAGTTGAGAACAAAAAGTGAGAAAGAGCTGTCACATCTTTGTATTCAGTACTAACCTGTTTGCTTTTAGCAGGCAAAGGCAAAGAGCTGTTAAAGGTTATCATTGCATCAAGCAGTCTTTTCAATATGCAGTTATTGCGTTTTATGTGAAGGAAAACCTAAGATAAGATTTTGCTGAGTCAAGATAATTAAATTTACTTTAACAAAGAGAAACTGTCCCATAATCAAATTAACTTTAAAATTTTTTTTCCACGTTATTATTGTCATTAATGAAAAAATATATTACATTTTTAATTCACAGTTTATTTTTAGTTTAACTTTTTAATTAAAAATAGTTTCTCCTGATCTTTTATGTCTCTTGGTACTATGTAGGATTACATTTTCTTTTTTAGCCTTTTACCTATAACAGTATATTAAAAAAAAACATTATTAGATAATTTTAAAATAGGAGCAATAAGTAATTGTGATCTGTAAAAAATCAGTCAAAAACATTGGCTGGGCCTCCCTTTCATTCTGCTGAAAAAGCCGATCGTCGTACTGCAGATGCCGTCTTGAGGGATAGTTCGCCTCTTACTCTATAGTGTTCTGCCTGAGGGCCTGCCCGTGGCTGAGCCACTTTAAAATGGCTTTGTGCCTAGGGGGCACTGAGGGGGAGGGGGCTGAGAACTTTCCACAGGGTTAAAAAATGTAACTCACTTGTTTATTTTACATTTTTTATTTTTATAAATTTTTTTTATGTTGCAGATGGCTGGTCAAATTGATATGAACAGACAAAGTGATCTAATGGCAGCATTCGAGCAGACACTATAAAATTATTCAAAGGCTGAGAACGATCTGAATTTTTTTTTGTACCTTGAGTCAACAACAAAGATAAGAGGAACTCGAGAAAGCATGTCATATAAATATATATTTATATATATGTGTGTGTGTATAAATATATACACACACACATACATATATATATAAATAAATCCTAATAACTTATGTTATGTTCAAAATTTAGCAGTGTTGAAATTGATTGAGAGTTAAAGGTTCTTAAACAGGAAGAGGATATTTACATTTCGTGTCATTGTTACTAAGTTAATATGCCGCGCAGCTGAGAAACTGCCAGGGCCTAAACCATGCTCAAGCCTGTAGCTCTTGTGTTCCGTAGAGTATATGTATACATCTATATCTATCTATGCATATATATATATATATATATATATATATATATATATGTATATGTATACATAAAATAATAAATATGGTTAGTATTATTATACTAAGTT
The DNA here is from genome assembly GCA_930367205.1 of Acanthosoma haemorrhoidale. Classification (NCBI taxonomy): domain Eukaryota; kingdom Metazoa; phylum Arthropoda; class Insecta; order Hemiptera; family Acanthosomatidae; genus Acanthosoma; species Acanthosoma haemorrhoidale. The sequence goes on from OV884011.1 coordinate 36,609,376, forward strand.
CTATAACTTAGATGATTAAATTTTATTTTTAAAAATTAGAAATGATCAAAGAAAAATATTTTCTTATATCGTTTCATTGTAATAATATAATTTAGTTCTTTTATTAATTTTCTTTTTTTTTCTTTTCATTTTTTTGAATAAAAAACTTGATGTGACACAATAACTGATATGTGTTGTAAAATTGTATAGAAATATATATATATATAAAATGTAGGGGCAATGTATTATTGATTTATTTATTATTTCTTATAACTATAATTAACTTTGTCCATTTGTATAATACAAATCATAATAATTATCAAATTTATTTTCGTATGTTTATACAAATGTTTATATTAATAGAAGGTATAATAATTATTGTAATGATTGTCTTATACATATAGTTTTAATTTGTTATTTAATTTTATATATCTTCTAGATTAAACACATTGTTTTAAAAGTGTTATAATTTGTACCAAAATTGCTAAATAGAGCTAATAAAACTGTGTATAAAATGTGTCTGGGGTCGCATTTTTATGAGGTACTTATGCACACTAATGTAAATTACTGTAATTCTATAATTAGGTTTTTTTCCTCTTTATGTAAAAAAATTTTTTTCAGAAACATTTTGCCTTACATAAAATAAATATTAGTACTCTTAGACATATATATATATATATATATATTTATGTATGTATATATATATGTGTGTGAATACAGTAATAAAGTGTATCAAACTATCTGCTACTACATGGAGTCTGTAGCCGGAATTCATTTAATTTTTTTTATTTTTAAATTCGTAAAAAAAGATTAGCGTTTTATTTATTTTTTTATGTTTCTTGATACTTGCCCGAGAGTATATATAAACGATGTTATCAAAGCTGCTCGATAACATTCTTTATCGTAGTGTAGATATTAAGGTTTAAGATTTGTGTTCATTCATACTGCGTTACCTTGTTAGCTCAACTGCAATAATTAAATTGTTTTATGTTATATTTTAAATAGATATATATATATATATATATAAATATAAATATATAATAACTAAAAGAAAATTTGTGCTTATTTTTATTATATTTATATGCAGTACAATCAATAATAGTTGGTAATTAATTTTTCCATGTAGTAGCTTTTTACGGAGTAATTTTTTATATAGGGTCGTAGTGAATTGTAATTTTTATTGAAGGGGAGATATTTATTTTAAATGTAAATACTATATATTTTATGAACTCAAACCGTGTACATAGTTAATTGAATTGATGTACTTAATTCGGGAATCCATTCCATTTAAATAAAAAATTAATTTCATTGCATCTTTTTATGAACAAGTTTTATTAAAAGAAAATAATAATAATTAAGAAATTTCAAGAAAATTATATTGAATGGTGTTGTGGGTTTTACAACATAAAATACTAACTTTTTTACATAAACAATTAATTAATAGGTAGTTGATAGGCTACAGTCAGAAATGTATATATTTAGATAATAGTAATGTCATGTATATTTGAAATTGAGATTATATGTAAACATAAATGAACGTATTTATAATAGAATTAGAAAATTGATTTGTTGTTTAGTGTTTTTCCTAAACAAGAAAAAAAAAGAAAAAAAAACCTTTTTAATTTTTGTTCTTTATTCAATTATTGATAAATAATTTTGTGTATATATATATATTTAAGAAAATTGTCCTTATAAAAAGTGTTTAGATGTGATAATGCCTCTCTCTGAAAGAAGCTTACACATCAAATTTATTATAAATAGCTAAAAAAAATGCATTCGTCTATTTAGTTTAAAATTTTAGCACTAAATACATTGCAACAAATTTCATACTACAGACATACCGAAACTGAGTTAAATCACAGGCAATGGAAATGTAGGACAGTGCCCTTAATTCGTTATTTTGGCCATAAGTATTTTTATTGATGTATCATATGGAATTTTGTTCCTTTTTTGTTGGTTCATAATGACCAATTATTGAATAAAACGATATAAATTAATGTTAAAATTAATGTTTTTTTTTTAATTTCTGTTTTGTAATATAAATATTTTTTTTTTTTTGCATAAGGTTCCATTTTAATTTTCTGTATTACATGGAAAGAATATTTTCCATGAATATTTATTATTCTTAAAATAAAAAAATATGTAAATACAAAAACTTTTGTGTATCCTTACCTTTGCTATGTTGCATGTACATAGTTATTTTAAGTTTAAAAGAATAAACCACTTTTTTGTATCTATTGGTGTTTAGATTAAACGGTTTATTTTTGTTATACGAGGTAATACATTTTGTTTGGGGTTATTATCCTAATATTTGTTTTTAAAAAAAAAAATTTCTGAAGTTTGTTGGAAAATATGGTTTATTAAAACATGTGTTGCTGTTATTATTTTATTTGATTCTAAAATTACCATTTTTTTTTTACACTTTAACAAGCTGTTAAACAACAGAAATATTGAAAGAACGCGATGTCAGCTGTTGATGCTTCCAAGGGCAAACTCCATATCAAACCCCGATTCGTGCCTTATATCGAGAAACATAGAATATTTGATCTTCTGTATGTACGTAAAATTATAACTACTTGTAAAATAGAAATAAAGATAATAGCAAACACACCAACTCTGTATTTGTCAAGTAATCACACAATTCGTTGCTTCTCCAAATTACCACACCTATATCACTTCCCCAAGAAATATGCTCATGCATCAGGCTTTTATTTTATTTTTTTAAAGGTGTATCCAGTTGTGATCTTTGTTTAATAGATGATTTGAAAAGATTGATTAATAAATTTCTTATCTCATTAAGTTAGTTTCACTGTTTTTTTTCTTTGTTGATTCCAGAACAACAATTGATACTTCACTTGGAGAAATTAGCATAGTGAGTTTATATAACAATGGAAAATGGATTTTATTCTACCCTTACAAACAAAATTCTACTGAATTTTGAACTAGAAATTTAAGGATATGCTAAGTAGACTTTAACATCTAGACAAAGTAAATTTTTCAATAAAAAAATGTATAATGTAAATTAAGAGTGCTCCACTGTACGAGTATGTGTGCATAAATAGTAGACTACATTAGAATATTATACAGAAACATTTAAGACAAATGCCATGGACACCTGAACGACTTATAAAATGTTGGATTAGAGATCTAAATCGACCACTGGTTGCTTCAATAATATGGTAGAAGAATCACTAGCTTTGGATGTACTGAGACTTTATGTCATTTTTGGAATGTTAACCACACATTTCTCATTCGCACATTCTCTGATTGTGGCATTGGTCACAGTTATAAATAAATTTAAAAACGCCACATTTTATGCACTAATTAGTTTATTTAGGGATTTAAACTGAGTACCTTCACATGATAAAAAAATGTATGAAGGTTACCACTATCCCTCTGAATATGTTATAGCCAAGTTGATGGGGTGAGTGATATTAGAAAATTTTGTCACTTTAAGAAGACATTCCAGGAATCTTATGATAAGGATAACATGATAATTCCTCTGATTTTGTTTTATTTCTGTCAAGAGGTTTTTTTTATAGGCCCATTCAGTTCTTAGTTTCGAGTTGGAATTGAGCTTTCAAGGAGAGTACATTGTAATTAAATGTAGCGTATCTTATAATATGGATGAAGACTGTCTCATTATATTTGCCTTGGCTTTATCATTGAAAAAAACATGGGGGAAAAGAAGCCAATCCAGCAAAGCTTGTTACTTCAAAAGCACTCATTGTCACATACAAATTTAATGAGGGAACTCCACATAGAACCATGTGATGGTTTGTATAACTAAGGCCTTCAAGAAAAAGTTTTTTTTGGTGCCTTGGATTTTAGAACTGCTTTAACTATTTTTGGGGTGCTAAATTATGAAATCAGTTTTTCTCTGTCTGCTCTCCTTATTTAGATCAGAGTTTTTTTTAACATGCAGTTATAATCGAAATGTGCAGTTTTAACTCCATTTTGTGCATTTCTAAATCACATAAACAAGGATTGGTTCCTGTATATTTGCCCTATTGTTAGACTCCTTCCTATTTTTCTCCAGGAAAATCCACCAAATGGAGTAAGCATCCGGTAACTTAAGTTAACTTAACGCTTCAACTAGAGTGGGGGTTAGTTTGTGAGTTTTCGCTGTGCAGAGTAGATTGAAGTTGGCCTCCTGTGATATTTGTGTTATAAAGATAACCTAAAATGTACTGTGTTATATTTGTGTTGTTGAAATAATAATAATAATAAATAAAATAAGTTGAAGTAGAAGATTTGTATGTATATCATTCTGATGTGTTTTGCTACGTATGCGGAGAATACACATTAAAAGAAAACAGAAAAGCTGTTTGTGACTTTGTAAAAAGAGCTTATTTTGGATTCTTTGGTACTTGAGATCAAGATAAAATCTGGACAAGGTCTGTAAAACTTGTATAGAACATTTGCAACAGTGGACTACCGGGAAAAGACAAAGTCTGAAATTCAGCGTACCGATGTTTTGGAGAGAACCCCAAAACCTTTTTTTTTTTTTTTTTTTTTTTTTTTTTTTTTTTTTTTTTTTCCTTCCCTGCCCTTCCTGAGGCTGAGCCTCAAACGTGCTAAAAAGAAATTTGAGAACCCCAAAACCACTTCGATGACTGCTATTTTATCTAATAAATATTACTGGAATGAATCGAAACAACCGTAGCTAGTGGACCATAGAATACCATTGCCAATAGTAAAATTCTGGTGGCGAAGAATTGTTATTATTAAATCTAACAGTACTGTTCGTAGCTGTTTCAAGTGTTGAAGTTTTACATAATCTTAATAAATAAGGGCTTGATTGTAATCCTACAAAATACATTTAGAAGTTCGTACTTTTCATTCATTTATTTTTTTATAAAATCTGTAGTTGGCATTGCTATCTGGAGCACAGGTCCTGTTTGATATGTGTTTGACTGTACATTTTGGATGGGTAGCTGGTAAGACCCCAGTGAATAATGAACCTAGTGACCCTCCTCTCGATTCCTCTGGACTTACAGTCTCTGCTAGACGCCCAGTCCCGGAAGTGCCGATCCCCACGTTTCACCAACTACCAGAGCTCTGTGAGGGCGAGTGTCCCTCTTATCACTCTTATGACTCTTGTTGGGTCCCAACTATTTTTTTATTTTTTTTTTTTTCTCACGTAATTATAACGATTAATTTTATTTTATTTGTTAAAAGAAAAAAAACAAGATTGTAATATTTTATTGTATTGATAAGTATAATTAGGAATTAAGGGTGTTTACGTCTAAGCAAGTGATAAGGTGACCTCTAATGCGATCGGCAATTGTTTCGGCATGGCGGATCAACTCCGATCGTCATCTAATTACTGGCTCAGTTCCCTGAAAGTTGTGAACGAAGAAGGACGCTTGGAAATTTGTTGATTGATGTTGACCCCACATTCACACTACTTCTTCATCGCTGACTGTACACCGGATATCCACCACCCACCCACGCTCCCAATTGTTTGGAGAGTGAACATCGAGAAGAATTTTTTCTTCTCCACTTTGGGATCTCCGGTAAGAGGTTATTTTGCTAGTACACACACCAGTTATCTCCAGATTCATCTCACACCATCCTTTTACTTGCAAGAATAGAAGACTATTGACTTTTGGTGATTGACACTGTTAAATTTAGTAAATATAGTATCGTAAATTCATTTTTATTTATATTAAAGCGTAAAGACATTTATTTATATTTTTGTTATCTATGTTTCGTTCATTTTAATTTTAGATTACTAACCCAGTTGCTAACATTACATTTTTTTGTTTATATATACGATCATTTAGTTAGTAAAAAAAAAAAAAAAATAAAAAAATAGTTGGGACCCAACATACCACCCACCAAATTTGCGTAGAAAATTTCCAGGTAGATTAACACACCATGGAGGTAACAATGGAGCTAGGCGCGAAACGGAACGGGTATACTCGTTTGTAGAGGTTTTCACCTTTACTACCCTGACAATCCCGTCTTGTCCAGGAAAAACTTCTTTAATGCGCCCTACAGGCCAACTGAGGGGAGGTACATTAGGGTCAATAAGAAGCACAAGTGTGCCGATATTTACATTTGCCGATTCAGTAGTCCATTTACTACGCTGTTGTAGGCAATGTAAGTAGTCCCGTCGCCATTCTTTCCAAATATTGCCTATGCAGCGATGAATGTGATTCCATCTCGAGATTGGATGGCGCAATGGCTCGATTGACTCTGGTTCTGGCAGAGCAACTAGAGGGGCACCAATCAGGAAGTGACCCGGCGTCAAGACATCCAAGTCTTCTGGTGATGATGACATAGGATGCATGGGTCGAGAATTCAAAATCGCTTCTATGCGATTTGCGATGGTGGAGAGTTCTTCAAATGTAAGGGGTTGGCAATCCATTACTCTCCTAAGGTGGTACTTAAACGACTTCACACCAGCCTCCCACAAACCACCGAAATGAGGTGCGAATGGAGGGATAAAACTCCATTTCATTTCTCGATTGACGAAGTAGTTTTCGATGTCCTTTTTCAGGGAGTAGGTATTCCACCAGGAGTATAGCTCTTTTAAATGTCGTGACGCTCCTACAAAATTTGTTCCATTATCGGAGAACATTCTGCTGGGTAGTCCTCGTCGAGCTATAAATCTGTCTAAACAGGCTAAGAAAGCTACTGTTGTCAATTACGACACGATCTCAATGTGCAACGCCTTTGTGCTCATGCACACAAATAAGCAGGCATACGCTTTGCCGAGGGCAGCCTTACGGCGAGAGGATTCACGGATTGAGAATGGACCAGCGAAATCAATCCCGACATTCATAAAGGGTCGGCCTTGCTCGAATCTTGACATTGGCAAATTTCCCATGTAAGGTGTGTAAGGTCTTACTTTTAGGCGATGGCATTTCAAACATCGGTGAATTCGAGTGCGTATCAGACGTCTTGCTGAAATAATCCAATAATGATGACGTAGTATTGAATGGAGGAGCTGATGTCCAGCATGTAAATAAACAATATGGTAGTGGTCGACATGTAGGTCCACAAAATGTGATTTAGAGGGTAACAACATGGGATGTTTAGCATCATAATTTATAGGGGCATTACTGAGGCGACCGCCCACCCTGTACACTCCACGAGAATCAATAAAAACGGATAATGATTTTAGCGATGTTATAAGAGAATGTTTGGAGCTTATAGAGGGGAAATGATGTCTTTGAACTATTTTCACCAAGGTGTGAGTAGCTTGACGAAGTTCCTCTAAGCTTAATTGACCTTTTATATTGGTTGAATGAGGGCGAGAATTTACGATAAAGCGTTGGACATATGCAAGTACCCTAATTAATTTAGAATAGGATGAGAATTTTTCAATAACTTCAAATAAAGACGATGCATTGGTTGTGGTAGCCAAGATAGTACAAACTGGTTTTGTCTCAGGTAAGTCTGAACAATTCGATGATTTGGTTGGCTTAGTTAATGGCCATTCCGACAATGGTTTCTTCATCCAGTCAGGTCCCTTCCACCAAACTGAATGATTGACCAAGTCTGATGGAGAAGTTCCCCGAGATGCAATGTCGGCGGCATTATCTTCTGAACGAATGTGATGCCAATTAGGGAGAAAAGAGTTATCTAAAATTTTCACTATTCGATTGGCCACGAATGTTTTCAGTTGATGGACAGGTGTATTTAACCACGATAAAACGGTGGAAGAATCAGACAACAAGAAAATAGAGGTTGGTTTTAATCGTTGTGTAATGAGTTGAACAGATCGCAAAAGGTTGACAAGAAGTAGAGCAGCGCATAGTTCAAGCCTTGGAATTGAGAGGGTTTTTAATGGAGCTAATCGGGTTTTAGCGATCATCAGATGGGAGTCTACCCTTTCCAATTGATCCTGAGAACGAAGATAGAGAACTGCCGCATAACCTAAAGAAGATGCGTCAGCGAATCCCACAACAGACATCTCTGCTGGGCAGTGTGGTTTAAGACCACGAGGAATCTTAATAGCTTCTAATTGTGCCAGATCTTTAAAGAGTATTTCCCAGGACTTGGAAATAGCAGGTGGAATTGGGTCATTCCAATCGAGTTTCTCTGACCATAATAGTTGAAGAATCGCCTTTGCTTTGAAGATAACTGGGGCGCAATATCCTAAAGGATCATACATCCTGGCAATAGTTGAAAGGATGCCTCGTTTAGTTAAAACCAAATCTCGTGAGTGTATTCGATAGGTAAAATTATCCTGTTGAGGATCCCACTGCATTCCGAGTATTTTCACCACGTTATCTTCCAAACTAGCTAAGGAGATCATTGGTTTCGGCTCATTCACCAAAACTGGTTCTAAGAGCTCCGTTGCATTGCTGCACCACTTTTTCAATTGAAAACCTCCTCGACTCATCAAGGCTACGAGTTCTCTTTGAAGTGTCTGTGCCTCTTCCAACGTATCAGCACCAGTCAATAAATCGTCAACATACATTTCCTCTAACAATGCTCGAGACGCATTAGGAAACTGGTTTCCATCATCTGCTACGAGTTGTTGTATTACTCGAATTGCTAAAAAGGGAGAACATGAAAGTCCGAACGGTAAACAATTAAATTCGAATTCGGCTAGGTGATCGAAACTTTCAGCTCTAAAAAATAAATGAAGATAGAACCGATCCTCTGGGGCAATCAAAATCTGCAAATACATTTGACAGATATCGGCTGTCATAACTATTTGCGGTAATCGAAATTTCAACAATACATCTGTGATCTCAGGCGGCAGTTTAGGACCACAAAGTAGATAGTCATTGAGGGATCCATTAACGGTAGTAGCCGAACCATCAAAAACTATACGCAATTTGGTACTTGTGCTCTTTTTTAATACACAGTGGTGCGGGAGAAAATATTTCCCCGTTTGAGAACTGGGTGATAAATAACATTTTTTTAAATATTCTTCGAAAACCTTTCCATATTCCAATTTTAGGGATGGTTCTCGTTCAAATTTCGTTTCCAAGTTTTTAAAACGTTTTAAGGCCATGAACCGGGAGCTTTCTAAGTTGAGAGGTTGCGTTTTAAAGGGTAAACGGACCATGTATCTACCGGAGGGTGTTCGAGAGTGCGTACTTTTAAAATGATCCTCACTTTTTATATCAAGTGGATTGCTTCTCGGAACATCATTTATTTCCTCGACTTCCCAAAAACGAGTCATCACCTGAGTTAACTCCTGAAGTTCAGATGAAGGTGTAGAATTAGCGAGCAAGGTAGTGCTGCAGAGAAATGGATTTGCCGTTGTAATGGGTCCTAATAAAATCCAACCAAGTGTGGTTTTTATGGCATTGGGAAATCCATGAGCTGATTTTACTACCTCTCCTTCCAAGATTTCCCCAAATAGATCAGCACCAACAAGAAATTCTATGGGTCCTGGCTGATTGAACATTGGATCTGCAAGATCTAAATGTTGATAATGTTGGACTACCGTATCCATGATGATTTCGCAGGGCATCTCGTTGCTAATACAATCAATCACAATCGCGTATGTGTGATGCGCTGGCGATTCTACCTTAGTGGAAGAAATACTGCAATAAACTTGGTGCTTACAACCAGAAATAGGATGGCTCCCGAAACCAACCAAATTATGATCATTTGGAATAAGTTGCAAACGTAATCGCCTTGCACATTGTGAGGTGATAAAGGAGCGTTGAGACCCACTATCAATTAGAGCTCGCACCAACTGGAAACAACCAAAGGAGTCTTTAATCTTAAATAGAGCCGTACCCAAAAGAACATTTATTCGTCCTGTCGAAGCCGACGACAACACGGATGTTTGTACGGCTGGGGGGTTGGGACTATTGGTTGTTATTTGTGAAGACTCGGAGTGTGTGGGTATATTGTGAGATTTCCTTGTAGAGTTTTCAGACGAATGAGTTCGCAGTGATGAGTGTACACTAGAAACGGAATGACCTTGATTACGATTTGATATGGAGCGGGTGTCAGAACCTTTCGAAAAATGTAAAAGAGAATGGTGCCGTAAATGACACTGCTTGCAACAATGGGTAGAGGGGCATTTCGAAGCTGAATGACCTGAAGCAAAACAGTTGAGGCAACGGTTTAACAATTTGATTTGTTCAAATCTTTGTCTGGGGGCGAGTGATCGAAACTTAGGACAATCATAAATTCTATGATTCTCCATACAGACGGGGCATTTAAATTGTTCGGTGACTGCTCCGGAAGACATCAACACCTTTTTTGCCTGGTGAGTATATTTATAGTCAGTGTTAGCTGGAGTGGCTTTTTGATTTGACGTCATAGTATTTGCTTGAAGCTGAATGATTAATTGGTGGATAAAATCCGAAAATTCCTTCCAAGTCGGAGTTTCGGATCTGGAACTAAATTCGTTTTCGAAACGCTCTCGAGTTTTGGCATCTAACAGCCTGACGGCAAACGTGTACAATATAAAGCCTGCGGGATCAGCTAAGTTCAATCTATTAAAGGCTGCAGCGCTTTCAAGAATTACTGACGAAAAGTGATCAAGAGTTGCGAGGGAACATTTTTGAAGTGGTGGAAAATTAAATATATTCATCAGATGGTGGGTGGCTTGTAATCGTTGGCTGTCATACCTTTTAATTAAAGCTGCCCAAGCTTGATCGTAGCCGTCGAGAGTGACATTGATAGCCGTGATAATTTGAGCCGCTCCACCTTTTAGGGAGGACTTCAAATAATGGAATTTTTGAATGGGATTCAAGTCCGTATTATCATGAATCATGGAAGAAAAGGTATCCTTAAACGAAGGCCAATCTGAAATATTGCCTGAAAAAGTAGGAATATTAATTGTGGGAAGGCGTAATTGCGAATATTCTTCGCCTCTTTCAACCAGTGATCTATTTCCAGTGGATTCCGATTCCTTAGGGGCAATAGAAATACCCAATGCTATCGCTTCGTAATAGCTGGCACGGACTTCTTTATAAACCAGTTCGTATTCTGTTAAGGGCCTCTTTAACCTTTTTACTACCCTTCTCAAGTTCAAATAACACGCTGAAAACTTCTTATAAGCACTGTCTAGTCGAGAAATGCGAGCAGCGAAGATTTTTTGTTTGGTTGAGTCAGTTCCCATTGATAACCCAACGGTCTTAGTTTCATTAATATCATCAGCAAAGTCCTTGAATTCATCGCTAAGAGCATCCATTTGCTCTTCCGAATCATCCTGGTTAACTTTAGGAGGCATGTTGATGGCAGAATTTATCAATAAACAAATAAAATACCAATTAAAATAAACAAATCTTGTGAGTGGGAAGATGATTATATAAAAGGATCAAGACGGAATGTTGTAAATACAATTACTTTTTTCTGAATCACAATATCCGAACACGGAGGACCAAAAGATGTGGAAGAAGGGACTAGTAAAATTACGTCGCCGAACTTCTGTCCCTTGCAAATTACCGGCTGTGAAATTCAGAAAAAAAGTACAAGAATGCCTGCATTTTCCCAGAAAAACAACAAAAAACAAGATTGTGTACACAAAATATAATTGAGGAAAGATTATACAAAAAAAACTAAAATTATAAACTGGCAATACATATGTAATGATCGTATATATAAACAAAAAAAAGTAATGTTAGCAACTGGGTTAGTAATCTAAAAAATAAAATGAACGAAACATAGATAACAAAAATATAAAACTCTAATGAAGGTGACAGTGATTTTAAGGGGATGTCATCAATTCCTCAACGTTTAAACCAGAATGAGTTAAATGACATCAACAGAGATCTCAACCTGTCAAAAGAAACTTATGAATTACTGGCTTCTAGGTTGAAGGACAAAACTTTGCTGGAACAAGGGACCAAAATTACCTTTTACCGTACATGAGAAAAGGGCCGCCTGCTACCCTTCTTCTCTTAAGAACGCATGTATTTTGTCACGAAGAAGAGGACTCCTTGAAAAAATGGGTCTTCCTGACTATATTCCGGATGATTGGCGCTTATTTATTGACAGCTCAAAGCGAAGTTTGAAATGTATCCTTCTACACAATGGGGAATAAATATGGTTCAATATAAATCGCTCACTCAACGAAAATGAAAGAAGAATATAACATCATAGCTGTGGTCTTGGAGAAGATAAATTATCATGAACATCAATGTGGACTTCAAAAAAGGTAAACTTTCTCCTTGGACATTAAAGTGATCAGACCAAATATCCTAGCTTCTTATGCCTCTGGGATAGCAGAGACAAAACACACCAATGGGTTAGAAAAGAGTGGGTTAAGAGAAAAAACATGGACGTTGGGGAAAATGATGGCATTAACGACCCCTTAGTTGAATGAGAAAAAATCATCTTTCCACCACTGCATATAAAGCAGCTGTGCTTTATGAAGCTGGCTGTAAAGGCTCTTAATAAGAACGGATCATGCTTTGCATACGTAGGGGGGAAATGCCTCAGTTGAGAACGGAGAAAATTAAAGCAGGATTATTTGACGGCCCACAAATAAGACAACTCATTAACGATCCTGCCTTCATAAATTCGATGAATGAGGCTGAACGAAAAGCCTGGACTTCATTTGTTTGTGTGGTTTTCGGAAATTTTCTGGGCATACGCAAAGCTGAAAACTATGTTGAACTGGTAAACGAAATGCTTAGCAGTTTGAAATCCCTTGGGCGTAACATGAGTATTAAGGTGAGCTATTCACAGAGCCACTTATACCGTTTTCCTTAACATGTAGGAGACACCAGCAAGGAACAAGGTAAAAGATGCTTTCAAGAATTTCACGGAATGTCATTGACTAGTTGGTTTCTTCGATGACTTCTTCCCCTATCTTTGTACATAATAATATTAGTATAGTATCCAACAAATGTGTGTAGGTGGCCTCTCTGATGTGGGAATTATGGTAAGAGCTGAACTAAAACGGAAACAGGACAAATAGGCCCGCCCATCCTGCCAGTTCTCCTTCTCCGATTCAGTTTCCCTATCAGTTTTTTTCTATTCACACGCAGGATTACCCGACAGTTCGACTGAGAAGTACACGGAACTGAGAACTAACATGACCGTGTAAAAGGGCCTTAAGCCTGACAGACTTCAGATCTCCGTTGATGAGATTTGGCTGAGGATAACCACTGGAATAGGATTGTTATATAAGCTCAGGTTCTCCATGGTCCATAATCATATAATGTAAAAAAAGTCATTTCTCACAATTCTTAAAAATTATTAGTATGAGTCATACCATTGCCAATAGTAAAATTCTGGTGGCGAAGCATTGTTATTATTAAATCTAACAGTACTGTTCGTAGCTGTTTCAAGTGTTGAAGTTTTACATAATCTTAATAAATAAGGGCTTGTAGAGATTGTAATCCTACAAAATACATTTAGAAGTTCGTACTTTTCATTCATTTATTTTTTTATAAAATCTGTAGTTGGCATTGGTATCTGGAGCACAGGTCCTGTTTGATATGTGTTTGACTGTACATTTTGGATGGGTAGCTAGCTGGTAAGACCCCAGTGGATAACGAACCTAGTGACCCTCCTCTCGATTTCTCCAAAAACCTCAGGCGGAAACATGTCTCAATCTTTGATCCTTTCTGTGTCCAATCGTATTAGATATCCTATCACCATCCTAGTAAGGGGCATCAGATTGCGAACTAGAGAAAACATACTTCATTGCATTGAAACCATGAATCTCCTGTTATATGAGAATGATAGAGATGAAATGAGAATGGAAAGAGAAGCGACCATGGAAGGCCAAAGAAGAAACAAACTTAAAGGAGTCAGACCGATTCATTTTGGATTCCCTGTATTCCGGGCATGGTACCAAATATTAAATTTTATCTCAACATCCTGGCCACCAAATTAACTCTCTGGTCTGCCTCCAGAATTAAACAACTCCAAAATGTCCTTCATGGAATTTAGCCATAATTTCCAGTGAATTTGGAATTAATATCCTAAAGTCCTTTAACAAATCCATCCGTATACTTCCGTAACAGTGCTATTTTTTTCCAATGATTTTGAGAGCTTTTTATTTCCTTACATCATGTTCCTCAGCTTTCCTTATTTCTTCTTACCTAGTATTAGAACAAGGTAGAAATTCCATAATAGCATTGATAAAAAGTTTTTCTACCTCCAGCCAAGTGTGACAATCTACTACAGAGGAAATAAATAGGAGGTGCCTGGACAGAATTTCAGGGGTAAAAAAAAATAAAATTTTCCTTGGAACAGACGAGATATTAAAATCGAATAGTACCTACCTTACTTTAGACGGAGTCAATGAGGATGAAACATAAATTAAAGTTTCCAAATTACCCTACGTTTTTGTTCTGTTCCTGCTCCCGAACCTTTCACTGAAGCTTCTGCAGTGAGGAAGAATTTTATCTCAAGGAAACCACTTGACCACATCCATACCACATTTCCCCCCAGTAGCTTTCTCAAAGGAACACATATTTTAGCAATATTAGCAGCAATAATAGCAAACTTAGGGACAAATTTCATAGCGTAATTCGCCATTCCCAGACCTGTCTTGGATCTTTAATTATAAGTGGAGGTTTCAATTGGCTATTTGCTTTTATTTTCTCTGGACCAAAACGAATTATAAATCATCTTTAATTAGATGACCTAGGAAGGTAATCTCATTCACTACGATTTTCCATTTCTCCTTATTGATCACCATATACTACTTGAGTCGATTAAAACTTGCTTTCGGCCACTGACCATACTCTTCTACTAACTAGCCTGCCAGAGACACAAAAATTAACAGCTTTATTAACTTGCCATTTCAAATCAAGGGTTATTTGGTACATCTTACCCTGATAAACCTCTAGCCCTGAACACATTACCATTCGAATTCTTGAACATAAATCTCCCGAAAGGGTAAATAACGTAGTCAATTTCCAGCTATCCAGGTGAAGAGTTTCATTGCCAGAATCCATTAGCTGCATCCAGTAAAGAAAAAATCTTACCACCCTACCGATGTGTTGAGCCACGTTAGTAGTGTTAGTAGCAACAATTATTTTTAGGACTAATATCATCTTGTGCGATTTACAGGACATAGCCATTGCTATATCGACTCACAAGCCCAAAGACCATATTCTGTTTGTGAGGAATTTGTTGGACGACATTGGTGAGATGCGGGACAAACCTCGTATCGTTCTCATGGCCCCACCTCATATGTGTGAGTAGGGTATTTTTTGTTTATTAGGCCCTAATAAAAATAAAATAATTTTACTTAAAATTAAATATAAATAATATATTTCATTTAAAGCTGTTCGTAAAATTGCTGAATACATCAAAGAAGAGGCGGGAGTACAAATAATTGCATTTGAAGATGTCCTTGATGGGGATTTGGTAAGGTGACATATTTTATTTTAATACACACTTTGTCAAAATTATTGCAACACTTAGATATTATTAGATATAAAAAAGGGGAGAGTGAACAAATTTTGAACATTGAAGTACAATCATATCCAGGGATTACTATGTCTGAAGATTGCTTTAACCCCTGAAATTATTTAAAGGTTGAAAGGAAATTTATCCCATTCTGTTTAAAAAGTCGAGAAAGTGGGAGAAGATTAAGATCCTGCGTCTTGAAGTATGTCATTTTGGGTCTCTATACTTGGTCACTGAAGTCCTCTTTTCATCGTCAACAGTCGGACGAAGGCTGTGTGAGAGCGGCCTGATATTAAGAAGATCATGGTAAGCTTCCTCCCCATCCCCGGTCCAGGTGGAAGAGCACAGCAGAGCTAGATTTTACAAGGAGTCGTCTGGCTTGGACATTTGAAGGCTGGAAGAGTTTGTATCTTATACAGATGAGATCTTATGGTGGTACATTTCGCTCATTCCAGTTAAATGCACAAATTCGTTAGATTTGTTTAAAACATATGAGGGAACAGTTTGGTCTTTGGATACTCATCATTACAAAATATAATTTTTTTTAAGATCAAACAAACCAGATGTAATGAAACTAGCGCTAACTTTTGAAGTTTTTATGTAGTTAAAACTCAGGAAGATACAATAGGTACGAATTTGAAAATACAAAAGGTAATGAAAGGTTATTACAGTTATGGTTACTTGAGCTCAAATTGAACACTACGCCAGAAAAAAAAACAAATAAAAAAATCTTAATGCTACTTAGATACCTCTACTAGTTGCATAGTGATGGGTTGAGTTTAGATTCTAGGTATTGAGTTCTAAAAGGTGTAGGCACGGTCTAGAAAGGAGTGATCGAAAAAAGTAGAGGTCGGATAAGCGAGAACATGTGTAGCGACCGCTAACTACATAAGATAAATCACCCTATACTCTATTGTATATATATTGTAAACAAATGTAAATAACATGCACAAAATATATTGTAAACAAATGTAAATAACATGAACAAAATATAAATCATTGTAAATGTGTTAAGCAATAAAAAATGCGGGGTGCCAATTAGTTATATGAGCTCGGACACCAGCTGTAGTATAATAAAACCCTACCAGCCTCTGCCAGAGACAAAGGAAACCTACATCATTGGTCACAACAATCCTAATGATGATTGGCTAAGGGCAAGGCTAGCTGGGTATTTAAGCCGGGGATCTGGCCCCTGTAAATCATTCTCCAGGAAATTACCGGCTCGTGGCTACCCCGCTTGAACTCTGAAAACCTGACTGCTTCTTTATGAAAAACCTCTACATCTCTTCTCTCCTAACCTCGCTATGTTTTATTCCGGCGTCGTCAGACCCCACACCTTCCTAGTGGGAATCTCTGTCTTTGTCTCGCTAAAACTAGCACCTCCTTGAGAGAGACCTCTCCCTCGTGGACGACGGTTGCCGTGGCCCTGCAAATTTTCCTAGCAGCACTCCTGCGGCAATCCAGTCTGCCTCTCTCCGGTTCACGCTCGCCTTTGGGATCTGGACGGTTTTCGCCTACCCTCAGATACCGAGTGTGAGTTTGTGGTCATTCCAAGACCACATAAACTACCTATAAACCTACCCTGTACCTCTTCTCCTGAACATAGTGCACTGTCGGGGCACATACCTATCAAAAAATGGAGTCAGATAGTAAAGCCGCCATGAAACCATTTTTCCAGGTTATAAACTCAAACAACCCTCACTTGCACCAGGGCTAGGGTGATCAGGCACCCCCCCCCGTGACGACCCGACATCCTCTTTAGAACATTAATAATTATTAGCCAAACCTTGTTACGTATCATTTCATATAAATTTCGTCATTATACAATTAAGCAATTACTTCGGCAACAGAACAGTTGAATTATTACAGTTTTTTTTTACTATTTAAATCCAAGTTTGATCCGAGTTGAGTTGTATGGTGGAATGTTATTGAATAAGGTTTGGCAGAGGAAAATCCTGAGGAAATCTCGGCGTCTTACAGACGGAAACAGACATTCTGACGCATAGCGATGCGAAATGCGAGAGTATCTCTCATTATTTCAAAGATAAATCGAAGGGGAAAGTTCATAAGACTCTTTATTGTTCATCGAGGTGGCAAGAGACCACTTTAAAAAACACAGCAGTATCAAAATGGGCTAGGATAAACGATGAGGAAAGAGGGGAGAGTTGAGTTGAGAGGATCGGCTGATGAGCTTTAGGGTGGGCACGGAACGTCTACCGATTTTGAAAACATGTTTATTGCACCGTATGTATGTATTTCGCTTTGATAAATAATAATAATTTAATGAAAGACAAGAAACTTCAAAAGTTTAGATTTAAATTTGTAGTCTCTTAAATATAAAAAACTGACATGGGGAAAACAAAGCATAATTCTTTACTGCTAAATTATATTCTATGGGAATATGGTGAGAATAAATAAAGTAATATGTTTCAATTCAAGAGTACTGTTGCAAAACCAAAAAAGCCAACATTTGGAAAATTTATGAATTAAATTGAATGCTAGTTTTCTAAATATACAGGAAGACCTCATCCAGAAGTGTTTTTGTAGCCAAATAAATTTTTAAAAAATCAATAAAGAGACTAGCGAGATGTAAAACATCCAACTAAAAATTTTTCATTATTAACTTCACTAATTTTACTTAAAAAACTGCTTATTTCCCCTGGTTTTATTGAATAAACATAGAAGGCAATACTTTTGACAAGTACATTATATATAAGTACATTATAACCCAATATTATATTCATTTGTTTTAAATTGTGGTTATTTTTAGGATGTTATATCTAGTTCCGATTTAGCATACGCAGTCGGAAAATATATAGACAGATATGGAATAATTAAAACAGGATGGATTATGTATGGTAAATTTTTTAAGCTAATAATAAAAGAAACTAAAGTTTTTAAGTTTTTTTGGAGCATTATCTAGTCATCAATAGTGCAAACACCACAGGGAATACTGTGGCTGTTCTATTCCTGATATTTTCTAGGGGTTCAATAAAATTTCAGAGTTTAGTTATTTTTACGTGTTTTAAGGGTCAACTTTTTCATGGAGATTTGGTCTTAGTAGATACTCCAGTTTAGAGTTTAGGTCGTCTGAACTGGAATATTGAGGTTTCCCTGAGAAGTTTAGTTATTTATGAATCGGATAGGCTTTTCCCCCTAAAAACCTAGTTATTTAATTAGTTTATTGAAATTGAAAATACAAACATCAACGGAAACTCAGCCTAAAGAATATCTCTTGGGAGAAGTTTGGAGGTTCAATGGGAAGAAAACCAAAAGCTCATTTATAACGTTTATAGGTCTAGGAATAAAGGACTGGACAAGACATTCATAAAATATAAACAAGGCAAACTCTTTAACACCCCAGTGGATGTCATGGCAAGATGGACAGAATACTTCAAAGAGTTGTTAAACAGAAAGGAAGTATCTGTAGAGTCTGTGGAGCGCCTATCGAGATAGGGAGAAATGTGGGAGGAAAGAGACTACATAAAGGAGGAAGAAGATAAAAGCTGCTGGAATCCTGGAATGACTGACTCCACCTCAAATAGTAACCAAAAAAAAAATCTTACTATTTGAGTGGTTCGGTGTGAATCACTGGATACTGTTACCTTTGAGAAAAGATGTTGGCATGCTTAGAATCGTAAGTTGTACCACAGAAAAGCTCTGATGTTCGGGACTGAAAGGAAATATAGATGGAAAAAGGACGATCTCCGGTCTGAGGTTGAGAGCCGGCGGTCACAATGGGATAGCATCATAGATAACCAGATAGACGGGTAAAGAAGGAAATAATATCATTCTCCACCTCCTCATTCTTATTTGGAAGCAAAAATAACCCCCAGCTGACAGTGATAATTCCGCCATTGTTCCTATAAATAAAAAATGAGGTGATAGGATATGCGAAAATTATAAGGGGATTTTACTGCTTAGGGTCTCCATAAAGCTTCTGAAAAAACCTGATATGTATTTGGAACATCCGACCGTACATTTGAAGAAGATATATAGAAAAGGTGTCCGAAATTACATATCTTTCCCACCTTGGGGACTCTCACGTCTGATAACTTCCCAACAACTGGTGACCTCGACGTGATCTGAAGAGTGGAACAGATTCTATACTAGCACACAAAAATAAATTAAAATCAACACCATGGTTTTAGTATAGTAGCAGGCCCAGTGCAGTGAAGAGCAGCACCTTGCGCTGGGAATTATGAATCAAGTGAATAGCTGACGACTACTATATTTTCAAAAATTCTAGTGAGCGTAATCTCAACCACTTCTCAAAGCAAGACAACCGGTGACTCCTCTAGATCAATTCTCCAAAGCAGGAAGAGACAATACATCCACTAGGACTTCATGGGACCGTTGCCACCGCCTAAGAGGATGCGATACGAACTCAATAAGATCGACCGAACTTTAAATGGCCAGAGCCATCGAACCTCGGTGACATAGAAGCTACAACCGTAGCTATTGCATTCTAAAAATGGCTGGTTAACGACCTTAAAACGTCTATCATCTCTTCGGAGTGCTTCGAGTTCATCCACTAGCTTGGTCCTGCCCCGGACGCCTGCTAATCGACTACGACAGGACACACGGAACCCCGGGAGAACTACTCACTGCGTAGAGACAACCCGTGACACCCGGGAGATGATACAACAACGAAGATGCGAGAGACGACTTAAGGCAAAACGACACCAACCTAGCAACCCTACAAACGAGTACATCCCGATTGCCGCTACAAACTGGGGGAGCCGGAAACCTGCCTGCTACAGCCACACCGGTACCTCGGGCCTACACACCGGGTACCATTTCTTTTTGTTTCAGATCACCGAGTAACTTGGGGGAGCTATGTTGTGGCCACCTCTTAATTACGAATAATTAGAAGTTCCCTTCTTCTCGGCCCAGAAAATATCCATCTATGTTTCCATATTTTAATAATAAAGCTTATGACGTCAGTCAGAGAGGGGGGAGAAGCTAGTGGGGGAAACATCGCAGGTGGGGGAACCATCCCCACGAAGGCTGTTCTGCCTATATAACCGCCCTGCATTAGGGCAGACGACAGGGGCACACCTTCTAAGATCTTATGGAGTCAGATCAAAGCGAACTACGCTGCCCGCCGACTAGGCCGCCAGCAAGGGTGAAAGACCACGGGTCCGCCCGCTCTATCTCTTTCTAGGCGCTCGCCGGAGGGCGGCTAGAGGTTGTAGCGACCCTAGCCCGCGGTGGGCGTCTCCTCCCACCTTGGGGGCTCACACATCTGATAGCTAACCAGTATATACATACTCTACAATCTTGTGAGAATGGCCAGAATAAAATTTGAGAAGCGAATCGGAGGAAAACGACCTCTTGGAAGACCTCGTAGTAGGATTCCGTTCCTCGACCAAGGGATGGTCTAGTCTAGTCAGCCCCCTACACTTCAGCGCTACGACGGTAGAAGAGGAGAAGATTATGTATGTAAATAGAAAATAATTAGACCATGGAGGTTGCCGCATTGTCCAATTACCTTCCTATATAATTCTATTATCGTTTCCTATATGTTACTTATGTATGCTCACAGACCTCGAGTCTAAGGTAAGATTTTATCAATTTTGTTCTCCAAATGCCCAACAGATTTCACTTTTGCATATTTCAATTTACGTTTTTCTGCTATTTCATTTCTATTGTATTTTATTCAACCGTCCGTTGTTTGTACATACTATATACATAAAATATAATACATACAATTGTTGTTTGTTTCAAATGATTAAGCTATCGTTACGCCTTGGCCTAGGAGTATAAAATCATAAAAAGATCCTTGTTTTATTTTTACTTCAGCCCCATGTACAATAACAATACTGCAACCTACCGTGTGTTAACAAGCTGCCGTCATATTTACCCTTTGTTCATTTGTATTATTGCTGCCGAGATGATGTGGCTCTTATAATACATGCGTACTGGAACTAACTGTCATGCGAGGAAAAATAGTGAGCAACAAACTGTCATTTACAGAATTTCCCAGGAACTTTTCCGAAGCCAAATTGTTCCAAAAGTGTGGTCTCTTCCCAACTCATACTTTCCAGATATGCTCCTCACCGGATCTGTGTAAGACGAAAGGTTTTTTTTATTTATGAAGTAATCCATTTTGAGTCTTAAGACTTTATTGTGCACATATATGTCATATTATTTTTAGATTCGAACGCAGACGCTTGGTTTGAAAACATCAAGGAATGGCCGGTAGCCAAGTTCAGAGAAGCCATGGCAGACTTCAAGAGAAGAGCTTTCGGGATTCGGAGAGCATTTATGTTTAACGTTCAGGTTCTTAATTTCATTATGCAACATTTTATTCTAATTAGAAGTTAGCTCATTCCGAGGACTAATAAATAACACACAAGACAATTCTTATTTTTTTAGAGTAGTAACGTTCATGCCTTGAGCGTTTGTGGCTCTCGCGCGATTGATCACCCTCCCTACTGGGCTGTATCAGGTCCCTCCCCTCCTAACGAATCGAAGAATTTGATATGTCTACGGCGAATGAATTAAGTCACTTTAGGCAGCTCCAACACCTCGTGGAGCTCACTGTTTCTCCGCTGCTGGAATGTAGTAGGTCTGACCACTTTCTTAAGTATGCCGTTTTGAAATTTAACAGGCTGATGGAGGAGCGTGAGTAGTGATGATTCGATATGACTGAAGTATTGACACTTTTCTTCATACCAGATACTTTTTGGCATTCGACTATTCTAATGTTTGTGTGTTAGCAACTGTATGGACTGAAGCGATGAAAACTTTTTTTGGGGATTAACATCACCTTTTTAGAGGGTACAAAATGTATCGCTAGCAAACTTGCCGTTGGGGAATAAACATATGCGAAAGACTACATGGCTTCAATATTTAAAGACAAACTAGATGCTAGGGATTGGTCTAGAAAAAATAAGATTTATTGTCTCAGATAATTGGGCAAATTTGATTGCAACGGTTAAATTTATAATAGGGGAAAAAATGTTTACACATACTGTAAATTTGAATGTAGATTCTGCTCTGTCACCTGACCCAGTAAAATTAATTATTGGAAAAGTTTGGGATGTAGTAAAGTACATAAAAAAAATAGCTAAGTGTCTGTTCGCCGAATCGTAGGTTCCTTAAATGCCCAGTAGGAGTGCTACTATTGGAATTTATTTGTTGTTTTTTTCCGTGGAGGTGATGTCTTGGTTATCTACGTCTTTATTAACGGCAGTCGTTTTCTTTATTACTTCGCCAGCCAACAACCTGGTATATCTGAGAATTAAAATGGACCGACACCTCCGTTTTAGTATACTGATGAAAGTGGTCAGAGGTACTTCATTCGAGCAGCGGAGCAACGGTAAGCTTCACGAGATCTTTGAGCTGCCTACGGTGGATGAATTCATCCAACGTAGACATCAAATTTTTCGACTCATTACAATATTTGACAAACCCGGTGTTTAACACGATAACCCCCGCTCCGTTCCCCCATCGATGGCAGGACGCTGTCGCGGCTGGAACTCTTTAGTCTTAGGTTCTAATTAGGTTTTAGTGTTTTAGTGTTTCCACGGTTGCAAGCTGAAGGTTTGCGAGCCTCATGACCTCGCACATACATGTGAGTGTATGTGTTTTTTAACTTCTTAACAACAAACTGAAACGTATTATATTATGTACTCCTTCGAATGCATCTGCGTATGCATCAAGAGGAGAAAGATGTGATTCCAAATTTATTTATTTATTTTTGTCATTGTATATATATTATCAATAAAGAGGTTTTGAAAAAAAAAAAAAATATTACTTCAACTGCACTTTTCCAGAATGACAACGTATGAGATTTTTTTTTTCAGAAAGGGTTGAAAGATATAATCAATTTTAGAACGATTTTCACACATTAACGTGATTGATAACCTGAAGGAATGTTTTGTCTTAAAATTATAGAATTAAATTGTCAGCGATTTTCACGCATTTCGACATTGGTAATTTAAGGGTTTTTTTTCCAGAAGGTTAATAAGATAGAATCCGTTCACGTATTTTGAGATTGATAACCTAACGGATATTATTTCACTTAAAAGGCTCAAAAGGTAGAATTGAATCTAGTAAGATTTTTTGAGGATAAAAACATCCCTTAGGCTATCAGTCCATTTCAGCTTAAATTATTTTTCTTTACAGCCAGGAGATATATATCAATTTCTTAATCATTTATAGTTAACGTTCCATCGAGTTTTTAGTCCCCCATTTTTGTACCACGAAGGTGAGCCCCATTACCTGGTACTGTCTTTAGATTGTATAACTTTTATACATATATAACTATCGTAAACGATTATGTTAGTTTTAGTACTTCCTTGCAGTTCTGCATGATTCCTTGGAGTTCTGATGAGGTACAAGGTATCTATTTCAATGATTTTATATGTATATTCTCTCAAATAATAATAAAGGGGCTACAATAAGAAACTCTGGACTATTTATGCATTTCTGATGCGTTCAAGCCATTCTTGATTGCACGGATATATTCAATAAACGTTTAATAAGGGTTAAGACAAAATAACAAAAAAGAAGTTTACAGCGTGAACAGGTACAGTTGTTATTCCCTCGCCCTATAACACAACGAGCAATTAAAATAATACAGTGGCACAAATTGAATTTCTAGACCGACTCATTTCATTGCTCATTTTTTAAGTGACATTCCTTCATTTTTCAGTGACCAATGTAGCAAATACATAAAACCTGTAGCCACTGACATCACTAGGATCACCGTAGTTTTTCTTTATAATTTCCGCCTGATCTGATTTAATTTCAATTGAACAAACTTATGGTTATTATTAAAATCAATTTCTCGATCTTTCGTCGAGTTATTAAAAAAGAAATTGTTTTTCGACACAGGAACAAAATACTTTTGGAACTAATATCACATGCCCTTGTAGTAAGATTCAGCCCGTTCGAATCAGGAACTTGAGGTAGGAAGGGCAGGTTGGGTTAGTAACACACTGAAAACAACTGCATAAGTAAGGTGTTGCCTGTGTAGGATGTACCAGTGAATTGTCGGACTAACAAACAATTGGCGAGAGCTTGCGTGGAATATACAAAGATCCCCATTCCCAGAGGTGCTCCCATGTTGCCCAGGGTCGTACTCATCGGTACAAGAGGATCCAGAAGGAGGACAATAGCAAAGCTCCTGACAAAGAAATACGGAGTAGTCCATGGTAATTTATAGTTTTTAGCTCGTGTATATGTCAGTTTTAAACCATTTGACTGCGCGTTATATGTCCACTTTTAGTTGTGGTATCGGTCACGCTATTATTAATGTTATTTTCACACCATTAGCTAATGAAAAATATATAAAAGCAAGATCAGTACATGAAACAAGGACATGACCAATATCTCGGTCGGGGGCGTTACCAAGTGGACCTCCACGAGTGAGGTACCTAGCCAATAACTTCCTTTGGCTAGATTCTCGGCATCAGTATAAACATTGTGCCGTGGTGAGTGGAGGCAATCAACATGGGGGTGGGGGATATTACAACCCTTTATTTTAAAGTGCCCATGAGCTAGTTTGCCTGAGTTGATTATACGGTATTATTATTTGACAAAAAGAAACGAAGTAAAAAGGAAATAGAAGTGGAAAATCTTTGAGAAATGTTTTAGATGCTGTGATAAAGTGCAGTTTTTTGTCTAGTCCATAAAAATAACCAATTTCAATCACTCAAAGGGTTAATATTAATTCTTAAGTATAACATACCTTGTTGTTCAGGAGGACAATAGAAATTTTTTTGCTTTCGCAAGATTTATATATGGTTGGGGATTGTCAACGAGTATTGTATTTAACGAAGTTATCCTTTAATGTAATATGAGTTACCACTTTAAATTTTATTCAATTTTATTAGTAATTTTTAAAATAAAATACTTCGACGCTGTTTTATATGTGATTGTTACACAAATCTCAGTGATGATTGGCTAAGGGCAAGGCTTGCTGGGTACTTAAGCCGAGGGTCTAGCCCCTGTAAATCATTCTCTCCTGGCAACTACGTGGCTACCCCGCTTGAACTCTGAAAACCTGACTGCTTCTTTATGAAAACCCTCTGCATCTCTTCTCTCCTAACCTCGCTATGTTTTATTCCGGCGTCGTCAGACCCCACACTTTCCTAGTGGGAATCTCTGCCTTTGTCTCGCTAAAACTAGCACTTCCTTGGGAGGGACCTATCCCTCGCGGACGACGGTTGCCGTGGCCGTGCAAATTTCCCTAGCGGCAATCCTGCGGCAATCCAGTCTGCCTCTCTCCGGTTCACGCTTGCCTTTGGGATCTGGACGGTTTTCGCCTACCCTTAGATACCGGGTGTGAATTCGTGGTCATTCCATGATCACATAAACTACCTACAATACTTACCCTATACCTCTTCTCCTGAACATAGTGCACTGTCGGGGCACATACCTATCAAAAAATGGAGTCAGATAGCAAAGCCGTCATGAAACGATTGTCCAGGTTATAAACTCAAATAACCCTCACTTGTCACCAGGGCTAGGGTAACCAGGCACCCCCTTCGTGACGACCCGACATCCTCTTTAGAACATTAATAATTATTAGCCAAACCTTGTTACGTATCATTTCATATAAATTTCGTCATTATACAATTAAGCAATTACTTCGGCAACAGAACAGTTGAATTATTACAGTTTTTTTTTACTATTTAAATAAATAAAAGATTATTATCGCTGTTGTATTGTGTTAATTAATTTATGTTTTATGCGAATCGAAAAAAACAAGTTGACATAGAAGATTTGATACTTCAAGGTAAACAAATGGACAACGAATTTGGAGAGAGATTAAGAGCAATAGAAATTCGTAACGCTCCTATTTATTCAAAATTAATCATCTCTATGCTTCAGGTTTGTTTAAGTTCATTACACTTGGGTATTTACTTATAGTTTATTTTTGAAATTATATTATTAGAAATACGACGGGTGGTGACATTGATTCGTGCCTAGGATAGAAACAAATGTTGATTGAGTTATTTAAAAACAATATATAAGTTTACCCACAAACTTTTCAAGCCGGTAGCCGGATGGTACCGATCATTGGTGAACCGAACCTTACAAGTCAGGTCAGGGACTATCAGTCAGTCAGGTCATTGACTATTAGTGACGAAATTATATAATTAAATCTGATGATAGAAGCCATTTTGTTTAACGAAGTTCAGAGTGTTTTCATAGAATTTTTTCTGATTTATTTTTTCTATGTGTTCTGGTAGTCTGGTTCTACGGCGAGAAGTTTCAAATTTTCAGCACTCAGCATTGATGTGCTCGCAGTTTGGCCTGTTGAGGTTGAGAGAAGGTACATCAAGAAGGGCCTGCCTAGTATCCCTTATAGTCCAACGGGTAATCATCGCTTGGAATTGATAAGTGTTTCGACCTTCCTCACGTGGGAAAGATCCTGGAAAAGAGTATCCTTAATTAACTAAAACAGTTCTGTTCGACAAAATCCACGTAGGAAATTGTTTGTAAAAAACTTATCTTTGTTGGTTTAAAATGATGCTCAAAGTAGTTCAAGAGTTCAATTAAACCTAAATAATAGATCCTAAATGTTTTGGCATAGGTCTCAGGCAATGCTTCAATTTGACTCGAGTCTTGGGCTCATAAACCAGTCACCTCCAGGGTTAGCGTCTTCCTCGTTCGGACACCAAGCAGATTTTTTGGTCACTAGAAAATTCATCGAGCAGCCTGAACCCACCAAGGGTTTGTCTACCTTCTATGTGCTGCCACATATATAGCCATTTTATTATGTTGGTTATAAACAATTGAAAGTGTTTGTCGTTGAGCTCTCTGTTACACCGGATCCTACAATGGTCCCCCTCCCTCTCCGACTCAAATAATTTATGCTGGATCTATCTTTCGAACATAAGAAGTAGCTTGGAATCGACCTAGTTTTAGATGTATAAGTAAAGACTGGCCTCAAAAGTGTCATACAAATGGTATTCTTTCTTGTTAGTGAGATGGGATCTCTTTGCAGCCTACTTATTCCTCAGGGGCACCTACCGTGATGCTTCGGCAGACTTCTTCGAGCTTTGACCAACTAGTGAACCAAATTGACAAACTTACCAACCACCTCAAAACAATACTCTCATTGGAACTGAGTCTGGATTGGTGGTAGCTGCGTGTACCAAGTCTTGTTGGAATTTATTTTCAACTCTTTCGTATCTTTTTCCAAGACTGAAAGTCTCAACTAAACATAAAAGTGATGCTTATATCATCTGAAAAAGCAAGGTAGAAAAAATACAGGCTAGTGTCATGTATACAGTGAATCAACCTTTGTGCAAATAATGATCAATGGGTCAATATGCATTATGCCAATATTAGTATTTTATGTTATATATAGTTATAGACACTTTAATGAAATAAGTTGTATTTGCCCAAAGTAGCAAAGACTATTGCAACGAGATTGCCTTTATAGAGGATGGGTGTTGACTAATTTCCCCCGGGATGTTGCTGACTTCAGAGTCTTGGACAGCCTTGATACACCTCCGAATAAGTAATTGTATTTACATTTAAGTTTTATTCATTCCAAATGTCGTATTTTTTTTTTCATGACGAATGGTATTATCCATGTTGCAGGGTTATATTTCTGTCTGTCGAAAATTCCAAAGCGTATCAGCGCCTAAAGAATCGAAAAGTCAACATTTACGACGGAGAAGTGAAAACAATCGATGAGATCACGATGTTCGGTGAAGATGTTAGGGAATATTTCACACACCCGAGAGAATACGACCTGAATGTTTGTCCCGAACAAGACGAATTCGCAAAAAACGTTGAGGTAACATTTTCCCTTCAGCTATGATAGATAACCCTATCAATTACATAAAAGTTATTTGATTGCTTCAATCATTTATTGCCGTGGTTGCAATAATCATGTCTAACCTAAGCCAATGAATACTAACAGAAATGGGCAAACTAACGTCTTAGTTGATTGCACTGACATTAATTTACTTTGAGTAAAAATATTTATTTTAGTTTTTATTAATGATGTATTTATTCTTAAATTGATAAACAGTAAAATTAAACAGTATTTTTATATGTTGTATGCAACCAATATGGTTGCTTATGCGTATATGTATTCTCTTGCTGTTGTAGGCGCAAGAGTGTATTCGAAAATATTCTAAATCCTGACATTATTAATGCATGCTTTTCAGGAAATGTTGAAATATTGTGGGGACAATTGTTATATATTAGATGCCAATGGTACCGACAAAGAGATTTTCGAAAAAGTTGCAAGTGCTGTGATGCAGCCAGGACTACTAGCTCCACCAAGAAACCCAGGAAGTTCCCCGAAACAGCCAAGTTCTGAAGAACAAGACTTCGTCCTCAAGGAGCCCTCCCATACTTCTGTCTACCCAAATATAATTTACAAGAAAAATTGTTTAGCCAGAAATGAGGAGATTTTGAGCAATCGTTAGTGATAGCTCAACTGAGGTTGACATTACCCCTAACATTATTAAAAAAAAAAAAAATAAAAAATAAATCAGTTATACTTTCGCTTTTTTTTTCTATCATAAAATTATGCACAGCAAATCACTTCTCTAAGAAGACTGACTTTTATATTAGCAATAAGCTATATTATGTATGTAGTGTTGCTTAGAATTTGAATTTCAGTTGTCTTATCAAATTTACATACTCACACACACATAAGGCATTTCTGAGAATTAATATACATACAGTATATATATCTTGTTATGTTCTTTTTAATAGTAACAAAAGCACACACATGTTGGGGTACGTGAGAAAACATATATATTTTATAAAGTGAACAAGGTAGTAGTGGTACATAAAGATGGAATCTATTCTACTGAATGCCAAAGGTAACATGAAGGTTATAACTAATAACAAAAGGCGGCACAAGGCTGCGTGCAAAATATTACAGACACAACAGATTCTCCCGCACTAAATTGAAAAACTCAGGTAACACAATTCAAGACATAATCATTAAATCGTGCCGGAAAGCGTATCTCACGACGAGGTCGGTCTTGATTCGGTGCTGCTGCTGGAGATGGCGCTGCTGCTGGAGTAGGTGGAAGTCGGGGAACCTCAAATGATTGACTCGGTCCAAACGAAACGGATTTTGGCTTTGGAACCAAAGTTGCCACAATTTGGTCAATGTGGCGTTTTAGTATTCGCCCCGAAGAGTCGAGTCTGACCAAATAGTGCCGTTGGCCAAGTACTTTGATGACATCGCCGAACTGCCAAATCTTCTTGTTGTCACAGTAAAGGCGGATCTGGACTCTCTCCCCTACCTTAAAAGAGCGTGCTGGTTCTGCTGTCACGCTTGATGGTTTAGGCTGGTAGGGAAAAATAGCATCAAGGCGCATGCGCAACTTTCGATGTAGATATTTTTCAGCTGGTGATTGGCCACAAGCAAGTGGCGTAGCTCGATAACGGAATAAGATGCCTCGCAAGCTGCTTAGGACGTCTTCTCTGGTGCGGATAGGGTAGTTTACTTGAATTAGACGTTCATTGACGCCACACTTGTAGTCTGAGCAGAGGCGAACGCCTCCGTCAGGTTTGACGATCACCACGAGAGGGGAACCCCAATCTCTGGCGTCTACAGGTTCAATGATTCCTGCAGCTTCGAGTTCGTTTAGTTCCCGGTTGACTTGGTCCAGGAGAGCATGTGGAACACTACGCTCCTTGGTGTAACATGGCTTTGCTCCTGGTTTGAGCTGGAGTGAAATTTCATAGCCGGGAACACAGCCAATTTTTGGTTCGAAGATCGAGGAAAACTCTTCTAAAATATCCTCGAGCGAGGGGACTGAATTGAACTGGTAGATTGGCATGGGAGGATTATTGTCGACCTGTTTGAGTTCAATGGCAAGTCCTCGTATCCATTGGCGTCCAAGAAGCGCTTCGTATCCTGTTGGTACAATGTATAAATCGCCGGTTATTTGTTTTCCATTGTAAGCAGCCTGGACTGGTACCTTACCTTTTGATTGGATTATGTTGCCAGAGTAGGATCTAAAAGCTAGGTTGGTTGGTTGAACTGGCAAATTTAGGTTAAGTCTGTCAAATTCATTCTCACTTAATAGGGTAAATTTGGCGCCACTATCGACCTCAAAACGCTGCAATTTTCCATTGAGCGACACGTCAATCATGTACTTGTCTGATTCATGACGGTTCAACTCGAACAAGTCAATAATAACGTCATTTTTCTGGATCACTGTTTCTAATTTATTGAGACCGTATGCTGGCGTTGCTCCGGGGCTGGTGTTGGCAATTTGGAGGGAATGTGTAGAACTGGATTTGCCTGGTTTCCTTGTGTTTTCTGCCATCAATGATGTGATACAGACGCGTGCCACATGTCCCTTCTTTTTACAAAGGGTGCAATATAATTTGTTCTTATCAACTCGACACTCCGATACCTGATGGGGGCTGGTGTTGGCAATTTGGAGGGAATGTGTAGAACTGGATTTGCCTGGTTTCCTTGTGTTTTCTGCCATCAATGATGTGATACAGACGCGTGCCACATGTCCCTTCTTTTTACAAAGGGTGCAATATAATTTGTTCTTATCAACTCGACACTCCGATACCTGATGGTTTCCCATTGAGCACCGGATGCACAGATTATCGATGCCGAGAGCCTTGAAATCAGGTCTACGGGGACGGAAACTTGACCTGGCTTGATTAGAGCTTGACCTTGCTCCTGAGCGCTGGCTAGGGCTTGACATCTTGTTCACTTCGCTGGCAGAGAAAGTTCGAGCTGGATTAGAGCGCTGAGTCAACTCTTTACTTTCAATTCTCGATGCCTCAAGAGCTGTGGCAAGAGCTAAAATGTCCTGGAATGTCTTTTTGTCTGATTGTAATATGTGTTCCCTTACCCAGTCATCTCGAAGGCCTCGAATGAACTGTGCTCTGAGAAAAACGTCTGAGATTGATACAGACTGGTCACACTGGCATTGTATGGAGAATTCACACTCAGGTATGTCACGTTGAAGAGTGGCAACAAACTCTGAAATGGACTGGTGTTCCGTTTGATAAATATTAAGGAAATATTTTGCACGCAGCCTTGTGCCGCCTTTTGTTATTAGTTATAACCTTCATGTTACCTTTGGCATTCAGTAGAATAGATTCCATCTTTATGTACCACTACTTACTTGTTCACTTTATAACATAGATATGTTTTCTCACGTACCCCAACATGTGTGTGCTTTTGTAACTATTAAAAAGAACATAACAAAAGGCGGCACAAGGCTGCGTGCAAAATATTACAGACACAACATATCTGTACCTCGGAGGGATACAACACGAGCTCCTTTGGATTCGTCCCACATAATACAATGGACTGACGAATCAGAAGAATCAAAAAGGGTGTAATTCAACGTCCAAAGTTTTCTCTTGTAAAAGCTTATGCAATTTGTTATAAGGGGTGACGGCAAACATTTTTGAAGATCACCCGTTAATACCTTAAGTGTTGTATCCCTCCAAGGTACAGATATATGTATACAGTATAATAAAAATACTGTATCCTTAAAATATGTAAAAAATAATATTGATGTGGCATTGGCCTCTACTTTGTACTTACATCAAGATCATTATATACATATGTAACATATGGCCTCATTGTAACTAAAACAACTATGGTGGAATACACGAGTTAACCTAGCGTCTGTGTTTTATCTATGTAATCCTAATATATT
Organism: Acanthosoma haemorrhoidale; assembly: GCA_930367205.1. Classification (NCBI taxonomy): domain Eukaryota; kingdom Metazoa; phylum Arthropoda; class Insecta; order Hemiptera; family Acanthosomatidae; genus Acanthosoma; species Acanthosoma haemorrhoidale. Next base: position 36,641,301 of record OV884011.1, read on the forward strand.
TCTAAAGGTTATGGGCCCAGTCATGTTCAAAAAGTACTTTGTGTGAGTAAAGGGAATTTTACCGGTTGTTTGTTTTTGGATAGTGACGTGTTTTGTGTTGGAAAAGAAAATTTAACGTGAGAGACAGTCATGGCTACGGGACACACGTTAACATACCCTCAGTTGACGGACAATAATTTTCACAACTGGAAATTCAGAGTGTTAATGTTATTAGATGAAAAAGGTGTAAAATCAGTACTGGATAAAGATGTGGAAATCACTAGCAGCAACAAGGAATTGGACAAGAAAGCCAAAAACATTATTATCAACTGTATTACCGATCGCCATATTGATTACGTGAGAAGTTGTGGAACGGCAAACGACATGATGTCTGCTTTAAGCAACATTTTTGAAAGAAAAAGTGCTATATCAAAACTACTGGTACGTAAAAAACTTTTAATTTTAAAGTGTACGACTTCTCTACAAGAACATTTTAATAAATTTGACAATCTCGTGAGGGACCTCGAGTCAATGGGCTCTAAACTCGAACAAGACGATCTCGTTTGTCACCTACTATTGACAATCCCAAACGAATACGAAAAAGTAGTTACTGTTTTGGAAGCAATGGATACCAAATTAACTCTAGATTTTGTTAAATCTCGATTACTAGATGCTGAACTAAAAATTAATCACATACAAAATGGTAGTGATGAAACTGATACATCATTCAAAGCATTTAGTCAAATTAAGAAATGCTATGAGTGTGGTGATAGTAGACATTTGTCATATAATTGTCCTAAAAAGTCAAATAATAATTTCAGGAAGAATGATAAGAATTTTTCACCGCAGAGACATTTTTCAAAACAATCGAGAAATTTCAATGAAAATCGTTGGAATGAAAACAGAAGAAGTCAGATGACCAGCAATGTTTGTCAACAAGATGAGGATATATCCGTTATTGCCTCAAGTGATCTAGAAACATCTGGGAGTCTTCGAGACATGAATTTTGTCCTCGACTCTGGAGCTACGAGTCATATGGTTACCACGGAAACAGCTGATTTTGTCACGAATATTGTGAGTATTCCGCCTTTAAACATTAAAGTTGCTAACGGTGAAAGATTATTGGCAAATAAACGTGGCATTTTAAGGGTTCGACCCGATAACTGTGATGACATTGTTTTCAGTATTCATGTAATTATAGTAAAACATTTAACATGTAATCTACTTTCAGTCAAAAAATTGCTTGATTCGAATTTCAAAATTATTTTTAAAGACAAAAAGGCTTTTGTCGTAAGAAATGATTCTATCCTATTTATGTGTGAGTTAATAAGAAACCTATTTATAGTAAAATTTAGATATGTCAATAATGAAATAAATACATTTAATGGAAGCAGTGAAACTTCCAATATTTGGCACTTAAGATTAGGCCACTTGAACAGAGGAGGTTTACGCTTAATGGGTTTGCCTTATAGTCAAGATCCGTGTGATTCGTGTCAAAAAGGAAAGGCTACTAGAGCACCTTTTAAAGATGTTATTAAACCCAGGTCAAGTCGCGTAGGTAATTTGTTACATTGTGATGTATGGGGTCCTACAAATCACACTAACATTAACGGGGAACGATACTACCTTGCAGTAGTAGATGATTTTTCACATTTTACGATGTTGTATTTGCTTAAACAAAAATCCGAAGCTACTCAACGGGTTATAGATCATATTAAACAGTTAAGAGCGTCTGATATTTATGTTTCACGGCTGCGTGTCGATAATGGTACCGAATTTACTTGTAATAATTTGAGAAATTTTTGTAGTAATAACGGTATAAGGATGGAGTTTAATACTACATATTCACCCCAAAGTTGTGGAGTGTCTGAGAGACTCAATAGGACTTTATTAAATAAAGCACGAGCTATGTTTGCTGATAGTAATCTGCCCAAATGTCTATGGGGGGAGGCAGTGAGATGCGCTGCATATCAACTTAATCGTTCCCCAACTAGAGCGCTTGATGGTAAAATTCCAGCAGATATATATCTTGGTAAGACAAATTTAGGGAAACTAAGAGTTTTTGGTTGTAAGGCTTGGTATTATAAGTTACCTAAAGGGAATAAATTAGATCAACGAGCTAATGAAGCTAGAATGGTAGGCTATGCTTCAAATGGGTATCGTTTATGGGACCCTCAATTAAATAAAATCATTATTTCACGTGACGTTAAATTTGACGAAAATAATTATTACTTTGACAGTAAAAATTTTACTCAAGAAACAAATGACAATGTATCTTTTAAACATGGTTTCCCAATTGATGACGATATAAATGTTGGACCAACTGTACCTGAACTAAATTCTAATAACGAAAGGAGATCAACTCGGGAGACAAAGCTTCCTTCTCACTTAAAGGAATATGAACTCTATTCAGCTTATTGTCTTATGTCTTACGATGGTGATCCTAAAACTTTTCAAGAAGCCGTTAAAGCTGGACCGGAGTGGAGGAAAGCTATCGATGATGAATTGACAGCACATAAAAAAAAAAAATTCGAAACATGGTCTCCGACAACAATACCTGAAGGTGAATAAGGCAGACATCTTTACTAAACCTTTGTCCACTCAAAAATTTCAAATTGGTTGTGAAATGTTAGCTGTTTTATCTATTGATGAGAATTAATGAAGTTTCACTGCATTGACTCAATATTTTTGTTTTATTTACTTAATTAATCTATGTTGTTTGATTTACTGGAATATGATCAAAATAATTTTAATATTCTGTTTGATTTACTTAATTAATCTATTTTTTTTTATTTGCTGGGACATGATTGTAAGAAATTTAAAGTACTTTTGTAAAGATACTTTAAATTGAGGGGGGGTGTAAAAAATAATATTGATGTGGCATTGGCCTCTACTTTGTACTTACATCAAGATCATTATATACATATGTAACATATGGCCTCATTGTAACTAAAACAACTATGGTGGAATACACGAGTTAACCTAGCGTCTGTGTTTTATCTATGTAATCCTAATATATTTCTACAAAATAAACTAATATGTGCCACTACTTGAAATTATTAAAAAATAACATTATTAAGAAAAAAATAATGTCTACAAAGTTTTTATAGCGCACAAAATGTTTATAATTAAATCTTCACATATTTTCTTTTATTTTTATCTAATTTTGAATTCTCATAATTATTAATTATTATTTCGATTAATCTTTTGTTTAACAAACAATAAATCGAGGTTCAGTACAGTGCATAGCACGCAGTCTTGTCTTAGTTTGTATTATTTTAACTTTAAACCGTTCCTAGTTGTTAAGTCCCAGCCCTCCTTAAATGGCATCGCTTTACCTGCATTACCTTTCTGTACCCAGAATATCGATCCGAATTCACTTTCATTCAGTGTCATAGCCATCTGCAGACCTCCAGGAGTGAGTCAATGAAGTAACTGTTAAAGTCATGTTATAGTCAACACTGTTCAGTGTAATCAGTGGGGGACTATATAAAAAATATATTCTTGTTACCAATGTTAACATGTGTTGTTTTGTGTCCTTGGTTCATAATATGTTTAACATGGTGTCAGAAGTTAAAAAACTATAAAACACGGAGATGCCCAATAGCGACAACGGTAACAAACGAGAAGAAACAATTACACAGAAAAAAATGACAGCGCCGACACCGGTACCGTCAACCTCACGTTTCTTCTCAGCACAAGTCCATCCACTTCCGAGTGAATCAGGTAGAGAGGAATGGGAAGAATGGTTTTTTAATTTTGAAATCTATCTAAAAGCATCAAACCTATATAAAGAGGACGGTGAACGAAAAATAAATCTTTTCCTTTTTAGTCTGGGAAATGAAGGTAGGCGAATTTACAAATCATTTACAACGAAACCAACAACTTACGACAACTTGGTTAAACTTTTCAATTCGCATTTTGAACCAAAAAAACACCTTGCTACGGAAAGATAAAAGTTGTTCACGAGAAAACAGGCACCCAGTGAATCTATTCAAGACTTTGTCGTTGCTATAAAAAACCTCTCTTCGTCCTGTGAACTGGTTAATTGTTCGAGACCTGCTGATCGTCGGATTGGATCCAAAATACACAACTATAAAAGAGAGACTTCTTGAAGATGAAAATATCACCCTGGACAAAGCTATTCAGATTGCATCACGAATAGAGTACAGCCAACAAGAAATCCATGAGATCAATGAAAACCTCAACAAAGGACAAGATAATCATCATCTCGTACAAAAGATCACAAAATGGACTACAGCAAGAAATCTAAACAACAGGTAAAAACTTGCTCTAGGTGTGGCACGTCTCGTGCAATTCGCAACTGCCCTACTTTTGCCTCTAAGTGTTTCAATTGTAATAGGTTCAATCATTTTTCTAAAATGTGTAAACTGCCAAGTAATAAAAATAGAAGTATGCCGGAAAATAAATATAGAGTTGAGACGATATGTGTTTGAGTCTGATGTTCATGACCATGAAATTGCAGATAATGAATTTTTTATTGGCAAAATCGAATCCAAACTAGAAAACCGAATATTGATTTCCATGAAAATTAATAACAAAATAATACAATGTGAATTAGATATGGGCGCAAATGTGAATGTTATGAGCATCGAAACGTTCAACCCATTAAAGGTAAATAATAATTTAATATTAACAAAACCATATGTAACATCATTTCACGAGGTAACCATAATAGGCAAAGTAAGTCTTGATTGTTGTTATGATAGTAACTTTAAAAATGGTGCAAAATTGGAATTTTTGATAACGGATTTGTCTAAACATACTATTATTGGTCGACAGGCTTGTCTAGATCTCAACTTTATCACTATAAATATACACACAGTTACCCAAAGTTCCAAAAAAGAGAATAATTCAGAAAGTTTTAATACCATATTTGAAGGATTAGGACACATTAAAGATGTATTCAAAGAGCTAGAAATCTAGTATTTTGGCCTAATATTTATACTGATATAAAAAATTTAACACAATCTTGTGAAACATTTCAAATTTTTCAAAGAAATAATTCTAAGCTACCAATAATCCATCATGAAATAGGCGATTACCCTTGGGAAAAATGTGGAGCAGATTTTTTTTATTTTGGCAAACAAGTGTATCCCCAGAAGTTTGCTTACTAAATGGCAACAAATTTAATGCTCAATGTGTAATTAAACATTTAAAGTCAATAATGGCACGACATGGAATTTGTAAAGAGTTTGTTACAGATGGTGGTCCCCCTTGGACTTCTAAAGAATTATGTAACATTCAGAGTTGGGACATAACTCATACTGTAACAAGCCCTTACCACCATAAATCAAATGGTTCAGTAGAAAGAAATGTAAGAACCATAAAAGAAATGCTAAATAAATGCTCACACTCAGGTCATGACCCTTACTTAGCTCTCTTAAACTTCCGCAATACAGCTAGTAAAATCAGTAATGTGTCACCTGCACAGTTATTAATGTCTAGAAGACTGAGAGATAAACTACCTGCCACTAAAAATGTACTACAACCAAAATTAATAATAAACAAAAATACAAAGAATGTATAACAAATTATCAACAAAATGTATCTAAAAATCATAACAAAAATTTGATAGATTCAACACCTGGAGATCACATAAAATTTAAAATGACAACAAATAAGCCATGGATACCTGGTAGAGTAATAAAGGAAAGTGAGTGTCCTAGACAATATATAATAGATAATGACGATGGAAAATTATTTAAGAGAACTAGGGAACACATAATGTTACCAACTAAGACTAACAATCAAAACCAAGAAAACATTGTAACGGAAAAAATAGTACCAGATCATCTGGTAGGGCTGTTAAACCCCCTAAAAGATTCACTCATTCCGACTATACTTAAGATGTTAATAAAAATTTAATAAGAAAGTAATTAGAGACTTACATGTTGTAAGAATTTATCTTATAAGAAATTTCATGTAATAAAAGACTTATATGTTGTAAAAAATAAAATGTTAACGTCATGTTATAGTCAACACTGTTCTATGTAACCAGTGGGGGGAGTATATAAAAAATATATTCTTGTTAAGATGTGTTGTTTTGTGTCCCTGGTTCACTTCCGTTAGTTCTAGTTAAAAAGAACTGGATGGTACTGCTTAATCTTTTGAAGTGTGTAAGAAAACTTTCCCAACCTCAGAGGCATCATGAAGACAGCTTAAGAAGGTTAGAAATTAAAGGTTTATCTATTGGAACTCTTAAGGACATACAAACAACAACATATGGGTTTATTCACTATTTGTATCTTTATTTTTCAAGCAGGTTATTGTATTATTTTCTCTATACTGTTAAAGAATTACCAACTTTATGTATAATGGCTTCGTTCTTAACAGACATTGTCCCAGCATGGTGATGTATTATTTTTATAACTGTGCTAATTTTTAGAGGTTTTATTAGGCCCCTAATTTATAGTGAATATTCAGCGAAACCTATTTTTTACTTTAGTTCGTCGCACACAATGTAGTTGTGTAATAAAAATGATATTCTCTAAAATATTCAAAGGTTGTAATATAAATTAAAAAAAAAAAGGACACCTTGCTTTCGAAATGTTATGTTATCTCTAAATGATTATAAGCTATAAATGAATTTATGACTGGAATGGTTTATTTACATAAATTATGTCACTATAGTAAAAATAGGTGTAACATTTATAAATTGGCATTGTTGTTACTATTGGCCGAAGCCATACTCTATGATGAAAGATGGAGTATATAATATTAGTCAGAGAACAATATTCTCTTCACAAATTCACACTTTTATCAACGTAGTAAACTATTTTTAACTTCCTTTTAATGATAATTAATGATAAATATATAATGCCATTGACTAAAAGTTATTTAAATTAAAGAAACTCTGTGGTCATAGCTTGGTAAACACAATAAAGATATTTCTAAGATAAGATACCATACAGCTAGTCAAACACAGATGATTGATAACATTAACAATCTTGAGATACAACAATGATAATTAGTTTGGCTAATTGTATACGTAAATCCTTCTTCACGTGCACAATTCTTAAATTGTTTTTAATTCATTTGACTGTATTTATTTAATCAACATTTTATCAATACGATACAATCATCAAATCATAATGATGAAAAGCTATTTCATTACGCACTATCACTCATAAGTCAGTTTCTTAATACGTTTTCCAATCACTACGACGATTTATTATTACCGCCCAAAGATGAAGATGAATCACTCGTTGAATGACAGGCTAATAACAATTTCTTCAGGGCTGTTCATGGTGATAAGGGTTTTGGACTGGTTTAGAGATGTTTAGTGGACTTTTCCATCGATTCTGGCACTTAAGCTAATCCTGCTAGTGAACATTCATGGGTACGTATAAGGAATCAGTGGACGATAGGCAGACAAATTGTTGGACGGAAACGAAAGCCACGTCGATTAACATGAAGTGACAAAATGGATTCTGTCCATGACAATGTTTGGAAGATAAGAAAAAAATAATATTCATGAAAGATAACTTCATCGATGAAGAAACTCCTTACAATTCAATATAAGTTTCTTTATGAGTAATAATTATTTTTGGGTTTTACATTCTCCAGGGAAATAAAATGCATACTTTGATATCTACAGCGCTGAATGAGAACCAAGTACGATCAAATATAATGTAGCTGTGACTGTTGGCACAGGCCATAAACTACACCTGGTATGTCAACCCGACCTACTAAGTAAACAGTAATAGTTTTTCATCGAAAATAACATGAGCCTTATTTTGTACACAGTACGTTCACATATTAGCTACGCAGTTTTATTAGTTTAGATGATCGGCTCCTTAGCTAGCGATCAGTTTAAGAAGACAATTAACAGATGAGTACAACTTATTTTCTTATCAATGTGTAATATTCAAGTTGGTTCCGCAGTGAATCACTTGGGCGCCGACAATTGATAATTATTGCTCCTTTTTGCTCGATTTGGCAGAGGGAGACGTTGATTTCCTGCGTAATCGATTGACGATCCAAACTACGACCACCACTGCTGCCAAAAGAACGCCAATTTCGAAACCGGCGACGTCCAAAAGGTAGAGCTGGTACCAGGAGAGATCCGTAGCTGCTGGTCTCAGGTGACGGGCACCTCCGAACTTCATGACGTACTCCAGCCAGTAGACTGCTTCGTCGACCACAGGCATCGGCCTATCCATGAATATCCTTGACCGCTCTTGAGCTCTTGCCCTGTAACTGAAATTCACTTTTTTCATAAATCAAAGTCGATATCCCAAACAAATAATAATTGCCACATATATCACTCGTATCGAAATTTATGACTAACAATCAACTGTATTTTATAATAAATTGGTTGCTCTTTACGTTATAATTAAGTCTATACTAAGAAAATACAAATATGACCAATGATGATCAATAGGCAGTTTAGCTGCCCCAAAATTGCGACATGGAAATATGCATTAAGAAAGTAAACTGGTTAGAATGTCCAGAAATACTCGTAAGCCTTCCAACTATCAAATATTTCAGCCTGTAGTGGTGGGCTTTGTGTGGAGATAGACAGGAATCTATTCTCAAGAAAAAAAAACCACGATCACACGATGCAACGTAGACAAACAACATACAACATAGAAGTAAATTAAATACATCTGGTGAGCATGGGTGAAGCTAAACCGTTGACTACGAATAAAACAACTCTTTATAAAACAATTTACGAATAAGTATGGAAACCGAGTTTTGAGGATATTGGTTTATAGTAGCTTTGTTATCCAACGTTTCTACTCGCACATGAATTTTCATAACAAAGAGTTCTTCATTTGTGCTACAACAAGCGTTAAAAAGGTAGAGATTGGCCACATTGTATTAAGGGCGCTTCGATCTCGAGTTGTATAAACAACTAGTTTCTTGAAAACAAAACAACTCAATTTGTAGCTAACGAAAACCGACAACTGAACCGCCATAGTCTGGCCACAGATCACCTTGACCACAAGGTGTAAACAAATATTCACACAAGTGCCACGACTGATCAACAAAAGGAATGTCTATGAGCTCTGTCTCTAACAAACCATATAATTGTGATAAATGTTTTCATTCATACCATAACTACAATTTTCATTCACTCGCTCATTCATACTGTATATACAAACCGCCCAGAGACCCCCCAAGTCCACATGGTTGTCACCTCCCTTGCGTGCGAAGGAGTAAGCGGAGTCTTGGGAAGTCCCCCACGCTTCTTTGTCAGCCGCAGTCACTGCATCTGCTTCTGGTAACGCCAAAAAAAAACTACCGAAACGTTCCCTGTTGACTTTTACATTCCCGAAAGGTTGACGGAAATTCAAGTAGGATTTCGTTAATAAGTGATCCCCTCCAAAACTTCCCAGAAGATCATAAATGAAGAAATAAATAACAATAAATATTCATAATTAAAAGGAGTTTAAATGTAATTTTCTTAGTTCTAAAGTGTGACAGTCGGTCACGCTAGGAAGTAGAGCAGGTTGGGGGTATCGTTTGTAGCAATTTAGGAAATATCAGTTCCACCCTGGCATAAAACATGAATTCCCTGAACTATGTTTTCTTGGAGGATTCCCCTCAATATACTTGCCTCGGATTGTCCAAGATCTTCCTCATGGCAGTGACGATGACTGACGAGTCTTTTATCGATTCCTTGCTCAGGTGGAGGCCGACTCCTAATTCCTCCAGTAAGCGGATGTTGTGTGGCTGGTCGACGTAAAACGGGATCCCGAGGACGGGAACTCCGTTGTAGACCGCTTCGTTGATGCTGTTCAGCCCACCGTGGCTTATGAAGAGAACCACCTTCTTATGACCTGTCCAATAAAATCGTATCGTAAGAAATGTTATATTTACATCAAAGCGATAATCGATTTCTTAATAATAATTAATCAATAAGTAATATTTAATGTAGTAATAATAGTCAAAAACGTTTAGTTAAATAAACACGGGGTCGTCATATATCAACGGTGGTGTCTAGTAAAATGATTGAGGAAACTTAGAGAAGTGAACTATGTACTGTGAATGATTTGGATTGGAGCATGAATTGTCGGAGGAAAGAAGTTCAGTCGTTCTTTAGACTCAAAAAAAATGCGTAATGGTTCTATAAAACAACAAAATATTATTCATCATAATCAGAACAATCAAATCGTAGAATAAAATGTTTTTGTCCATCTAAATCGAGACTTCTACTCACTGTGTGCCGCAACAAAATCCTTAATTCAGAGTTGTATTATACTTGACTTATTTTTTTTCTTGCCCCAATACTCCACACATTAACATGATGATAACTTACTCAGGATGCTCTGTTGAGGAAACCATGCCTTGACAAGAACGTTTTCCGGGATGTTGGGGAAGTCGATTTTGTCTATCTTGAAGAGGACGCGTTGCTTGACATGCCTGAAGGACTCCATGACGTCGAGTAAGAACTTCACATTCATCTCCCCGTCTATGTAAGATCCCAGGGAGAAATATATGACTCCATGTTCCGCTTCGCTGATGAACTTCTCCAAGTCCTGAGGAAATGTAAATTATTTATTCAAATCATTATTTCATTGAAAGTAATATGCCACAATATGTGCTCCAGATAAGTACTAAAACGAGTAGATGAGTGATTGCATTTGTTGGGATTCCGGTTTGGGTTGATGAAAGAGAGCTGTCAGATTTCCATCAAACGTATTAACGGACACATTTTCAACACAACATGTATGTCTGCATCAGGTCCTAGTTTTAGATAGGGGGGGGGGTTGACTTTTTAAAACATTTTGGAAACATACGACGTTTTAAACGTGGTCAATATCATCTTTCAATAGTACCTGATGGAGCCTTATATAGTATGTTGAAAAAGTGTCCATCAATAAATTTGATGACAATCTAACATCTTCTCTAAAGAGAGATAAAGGCATCAAGCTAAAAGGGTTAACAATTAACTTCCGGTATAGAAATTTCTATGTTTTCACCTCAGGGAATTGTGCGTCACCTGCTCGAACGAGAGACTTGAAAATACATGGCGGTCCATTTTTAATTAATTAATTAAAAAACAGCAACTTATATATATAATTCTATGTAATTTTGAGTTGGGCAAACAATGAAAGAATTCGATGTCCTGATTAATAACATATAATTTGTATTTCGTTTTTTTAAAGTACAACTTCAGAAGGTCATTAAAACTGTTATTAAGGTCGCGTTCAGTTAAAATCTTCTTTAATTCATCCATGCCCCTTATTACGTCAGCAACAAAACCCTTCATAACGACCTTAATATACCCTACATTCTTGAACTCATCCCTTCCAAGTTTATGAAATTCCACAGTAGCCTTTCCAACCACCCTAATCCTTTAGCAAAGTCATTGCACGGCGCCACGCATCCCTATAATCCTCCTCGGAGACTGAAACGGCAGTAGCCTCGTGACCTGCTATAAAAGCGTGACAGTGGGAGTCCTGGCAATGGCCAGTTTCTCCAATCATGTCCTGAGCGTCTGTGGCTCTCGCGCTCTAACCGGTGACGCGGCTGACGGAGGACCGTGGGGGACTTCCCACTACTCCGCTTTCTCTTTCGCATGTGGATTTGGGAGTCCTCTGGGCTGTCTGTGAATATTGTATGAATGAGCGAGTGAATGATGAATTGTAAATATGGTATGAATGAGAGCATTTATCTTAATTACTTATTGCCTTATAAGGCAGATTGTAATTTTAGCACAATAAGAATAAAATTAATTCATCCAATGATTTTTTAGAGGCATAATATGTGTGTGCCAGTTCGATTTGGAAAATAATGGAGTATCATTATATTGATAATAAATTACTTATCAATTCAAAAATGAACGTTTTTTTTATCAAATGGAGTGGAGAATCAAATTGAAGATCTTTGTGTCCTGAGTTTTTGGGCATAATCTAGACTTGCTCAAACAGATGAATTTCACCAGTTAATTAATCCTAATGACATTTATATTAATATAGTGGATATTTACGTAACAAAAACTGTTGCGTTGAATTTGAACGCTAAATATTTCATTTCAGTGATACGTTCCTTTATCGGTGAGTCAACATTAGCGTAGACTTTTGACGAGTGGGCTCACTAAAGATAGAAGCAAACTTTGTTTCGCGATTGAAACAAGAGAGATTGGGGAAAATCTTGAAGGCTAAATTTATTTAACTAATCTTAAGTAAACTCATTTTATCTACTGGTGGGCATAACCTTCCTAATCACAATGCGTAGCCATGAAAGCAATGTTGTTGTAGCCCTTTGATGTTATTATGTAACTGTTTATAAAATTGGACCTCCGTGCCTGTAACATTTTTCTTTCTTTTTTTTGTTTTTAGAGACGTCCCCAACAAGTCAATAAGCACTTATTTCCATTCGTTATAAATTAACCTCAATTATATAAATTTTAGTTGCCATTTTGATTGCGTAATAAGGACTAAAGACTGCTAAGTCATTCTATCATTACAAACATTATTTGTCCAGGGGTTATTTGTTGTTTTTCACTTGATCCTAATGTGCTACTGCTCACTCGAAGGACGATGACTTCCCTTCTAATTTACTGATAGTGAATTTCGGAATCGAACGCCATATGTACATTAATCACAACAACAGGTACATTTACATTGCCAAAAATTCACTCGCATATATTACAGAATCGACTTAAACTCACTTGAGGGAGGGGGTCTGCTACTTTGACCGACATACCACCCACTTCCAGGATGTTCTTTGCATACGGTCTGGCGTAGTTGAGGGAGTAATGTGTGTCGATGAGCACGAGTGACAGGTTGCTGAGCATGTCTTCGATGGGGGGAAGATCGGGTATGTCTATCCATTCCCTCATCAATTTGTCCTGAAACCAAACATATTGGGTAAACAAAATTTGAAAGAATACCATCAATGAGAAGAGAGCTGTCAGCAAATACTAAGTCCACCTGCCATTCTCAAGTACAAAAAAACATAAAACAGAAATTAACATTTACGAAGTAGTGACACCAACTAAAACCTTATATTGCCATTACTGTGAAATATTACTGAACCTCGTCTAATATAAATTATTGTCTAAAGCTTGAGGTAAAAGAATGTTTAAGTGAAAATTAATAGTTTAAAATGATAATAAAAAATGATACATTAGTTCTAAAACGAAGAAAAAGAATATAATTATATAAGCAATACATTAAAAACCCGAACTCATGATGATGAATTGATTGAGAATTAAGCTTGCAGTTTCCATTCGAGGATCAGCGAGTACAATAGAGGCTTCAAATAAACTATAAAATCAATTTGAAAAACAATAATCGATCACTTACGAATGCTTTCAGCGCAATAAATTTATTTCCAATTAATTCGACCGCTGTCATGGCCGAGTTCTTCACGCGAGCCCAGAAGTCCATGCGGTCAGTCAATGGTGTCCTAGCAAGATAAAAACAAACAGGAAAGTTAAATATTCCAGTACATTTAGTCTGGTACTTACTTCTTCAAGAGATATTTTCCGATTTTACCTGATGTTGGGGACATACGATGACAGAGTCGGGTTGCCGGTGTGGTATGACACTGTTGGAGTCATTGGACCAGGATGAATTGCGACAACCGGGGCCCCGTAGTAGTGCCCCAGGGCGACAAGAGGTTGCTGGCGCAAGATAATATTAATAAAGACACAAAATATTGCAATTTTATTATCATACAAATAATGATATAAAAATCAATTACCTGACAGAAGAAAGCTTCAATGATGATGACGTCGAACTTTTCGGATTTTGGTGGAAGGAAGTCCTTAACTTCGGACAGACAAAACTCAGATAGTTTCGGGCAAAATTTCCAAGATCCAAAAAATTCATACCAAAAGCCGGTTAAGTCATTTGGGTCGATTTTTCCAAATATATCTGTAATACAGAAGGTAATTTCTATGAGGGTTCGGATTGAGACGGGGTGAGAATTATATTCCCAACGGACAAATTATAAAGTCTATGTGATATCGGATACATATTTGGATTGGCAATTCAAGTAACCAATTCCCACTATAAGAAACGAAAAACAAATAGTTTTGACACATTGTTGAATGGACAATCTTGTTGATCTTGAGAAGTTGTTGACTTTGATTCATAGAACGAATAATCATACAATGTCGGTTATGATCGCTTTTCGCTTGTCCATCAGTTTTGTGTACCAGTGTACCAGGATGTTTGATTTTGTTTATTTAGTTAATATAAACGTAATTTGATAAGGTACAAATATATATATATATATATATATATATATATATATATATATATATATATATATATATAAGTGAGATAACAGAAAATGTTTACAACGCAAGAGAAACATTTTCATGTAAGGACGACGAATCCTGCAGGCAAGCAGAAGAAATCAAATCGACAGATATCAATTCCAGCTTTGGTAATCTGAAGCCTCTACTTCTGCCGTCGGTTTGTAAAATATGCGACTGTGTAAGGCCTTTATCGAAGATACTTAATTTTTAAGAGCTCTTATAAACGATGCGAAAATAATGGGTATACCTAATGAATCGACAATGAGAAAGTTAAAAATGGCTTTCCTCTACTCTAAAAAACAGGTATTGATTTGGGAACTCCAACTTCCATTTGGACATGACGAGACGTATGATGTTTATCGTGGTCTACACAACATAGTTGTTGTTCCTATGGTTGCAGGAGTGCAGTACGACTTACTTGATTTATTTCCTACCAAAGCCTTCTCATTCTGACTGATAGTGCTGTGTGCGTGTTATTGACCGAGGAAACATTGAAAGTGGTTTATCCAAAAAATGATCCATATGATCTGCCCATGCATCGCAGAGAGTTACCGAAACGATACGGGAAAGTTTTCGATCGAGTAAATAAAGTTATATTTCGGCGATGTACCTGTTATTGTGATTAATGTACCCTTATGTACGTATTGCGTTCGAATCCGAAATTCACTATTAGTAAATTAGAAGGGAAGTCATCGTCCTTCGAGTGAGCAGTAGCACATTAGGATCAGGTGAAAACAACGCTTCACCCTTAGATCCGCTAGTAATAGTTGTGGAACTTGGGTGTAGGGAGCACTGGACAAAACAGACAATATTAACGAAATAGGACACGGTCTGTGTTTAGGAAGACCATTCAATCGCCATCAAGAAAGCTAAAAATTTGTTTATGAACACAAACCACCCATTTAGGATCCATTTTTTTACTTTTCTTTCTTACCTGTAGCGATTAATAAACTAGAAGAGAAGAAATCGACCCTTTTAGAGTCAACTAAATAAATACCATTGTTCAATTTTATTTAGCCCACATTTCAAAAAATTACGAGCTCCTCTGATAAGATCTACGGCGCAGTTGGTTGTCGTTATTGGAGGCTTTTTCAAAGGCCCTGATAACGATAAGTTGAACGCTCATTAAGCTCTTAAGTAGCTTACTGGACCAGAATAAGCGACGTCATAACCCACAAAGCCTGGAGGAATATTTACTTATATTTCTTATCGAATAAAAAATTAATTTTATTATAATTTTTGTCAATATTATGTTTTGATATATTTATTTACTTTCACTATGTTTATTTCATATTATTTTAATTGCTTAAATGTTTAATAAATTATATAATATATTTTTTAGATCTAAACATTAATGTTTGTGAACCTTGGGAAATATAAAGAACCTCAGATCCAAGCCCTGGTTTTTTTTTCTTTCAAAACCAAAAACTTTTTTCGTGGTCTTTATTAATTAATTAATTATAATTGAGAAGTGAATATTTTCTTAACATGTCAGGGTAGGGTATCATATCATAATTAATAATGCATATATTATGTGTCAAAGCTTTTGTGGAATATTTTTAAAAAAAGTCAATAAAATCGTTTTCGCAAATTTAATGAACCCCTAAATGTCTTATCGTCTTTGTAGGGTCATTAAACGTCATCACAGACAGACAAGTCTGTCTAAAAGTCTTAAACCTTTAGGATTACGTCCATACTTTTAGAGAAAGTTTCGCAGTAAAATACTCGGGGATCGAACCCGGGAGATCTATACCAGTCTTAAAGCTCAATGTAAGATCACTAGTGAGGAGACCATGTCTCCATTTTCTCTACCTTTTTTCTTTGGCTAATTATAGACTATATAGTGAGTGCATAAAACAATTATTACTAAGAAACATTCGTTTATACCTATTTATTACTACTTTGTTCATATGATATTGTTAATTCGTGAGTTGAGAACTATTCTCGATCCGCGATGATACCCAAAACATTGCCATGGGCTTACGGCTTGTTATTAAAAATGCAGAGGGATCGCCGGCACCGATAAGGGTTACAAATATGAATTCAAATACCTTTCATCTTTTTCAGGTTGAAGGGAATGTTGACGTTGTTAAAGTTGGGAACTGCCAGTTTGCTGGCGAAAGGGCTGACGAAGGTGAGCTGATGTCCCTTGTCGGCCAAGCCCTTAAAGAGCGGCACGTAGGGCATGGAGTGGCTGTACATTGGCAGAGGAAGGACCACCAGAACCTTCCCCGAGAGGGCATCCTCCCAGAATAGGCAGGAGACGAGAAGCAACAGCACCGTAGAGTACCTCATCGTTCCGTCTTACAGGCGATACTGTATTCACAGCAGGGAGCCACTCTTTGTTATCTAACCTTGTTATTACCCACTCTTTGCAAGGACGCTTATTAATGAAAAATACAATGTTTGAATGGAGTGAACGTTTTAGAAACCCTACACCTAATGTCAAAACTACTGGCAATGCAGCTATTGTCCCCTTTTTTTGCGTTGGAGACTAGGCAAGGGAATATCCTCTCCTCGAAGTGAGGGTAGATCTCAAAACCAATATGGGCGCTAGAAGTGAAGCTTGTTTCTCTATTATTGTACACTTTGCTATGGATAAAAGAAAAAAATTGAATGAAATATTACTCACGAGTGTAAGTGAGTAACGGAATTATATCCAGATAAATGGACAAATATTGTAGTTGCTGTGGGAAAAATGGTGGAAACATATTGGTGAAGATGGAATATCGTTCGAACTAGCTAGATATTTGGCAGGTTGAGTGAAAAGAAGAAATCGATAAAGGCAGGACAGGTAAATGTTTGTTTTTTATTTTTTAACCCCTATTTATTATTTGATTGAAAATTAAAAATATGTACTAATAACATAAACTGAGCTGAACAGGACTCCTTTTACTTCATCCTATGCACATAAAGGAGTTTTTGTAAAACTAACAACTCTGATTATGGTTAAAAAAATCAAACAATGCAATGGGACCAGGCTCGGATTATATATAGGGCCCTAAAACTATCTTACAGCTAACTTACAAACTGACTTAAACATAGACTAAATAGACACAAGTGTTGCCGTTTCGAATACCTGCTGCCAGCGATGGGGAAAAGAAGGTGGGTATATCCTGTTGAACACGTGGGCGGTATTACAGCGAGTCGAAGAATTTAATATGTCTACGGCGAATGAACTCATCCACAGTAGCCAGCTCCAAGTGTTTGTGCAGTTCACGTTTCCTCCGCGGCTGGAATGTAGTATGTCGGACCACTACAATGAGTATCCCGTTTTGAAATTGCTGGAATCGCTTCAGTCATTTGACTAAAAAGCGGTCTATCTTCTAGTCTAATCTAGTCTATCTTGAGGTTGAGGGATAGAGATAAATTGGGCGATGTTAGAAGGAGTGAAAGCCGGTAAGACTTCATGCGTACTTGTTTCAATTTTCTTGCAAAATGGCCAGAAAAAAACAGAGTTGTTGGTTCATTTTTATTGGAAGTGGTTTCTTTCCCGTCTGAAAGGAAAATATTCCACAGTGAGTCTTTTCGGCGTTCACTGTAATGTTAAGCTTCCCCAATAAATCGCTAATCTGGTTGAAAGCTGATATGGCCTCTTGGCGCTCCTGCTGTTACTGTACACCGTGATGTCGTTGGTGGAAGAAGCAACTGTTATATTCTTACACCGGGCTCCAACGATTTCAGATGTGTACACGTTAAAAAGCACTGGGTACAGCATGGCTCCTTGAGGTACTCTACAGGTCAGAGGGACATCATCAGAGAGGCTTACCCTGCCAGTACTCGGAGCTCGGTTTTTCAGGAAGTTCCTCCTGGCTAGCTTGAAATCAAGTCTGCTCGGTAAAATGATGTCGTTGTCCGCTGACTCAGCACAGTGACGCGAAATGCATGAGAAATGTGGAAAGCTGCATAATGACCCTGCTAGTTAATTAGAATGATTGGATATGTTATGGTGAAATTTAAAAGGGATGAAATCCGATATGAAGAAATATTATGATCTTTATGAAGTGTTTTGTTGCTGACTTAATAAGGGCCATAAACTATTATTCTTAGGACTTTAAATTGAGAGGATTGGATTGTACTTGATATTTGGACGTTGCTATCTATATTACTATCCCTATGACCCTATGTCTAGATTGGTCTTAGCGGACTTCGTAAGTTAGTAGCTTATTTTCTATTGAAAGATGGGATGCATTTTGAAGTAGTCTATTTAGTCTAGTAAAATCGTCGTCAAAAAGGCGGTTAGCTTGCATCAGATAAGGTAGTTCTGACTGAAGTTTTTGACCTTAACAGACCTCCGGATCATTATGAAACATTTTCGGGTTTTTGTCAGTAGTATTGATCTCCAAGGACCAATTTTACATTAATAATGTTAAATGATTTTTTTTTAAATTAAACTGAATTTGCAACAGACAACGTCGATTTCTATAGACACATAGGATTGAGCGATGTGTTTTCAACGATTTATGCTATCATGGCCTCATTCCACTGCTCATGATAAAAGAACCAACCCCTCAACCTCTGTTGAAGATAATTTCCTTCATCTGTAAAAGTGGTTGTTACCCACAAATGTGAAGGAAAGGTGGAATGAAATGCTCAACGCATTAATGCGATCAGTCGTGCTGTGAAAAAGTTCTATAGTATAATGTTTTTATGATAAATATAATGTATATATTGCCAACGAGGTGTTTTTCATCTTAAAAACCTTCTTTTAAAATTTGATAAATGTATACTTCGGCAACTTCGAACAGCTGCAACTCAAACAGTATTAAACCTAAGGAAACCAATTTGGGTTTAATTTATTGCAAATTTAGCTTACTTTAAAAACCTATATATATGCTTCATTAAAAAATAGGTTCTAGATTGGCTAAATCGGTGAAAACCTAAAAAATTTGCTTGTTTAGGAATTTATTTAAAACTTTGAACAGCTATATCTCAAAAAGTACTGAGTTTACCGAAACTAATTCTATTTCATTCTTTTGAAAAGTTAGTTTAATTTTTTTGGTCTTGAAGTATTTCAAAATGATCCGAAAATCTGCCGAGGCCAAAAACTTGGATTTCTCATTAAACATATATCACATACAACATATCAAAAAATCAGAACTACCTTATTTGATGCAAGATAAAATGTATCATTTTACTGGACAAATAGAGTTGTACAAAGTATAGGTTTAATTTTTAGTCTCGGGTTTGGGTTACATGCAAGGTTTTTTTTTTCAAGAAAAAAACAGGAAGAGTGGAGATCAGACATGAATCAACTAACTCACATGTGTGAATAATAGAAGCAGAATGTTGATTGTATTCGTTTTTAAAAACTGTTTTTTAACATAAATTGGATTTAATAACTACTACTCTAGAGAGACCACTTTATTTATTTAGTATTTCACCTGTTGATTATGAACAATAACCCACTGCAGATGCGAATGGAGATAATTAACAAAATATAATCAATCAACCTTGGAAGATTTAATCAAAATTAACCTCAAACTCCTTACATTCAACTTATGCGATTGGATTTGGCGTTTCGCTTTAGAACCTTAAAGCATTCGAAGACTTCTGTTAGATTAATAATTATGCTTTCTTCATCTTCATCTAAATTATTTGTTTGGCCACGAATCGAAGTACAGTGGGACATTGTTTTCGTTATCTATTATATAACATTTCCTATATTTAAATGTAGCCTGACACACAAGTACCGAGTGGCCTCGTGCAAGTTGTCCCAATTCTAAACCTGGGCACTGACTGCTAATGATCACTATTCGCCGAGTATTCTCCCTGCGAATAAATTCGAATAACACCGAATCGTCCTGACCGAACAATCTGACTTTGTTTACATGATCATCAACACATACAATATTAATGTAAAGTCGAGAACTTTTTGCTGTAGTAATGTTGTTCTGAATTGAAATCTGTGTTAAAAAACTAACGAAGTGAGTACTCTTCAAAGCAATGATAGCCACTTATTAAATTATACAAATTAATAGATTTGTGTCTGCCAAGGGATTTTATATTGTGTTTAAAAAACACAAACGATTACAATGGTTTAAACCGTATGTGGGCAACAGCCGGCCCGCGGGCCGGATCCGGCCCGCTGTAAGATTTGATCCGGCCCGCGAGACATTTTGAAAAACCCAATTTAAAAAAAAAAAATACACTACTTACTCATACTCATGGAATCAAGTGAGCGAGCAAGCCGAGTGGCGGTGATCATCAAAGAGTGAGGCGGCAAACATCAAAGTTCAAAGCCATTGATGTTTGCCGCCACACTGGCGGCGCAACAAAGGATTATTGCTTCGCAATTGTATTGTTCTACACTAGACGATTCTAGATCATTCCTTCATTTTGCCTATATAAGCGGGTGGATGGCCGGAACTTAGTTCAGTCCTATTCGAGCTACCGTGGTGATAAGTTTGCTTTGTGACTTTGTGTGCATCTTGAGTGCTTACTAATTATACCTATTTTCTTATTAAGTTTATCGAACGATAAGTAAATGAAAATGATGTCTGGTGGAAGGAAACGAAAAGTAGATGCAGAGGGTCGCCAGTTTCAAGAAAAATGGACTGAAGAATTCTTCTTTATCTTGCACAATGGTAAGCCTATTTGTTTGATGTGTAATGAATCCATTTCGGTGATGAAAGAATTCAATATAAAGAGGCATTACTCAACTAAGCATCCTACGCTGCTCTCACTGACAGGACAAATAAGAAAAGACAAAATCCAGAAACTTACCGCAAATTTGGAAAAACAGCAGCAAATATTTCATAGACAAAGAACACAACTTGATAATGTTGTGAAAGCTAGTTTTATAGTTAGTTCAAAATTGGCAAAGTCATTGAAACCATTTGCCGAAGGAGAATTTATCAAGGAGTGTATGTCAGAAGTTTGCAGTGTTTTGTGTCCTGAAAAGAAAAATGAATTTGAAAAAATTAGTTTGTCAAGACGAACCGTTGTACGACGTATAGAAATGATGGCTAATGATATAAAAACAACATTGACTGGCCGTATGACTGGTATTGAATCATTTTCCATAGCATTAGACGAGAGCACCGATTTGTCTGACATAGCTCAACTGGCTATATTTATTCGAGGTGTTGATAAAGAATTCACTATTACTGAGGAATTGCTTGCTTTACAGCCGCTAAAAGGAACCACTACAGGAGAGGACATTTTTAATGAAGTTCAAAAGGTATTCACAAGTTTTGGCTTGCCATGGTCGAAATTAGTTGGAGTATGCACAGATGGTGCACCTTCTATGGTCGGCTTACGTAAAGGTTTCATCGGAATTTTGAATGAAAAAGCAACTGAATTAAATGTGCAAAAAGATGGTTTGATAGTCCTTCATTGCATTATCCACCAACAGAACTTGTGTTCTAAGTCCATTCGACTCCAGAATGTTATGAATGTGGTAGTAAAAACCATCAATTTTATTCGATCCCGAGGGCTTAACCATCGTCAGTTCAAGGCGTTTTTGGATGAAATATCAGCCGAGTATGACGACGTAACATATTATTGTGAAGTCAGATGGCTAAGCAAAGGGAAAATGCTGAAACGGTTTTACGAGCTTAGAAATGAGATAGCAGAATTTATGCAAATAAAAGATAAACCACTATCTGAATTGAGTGACGCAAAATGGATATGTGACTTAGCATTTCTTGTCGACCTTACAGGCCATTTGAATGATTTAAATTTGAAACTTCAAAAACAAGGACAGTTAGTAAATGATTTGTACAGCCATTTGAAAGCGTTTCAGAACAAAATCCGCTTGTGGGAGGCACATATGCTGTCTGGTAACAGTTACCATTTCACCACGCTCTCTGCGTATGAAAATATTGCTTACGCTCAATATGCTGAAGAACTCAAGTTACTGTCGGAGCAATTTTCGATCAGATTTAGCGATTTCAAACACATGGAAGACTGTTTCAATTTATTTGCTACTCCAACAAAAAGTAATGTACAAAATGCTCCAATACACTTGCAAATGGAGTTGATCGAGATTCAAGAAAACTCACTCCTAAAATCTAAATTTGAAGACGTGGAGTTGTGCGATTTCTACAAAAAATACCTCGAAGAAGACCATTTTCCGCAGCTTAGAAAATTTGCAAGAAGATTGATTTGTGCGTTTGGCAGTACTTATAAATGCGAACAGTTCTTTTCATTGATGAAAGTTAATAAATCAAAACATCGTACAAGGCTGACTGACGATAATTTGGAAAATTCTTTACGTCTTTGTACCAGTGGAATTAATCCAAACATCGATGAATTAGTTTCCCAAATTCAAGCTCAAGTGTCTCATTGATTTCGGTGTCGCTATTTAACTTTCGTAGTTTGTAACAATTCTAAATTTAACGATTTAATTTAATGCTGTAGGTACCTATTTTTTCATTTCATTTTGTTATTTTAATAAATTGTGTTGTAATAACATTGTCGTATTATTTCATGGCTGACTGATATCTATCGCTAAAAATTATGAACACTACTTTAAAATGCACTACTTTTAAACGCGGCCCGCGAACGTATTTGCACACTAAAGTTTGGCCCATAACATGTCAAAGGTTGCCCATACCTGGTTTAAACCATCAGCACTGACATATACTGATATATTACAGTTGCATTTAAATAAAAAAATTAAAACATACACTTAAGTTTAAAATATGATAAATACTTGAAATCACAACGAAAATATATAACCAATCAATACATTAAGATAGGGTATCACGAGTATAATTGATATTGTTTTAATTTATTCAATCTCGCTATTACTTTAGTTTTTGGTAGTTACCAGCTGTTAACGCTCAACATTTGCGCTAATGATAATGCGTAAGGAAACGATTTCATATTATTTTGTTAATAGTTCTTACCTATTTTGAGGGTTTATGTAACAGGTTTTTTTTTGTTACATTTATATAAATTATTTATATATATGATCGTACTCTATTCATAATGTATCATCTAAATTATTTGTTTGGCCACGAATCGAAGTACAGTGGGTCATTGTCTTCGTTATCTATTACATAAAATTTCGTATATTTAAATATCACCTGACACACAAAAATTCCTGCAAGTTAGTTTAGTTCATTTAACTAATAAAATGATAACTTCTTTTTATTTATTTAGGCTGACAGTAGAGACACTATGTGATCCCAATTTTACTTACCAAGTGCTATTATTTACCTGTGGGATGGCGTTACACGAAAATATAAGATATTTTAATAATTTGTTGTAAATTGTAATATAGTAAAATTAAGACATGTTATGGCTTGTAACAGAATTGTTATCTGAATTGTAAATTGTTTCATTGTTAAACCGGCAGATAATTATTAACAATAGTTCCATCCCACAACGAAATATAGCTTTGGAGGGTTTATTGGCAATGATATCTAATATCATTGGTTTGTATGGTTTTGTTGGTCCATAAAAAAAATAAAATAAATTTCCAATAGTTATGAAAATGTTTTGCGCTTAGATTGAATTATTTACAAAATTGAATCGTTATACAAAAATAAGTCTAAACATTTATAAAACTACTGGCGTTTCTTCTCGGAACGGGGTCGAAGAGGCCTCATGCAGCATCTTCTGAAGATGCAGCCCAATAAGAAAGCTGCGCAGAAGACAATGGACAGAACGAAGAGGATGACATCCAACAAGAAGAACTGGTACCAGGCTAGTTCCAGAGAGGCTGGTCTCAGGTGACGGGCACCCCCGAACTTCATGACGTACTCCAGCCAGTAGACTGCTTCGTCGACCACAGCCATCGGCCTATCCCTAAATATCCTTGATCGCTCTTGAGCTCTTGCCCTGTAACTGAAGTTTATAAAGTTTAGATCAGAACTTTTTCATTTCGGATTTTATATTACATGGTATTGTCTTGGCCAAAGGACACGCTGAAGTACAGGGCAATGATGAAGAGCAGGTGAGATGAAATATTGTCTACTGTAAAAAGCCATGGTCACCAGCGGTACTAAGGACATTGCCCGTGCAGGGATCGCTTAGAAACTGGCGATTTTGAGCTTCACCCCTGTCAAAAAATATATATATGTTTGGTGTAAATTATTATTATCAAATCAAATCAATAATTAATAATTTTTTTTTTAGCTAAACCCAAATATGGAATCGTTCTTGTAACAATAGAATTCTTACTAAAATTTTTCATTGGAAAACGAGAAATAAAGAATCATAAAAATGAAAAATAACGTTTTTGTAATTGTAATTTAACAAATTTTGTTTACAAAAAATAGTAAAAATACTAGTTAATTATTTGCAATTGATTTGTAAATTACAAAGTGTTAGAAGGCATATTCAAAAAATAAGAAAAAATACGTCAAATTAAATATTTCGATGGGTGAATAGAACTGTATTTTAGTTTTATTTATTTTATTGTTCTTTTCACAGCCCTGATAACAGTTTTCGAGTGAATTAATGATTACTAATAAATATGCCCTATCGTTTTTAAACCAATGTTTATTTTGTGACGCCTATATCCTATTATTCTATTATCTGTATCCTATTATTATACTTTTATTTATAGAGAGTGGCTAGATTTTCTGTTTTATCTGAGTGTGGAGTGATAGTATGCTTTGTTTGAAAAAACATTCTCCAATATGTCAAATATCTCCAAACTTTTCGATAATGAATCGATTGTATGAAGTCGATATAATCGTGAAATAAATTGTGACTCTTTCCACTACAGCCAAAAACAAGAATCTCACAGAGTCGCCTAAAATACTCACTACACCAACAGAATTTACTCAATGACAAAAGAGATAGAACAATGCAGAATACACTTACATAACTTAATTTAAATACTTACATACGTTTGTGGACTGACATTAATTACACTAATAATTATTACATTAATCACAAACTAGTAAATTTGTCCTAGACTTGAAGCAAATCTACAGACATTTAATTCGCAGACTTATATGTAGTTCCGTGAAACAATACAGATCAACACGATACAAAATCTCACAAAATAAAGTTAAAGACCCACTACTTATTTACAAAATAGATTGTGTAGGCAGTCAATAAAAGAACGAAATACTAATTAATATAATGTCTTCTTCTTCTTTAGCTTCCCTCTTTAGTTCCTCTCAGCGTAGAGGAGCATCCAGTGAGGAATTCCATTCTTCCCTATTTCCAGCTAGGTTCCTCGCCTGTCGGAGGTCCTTCCCCCTCTCCTTGCAGAGTAATATAATGTAAAAAAAATATTTAGAAAAGATAGAATTGACAGTGACGATATATTCACATTTTTCTTCAAAGTGTTAATCTCCTTCATTTATCTAATTATTTTACATCAACGGTTTTAGTTTTTTTGTTTTTTTTTTATTGTCACATAAAAGTGGTTTTGTTAGAGTTTATTTGCATTTTCAGGTAATTTATTCTGTTCTTGTTTTATGGTGTACATTTTCGTCTTGGTTTAGCTTCCATTACTTGTTATAAGTAAATAATATGATACGAAGCATATAATAAATCAATGTGTGGAAATAGACTCCCTCTAGCATAGGAAGGAAGGAAATCAAAAAAAAAAATTATGACTGAGTTCACTCGACTAGGTCCACTGGCATCTCTAGTCTCTCACGGAGCACAGTCTATTTATAACAGTAACTGCTTTCAACATCTCACACCAGGACAAAATGTCATCCAGAGGTATATTTGGGCATAGTATATTTCCCCAAACAGCCAAACTTATGGAGTGAATTTAACAAACAGTGGGAAACCACTTTAAAAACAGGCAATGTTTGTTCCTACCCATTCCTTTTCCCAGCAGATTGCAAAAATGTTATCTAAATTTGCTCATCGCCTGTCCTTCACGATCCCGTATATTATCCTTTCATAGGAACAACATACGATATAAAAAAGGCTGTAAGGTGAATGAAAAAATTCCCCTGGTTAGTGATGTTATTTGTCTGATCAACCATAAGCACAGCGAAACATTTTGGTTTGAGAAGCTTCTGGGTACCTTGGATCGTTCAGTATCATCTTCATCGGCCCGAGTATCTGTGTATAGTCGCTTATGGTTCTCGGGTCTACTGCGATGCCCAGCCCGAGGTACTCCAGGAGCCTGCCGTGGTGAAACTGGTCTGCGAAAACGGGTGTGCCAAGGATAGGTACTCCGTTGTGAACGGCCTCGTAAGTGCTCGTTAGACCGCAGTGGCTGATGAACAAGACAACGTTCTTGTGCCCTGGAAACAGAAAAATTAACTATAGTGTCACTAACTGTAAAAAAAGTTGCTAATTCTAAGTACTTGTAAGTCATGTAAGCTCCAAAAAAACATAGGGCACAACCACACTGACGTCTGTAACATTTTTTTGTAATCTTTATTTAAACAAAATCACAATCGGTCAACCCCCGATATAAAATTGTGGCAAATGAAGATCATCTATACCATATTTACAACATTTTTTTCACTAACTCATTCATGCAGTCTGTTAGCTACGCGCCTTCTTTTCCAAGCGTAAATCACTGAGATATGGTGGAATATGTATCCCCATATCTTATGAACAATTAAAGATCATTTTATTTTATAAGAATCGTGAATAGGTCACAAAAATCAGAGAACGACTACCTAGGTCCGGCGGGACACAGAGGACGTGAGATAACAGGTCATATGTAACACCATCTATATGTTACTGAAAGATTTTCCAAATGGCAGCCATAAAGGAGAGAGTTTGGCAAAGAGCTAGTTGATCTCTATCTGTCTAAGTGGTAGTAAAAGAGGAAGCAGGGAGTTTCAATCAATTAATAGCTGTCCACCGAGAATGAAGAAAAAAAAACACCGTAAACCCGATGGAATTCAGGGGTGTGAAAATTATAGTGCCTCTGGCTTGATTGCCAAAGTAGTCTTCTAATCTTGGAGTCAGAAAGAATACACGCTGCCAACCTGGGAAGAGAGAAAGTTGGGAGAAGCACTGAGTATAACCCAAGGGGGAAGACAATTGTAGGCACTCGCTCTTGGTCGAGCTTTGAGCTGGTGAACACCTATGTTGAAGGCAACGGTGAAGGAAAATTCCTTGCGGAGCCCCCTGGATGAGAGTAAGCCTTGTTTTAAAAAAAAAAAGAAATTAGTTTTATTAAAATAAAATTCAGATAATAACTATTAATTGCATATTGGGGAATAGGTAATTCTGGTCAATGAACTCAATCATACTATAATTATATTTTAGAATTCACTCACTAATTTGGTTATGTTGAACGAGTATAACAAAAAAACAGCTCAGAGACTTTCTTATCTCCATTTCTCTACTCATTTTAGTAATAAAATAGAAAAAGTACGACACAGGTCTTACCGGCTATCGCACTTGCTAACTTCACCTAACCTGTTGCTTCGTCTTAAATTGATGATATATAAATGTGTCCTCCGGCCAGCTCTGCTGTACGGTGCCCCGCTATTTACCCACTTGACTGACAACACAGCCAAATGTCTCCAACATTTCCAGAATGGGATCATGCGGAAAGTGGTCCGACATACCTCTCTCAAGAGGTTTAAGACCGCTGACCTGCACCCGTTGCTAGGTGTGCCGTCGGTGGGCGAGTTCATCCGCCGGAGACACATCAAGTTTTTTTACTCGTTGCAGCACCTAACCAACACAGTGTTTAACACTATGACCCCACCACCCCTCCCGCATCGATGGCAACACACTGTCGGGGGAAAATTAGGTTAAGAATTAGTATGTAAGTTAGTTTTAAGTTTGATCAAAAAGGTGAGCCCCGTGATCTTTATTAGTCAGTTTAGTCCAGTCACGTATAATGTGTATCATTATACTTGTTTATTTTTTATATAAGTTTTATAAAATAACAAAACCTGTCTATAATTTAGCGATGCTACAGGAAATACAAAAATTAATTTGTAAATAGATTCGCCTGAGGATCTATAATTGTATATAATTATCTGTGAATTTAAAGGGGCTATGAAAGAAAAAAAAAAGACTTTCTTATCCTGCCTGATGATCTTATTCTTATTCGATAGCACAGGAGAATCCCCCACGCTCCTCCATCAGCCGAATCAATGGGAACATAGTAGTGGAGCTCGAGAGCCTCAGACGATCAGTATATGATTGATTGGATGAAGCTACATAACTACGGGATTCGGGTAATTACATTAGTTTTGGCGGGTAATTGTACTAATTTTGGTGATATTTGTGATCAAGGTTGTAAGGAATATTAATATCGTCATGAACGGATCTGTTCCTATATAATGTCTATATAATATATAAAACATATAATGTCTGTTCCGGATATAATGTCGTTGTTAGTACCATAGCTGGAAAGGATTGGATTTTCTTCTTGCTTTTATCTATTTATCTATTGCTTTTATATATTGAAGAATGAGGCGTTCTTTGAAGTAGTCTATAGCTTTAGTAAGCGACTGTTTCGTTTCTTGTCGCTTGGATTCTTTTGATTAGTTCAAAGTTATGTTTCATTTAATAGTACTGTGGCTAATCCAAATTTTTAATTTTCAAGGGCTCTCCCGTGCTCTATATTTGGGGCAGGCTTATCAAAGGAATAACCCCATACGAGGAACCCAGGAAACAGGTAGGAGCCATGGAGCGTTTTTCGTCAAACACTGACAATATTTATGGATAATACTAACTAATGAAAAACCAAACTGAACATTGATGGGTGTCTTACCTAGGACGCTGGGCTGAGGAAACCACGGCCTGACCAGAACGTTGTCGGGCACATAAGGAAAGGTCCGGTTGGACATCTTGAACAGGACCCGCTGCTTGACATACTTAAACGACTCCATGATTGCGTTTAGTGCATCGCCTAAGTCCTTCCCTTCGAAGTGTGAGCCCCAGCTAAAGTAGATGACACCATCCTTTGATTCGCTGATGTATTTCTCTAGATCCTGTTTGGGAAATTTGACTTGATAAAAATATTATATTTCTGTAAACAGGGCTGAGCTAATGCCTTTAAATCCTGGGATATAATCCTTAGATGAAGGTTAGCTCTTTCAGACCTCTTTTACGATGCCCCAAAAACGCTTCTTTAAAACATTCGATTGTAAAAACTAAATTCTTTGATATATTGATGAACTAATTAATGATTCTCTTACAATATAAACTTCCATTATATTTTAAAATAAATAAAAATTAATATAATAAAAATTTGGCTAGTGGTTTTTTCTTGGGTTCTTAAAAGCACATTTAACGTGAAACCCCATGTAGCGATGTTCGTGACGGCGTTGTCTATAGAAAGTACTAGAAAAGAGAAATAGGCACAACGGTGAAAACTAAGGTTTTCTGGAGTTCCAAAACCAACGAACCCCTAAAAAGGCTACAGACAGATTGTCTTATTATTAGGGTTTTTGCGGCAAAACTCTTTTTCGGTGAAAAATTTATTTAAGAACTCATCATAACCTAAGGTATATATAACAAACTATATGAGTTTCTGTGTAATAAATGTGTAATTTTTTTCAAAAACGTTAATTTTTAATAAATATTCAACGATATCTTTTAAACAGTCACTATCATTAAAAGTAAATATCCCTCCTTAACTATGACTTATGACATTAAAAAAAACAAAAACGGTTTGTATCTGAACAGCATTTGATCCGAGACACCCTGGAGAGCCGCATTATTATTTATCGTAAAAAGTAATAAAAAAAAGGTTCTAGCACTAGCCTTGATTTGGGTTTGATCCGCAACTATCTCATCTTCACAGAGATAAGCTGAAATATGAGTGAATAAATTGTAATAATATAAATATAAAGAATTAAAATTGCAGATAGGTTAAATATTTTTACAACCAGACAGACATGCAAATATAAAACGAACCCAGATATGGTTTCTCATATCTGTTTAAAAGTATAACCCACCCGTTCAGGCTCGGATGTTATACAAAATAAGCATTTCAAAAGTGTATCAATGCATGTGGAATACCTTACTCTATCAAGTTAATAATTTTTCCCTTCATGAAGGTTGAGCTAACAAAACTGTTCATTGAATATTTTGGGTGGTTGTGGGTTGTGATTTATTAAATTTTCTTTGATAATAAGTATTGTTTGTCGGATTTAATATGGATCATGGATTTGCCCCGAAAGTTATTCTACGAGGTGTTTGAAAAGTTTGCATTTAAAGTAGATTATTTAATAAACCTATTAGCTCCAGTTATTTTTTTGAAAATAATTAGTTTATAAGGCTATTGAACATAAATGAAGACACAAACTATACAGTCCTTTTCTTGAAAATCCCTCAAAATGGCCAGTTTATAAAAAATATTACTGATTTTTTCAAAAAACTATTTAACCCTGAATTAAATTTGTTGTGGTAATTCAACTTTGATTCTAAAATATATGTCGTAGTTATCATATTATCTTATGTTGCATACAACTAAACTCGTATACAAGTTTTTCAATAAATATCATGAAGGTAAAAGTTATTTTTCTCACTTGAAGTCCCATAAATAGTGGTGGTTGACACTCATATTCCTCCCTTTCATTTATATCCATTCGAGAATGAATGAGTGTAAATTAAAGGGAAAACGCCTAAAAAACATCCATGAGACAGATCATCGGGAACATCGATGTTTTAGGCTCCTGTTTTTATCGACATCGAAACGAAGTCATTGATATTTTAAATCATGGATATATGGATTATGGATCGCTATATGTTACATTGTTTTGTCGCCCATACTGATACGGCCTCAGTAGAAAGTGCATTAAGCACTTGAATTCTGTATTGTGAGAAAATAATAGAATATTTTAACAAAAATAAATTATTGGAGATGAATGGTCACTAGTGAAATCTTGCCTGAGGAAGAGGCTCTGACCCTTTGACTGATATCCCTCCGACCTCCAAGACGTTCCTGGCGTACGGTCTCGGATAGTTGATGGAGAAGTGGGTCTCGATTAGCGACAGGGAGACGTTGGTCAGAGCATCTCCGAGATACGGCAGATCCTCATCCTTCAACCAGTTTCTCATAATCTTATCCTGTAACAGACCATTACATCATAAATTAAACCTATCAAGATATCTTGGTATGTAATTCTCTCTAGATAGACTAATGACATTGATTTAGTTCTTTTGACCACAACATACAAAGGCTATCACAGTAAGAAAAAAATCAATATTATGGGAAGTCGTCGAGGGTATCAGAATTGAGTATGGTGATAAGAACGCTTTTCCAATATTATGTTTTTACAAAATTTCTTGTGGATAAAAGTAATTTATATCAAAAATTAATATACCTAAGGTGTCATTTAAGCCTCTATTGTATCCACTAATCCTGGTATGGTCATGTACTACTCTTGGCTTAGACTATCGTCGACAACTGAAGGGCTGACTGATCGCGGTGCGCCTTCAACACTGGAATTCTCAGCATTGAACATCATTGGAGCTCTTGAACCAACTAAATTTCGATCCAGCACTACCTTCCACCTTACAAATTTATTCTCATCACCCACTACACTTGAATATTTTTTCCGTATCGAAGGGCACGAATCATAATTTTTTATCGTACGTTCTCGTTGCGATATAGAATAGTAAATGAAATGAAAAACGGTCAGTCAACATAAAAAAAAATATATAAATTATATGAGCAGAAGGGATAAAATGTTATTTTAAAGTCAACAATGTTATCATCCACAAAGAATTTTGTAACAACGGAAGAGGTTGCTACTGTTAGCATAGGTTCAGGGCGACTTGGGTAATTATAATTATACTTTACAAGAGAAAGATTTGACATTTACATGTAGATGTGTACAAGTATTATGACGATATTATGACAAGGAGTAGATAATAGGTTCTGGGAAGGTAGATTTTACAATGGTATATGGTAAAATGTTATAATATGGATTTCGACTATATCGTAGGATGGATAGGCGACGCTGTTTTTTGAATTTATAGGTGCTAAGTTCTAACATTAGTACTAATTATAGTAATAATTATATATTTTAGACTTTACTTGAAGTGGTAGGAGGTAGAAATGATGGCCAATAAGTTCGGTAGCCGTCAGAAAAGCATTCTTCAAACGTTCCCAGAAGTGCATACGATCCGCAAATGCTGACCTATAAATTTAACGTTAAATATTGTCATTAGCAAAAAGAGATAAATTGTTAAAATGAACAAAAGTTTTTGCATGTTTTCGAGTTGTTCTCACCTGATCAGAGGAATATACGAAGGGTTAGTAGGGGTCCCGGTGTGGTAGGCGATTGACGGATTGACTGGTCCAGGCATCACAGTGACGAGGTGTGCGTTGTAATAATGCCCCAAGATGCCCAGGGGTTCCTGTAGAAGAAATACATCTCATCTAAATAATCAAAGAGCTCTATAATTTATTGAGTTCCATATTGTATTATTATATTGTCTATATTATTACATAATCTATATTATATTATTAAAATTTATAGAGTTCTATAATTATAATTTCTAGCACGCTAGCGTCTGTAATATTTCATTGTGTGAACTACATCTGTCGAGTGAAGATTAAAAACGTTTGAAACCGGAAACGAAATCAGCATATAAGCTCTAGGTCACGTAAGCTGATGATGTTATGAATGAATGATCGCCTCTCTCGCTCATTAATAAATCAATGACAAACTGCAAGTGCAGAACGTCTTGTGGTAGTACTATGAGTCTATTAGGATTTAAATTTTTTTGTTTTTCAATCTGGATCAGGAAAATCTGGATTTTCAATCTGCCCTGATCTTTGTGGATCTTATGTTTAAGCTAAAGGCAGGGCATTTTATAATCGATAAATTGCAATTAAAAAATAAATATTTTCTTTTCATGGTATTAAGTAAGGTATAAAATTAAAATCTGATTAATAAAAATACGGAAGCAAGTCTACATGTATAGGACGTTTTTCTTAAAACTGTAGAAAATAGAAAATAAATTTCTACGAATATTCACTAATTCATCTAGGCCTACTACTACCATCTCCCACCTACACGATACCAACGACATTGACTATATTTGTAACACGGTAAAAGATAGCTCTCAAACTTTTCTTTGCAACAATAATTTATTTTATATGGTTTTGCATAATCTATCAACAAGAAAAAAGAGAGTTAAGACATTCAGTTTATTTTTAAGGGCCACTAGAATTAGTCATTTAGCTGTAGGTTTTTTTTCTGTTTCATATAGATAAGTGGATACTATACATTATAGTTTTATTATTATTATAGTTATAGGCGCTCTGGCGTCTCGCAACTATATGTGTTGAGCCCGTGTAATATCAAACAGAAATATTTATATAAAAAATAAAAAAATGATTCATATGTTGAGACTTACAACATGTGGGATTATTATATATATATTTTTTCCTTAAACCCTATTTGGATATTAAAAAAAATTAAATATATACAATAACCTAATATACGAGGTTTGATCAAAAAGTAACAAGAATTTGATCTCACTGTTTTATTCAATTTTAATGGCGTAGTGCATCATGCGTTCCTACCAGAAAGTCGTACGGTCAATGAAGTATATTACTTGGAAGTAATGCGTCGTTTACTTAAAGCGATCCGAGAAACTGCGGCAAAACAATTCGTGGAAACTGCATCACGATAACGCTCACACCTCACTGATTGTTGGTAATTTTTTAACAAAAAACTACACTGTTGTGTTACCTCAGCCACCGTATTCACCAGACCTGGCTCCCTGCGACTTATTTTGTCCTCAAAAAAAGGGAAAAAACCTTAAAAGGACGACGTTTTGACACCATAGATGAGATAAAAGAAGAATCGCTGAAGGAGCTAATAGCTATATCGAAAAGTGAGTTTAAAAAGTGTTAGAAGATTGGAAAAAGCGCTGGCACAAGTGTATAATATGTGAGGGGGATTATATTGAAGGGGAAAAAATTGCTATCAATGAAAAAAAAAAAAAAAATTCAAGATGAACAATAATTCTCGTTACTTTTTTTATCAAACCTCGTATAATGGAGCTGAAGGTGACTCCTTGTACTGCATCCATGATGTGTGTACTGCTTGTATTGTAAGCAGTGTGGGATTATTATAAAAAATTATTCAAAGTGTTGGTCAGTTTTCACAACAATGATTTTTTTAAGGGACTGATATTATTCATTATTGAACGAAAAATTTCAATTACCTGGCAAAAGTGTGGTTCGACAATGACCATGTCGAAGTTCTCGCTCTTGGGAGGCAGCAGGTGGAGGATCTCCGAAGTCATGAAGCTGGACATCCCAGGGCAGAATTCCCAAAGGGCGAACATTTCGTACCACAGTCCCTTGAATGAGGTAGGTCGGAATGTACCGAGTCGCGCTGCAATTAGGCAGAAACTTATTACTTGCAACAAACAACAGTCAACAAAAACATCACCGCTAAGAGTTTATCTACAAACAACAAAAACAAATAAACTAGGAAACTATCTTTTGAATCGAACAATCACAGAACTGTCTCATCTTATCATGTTAATTAACCTGTCCAAGTTTAGCCTTGGCACGTAGTCAATACTCTGCATATCCGAACTCAACGTTGAGATTTGTAACTCGTTTACGATTTAAACGAAGTAAGGTTCGAGTAGTTCATAATAATAATGTGCATGCTTTTAAAGGCCACTACCGTTCCCTACCACACTGCTCTTTATGTTGGCCAGTCCAAAAAAGGTGTAGACAAACATAACACATGCAAATAGTACTACAAAATAGCTAAACAAAAAAAAAAGACTAACGAAAAAATAGAAGTTACTCAAAGTTTAGATTTCACTGTCAATTATAAGACTGTTAGTAAACATTTTAATTGTTTCTATTTTGTCATATTAACAGATTTATTCAAATTAAGAGTTTTAATTTAGAGTAAAATTGAATGGGTTTATCATATATGTACATGAATGGATGACTGTGCGTCCAGTTAACTTTGGGATGTCTGGAGAAATTTACAACAGGTACACATATGACAGAGCTAACCCTTAGCACACAAAGGTGAGGGGAAGGGTGGCTTGTAAAAATAATTGAAAACGACCGATATTAGTGTTTAATTCATACTTTTCGGGGTCACCTCTGCCGCAAGTCTTGTCCACTAGTTTTTTTAAATTCCATTCCTCTCCCTGTATCCGAGTTAGTACGGTACTTAGGCTTCCATCTCGACAAACGGCTGACCTGGAACCCACATACGAGGCTAAAAAGACAAGAACTAAACAGACGCTTTTGACAACTGCACTGACTACTTCGAAGAACATCCCATCTCTCAATAGAAAATAAATTACTAATTTACAAAGTTATATTATGGTGGACAGCCAAAAGGTCGAACATCAAGAGTATCAAATCTTTTTAATCATAAGTCCTGAGAACAATAGTAAATGCCCATTATTACGTCAGAAACAAAACCCTTCATAACGTTCTTAATATACCTTACATTCTCGAACTCATCCCTTCCAAGTTCATGAAATTCCATTATAACCTATCCAACCAACCAACCCTAGCACATTCATTGCACTGCACCACACATCCCTATAACCTCCTCGGAGACTAAAACGGCTGTGGCCTCGTGACCTGCTATAAATGAGTAACAGTGTGAGTCCTGGCAATGGCCAGTTTCTCCAATTATTTCCTAATCGTATGTGGCTCTCGCGCTCTTCGTCAGCTTCCACTGGCTGACGGAGGAGCGTGGGGGACTTCCCAAGACTCCGCTTCCTCTTTCGCATGCGAGGGAGGTGATATGTGGATTTGGGAGGTCTCTGGGTTGTTCGTAAATACTGTATGAACGAGCGAGTGAATGAAAATAGTAAATATGGTATGAATGAAAACATTCAACACAATTATTTATTGCCCAATGAGGCAGATTGTAATTTGATCACAATAAAGTTGTTTTATCAGAAAAAAAAAAGACTTTACGGGGCCATTGAAATGAATGGCACTCCTAATGCCGTTTAAGTTTGGTAAATTGAAGGCATAGAGTGCATTTGAAATCGCCATCTTTCTCCCAACTTTGTGTTGCCTACTCAAGGGCGGGTTTACCCAAGAATTTATTTATTCTGACTCTTGGAAGTGAAACTAAAAGTGTGGCTTACAATCAAGTTTTGAGTTAAATCAATATTATATTGAATTTGTAAAAGATTTTACTTTATAGTTTGTTTACTATTATAAAAGTATGCGTATACTCTTAATTACATATAAATAAAATGACATCCATTTTATACTATATTGAAGCATATACGTTCCAAAGTGATTTGTCTAAAGAAATAGTCCCTGTTTAGGAACCTGTTTTGATGAAGCATTACTTGATCAAAACGCTATTGGGGACTTATCTGAAGGCCCCTGATCTACTCGTAAAAGT